>NC_069402.1:81606848-81619348 GCF_026875155.1 Cherax quadricarinatus
GGAAAGGAGGTATGGAAATCTACGAAAACGGCATATACTCAGGTCTGTAATCACATTTGTCCAGTTGTTTTTGGGTTTATCGTCTCCAGCCTCTCGCTGTATATCCAGAAATTTAAAGAGGATATTTAGCTCTCGATGTGATCTGCGTCAACTCTGACACAACGCTTGCAGCTAAATCATGTAGGCTGACTGTGTGGGTCTTGTGATTGGTATCGCAGTTGTGGCAGCGAAATGTAATGTAAAAGAATTAACCTTTTCACTGTTTAGTTTAGAAGACAATAGCCTCTTGTTGATATAGAGGTGGAGTTGTGTCATTAGGTGAACATCCCTTGGTGTTGTGGGTCATTGTCAAGGTGTTGTCAATAGCAGACGTCAGCGTTGATCAGAGTCCAGTGTCTCGGTGTATTGGTGTCCATCTATAAGGGCCGTAAACGGTTTGCATCACTTCGAGCGAACTCCGCACTCTTTCGGGGAGCACTGCCTGTGGTCACCATTCGAAGAAGACCCGGTGTATGGACCCGTCGGAAAAACCTACACAATGCAGGAACCTGCTTGCGAGTGGCTGTTCCGGCTGTGTGATTTTCTTAGTATTATTATTATTTCACTACATATTCCGAGGGACCATAACCGCCACTTGGAAAATTGTAAAACAATAATTTTCGTTCGAGGAAGAAGATGAAATAGCCCCAAATTTTCTGGAGTTCAAGAACCTCACAGGCACCAGACCCCCACCACCCCAGGGAAGGTTAACTATCACAAGTGACCCCAAAAAAACTGTCTGACGTAAATTATTGATGTAAATGGCGGCAGAAGACAAAACATGCAGCAGAAGTGACGTTACCCTGCAATGTAATATTTTTTTCTCTATTGAGAGCGCCAGTTGAATGGTCACCCCCCCCCCCCCCCCCGCTTATTTTCTTTTCTCCCCCCTCCATTATATGGTCGTTCCCTGCTCGTCTTAATTAGCTTCCTTTTACGGACACCTGAGGCTGTTGCTATGGGTATGTGTTGCATCTCTTGAGGAAACGTCAGGAACATTCAAGTTGGTGTCGTGAGGTGTTGCCAGTGTAGTGCATTCAGGCTGTGTGAAAGAGAGACACAGGATGCTGAATCAGTCTTACGTTTAGTGGACAAATTGTATCGCTCGTGGTGTGTAGAGCTTTAATCAAGATGAAGTACTTGACAAAGCTCTACACAGTGCGAAAACGCTGCCACAATAGAGCTCTGTTGCTCTTGTTATCAGTTTTATTTCATTACTACCGTAAGTAAAGCACCCCAATGGAAATAATTCACTCTGACTTTTTATTTGGGTCTATCCCAGTGTTCCCTACACATATATGCTTTGTATGTGATAATCTATGTAACTGTATTTGTGTTACCTGAATAAACTTACTTAGCGTCAAGGCACATGGCCTGTTACCTTAGTGGTGTGGTGAGGATGACGTTTCACGACACTTTATCTCCAGCAAGGTTGGTGAGGATTGTTATCAGGAAACAGGCTGTCTCACAGCGACTCCGTGAACTATTACTGAAAACCCAACTAACCAGGAAACATATAGCCACACCGACTATATACTCGTAAAATAAGGTATCATTCAACAAATAATTCAGTTGAAAACTCAATTTCAATAAATTACTAAAAGTAGAAGCAAGGTTAGGAAGGTCAATGTTTTCAGGAATAATCTGCTCCCTGAGGAACATAATGACCTTGTTTCTGGGGAAAATTCAGTTTAGATCCGACAGATTTCTTTAGTCCTCTGAAGGCCATTGTAACCCTGTCAGGGAGACCACAGATTGTCTGAGCGGGCGGTCGATTTTCTCTAGAATTGGGTTTAGTGGGATGCTTTGTATGTCTAAAGTTAGTGTGTGGTTTTGTGTATGTGAATTTTACCTAATATCTTAAAGTGTTGTGGTGCGGTACCTGTCTGAAATGTTGTGTGGTGTTACTTTGTCTTGAGTTGTCGGTCTCGCCAGAATGTTTGTTTTGCGGACCAAGACTGGTGCAGCTTTGCGCTTTGTTTCGTGGTGTTGTTTGTGTGGCATTGTGCTGCTGCTGCTGTTCCTCCTCATCTCCGCCTTCTCTCCTGCTGTTGCTGCTGCTATCCTACTGCTGCTGCTGTTCCTCCTCCTCCTCTGCTGTTGCTGCTGCTGCTGCTGATGCTGATGTTCCTTCTGCTGCCTGCTGCTGCTGATGCTGTTCCTTCTGCCTGCTCCTGTTGCTGTGCTGCTGCTGTTGCTGCTGCTTCTCTGGCTGTGTCTGCTGTTCCTCCTCTCCTCCTCTGCTGTTGCTGCTGCTACCTCCTGCTGCTGCTGCTGTTCCTTCTTGCTGCTGCTGCAGTGTTCGTTTCTGCTGTTCCTGTTGTGCTGCTCTGCTGTTTGCTGCTGCTACTCCTGCTGGCTGCTGTGTTCCTCCTCCTCCTCCTCCTGTGTTGCTGCTTTACTCCTATGCTGCTGCTGTAACCTCCTCCTCCTGCTGTTTTGCTTCTGCTGCTCCTGCTGCTGCTGCTGCTGATGCTGGTTATTCCTTCTGCTGCTGCTGAGAGCTGTTCCTTCTCTGCTCCTGTTGCTGCGCTGCTGCTGCTGTTGGCCTCATCGCTACTCCTGCTGCTGCTGTGTTCCTCCTCCTCTCCTGCTGTTGCTGCTGCTACTCCTTGCGGCTGCTGCTGTTCCTTCAGTGCTGCTGTGATGTTCCTTTGCTGCTCCTGTTGCTGCTGCTGCTGCTGTTGCTGCTGTTACTCTGTGCTGTGATGTGCTGTTGCTTTGCTGTTGTTGCTGCTGCTCACTATTTCTGTTGCTTTCTTGTACTCCTGCTGCCTTGTTGCTGTTGTTGCTTGCTGCTGTTGCTGCTGGCTGGCTGCTTACTCTGCTGCTGCTGTTGCTGCTGCTGCTGTTGCTGCTCCTGCTGTGTTGCTGCTTGTTACTCCTGATGTGCTGCTGCTGCTACTCCTGTGTTGCTGCTTGTACTCCTGTGGCCGCTGTTTGTTGCGTGTTGCCTGTGTTGCTGCTGTGTTGCTGTACTGCTGTCTGTTGCTGCTGCTGTTGCTGCTGCTGCTGCTGTACTTCTGCTGTGCTGCTGCTGCTGCTGTTTCTGCTGCTGCTGCTGCTGCTGCTGTTGCTGCTGCTGTTGCAATTGTTGCTGGCTTTTCCTTGTATCTGACTGCTGCGGCTGATGTGCACCCTGCTGCTGTGCTCTGCTGCTACTCCTGCTGCTGCTGCTGTGCTGCAGCTACTCCTGCTGCTGCTGCTGCTGTCTGCTGCTTGCTTGCTGCTGCTACTCTTGTCTGTTGCTTGTTGTGTCTCCTGCTGCGCTTTTGTTCCTGTTGTGCTGTTGCTGCGTTGGGTTATGGCACTGCTGCTGCTGCTGTTTGTTTGTGCTGCTGCTACTCTTGCTGTGCTGTTGCTGCTGCATGCTGTGCTGCTGCTGTTGCTGGTGCTGTTCCTTCTGCTGGCTGCGGCTGATCCTGCTACTCCTGCTGTGCTTGCTATCTCTGCTTCTGTGATGCGCTGTTCTTCAGCTGCTTGCGGCTGATGCTGCTACTCCTCCTGCTGCTGCTGCTGGCTGCTGCTGCTGCTGTGCTGTGTGCTGCTGCGCTGCTGCGGCCGCTCTGCTGCTTGCTGCTACACTGCTGCTGCTGCCGCTGCTGCATGCTGCGCTGCTGCTGCTGCTGTGGCTGCTGGCTGCTGCTGCTGCTGCTGCTTTTTTTTGCTACTTCCTTGCTGCTGTGCCGCTGCTCCCTGCTTGCTTGCTTGGTGTGGCTGCTGTGCTGCTGGTGGTTGCTGCTGCTGCCTGCTGTTGCGTGACTGCCTGCTGCTGCTGCTGCTGCTGCTTGGCTGTGCTGCTGCTGTTGTTGCTGTACTCCTGCTGCTGCTGCTGCTGTTGATGCTGTACTCCTGCTGTACTGCTGCAGTTGCTGCTGCTGTTGCTGTTGTTGTGCTATACGTCCTGCTGATGCTGCTGCTGTTTGCTGCGTACTCTCCTGCTGCTACTGCTGCTGTTGCTGTTGCTACTCCTGCTGCTGCCGCTGCTGTTGGCTGCTGCTACTCTGCTGTTGCTGCTGCTACTCATGCTGCCGCTGTTGCTGCGTTGCTGCTGTTGCTGCTGCTGCTGCTGGCTGCTACTCCTGCTGCTGTCGTGCTGCTGTTGCTGTGCTGTTGCGCTGCTGATGCTTGCGTTGCTGCTGCTCTCATGTCTTGCTGCTGCTGCTGCTTTGCTCTGCTGCTGCTGCTGCTGCTACTCCTTGCTGTTGCCGCTGCTGCTGTGCTGCTGCTGCTTGCTGCTCTGCTGCTGCTGGCGCTGCGCTGCTACTACTTATGCTATGCTGTTGCTGCTGTGATGCTTGCTGCTGTTGCTGCTGTGCTGCTCTGCTGTTGTGCTGCTGCTGCTGCTGCTCTTGCTGCTGCTCCTGTGACGCTGCTGCCGCTCGCTGCTGCTGCTGTCTGCTGATGCTGTGCCACTGCTGCTGCTGCTGAAGATGCTGCTGCTGCTGCATGCGCTGTGCTGTTGCTGTCTGTTGCTGCTGCTGCTAGACTCCTGCTTGCTGCTGCTACTGCTGCTGCAGCTGCTGCTTGTACTACTTCTACTGCTGTGCTGCTGCTGCTGCTACTACTCCTGCTGCTGCTGGCTTGCTGCCTGATGCTGATGTGCTGCTGTTGCTGCCTGTTTGCTGCTGCTGTTGTGTTGTTTGCTGCTACTCCTGGCTGCTGCTGTCGCTGCTGCTGCTAGCTGCTGCTGTGCTGGCTGCTGTGTTGCTGCTTGTCTGCTGCTGTTGTGTGCTGTTGCTGTTGTTGCTGTACTCCTGCTGCTGCTGTCGCTGCTGCAGCTGCTGCCGACTGGTGCCTGCTTGCTGCCGCCTGCTGCTGTGCTGTTGCTGTGCTACTCCTGCTGCTGCTGCTGCTGCTGCTGATGCTGCTGTCGTTGCTGCATGCTGCTGCTTGCTGCTGCTGCTGCTGCTGCTGTGCTGTGCTACTCATGCCTTCTGCCGCTGCTGTTGCTGCTGCTACTCCTGCTGTTGCTGCTGCTACTCCTGGATGCTGCCGCGGTTGTGCTGCTGTTGATGCTTGTTGCTTGTGCTGTGTGCTGCTTGCTGTTTGCTGCTGCTGCTGTTGCTGCTGCTACTCCTGCTGTGCTGCGCTGCTGGCTGATGCTCTCTGTGTTGCTGCTGCTTTACTTCCTGCTGCTGCTGCTCCTGCTACTAACTACTTCTCCTGCTGCTGCTGCTGCTGTGCTACTCCTGCTTATTGCTTGCTGCTGTTCCTTCTGCTGCTGCTTGTCTGCGTCTGTTGTGCTGTACTTGTTCTTGCTCTGCTGCTGCTGTTGCTGCTGTCTCTTCCTGTGTCGCTGCTGCTACTCCTGATTGTGCTGGTTGTGTGCTTGCTTATTACTCTGCTGCTGCTGCTGCTGCTGCTGCTGTCGTGACTTCTGTTGCTGCCGGTGTCTGCATGCTGCTGCGCTGATGCTGCTGTTGTCTGCCCTGCTACTCCTGTGCCTGTGCTGCTGTATCCTGCTGTTGCTGGTTGCTACTCCTGCTGCCGCTGTGTTGTTGCTGTTGCTGCTGTTGCTGCTGCTGTTGCTGCTACTGCTGCTGTTGCTGCTAGCTGTGTGCTGCTGCAGCTTGCTGCTACTTCTGTGCTGCTGCTGCTGCTGCTGCTATGCTGCTGCTGCTGTTGGCTGCTGCTGTATGCTTGTTGCTGCTGCTGTTCCGTTGTGCTGTGGCTTGCGGCTTGATGCTGCTATCCTGCTGTGCTGCTGCTACTCCGGTGCTGCTGCTGCTGCTGCTGCAGTACTCCTGCTGCTGCTGCTGTCTTGCTGTCTGCTGCTGCTTGCTCGTTGCTTGTGCTACTCTTGCTGTTGTGCTGGCTACTCCTGCTGTCCGCTTTCTTTGTTGTTCCTGTTGCTGTTGTTGCTGCTGTCTGTTGCTGCTGTGCTGCTGTGTTGCTGCTGCTGCTACTCCTGACTGCTGCTGTTGCTGCTGCTGCTGCTGCTGCTGTTACTGCTGCTGTTCCTTCTGCTGCTGCGGTGATGCTGTACTCCTGCTGCTGCTGCTGCTGATTGCTGCTGCTGTTTGCTGCTGCTGCTGCCGCTGCTGCGCCGCTGCTGCTGCTGCTGTACTTTCCTGTGCTGCTGCCGCGTGTGCTGACCTGCTGCTGCTGCTGCTGTGACTGCTGCTGCTGGACTGCTGTGCTGCTATCTGCTTGCTGCGCTGCTCTCCTGCTGTGCTGCTGCTGCTGCTGCTGCTGCTTGCTGCTGTTGTGCTGCTGTGCTGCTGCTGCTGACTTGCTGGCTGCTGCTTGCTGCTGTGTGGCTGTTGTTGCGTGCTACTCCTGCTGCTGCTGCTGCTGATTGCTGATGTACTCTGCTGCTACTGCTGCTGTTGCTGCTGCTGTTGCTGTGTTGTTGCTGCCTACCTCCTGCTGCTGCTGCTGTGTTGCTGCTGCTACTCTGCTGCCTACTGCTGCTGTTGTGGAGCTGCGTACTCTGCTGCTGGCCGCTGCTGTTGCTGCTGCTACTCCTTGCTGTATTGCTGCTTGCTACTCCTGCTGCCGCTGTTGCCTGCTGTTGCGTGCTGTTGCTGAATGCTGTTGCTGCTGCTGTCTGACTGTCTGCTGCTACGCCTGCTGCTGCTGTTGCTGCTGTATGCTGCTGCTGTTGCTGCTGCTGCTGCTGCTGTTGCTGCTGCTACTCTGCTGTCTGCTGCTGCTGCTGCTACTGCTGATGCTGCTGGCATATAGATGCTGCCGCTGGTTGCTGGCTGATCCTGCTGCTGCTGCTGCTGCTGTGCTGCTGCTGCTGCTGCTGCTAGCTACTATTCTGCTCCTGCTGTTGCTGCTGGCTGCTGTGCCTGATGTTGCTGATGTGCTGCTTCGTTGCTGCTGCTGTTGCTGTTGTTGACTGCTACTCCTGCTGCTGCTGTCGTTGCTGCTGCTGCTGCGCTGCTTCTTGCTGCTTGCTGTTGCTGCTGTTGCTGCCTGCTGTTGCTGTTTTTTGTTTTTTTTCCTGCTACTCCTGTTGCTGCCTGTCGTGCTGCGGCTGCTGTTGCTGTGCGGTCTGGCTGCGTGCTGCTGCTGCTGTTGCTGACTCTGCTACTTCCTTGTGTTGCTGCTGTTCTGCTGCTGCGCTGCTGTGCTGCTGTGCTGTGTGCTGCTGCTGCTGCTGCTGCTGCTGTTGCTTGCTGCTACTCGTTTGCTGCTGTGTTGCTGCTGCTGCTAACTCCTCTTGTTGCTGCTGTACTCCTGCTGCCGGCTGTTTGCTTTGTCTGTTGCTGCTGTTTTGCTGCTGCTGTTGCTGCAGATGACTGCTGTTGCTGCTGATGCTGTTGCTGCTTGCTACTCTGCTGCTGTGCTGCTGCTGCTGCTGCAGCTTTTGTTTGCTGCTGCTACTCCTGCGGCATGCTGCTCCTGCTACTACTACTTCTCCTGCTGCTGCTGCGCTACTCCTGCTTGCTGCTGCTGCTTTCCTTTGCTGCTGCGTCTGTTGCTGACCCTGCTACTTCTGCTGCTGCTGATGCTGTTGCTGTTGCTACTCCTGCTGTTGCTGCTGCTACTCCTGATTTGATGCTGTTGCTGTGCTGTGCCTGCTGCTGCTGTTGCTATTACTTTCTGCTGCTGCTGCTGCTGCTGCTGTGATGCTGCGGCTGCTTGTGCTGCTGCTGCTACTTCTGTGCTTGCCGCTGCCGCTGTGAATGCTGCTGCTGCTGCTGTCTGTGTCTGCTGCTGCTGCGCGCTTGTGCTTGCTGCTGCTGCTGCGATGCCGCTGATGCTGGCTGTGCTGCTGCTGCTCTTGCTGTGCTCTTGCTGCTGTCTGCTGCTGCTGTGCTGCTGTTGCTGCTTGTCTGCTGTTGTCTGCTGTGTCTTGCTGCTCTGCTGTTGCTGTGCTGCTGCTGCTGTTGCTGCCGCTGCTTGCTGACTGCTGCTGCTGCTGCTGCTGCTGCTGCTGTTGTCTGCTGCTGCTGCTGCTCTTGGTGCCGCTGCTGCTGCTGCTGCTGCTGCTCTTGCTGCTGCTGCTGCTGCTGCGGCTGGCCTGCTGCTGCTTGCCGCTGCTGCTGTTGCTGTGCTGCTGCTGCTGCTTGTTGTTGCTGCTGCTGCTGCCTGCTGATGCTGGCTGTTGCTGCTGCTATCCTGCTGTTTCAGCCTGTACTCCTGAGGCTCGCTGTTTGCTGATGCTGTGCTGCTGCTTGCTGCTGCTGCTGCTGCTGCTGCTGCTGCTGCTGCTGCTGCTACTCCTGTTGACTGCCGCTGCTGTCTGCTGCTGCTGTTGCTGCTGCTGCTCATTTTTATTTCTTTTTTTTATTTTCTTTTCTCTTTTTTCTTCTCTTTTTGATTTTTTTGTTTTATTTATTTTTATATCTTTTTTTCCTTTTTTTGCATGCCGATGATGCTGCTGCTGCTGCTGCTGCTGCTTCTTGCTGCTGCTCTTGGCTGCTGCTTCTTGCTGCTGCTGTCTGCTGGCTGGCTGCTGCTTGCTCTTGCTGCTGGCTGCTCTTGTGCTGCTGTTGCTGCTGCTGCTGTTGCTGCTGTGCTGTTTGTTTGCCGGTGCTGCTGTGCTGCTCGGCTGTTGCTGCTGCTGCTGCTGCTGCTGTTGCTACTCCTGTTGCTGCGCTGCTGCTGCTGCTGCTGCTGATGACTGGACGCTGCTGCTGTGCTGCTGCTGCTGCTTCTGCTGACTGTCTGCTGCTGGTGTGCTGATGCTGCTGCTCTTTGCAGCTGCGCTCGTTGCTGCTGCTTTGATGCTGCTGATGCTGCTGCTGCTGTTTGCTGCTGATGCTTCTTGCTGTGCGGTTGCTGTCTGCTGCTGTTTGCTGCTAGCTGCTGTTGCTGCCGCTGATGCTGCTTCTTGCTGCTGCTGTGTGCTGATGCTGCTGCTTGCTGCTGCTGTTGTTGCTACTCCTGTTTGCTTGCCGCTGCTGCTGCTGCATGCTGCTGCTGCCGCTGGCTGTCTGACTGACTGCTGCTGCTGCTGCTGTGGCTGATGCTGCTCTTGCTGCTGCTCTTGTGCTGCGTCTTGCTGATGCTGATGCTGCTGCTGTTGCTGCTGCTGCTGTTGCTGCTGCTGTTGCTGCTGCTTTGTTGCTGCTTGCCTGATGCTGCTGTTTTTGTTGCTGCTGCTGCTGCTGATGCTGCTCTTTGTGTTGCTGCTGCTGCTGCTGCTGCTGGCTGCTGCTGCCGCTGCTGCTGTTGCTGCTGCTGCTTGCTGCTGCTGCTGCTGTTGCTGCTGGATGTGCTGCTCTTGTGCCGCTGCTGCTGTGCTGTGCTGCTCCCTCTTGCTGCTGTGCTGCTGCTGCTGTGCCGCTGCTGCTGTTGTTTGCTGCTGTTGCTGCTGCTGCTGCTGCTGTTGTCTGCTGCTGCTGCTGTGTTCTTGGTGCCGCTGCTGCTGCTTCTGCTGCTGCTGCCGCGCGTGCTGCTTGCTGCTGCTGCTGCTGCTGCTGCTGTTTGCCTGCTGCTGCTGCTGCTGCTGCTGGTGCTGCTGCTGCTTCTGCTGCTGCTGCTCTTGTGCTGCTCTTGCTGCTGCTTGCTGCTGCAGATGTTGTCTGTTGCTGCTGCTGCTGTTGACTGTGCTGTTGCTTTGCTGTCTGCTGTTGTTGTTGCTGCTGCTGCTGCTGTTGCTGCCGCTGCTTGCTGCTGCTGCTGCTGACTACTGCTGCTTGCTGTTGCTGCTGCTGTGCTCTTGGTTGCCGCTGCTGTTGCTTGCTGCGGTGCTCTTGTGCTGCTGCTGCTGCTGCTGCCTGCCTGCCGCTGCTTGCTGTTGCTGCTGATGGCTGCTGCTGCTGGCTGCTGTTGCTGTGCTGCTGCTGTCTCTTGCTGCTGCTGCTGCCTGCTGCTGTCTGTTGCTGCTGCTGCTTGCTCGCCTCTGTTGCTTGCCGCTGCTGCTTGTGCTGCTGCTGCTTGGCTGCTGCTGCTGCTGCTGCTGCTGCCGCTGCTTGCTGCTGCTGCTGCTCTTGCTGTGCTCTTGTGTGCTGGCCTGCTTGCTGCTGCCTGCTGCTGCTTGCTGCTGTGTGCTGCTGCCGCTGGCTGTGCTGCTGCTGCTGCTGCTCTGCGCTGCCGCTGCCTGCTGCTGCTGCTGCTCTTGTGCTGCTTCTTGCTGCTGCTCTTTGCTGCTGCTGCTGCCTGTTGCTGCTGCTGTGCTGCTGCTGCTGACTGTCTGCGCTGCTGCTGCTGCTGCCCTGCTGCTGCTGCTGCTGTCATGCTGCTGCTGATGCTGCTGCCGCTTGATGCTGCTGTTTTTACTGGCTGTGCTGCTGCTGCCTGCTGCTGTGCTGTTTGTGCTGCGTGTGTTGCTGCTGCTGCTGCTGCTAGCTGCTGCTGCCTGTTGCTGTCTGCTTGCTGCTGCTGCTGTTGTGTTGCTGCGTGCTGCTGCTGCTGCTGCTGCTTTGCTGCTGCTGCTGTCTGCTGCTGCTCTGCTGGCAGCTGCTGCTGCTGCTGCTGCTGCTGTTGCTGCTGCTGTGCTGTGCTGCTGCTTGTTGCTGCTGCTGCTGCTGCTGCTTGCTGTGTTGCTGCTGCTGCTGTTGTTTGCTGCTGTGCTGCTGCTGGTGTGCTGTTGCTGCATGCTGCTGCTGCTGATGTTGCTGCTGCCTGCTGTTTGTGCTGCTGCTGCTGTTGTTGCAGCTGTTGCTGCTGCTGCTGCTGCTGCTGTTGCATGCTGCTGCTGCTGCTGCTGCTTGCTGTTGCTGCTGCTGCGGCTGCTGACTCTGCTGTTGCTGCTGGCTGCTGCTTGCTGCTTTGCTGCTGGCTGCTGCTGCTCGCTGCTGCTGCTGTTATTGCTGCTGCTGCTGTGCTGCTGCTGCTGCTGCTGCTGCTGGCTGTTGCTGCTGCTGATGTTGCTGCTGCTGCTGCTGCTGCTGCTGCTTGCTGTTGCTTGCGCTGTGCTGCTGCTGTTGCTGCTGCTGTGCTGCTGCTGGCTGCTTGTGCTGTTGCTGCTGCTGCTGTGCTCTGCTGCTGCTGCTGTGTCTGCTGCTGCTGCTGTTGCTGCTTGCTGCTGCTGCTGCTGCAGTCTGCTGCTGCTGCTGCTGCTGTGCACTGCTCATGCTGCTGCTGCTGCGTTGCTGCTGCTGCTGCGCTGCTGCTCCTGCTGCTGCTGCTGCTGCTGGCTGCGTGCCGTGATGCCTGTGTTGTTGCTGCTGCTGCTTGTGCTGGGGCTGCTGCTGCTGCTGCTGCTGTTGCTGCTGTTGCTGTTTGCTGGCTCCTTCTGCTGCTGCTGCTGCTGCTGCTGCTGCTGCTGCTGCTGCTGCTGCTGCTGCTGCTGCTGCTGCTGCTGCTGCTGCTGCTGTTGCTGCTGCTGCTGCTGCTGCTGCTGTGACTGTTGCTGCTGCTTGCTTGCTGCGTTGCTGCTGCTGCTCTCTGGTGTCAAGCACATGTAACCACAAGGTTCCTCTTCTGTGGTTTTATCTCTCATTTTATTATCACTTCTCCCTTGTCTTTATCGTTTAATGTCTTTTAGTCACAGAAACTTCAGTATTATCACGGCACTATTTAAAATTCCCACTGATTATTTTCCTGTTAAATCCCCAACATAAAAAAAAACATATTGTGATTTTTTTACGAGTATATTTACACGATTTCTAGCAGGGCGATCATGAACCACTGACTGGCCATCTCTATGAGAGATCTCTGCGGCACTGAGCTCTCTCTCTCGATTACTTTTGGCCCTAAAGCTGTATGATCCATGCGAATTTAACAGCTGTTTCTGACTATAATAATAATAAAAATTTTGGTCCCGACGTGCGTAATGATAGAGAGAAGAACTGACTTACAGGGGTTGAACTCTCAACTTAGGATGTAACCCACAATAGTTGATTAGCGTAATGATAATTATTCACTGCAAGGTGAAGACAGGCATCAGGGATATGGACATTGTTTACGTCTATTCCTGCCCAGTCGGCTCACACCCAGGTGCTGTTTACTTACTGTTGGGGGAAACAGTGGTAGCAGGTTTCAAAGGGCTTCCCTGTGTGTCTTATCAGTGTGTTATTATCACAGATGTACACTTATATGTAGATGAACACAAATATTTATACGCAGATGTACACAGACACTGTAATACAAGATAGTACAGACACTGGGATTCACCAACACTGGTATACATAGATGTGCACACAGCTTCAGATACACGTGTACACACAGATGATACGAGTGCGCATAGATACACGTGTACACAAATACAGGTGTACAAACACTGGTAAACATGTACGTAAACACAAATTTACACAAGCACCTGTGTACACAGTCTGTTATACAAAGTCAAGTATACACCGAAACGGGTATACGGTATACACAGACACAAATGGGCAAAAAAGATGCAGGAGACAGGTGAAAGTTGCAAAAAAAGTAGAAAAGGACGTGGAGAAAGTAAAGAAGTACAAGACTAAGCTTACATGAAGCTCAACGACGCCATGATAGACTTTCTCAGGGGAATACGTTGTGACAGAGAATTCAGAGGCTCGGTCGCTGCCTCCCACGATGGACTGCCTCTCTGGTTTATTTCCTGCCAGAGTGATGGCTGAGGCACC
>NC_069402.1:81624348-81637483 GCF_026875155.1 Cherax quadricarinatus
CTAGCATCTATGCCCTCCCTGGATGACACTAGCATCTCTGCCCACACGAGATGACACTACCATCTCTGCCCACACGGGATGACACTAGCATCTCGGCCCACACGAGATGACACTAGCATCTCTGCCCACACGAGATGACACTAGCATCTCTGCCCACACGAGATTACACTAGCATCTCTGCCCACACTGGATGACACCAGCATCTCTGCTCACACGAGATTACACTAGCATCTCTGCCCACACTGGATGACACTAGCATCTCTGCCCACACTGGATGACACTAGCATCTCTGCCCACACTGGATGACACTAGCATCTCTGCCCACACTGGATGACACTAGCATCTCTGCCCACACTGGATGACACTAGCATCTCTGCCCACACTTAATGACACTAGCATCTCTGCCCACACTGGATGACACTAGCATCTCTGCCCACACTGGATGACACTAGCATCTCTGCCCACACTGGATGACACTAGCATCTCTGCCCACACGAGATGACACCAGAGTCTCTGCCCACACGAGATGACACTAGCATCTATGCCCTCCCTGGATGACACTAGCATCTCTGCCCACACGAGATGACACTACCATCTCTGCCCACACGGGATGACACTAGCATCTCGGCCCACACGAGATGACACTAGCATCTCTGCCCACACGAGATGACACTAGCATCTCTGCCCACACGAGATTACACTAGCATCTCATGCCCACACTGGATGACACCAGCATCTCTGCTCACACGAGATTACACTAGCATCTCTGCCCACACTGGATGACACTAGCATCTCTGCCCACACTGGATGACACTAGCATCTCTGCCCACACTGGATGACACTAGCATCTCTGCCCACACTGGATGACACTAGCATCTCTGCCCACACTGGATGACACTAAGCATCTCTGCCCACACTGGATGACACTAGCATCTCTGCCCACACTGGATGACACTAGCATCTCTGCCCACACTGGATGACACTAGCATCTCTGCCCACACTGGATGACACTAGCATCTCTGCCCACACTGGATGACACTAGCATCTCTGCCCACACTGGATGACACTAGCATCTCTGCCCACACTGGAGGACACTAGCATCTCTGCCCACACTGGATGACACAAGCATCTCTGCTCACACTGGATGACACTAGCATCTCTGCCCACACGAGATGACACCAGAGTCTCTGCCCACACGAGATGACACTAGCATCTCTGCCCACGCGAGAGGACACTAGTTTCTCTGCCCACACGAGATGACACTAGCATCTCTGCCCACACGGGATGACACTAGCATCTCTGCCCACACGGGATGACACTAGCATCTCTGCCTACACGAGATGACACTAGCATCTCTGCCCACACGAGATTACACTAGCATCTCTGCCCACACTGGATGACACCAGCATCTCTGCTCACACGAGATTACACTAGCATCTCTGCCCACACTGGATAACACTAGCATCTCTGCCCACACTGGATGACACTAGCATCTCTGCCCACACTGGATGACACTAGCATCTCTGCCCACACTGGATGACACTAGCATCTCTGCTCACACTGGATGACACTAGCATCTCTGCCCACACTGGATAACACTAGCATCTCTGCCCACACAAGATGACACCAGAGTCTCTGCCCACACGAGATGACACTAGCATCTCTGCCAACGCGAGATGACACTAGTATCTCTGCCCACACGAGATGACACTAGCATCTCTGCCCACACGGGATGACACTAGCATCTCTGCCCACACGGGATGACACTAGCATCTCTGCCTACACGAGATGACACTAGCATCTCTGCCCACACGAGATGACACCAGAGTCTCTGCCCACACGAGATGACACTAGCATCTATGCCCACCTTGGATGACACTAGCATCTCTGCTCACACGAGATGACACTACCATCTCTGCCCACACGGGATGACACTATCATCTCGGCCCACACGAGATGACACTAGCATCTCTGCCCACACGAGATGACACTAGCATCTCTGCCCACACGAGATTACACTAGCATCTCTGCCCACACTAGATGACACCAGCATCTCTGCTCACACGAGATTACACTAGCATCTCTGCCCACACTGGATGACACTAGCATCTCTGCCCACACTGGATGACATTAGCATCTCTGCCCACACTGGATGACACTAGAATCTCTGCCCACACTAGATGACACTAGTATCTCTGCCCACACTGGATGACACTAGCATCTCTGCCCACACTGGATGACACTAGCATCTCTGCCCACACTGGATGACACTAGCATCTCTGCCCACACTGGATGACACTAGCATCTCTGCCCACACTGGATGACACTAGCATCTCTGCCCACACTGGATGACACTAGCATCTCTGCCCACACAGGATGACACTAGCATCTCTGCTCACACTGGATGACACTAGCATCTCTGCCCACACTGGATAACACTAGCATCTCTGCCCACACGAGATGACACCAGAGTCTCTGCCCTCACGAGATGACACTAGCATCTCTGCCCACGCGAGATGACACTAGCATCTCTGCCCACACGAGATGACACTAGCATCTCTGCCCACACGGGATGACTCTAGCATCTCTGCCCACACGGGATGACACTAGCATCTCTGCCTACACGAGATGACACTAGCATCTCTGCCCACACGAGATTACACTAGCATCTCTGCCCACACTGGATGACACCAGCATCTCTGCTCACACGATATTACACTAGCATCTCTGCCCACACTGGATGACACTAGCATCTCTGCCCACACTGGATGACATTAGCATCTCTGCCCACACTGGATGACACTAGCATCTCTGCCCACACTAGATGACACTAGTATCTCTGCCCACACTGGATGACACTAGCATCTCTGCCCACACTGGATGACACTAGCATCTCTGCCCACACTGGATGACACTAGCATCTCTGCCCACACTGGATGACACTAGCATCTCTGCCCACACTGGATGACACCAGAGTCTCTGCCCACACGAGATGACACTAGCATCTCTGCCCACGCGAGATGACACTAGTATCTCTGCCCACACGGGATGACACTAGCATCTCTGCCCACACGGGATGACACTAGCATCTCTGCCTACACGAGATGACACTAGCATCTCTGCCCACACGGGATGACACTAGCATCTCTGCCCACACTGGATGACACTAGCATCTCTGCCCACACGAGATGACACCAGAGTCTCTGCCCACACGAGATGACACTAGCATCTCTGCCCACGCGAGATGACACTAGCATCTCTGCCCACACAAGATGACACTAGCATCTCTGCCCACGCGAGATGACACCAGCATCTCTGCCCACACGAGATGTCACTAGCATCTCTGCCCACGCGAGATGACACTAGTATCTCTGCCCACACAAGATGTCACTAGCATCTCTGCCCACACGGAATAACACTAGCATCTCTGCCCACACGGGATGACACTAGCATCTCTGCCCACACTGGATGACACTAGCATCTCTGCCTACACGAGATGACACTAGCATCTCTGCCCACATGGGATGACACTAGCATCTCTGCCCACACTGGATGACACTAGCATCTCTGCCCACACGAGATGACACTAGCATCTCTGCCCACACGAGATGACACTAGCATCTCTGCCCACACTGGATGACACTAGCATCTCTGCCCACACGAGATGACACTAGCATCTCTTCCCACACGAGATGACACTAGCATCTCTGCCCACACTGGATGACACTAGCATCCCTGCCCACACGAGATGACACCAGAGTCTCTGCCCACACGAGATGACACTAGCATCTCTGCCCACACGAGATGACACTAGCATCTCTGCCCACGCGAGATGACACTAGCATCTCTGCCCACACGAGATGACACTTGCATCTCTGCCCACACGAGTTGAGACTAGCATCTCTGCCCACACGAGATGACACTAGCATCTCGGCCCACACGAGATGACACTAGCATCTCTGCCCACACGAGATGACACTAGCATCTCTGCCCACACGAGATTACACTAGCATCTCTGCCCACACTGGATGACACCAGCATCTCTGCCCACACTGGATGACACTAGCATCTCTGCCCACACTGGATGACACTAGCATCTCTGCCCACACTGGATGACACTAGTATCTCTGCCCACACTGGATGACACTGGCCTCTCTGCCCACACTGGATGACACTGGCATCTCTGCCCACACTGGATGACACTAGCATCTCTGCCCACACTGGATGACACTAGCATCTCTGCCCACGCTGGATGACACTAGAATCTCTGCCCACACTGGATGACACTAGCATCTCTGCCCACACTGGATGACACTAGCATCTCTGCCCACACTGGATGACACTAGCATCTCTGCCCACACTGGATGACACTAGCATCTCTGCCCACACTGGATGACACTAGCATCTCTGCCCACACTGGATGACACTAGCATCTCTGCACAAACGTCACTGTTCCTCAGTTGTTTGTCATTGTATCTGTTATAACTTACCCTGTCATTACTGTCATTACTGTCATAATACTGTTACTCCTCTGTCATAACATTGCTCTTCCACTGTCATGCCACTGTCATAACGCTGTAATAGCACTGTCATAGCACTGCCATACCACTGACATGACACTGTCTTGACACTGTCATTCCACTGTCATGACTGCCATATCATTGTCATGACACTGTCATACTGCCATGCCACTGTTATTCCAATGCCATACTAGTCAGGACACTGTCATACCATTGCCATAACCACTGTCATAACACTGTCATAACCACTGTTATTCCACTGTCATAAAACACGTTCAGAATAAAGTGTATGATTAATAAATTCATCTAGAGCGCTAAACCCGCGTGGACGGAACAGAGCAACATTTGCTGACACGCTGCAGTGTAAATTTATGTGTCAACAACATTCAAGTTCATATATGACTGGACTGTTTTAGCTAACACCTGTTGTGTGTGTGTGTGTGTGTGTGTGTGTGTGTGTGTGTGTGTGTGTGTGTGTGTGTTGTGTGTGTACTCACCTATTTGTACTCACCTATTTGTGGTTGCAGGGTCGAGTGTGTGTGTGGTGTGTGTGTGTGTGTGTGTGTGTGTGTGTGTGTGTGTGTGTGTGTGTGTGTGTGTGTGTGTGTGTGTGTGTGTGTGTGTGAGCGCGCTCACATATTTGTGGTTGAAGGGGTCGAGTCACAGCTTCTGCCCCCCCCCCCCCGCCTATCGCTGGTCACTACTAGGACCACTCTCTCCCCTGCTCCAAGGGCCTTATCGTACCTCATCTTAAACCTATGTATGAATCCTGCCTCTGCTACATCACTCACCAGACTGTGCCACTTCCTGTGTTTATATGTATGTGTGTGTGTGTGCATCTCTGTGTGTACACAGACGCACGAAAACACCCATGACTTTCTTCGAAATTATTTTAGTGTATTATAATTACTGGCGACACGTGAAGCTCCTTCTCTGCCACAACTGACCACCAACATCAACAATAAAACATTACTGCACCACTGAGTATTTTCTCCATTAACTAATAGTCTGGTAGTTTTTCCATTTAGTAATGATATCGCTGATTGCTCCTCTCAAGTTTTTGTATTACTGCAATAACAGTTTAGTATTTTCAATGCTCAAGTTGCGGTGAAGAAGAGAATAAATGTGAGGGAAAAATATGTACGGAAATGTAAGTGTGTGAAGTGAACAAATTTAAATTATATTTTTGCAAGTTCATAATTACCGCAGACAAAAAAATTTTAAGATTTTTGTCTTGTTGTTATATGTAAGTTCTTGATAGCTTATTTTGTATGCTGATACACTATACTGACACTACACTGTTAGTGTAGTCTCAGTGTAGTACAGTGACATTATACCAACACACTACACTGACACACTATACTGACACACTACACTGACACACTAACACTGACACACTCTACTGACACACTACACTGACACACTATACTGACACACTACACTGACACACTACACTGACACACTATACTGACACACTACACTGACACACTACACTGACACACTCTACTGACACACTACACTGACACACTATACTGACACACTACACTGACACACTACACTGACACACTATACTGACACACTACACTGACACACTATACTGACACACTACACTGGCACACTATACTGACACACTACACTGACACACTATACTGACACACTATACTGACACACTATACTGACACACTATACTGACCCACTACACTGACACACTACACTGACCACACTGACACACTATACTGACAGTGAACTGTTAGTGTAGTGTCAGTATACTATATGTTACACTACACTGACACGCTATACTGACACACTACACTGACACACCAAATTGACACACTATACTGATCATACTGACACACTATACCGACAGTGCACTGTTAGTGTAGTGTCAGTATACTATAGTGTTACACTATACTGACACATCACACTGACACACTATACTGACACACCACACATGAACACTACGCTGACACACACCACACTGACACACTATACTGACACACCACACTGACACACTACGCTGACACACTATACTGACACACCACACTGACACACTATACTGACACACCACACTGACACTCTACACTGACACACTGCACTGACACACCACACTGACACACCACACTGACACACTACACTGACACACTACACTGACACACTGTACTGACACACCACACTGACACACTATACTGACCACACTGACACACCACATTGACACTATATACTGACACACAATACTGACATACTACACTCACACACTATAGTGACATACTACACTGACACACTATACTGACACACCACACTGACACTCTACACGGGCACACTACACTGACACACTGTACTGACACACTATACTGACACACCACACTGACACTCTACACTGACACACTGCACTGACACACCACACTGAAACACCACACTGACACACTGTACTGACACACTATACTGACACACCACACTGACACTCTACACTGACACACTGCACTGACACACCACACTGACACACCACACTGACACACTATACTAACGCACTACAATGACACTACCACGCTATGCTGACACACTACACTGACACACTACACTCACACACTATACTGACATACTATACTGAACCACTACACTGACACACTATACTGACACACTACACTGACACTATACTGACACACTACACTGAAACTATGCTGACACACTATACTGACACACTACACTGGCACTACACTGACACACTACACTGGCACACCCACACTGACACACTACACTGACACACTATACTGACAACATACACTGACACACTATACTGACACACCACACTGACACATCACACTGTCACATCACACTGACACACTACACTGACCACACTATACTGACACACTACATACACTGACACACTACACTGACACAATATACTGACACACTATACTGGCACACCATACTGACACACTAGACTAACGCACTATACTGGCACACTACACTGACACACTGTACTGACAAATTATATTGACACACTATACTGACACACTACACTGACACAATATACTGACACCAATATACTGACACACTACACTGACACACTATACTGACACACTACACTGACACACTATACTGACACACTACACTGACACAATATACTGACACACTATACTGGCACACCATACTGACACACTAGACTAACGCACTATACTGGCACACTACACTGACACACTGTACTGACAAATTATATTGACACACTATACTGACACACTACACTGACACAATATACTGACACAATATACTGACACACTACACTGACACACTATACTGACACACTACACTGACACACTATACTGACACACTACACTGACACAATATACTGACACACTATACTGGCACACCATACTGACACAATAGACTAACTCACTATACTGGCACACTACACTGACACAATGTACTGACACATTATACTGACACACTATACTGACACACTACACTGACACAATATACTGACACAATATACTGGCACACTACACTGACGCACTATACTGTCACACTACACTGACACACTATACTGACACACTACACTGACACAATATACTGACACAATATACTGACACGTTACACTGACACACTATACTGACACACTACACTGACACACTACACTGACACACTGTACTGATACATTATGCTGACACACCACATTGACACATCACAATGAGACACTAAACTCACACCCTATACTGACACACTACACTGACATACTATGCAGACACACTACACTGACACACCCCACTCACACACTACACTGACACACCCCACTCACACACTACACTGACACACTATACTGAACAACTAATCTGACACACTATACTGACATACTACACTGACACTATACTGGCACAATACACTGACACTATATTGACACACTACATTGACACTATACTGACACACTACATTGACACACCACACTGACACACTACAATGACACACTATAGCGACACACAACACTGACACATCACACTGACACAGTAAACTGCCACAATATACTAACACACTACATTGACTACACTATACTGACACACTATACTGGCACACCACATTGACACACTATACTAACGCACTACACTGACACACTACACTGGCATACTATACTGACACACTATACTGACACACAACACTGACACATCACACTGACACACTACACTGACACACTGAATTGACACAATATACTGACACACTATACTGACACACTACACTGACACTATACTGACACACTACACTGACACTATACTGACACACTACACTGGCACTACACTGACACACTACACTGGCACACCACACTGACACACTACACTGACACAACTATACTGACACCATACACTGACACACTATACTGACACACCACACTGACACATCACACTGTCACATCACACTGACACCACTACACTGACACACTATACTGACACACTACATACACTGACACACTACACTGACACAATATACTGACACACTATACTGGCACACCATACTGACACACTAGACTAACGCACTATACTGGCACACTACACTGACACACTGTACTGACACATTATATTGATACACTATACTGACACACTACACTGACACAATATACTGACACAATATACTGACACACTTCATTGACACACTATACTGACACACTACACTGACACACTATACTGACACACTACACTGGCACAATATACTGACACACTATACTGGCACACCATACTGACACAATAGACTAACGCACTATACTGGCACACTACACTGACACACTGTACTGACACATTATACTGACACACTATACTGACACACTACACTGACACAATATACTGACACAATATACTGGCACACTGCACTGACGCACTATACTGTCACACTACACTGACACACTATACTGACACACTACACTGACACAATATACTGACACAATATACTGACACGCTACACTGACACACTATACTGACAACTACACTGACACACTACACTGACACACTGTACTGATACATTATACTGACACACCACATTGACACATCACAATGAGACACTAAACTCACACCCTATACTGACACACTACACTGACATACTATGCAGACACACCACACTGACACACCCCACTCACACATACACTGACACACCCCACTCACACACTACACTGACACACTATACTGAACAACTAATTTGACACACTATACTGACACACTACACTGACACTATACTGGCACAATACACTGACACTATATTGACACACTACATTGACACTATACTGACACACTACACTGACACACCACACTGACACACTACAATGACACACTATAGCGACACACAACACTGACACATCACACTGACACAGTAAACTGACACACTATACTAACACACTACATTGACTACACTATACTGACACACTATACTGGCACACCACATTGACACACTATACTAACGCACTACACTGACACACTACACTGGCATACTATACTGACACACTATACTGACACACAACACTGTCACATCACACTGACACACTACACTGACACACTGTATTGACACAGTATACTGACACACTATACTGACACACTATACTGACACACTACACCTACGCACAATACTGACACACTATACTAATGCACTACACTGACACACTATGCTGACACATTACACTGATACACAGTACTGACACCCACTGACACACTACACTGACACACTACACTGGCACACTATACCGACACACTATACTGACACACTATACTGACACACTATACTGACACGCAATAATGATACACCACACTGACACACCACAGGCACACTACACTGACACACAATACTGACACACTATACTGACACACTATACTGAAACACAATACTGACACATAATACTGACACACCACACTGACACACCACAGGCACACTATACTGACACACAATACTGACACACTACACTGACAAGCTACACTGAGACACTATACTGACACTATCCTGGCACACCACACTGACACACTACACTGAAACACTACATTGACACTCTATAATGACACATTACACTGACACACTATACTGACACACTACACTGACACTATACTAACACACCAAACTGAAACACTACACTGACACACTGTACTGACACATTACACTGACACACTACACTGACACACAACACTGACACACCACACTGACACACCACACTGACACACTACATTGATACACTATACTGACACACTACACTGACACAATATACTGACACAATATACTGACACGCTACACTGACACACACTATACTGACAAACTACACTGACACACTGTACTGATACATTATACTGACACACCACATTGACACATCACAATGAGACACTAAACTCACACCTATACTGACACACTACACTGACATACTAATGCAGACACACCACACTGACACACCCCACTCACACACTACACTGACACACCCCACTCACACACTACACTGACACACCCCACTCACACACTACACTGACACACTATACTGAACAACTAATTTGACACACTATACTGACACACTACACTGACACATACTGGCACAATACACTGACACTATACTGACACACTACACTGACACACCACACTGACACACTACAATGACACACTATAGCGACACACAACACTGACACATCACACTGACACAGTAAACTGACACACTATACTAACACACTACATTGACTACACTATACTGACACACTATACTGGCACACCACATTGACACACTATACTAACGCACTACACTGACACACTACACTAGCATACTATACTGACACACTATACTGACACACAACACTGACACATCACACTGACACACTACACTGACACACTGTATTGACACAGTATACTGACACACTATACTGACACACTATACTGACACACTACACTTACGCACAATACTGACACACTATACTAATGCACTACACTGACACACTATGCTGACACATTACACTGATACACAGTACTGACACCCCACTGACACACTACACTGACACACTACACTGGCACACTATACCGACACACTATACTGACACACTATACTGACACACTATACTGACACGCAATAATGATACACCACACTGACACACCACAGGCACACTATACTGACACACAATACTGACACACTATACTGACACACTATACTGACACACAATACTGACACATAATACTGACACACCACACTGACACACCACAGGCACACTATACTGACACACAATACTGACACACTACACTGACAAGCTACACTGAGACACTATACTGACACTATCCTGGCACACCACACTGACACACTACACTGAAACACTACATTGACACTCTATACTGACACATTACACTGACACACTATACTGACACACTACACTGACACTATACTAACACACCAAACTGAAACACTTCACTGACACACTGTACTGACACATTACACTGACACACTACACTGACACACAACACTGACACACCACACTGACACACCACACTGACACACTACATTGATACACTATACTGACACACTACACTGACACACTACACTGACACTATTCTGAGACACTACACTGACAGATCACACACACACTATACGAACACACTACACTGACACACCACATTGACACACCACACTGACACATCACACTGACAAACTACACTGGCAAACCACACTGACACACGATACTGATACACTATGCTGACACACTACACTGACACACTATGCTGACACACTATACTGACACACCACATTGGCACACTACACTGACACACCACACTGACACACTATACTGACACACTACACTGACACACTACGCTGACACACTATACTGACAAACTACACTGACACACAATACTGACACACCACAGGCACACTACACTCACAAACCACACTGACACACAATACTGACACATTACGCTGACACAGCACACTGATACACCATACTGGCACACTATACTGACACACCACACTGACACACTATACTCTCACACTACACTGACAATATACTGATACACCTCACTATTCATTTTCTAATTCACATGTTTCTTTTCATAGAGGACTCAGCTACTTACTGAGTGGAAGACCCTCACGGGTTCTTTCACTTAATTAATAATAATAATAATAATAATAATAATAATAATAATAATAACAATTTTATTTTATTATTTTTTTAAAGGTTACCATATGTTTGTATTGATGTTTCGAAATAAATTTCATTGTTTTTTATCATACGAAAGAAATTCTCCGTAGAAAAGTCTAGGGAGACAACCAGCCATGTTTCATTATCTCTCAGTCCACTTGTTGTGCTCTCTTATACCAGGATACTAATAATTATTATACATTATATATATATATATAATATATATATATATATATATATATATATATATAAATATATATATATAATATATATATATATATATATATTATATAATATATTATATATATATATTATGTAAATTATTTTATATATGAAGGGTCGATTTACGTTCGTTATTAAAAGATTACGCTAAACCCGTAAGGTTATACATCTCGTGTAGAATGAGAGGAAATCAGGTTTTATCCCAGGGGGTGGAGAGAATCTCAAAATTCTCCAAATCGAAGTTCTCCCCCAGCGCAAATTGCTCCCGCCTCCATA
>NC_069402.1:81637983-81666017 GCF_026875155.1 Cherax quadricarinatus
CGGGATGCTACTTAGCGTCGCCGAGCTCTCAGTAGTAGTACCAGTTCCTAGTAACCAGTTACCAGTAACCAGTGTACCAGTAGATGACTCACTACCAACCGTCTGCGTGAATCATTGACTGTTATTCATATTGCTGCTGACCATAGCAGGATTTCAAACACCCCTCACCCTGTAGGCACTTGCGGGTCAGTCGAAGATAGGGAGCTGAGAGAGAGGCAGGTCGGCTGTTGGCGCTTCCCATACTTCCCGTTATATATCATACGTACAAACCAGCCTACGTGAGTATTTTTACCCCATCCACGTTATCGAAACCCACATGACAGGTCGAGTCACAATTCCTAGCCCTGCCTCTTCACTGGTCACTACTAGGTCACTTCCTGCTCCATGAGCTTTATCATACCTCTTCTCAAAGCTATGTATGGGTCCTGTCTCCACTACATCACTTCCCAGACTGTTCCACTTTCTAACAACTCTGTGACTGACTGACTGTGACATGAAGAAATACTTTCTAACATCCCTGTGATTCATCCGAGTCTTCAACTTCCAATTTTTTTTCTATTTTATTTAAAAGACATAGTACATAAAAACAACCAACAAAATTACATAGCGAAAACAGTGGTATAAAATGTCATTACACGCCTTAAATACAACGATAATTCTTACATATATATTACAAAATTCCTCATTGGACATGTACATTCCATTGATAGGGTACGTCAGAATGACACAATGCTGTACAGTAAACCCATTGACCCTTCCAGGTCTTGTAGTAATGACACCATGCCTGGAACACTAAATCTAACCTAACAACCCCCAGGCAGATACAACTAATTCCTGGTTGTACATCCTGCCACGGAGTGTACACCTTACATTCTAAACACACTCCCCCCCCTCGTTGTGTGGCATGCCAACTGCTACTTATCTTTTACATAAAAACTTGCCAAGTACCCATAGTCAACACTGGCATATATATACACGGTTTGCACAGTGAAAACTTAGTTATACGTGCATAGTCACTACAAAAGCCACTCACAGAATCAACAGTGCCTGACTAAATATGATTTGCTCGTACAGAAAGGATGGCTTACAAAAAGAACACACCATGAACTTTAATCTACACTGAGCCACTCATAATAAGAGGCTATGTGAATACTTAAGGTTTCAGTAACCTCTTCAAGCTATGAAGCAATGAGGTATTAAAACCTGTCTTAAGGGAGAAGTCCCGTATACAAGAAAAAAACAAAAAACAAATATAATGTACACACACATGCACTAACCCTACCAGTACCACGACTATACCTCATGGCCGACACAGTTGAACGTGCAATGGGCTTACCCAAAGTGTATAAATTTGCAAAAACACATGCTTATAATGTGTCACAGGTTTAGAAATTCCAGTTTTCACACGTAAACCTGACACAGCAGTGACAAACACTGCTAAAAATAAGAATCATACAAGAATAACGTCGGTCACTCCTCACTCTCGCTGCTGTAAATATCACATAATTTAATGGACCTCTTAATACTCACATACTAAAGCTCACACTCCTCCCTGCCCCCACTCGGGAGACTAGCCCATTTCTACCCTTTACATATTACATAGATCCCGCAGCCTAAATTCCTGATAACTCTCCGAAAATTCATTCTCCCATCCCCTACTAGAAACTTTCCTATTGCGGCACTTAGTCCTGTAAAATGTCGCTGCTAGCACCTTTATCCTTTCGCCCACACCCACATCCCTCATTGCCCATGATGTGAACACGAAATCAGTTACCAAATACGCCACCGCGTTCCTAACCTGCACTCCCACCCCGCATAACCTAACTTAACACCCGCAATACCTGTAGCCCACCCCTTCCTACTAATCGAATTACCCTACCGAACCATTCCCTCACAACGCAAAGACATTCTCAAAAGTAAACCGCATGGAATATGGTTTCCATACCTCCACACGCACGACACTCCCCACCTTCCCTCAGCTTCCGATTGAATAAAACAACCCCAGACTGCAAAATTCCATGTAAAAAACGAAACATCACCTCACGTACACCCGGTCTTATACGTAACTTCTTGAGACGTGTCCATATGTCGCTCCATGCATACATCGGGTATGCCCCCTCTACTGCAGCCACTACTGGCCCACCCCCCACTCTCCCGAGTACCCGCAGCTTGATACGAGCCGGATCCCTCGCCATCATCAAAACTCTCAACATGGCCTCGCCTACCTGTAAATCCCTGCCAACTTCCAATTGTGACCCCTTGATGCTGTGTCCCATCTCTGGGACATCCTATCTCTATCCACCTTGTAAAATTCCTCTCGGTATTTTAATGTCATTATCATATCCCCCTATCTTTTAACCTCCAGTGTTGTCAGGTAAATTTTCCCATAACCTTTCCTTAGCTCTGGGGCTAGTCTTGTTGCAAACCTTTGCACTTTCTCTTATTTCCATACGTGCTTGACTAGGTGAGGTTCCAAACTGGTTCTGCATACCCAATATAGACCTGACATACAGTGTACAGGGTCCTGAAAAATTTCCCTTTGAGATGTCGGAATACTGTTTCTTAGGTTTGCTAAGCGCCCATATGCTGCAGCAGTAATTTGGGTTAATGTGCGCCTGGGGAGATCATTTCCTTGAGTGAACTTGTAGTCTCATGGGCCCCCTAACTGTACTCTGTCTGCAGTCTTCTTTGCCCTTCCCCAATCTTTATGACTTTGCACCTGGGGGGTTAAACTCCGGGAGCCAGTTTCTGGACCAGGCCTGCAGCCTATTCTTTTTTGTCATTTTTTCCCACATAGAAACGGGACTGGTCCAAAACTGACCCCTGTGGAACCCCTCTCGTCACAGGCCCCCACTCTGACACTTCGTCTCATACCATGACTCTGATGTTTTTCCCCACAAGTATTCCCTGATCCATTGCAGTACCTTCCCTGTCATATCGCCTGGTCCTCCAGGTTATGCACTAACTCCAGTAGGGTTTGTGACACAGGATTTCCCATCCCTGAAACTGTGCTGGTTGTCGTTGATAAGCTCATTCCTTTCTAGGTGCTCCACCACTCTTAATAATTTTTCCCCCCTTTTACTTTGCATACTATACATGTCATGACACTGGTCTGTAGTTTAATGTTTCGTTTCTGTCTCCTTTTTTTTGAAACTGGGGCTAATTTTGCTGTCTTCCATGCCTCAGTAGTCGCCGTTTCCATAGACATGTGAAAATTGTTAGTGGAACACATAAAAACCTCTGCTCCCTCTCTCAGGACCCATGGAGAGATTTTTACCGGCCCCAAAGCCTTTGAAGTATGTAGCTCGCCTAGCAGGCCTCTTCACTTCTTCCTTGGCTGTATGTATTGTGTCTAACACTTGATGGTGGACCTCACCTCTCCATCTTCCTGGGGGCCCTTCTGTCTCCTCTGTGAGCACTTCTTTGAATTTCATGTTGAATCCTCGCATACTTCTTGGTCGTTTCTTGTGAGCTTCCTCAACCTGGTTACCTGGTCCTTTGCTGTTTTCCTCTTGCTGTGGCTGTACAACAGCTTTGGGTCAGATTTGTTTTTTGCTGCTATGTCATTTTCGTATTGTCACTGGACCATCCCTTTTTACCTGTGGGATATTCGTTCTGGCTCTAAAGACTGCTCCTCCTTATTCTCCTGGGTTCTTTGCCTTCTATACTTCGTCCATTCTCTAGCACACGTGGTTTTTGGGCCCGACACCTTTAAGTGAACCAAGGGCGCAGCCTGCCTTCTCATTATTTCTGTTACCCTTGGGTACAAACCTCTCCTCATTTTCCTTACATAATTTTTGTCACATATTCCATCATCTCATTTACTGACTTCCCTACCAATGCCCTTTCCCACTGAGCCCCATGCAGGAAATTTTTCATCCTGGTAGTTCCCTCCTTGTAAATTGGGTTCATTTGTCCTGCCCTTCCCGCTTCCCTCTCCATTTCTCTTTTAAAGTATTCGAAGCTCAGAAAACCCAAGGCCACTGGCCCCCGAGGGTCTTTCATATGTGATATCCTCAATATTTGCACTACTGAAGAATACTAAGCCCGTCTCGCTGGGTTCGTCCTCCCTCTCTCTGGTATGTCCCTTACGTTTGGTACTAAGGGTTTTCCAGTACCACATCCATCATCTTAGCCCTCCACATTTCTGGACCCCCATGTGGCTCCAGGTTCTCCCGGTCAATTTTTTTTGAGATTGAAGACACCCACAATCGAGGGTTTGCCCTGCTCGCATGAGCCCTTCCGGCCACTTCAGCCAGTGTGTCAATCATCCTTTGTTACTCTCGTTATATTCTTGCCTTGACCTCCTGCTGTTCTATGATGGGTTAACATCAATCGTTTCCACCTTGGGGGCCTCCGCTAAGTGTTTTATTATGTGTCTCTTCTTTTCCTTTTCCTCCCCAGCTCGCAAAATCCCATTGGTTTTTTATGAAAAAGTGCCACTCCCCCCCCTGTTCCCCCTATCTTTCCTCAAAGGTTTTATATCCCATTTGGGAAAAAAATGGCATCTGTATTGGGTTTTTTTTGAGAGCTATGATATCAGTGATGCCTCTTGATTTCTCGTGCACTCTTCCCACTTATTCGTTATCTATCAGCATTGTTACTGTACCTTTTTTCCTCTCCAACACGTTCTCGGGTGGTCTGGAGTGGGTATCGGGTTTCAAATGGTTGGGGTTATAGTGTGTACTCAAACCCAAATTGTGGTTTGCAGGGTCGAGTCCTGGCATGGCCTCTTCGCTGGTCGCTACTAGGTCCACTCATCTTGAGTTTTTAGTTCCGGGCTTTGCCCTCTTTTTGCTGTGTCCATCTCTGAAAATTCCCCCTTTCCACCTTCTAAATTTTCCTCTCAGTATTTTATATGTCTGATCATACCCCCCCTATCCCTCCTGAACCCCCAGTGTCGTCGGGTTGATTTCTCTTAACCTCTCCTTGTGGGGCACCCCCCCTTAGTTCAAGGGACTTTTTGCAAACCTTAGCATTTTCTCAAATTTTTTGATGTGTTTTACCAGGTGGGGTTAATACGGGTGTTTCATACCCCAAAATGGGCCCTGACAAAAATTCATCTTTCAGTGTTTTGGGAAGACTCCTTTTTTTAAATTTTCAAAGGCTATTCTTTTTTTTGCCGGCCCCCAAATTTGCTGCAGATTTAAATTTGATTGATTTTTTTGGGGGTTACCCCTAGGTTCTTACACATATGTGTATGTATGATAATTCTATGAAAACTGTATTCGTTTTGAAACCTAAATTAAACTTACTTGCCTGAGATTTTGCTCGGTATGTTGCTAAAACCCATACCCCTTTTTCCTTGAGTGAATTTTGCAGCCTTTGACTCCTGGGGTTGTACTGCATCTACGTTCTTTTTTGCCCTTTACCCAAAAATTCTTGACTGCACTTGCTGGGGATTACCTTAAAAGCCATTTTTTGGGGCCAGGTTTGGGGGGCAGCCTGCCAGAAAACCCTACACATCTGGGGGGTATAAAAAAAGTGATTATAACTAGGGCCCTTAATATTTAAAGGGGTGGCCCGGGGTAACCCAGCAAAAGGGGCCACGGTTAAAGATGCCCAAAAAGCTCCAAGGGGCGGATCATCATCTGACTAAGACCCGCGTTAAAAAAACACTTTTTTTTTTACACAGGGTTTGAAAAGGTTAAGGACCCTTTGCTTTATTGCCAATTATTTACGGGTTTAAAGGTTTCCCTTTAACTTTTTTGGAAAAGCTAAGGCTGTTACCCCCTCAGCCTTTGAAAGCATTTTTATTGTTAGGGACATACAAGTAGGGAACGGAAAAAAGTTGGACCCATTGTGGGCCACTTTTTTCATGTGTTCAACTGATTTTTTTCTCGTTGAATCATTATGCGTACAAATTTGTGTTCCATACTCGAGTCACCTGGGTTTTTAAGGTTTTTGATGGGGGTGAAGTTCTGGAGAAAAGGGTTTCGCCGAGTGGTTGTGCTTTCTGCCCTTTCTTGTGCAAAAAAAGCTTGTTTCACGCTGTCCTCAAAGTGGTTTCCAAAAGTGTGGTCCCTTGACAATATTGGCCTTGTACAAAAACAGAAAGGCCCAAACCAAACACCCCTCCTATGTTGAAGGCTTTTATAAAAATGACAGTTTCTATCCAGGAGGGGCCCCAGGCGAGGATGAGACGTCTTGTTTGTTCTCTACTCTGTCAAGCAGTCGCAGTTGAGAGGGGGGGGGCCCAGGAAAACCAAGAAAGTGGAGCTACTAAAGGTTTGCGAGGTTTTGGGGCCTCTTACGAATCTTGCAACCCCCTACTATCAAGAAAGATGCGAGATAGGGCAAATGTGCAAAAAGCTTCCTGGCTGCCTTTTTTTTGCAAGTTTTACAACAGGGTTCTTCGGGTTTCGTTTGGGGGGAAAAATTTCCCCCCAAGGTTTTAATCAACTTCTCCGGGTTTCCCAACACCCCCCCTTTCATCCTTACTACTGCACCGGCTTACCATCATGGTCCCTTTGAGACGATCATCATTTGCGTTTTCCCCGGTTGCAAATGTTACTTGCTTTTTTTCCCCAAAGCTGATTTAGCTTCAGCTGGTGATTTTTTGTTAGCTTAGGCAGCTGGCATTTCTTCTCTTGGAAAAGTGAATGTCGTGTCCCTAGTCCTCTGCATATGCATTTTTTTTTCTGGGATGAGATGAAAAAGGTCTTTAAAGTAGCCATTCCATAACAATGGTCCCGCACGTTTCCCTTTGTGGAACCCCCTTCCCCCAAATTGGTGTTTGTTTGATTCCATTCCTTTGGGAAAAAACTACATTTAGAGATTTTTCCCAATGAAGGTAATCATGGGAAGACTTTGCATAGAGCCTGAAATTTTCCGTTTGTTAAAGTTTTGTAAGGGCCCTGGGGCCAAACCCCCGGTCAAAAGCGCCAGCAATGCCCGTGTACCACACAGTGACTTTGGATTCATCCAGTGACTGATGCCCCCTTAGTGGAGAGGTTTACAACAGATCAGCAGCAGAATAACTTTCCCCTGAAGTCTATGCGATCAAAAAGTAGGGGTTGTAGTCAAAAAAACTTTTAAATTTGTCTTGGATTTTTGTCTCAAAGATTTACCAGTGATTGACAGGAGTGCCCACTGGTCTGTATTTGTGTTTTTTGCTTGCCCTTTTTTTTGTGAACAGGGCTACATTTGCCTCTTTCCATAAGGGGGGCCCTTTTTACACTGTATAGGCAGTGCTGAAAGATGCGGGTTTAAGGTGCTGCTAGGGGGTCGGGCCACTTTCTAAAGCAATTTGGGGGACTCAACTTGTTGGGCCCACACCCTTTTCGGGGGCCAAGCGTTTTAAAGAAGGAAAGGGAAACCTTTCCCCCTTGCCTTTTGCGTATGACTTTTTTTGACACAGTTTTGCAGCTTACCCAAAGGAGGGTCCCTTGCTGGATAGGAATTTGAAATTTTGGTAGCAAAGTGTTCAAAAAAGAGGTCCGCCTTTCCTTAAATACTATTTGGGGGGTTTGGGTTCCCATCCTGTGGGTTTAGAGGGGGAAAAGGGAGTTAATCGGCAGTTTAACCTTGTCTGCCCTTGACCGGGCCACCGGGTTTTTGGGGAGCCTCCCCTTCCGGGTTGCTAGCTTTCTTTTAGTGTCCCCTCCCATTTAGAAAGGGCCCACTTTTGAACATCCCCCATAGGTCTACAGGCTTCCCTGGCAAGTTCCTGTTTTAGGTGGTAAAATTGTCTCTTATCCCTTCGCCATGCTTTGTATTTTGGCATTTTGCACCCTCTCTACATTGAAACCCCAAAAGGGCTGATCCGTGGGGTTTCATCACTTATTCCCGGTGGGAATGTGTTCTTTTTTGTAGTTTAAAGGATTTTGTCCGGGAAAGGGGTTTTCCCTTTTGGGTTTGGGTAAACACCCCCTTGGAAAAAAGATTTCAATGGGTGGTGGCGAGTTCGGGGAGCGAAGGGCGGGCCCAAATTACCTTTTTTCCAAATTTCCCAGGTTGTGCTTTGTGGACTCCCCCACCTCGTTCGTTGGGATTTAAAGTGTCGTAAAAAAACCCGCCTTGGGGTTTCAGTGATCCAACATAGCCGGGGGGTTGCCCAAGTGAAATGCCTTCTCCCAGATCACTCCCACGGGGTCAAGGTGGAGCCAGAAAATGTGAGTGGGGGAAAAATAAACAAAGGTTCTCATGTAAAAAACATACAAGGTCATCAAAGTCCCCCTGTTTTTGGTGCTGGTTGAGGTCACCAAAAAAATTATGATATGTTGACGTTGTTTTGGTAGCAAAAGGGAGTCAGTATTTTCCATTGGAAGTTGAGGTTTTTGCTGTTGCCACTGGGGGTCTGCTTTTGCACATGCTAGTACAAGGTCTAGTTTTTATGCGAGCTTGAAGAACATCATTTCAAGATGTGTGGGGGTTGGCAACATCAATGTGTGGGCATGAACACTTTTAGAGAAGCACACGGGCAACCCCTTTGTCCTTCCCTGTCTTTTCCACCCATGGGGTGTACCAAACCCCAATTCTTGCAAAATTTTCTGGATTTCCGGGACCCAAAAAATGTTTCAACAACAGCAATCAGGTCGGGACGTCGAGGGGTTCAAAAAAAACTTTGTGAGGAGCTCTCCAACATTAGTAATGAAACCTTAATGTTGGGACGGTTTTGGCTGATGGACGGCCCCTCATAAATGATGTGGTCAGTTTTGAGATGGGGGGTTTTGGTAGGGATTTTAAGGGGGCCTGCCCTTGAGAGAGGTGGGGTTTACTGGGGGCCCAAGGCTGCGGGGATGTAGGTCTGTGGTCTTGTAAAAGGGAAAAAAATACCACCTGCTGGGCGGGGGGATAGGAGTAGGGAGGGGGTTTGACGTGGGGAGATTGTTCCCCAATTCAGAGTTCCTGTGGTTTGTTCTGAGAAACGGGGTCTCAAAAACGGGGGTCCTGTCTTTTCAAGTTCCTTTTTTTTCCCGGGACACGGGGTCCTCCTGATGTCCTTTCTTGTAGCGTTTTTTACACCTGGTATTCGCAGGCGTTGCTGGCGGGTGTCCCCCTTTCCCGGTGACAGCGAAAGAACACCCTAGGTGCCTGGGAGGGTGGACTATGATTTGTTGCTGTTAAAAAAAAAGCAATTCAAAAAAAAGGGTTTTGGAGATCTCCAGTAAATTTCTAAAAAGGGGAGGCCCTTTTTGGCGTCCACCCTTTTGTTACGGGGTTTTTTCGTAACAGTAGTCGTTTTCCTTGCCCAAATTTTCCTTAAAAATTCAGTTTTAAATTAAATTAGTGTTTCCCGGATTAAAAGGGGTGGCTACTAATAGAAAAATTAAAAAATTTAAAAAATTTTTTTAAAAGTTTTGAGGTATACAGTGGACCCCCGGGAAAAAAAACTTTTTTAAATTCCCATAGTATTTCGGGTTCCCATTTGTGACCGAATTTTTTCCCAAAAGGGAAATATTGTGAATTTGATTAGTCCATTTCGGCCCCCCAAACATACAGTCAAACGCACTTACATAAATACACTTACATATTTGGTCGCATTTGGAGGTGATCTTTTAAGCGGGGTCCATTTGTATTATAAAATTTTTTTAAATCACGCAATCAAAAAAAAATCAATTCCGAGTTCAATATTATTGTGCGAAAGAAACATTTCACCATTTATAATTCAAAATTTCCCGTTCGGAACTTTAAACTTTTAAATAAAAATATTACAAATATGAAAAAAATTTTAATTTTGGGTTTATGCTGAAAGGGTGTTTAAAAGGGAGTTCACTAGGGCTCACGCTCGACTAGATTTAAAAACAAGTAAAGGAAAAAGGTCCTCACAAAAACTAACTTTTTGACCGATTTGGAAACCGGGAACATTCTCCCTTGAAAACAATAAAAAGAATGCTAAGCCCAAGGGGCCATACAAAAAGGGCGACTGGGGACACAGTTCAGGAAAAAGGGGAGTAATATAAGGGCCCACTAAGTGGGGGGCCTTAAAGCAGATCCCCCAAAAAAGTTACAAACTCCATACTATTTGAATCTAAGTTAAAGATGGGAAAAAAACCCGGGACTGTGAAAAATTTAAAACAAAAACCAGTACAAATTGGGGTCAAAAGTTTACAGCTGGGCCTGAGATGCCAGGTGTCTATGTGACCAAAAACCTCAGTACAAGTCAAAAATTCACTAAGTCTATAAATTTTTCTGTGAAAGGGGTTTTACAAAAACCCAAACAAGAAAAAAGAGACAGAAAATTTTCCCAAACCACCAAGGAGTTTTGAGCGGATGAATATTTCACGAGAGGTGAGGACCCCCCCCTCGATCACGTGATAGCCCCCTGGGGGCAGCACAGCTCAGAAGCCCGGCCCGTATAACGAGGACAAGCGATAATTACGTAGTTTTACAATTTTAAGACTTGAAATGAGCAATAATATGGGACTCCCAACAACATAAGTCAAATAAAAAAATATAACGTCAAATAATAATATAAAGTCAAAAACATTTACGATTTAGTATTACGGGAAATTTAAGCAATTTTAAAATTTAAAAGAAAAGGTAATTTCATTATATATATTCTAAAAAATCATTGTAACCCATTCAGGGGGGTTTCAAAAGTTTCAAACCCCCTGTGTTTTGCAGATTTGTCCTCGGGGTTTTGCCCCCTGGGAAAATGTTAGGGAAACCAACTGTAGGGTCCCTTCCCCCTCCACGTCCTCTTCCCGTCCCCTGCCCCCCCTCTACCAGTTCTGGGCAGATGTGGGCCCTGTGTTTTTGTACTTTGGCGCAGTAGGGGATCGGTTTAAGGGGAAGATGTGTTTCCCGTTTTTTTTAATGAAAACCTTTTCTAAACCCAAACCCCCAAAATCGTTTTTGGCTTCCTGATTTCATCCCTTGTTTTCTTTCCCCTTTTGGGGGCCCTCTTTAATCTGTTTTCCCCTTCTGTCATGCCATTCCCGGCCCCCGCCCAGGATGACCCCTGTGGAAAACCCCCCTCAAAAACCCTTTCACCCACTCCGACACCTCATCAGTACCAAACACATTGGGTTCCCTTTCCCGTCAGGGAAATTTCCCCGTCACTGCGTACTTTCCCTTCCGGGTTCCCACCCGTCCTCTAGCTTTTTTAAAACCAAATGTCTTTCCCTGGTTCAGTATAAAAAGTCTTTTTACAGGGCTAAGAGTAGTGGTTGGGTTTTCCCTTTCCCCCCTTTTCCTTTTTTCTGTTACTTGTGTTGTTTCTCCCGTAGAAGCTGTGGGTGGTTGTCACGTTTTGGCCCAATTTTTTTCTGTGTTCCACCACTTGTTTTCCTAATAATCTTTTCCAAAAACTTTACAACTTTTTAAAAGTCAGCCCACACAAGTCTGTAGTTTAGGTGCCTGTCTCCTTCCCCTTTAAATTTTTGGGACAAAGGGTTTGCTGTTTCCAACCAGGCAGTTTCCGTTTTGATAGATTAGGGGGAAAAACAAATTTAAAGAAAAAAATTAATAGGAAAAACTAAAAAAAAATGTGAAATTTTGTTTTTCTTTCTTTAAAAAAAATTGGGAAAAATCTGGCTTTTTTTGAGGGAATCTGTTTTATTCCATTTTTTTTTTGGGGTTTTTATGGCCATTAATTTTGGATGATAAAACCAAAGGACGGGTCCCTAATTTTACGTATTTTTTTTCTTCGAAATCTTTTGTTATTTGGATTTTTTTGAAAAAAACCAAAAAAAATTTAAAACCCTTTTTCCAACTCCTAACTATCCAAAAAACCCAAAATTTTAAATTTCTTCATCCCAAAATTTTTCAATTTTTTTTTTCCCCAAAAAACAAAATTTCCCCCCCAAATAACCCAAACCCCCCTTTAACCCAAACATAAATTTAATTTAAACCCTTTTAAAACCCCAATTCCCCAAAAAATTTTTCAAAAATAACAAATTCCCCCCCAACTAAAAAACCCCTTTTTCCCCAAAAATTTTTTCCCCAAAAACCAAAAAAAACAAAATTTTTTAAAAACCCCCCCCCCCCCCCCCCCCCCCCCCCCCCCCCCCCCAGGGGACCCCTTAAAGACACCCCCAAAACACCCAATTTTTAAATTCTTTTTAAAAAATTTTTTCTAAAATAACCTTCACTTTATTTTTTAAATTTTAAAAAAACTAAAACCCAAACCCTTTTAAAAACACCCACCCCCTTTCTTTAAACAAACCCTGGGACCCCCCTACCAAGAAAAAAATTAAAAACCACCCTTCACTTTCCCCAAAATTTTCTAAATACCGGGGGTTTTAGGTTATCCGCCCCCCGACCCCCCCTACCTTGGTGGGTTTGGGGCCATAACCATTGGGTTACCGGGGCCACCCCCCCCCCAGTCCATAATCCCATCCCATTTTTCGCCCTTCCCGCCCCTAATATTGGCCCCCCCCCCGAGTGGACGGAAACAAGTCCCCCTGGCACGGGCCTTAAGGTTTGGGTTTTGGGATAAGGGGGGGTTTATTTCCCCCCCAAACTTTTGCTTTTGGGGAACGGGGCAAAACGTACCCCAACCCCAGGTTTTAAATGAAAAAACCCGGGTACCTCCCGGGGGTTTTAACCACCCGTAAAGGGGCCCCCCAAAATTTTTGGGTTGGGGCCCCCAAAGGGTTTTTTTCACCTAGAAAACCCCCTTAATTTAAAGCCCCCTGGAGCGCCATTTGAAAAAATCAGGGGTTTCTCCCCCGGGACCCCCCCCCTTGGAAATTTTGGTTTTCCTTTTAAGGCCCCCCGTCCTCCCGGTCCCCCTTTTTTTCCTTTTGGAGGGAATTTTCATTTTTCCCGGGTTTTCGGGTTTTATGTAAAATTGTTTTTCGTTTTACTTTCCCGAACAAACCCCAGGTTTTTTGGTAAATTTTCATGTAAATTTTTTGGGAAAACCCAATTTTTTAAGGGATTTATCATTCCCGTAAATTTTTAATGCTTTAAAAAAAATTTAAAAAATTTTGCCAAAAAATTTTTTAATTAATTTAGGTTCCATTTTTTTTCCTTATTGAAATGGGGGCTGAGGGGGACCAAATTTTTTTTTAAGGGCCAGGGCAAGCTTTGAAAAAAATATGGGTTTTTGGGCCCCAGTTTTTGGGGATTAATCATTAGATTTAATTTACCTTAAAAAAAAATTTTTTTTTGGGGAAGATACGGAAAAAAAGAGTGGGTTTTTGGGAAATTTACCACCGATTTGGGGGTTTTTATTGTTTGTTTTGTTTGTATTGGTTTTGGCATTTATAAATTTAAAGGTGTTAAAAACAAAGGGGAAAAAGGTTTTGGTGAAAATATTAAATTCCTCCGTTTTTGGAAAATTTCTTTTTTTAAAATGTTCCGAAGGAAAAACGATCCCCAAATTTGGAAAACCAATTTGGGACAACGGTCCAAAAGGGGTGGTTTAAAAAAAAAAAATTTTAATTATTTTTAATTTTTTCGGGGCAAAAAACCAAGGGTTTTTTAAATCCTTTTCCTTTTAAATTTTTTTTGGAGTGGAAATTTAAAAAAATATTTGTTTTGTGAAATAAAAAAAATTTTGAAAATGGAAAAATTTGGTTTTGGTTTTAAAGCCTTTTTTTTGGAAACCCGGTAAATTTAAAATTTTTTTAAAATTGGTTTTAAAAAAAAGGGAAATTGTTAAACTTTTTAAACAAGGCTAAAATAGAAATAATTTTTAAAAAATTTTTAAAAAAAAGAAAATTTTTTTTGGGTAAAATTTTTTTTAAATTTTTTAAGTTTTGAAGGGAAATTTCAACCAAAAAAAAAAATTGTTTTTTTGGAAAACCCTTTTTTTTTGACCCCTTTTTTTGGGGAAACTGGGCCAAAAAAAAAAAACCCAAATTTTTGATCACTTTATTTGGGGGTTTTTATGTTTAATGGGCAGTTGCTTGTTAGAAGGCATACTAACAAAAGCTAAGAATTTGGGGCAACTGGAAAAAACGTTTAAATTTGGGCCCAAAATTGGGAAAAAGTGGGCAAAATCGCTGATGGGGTAAATATCGCTGATGCAGCAAAAAATTTGTGAACACATTTTATCAAAATTTCCCTAAAATTTCGTTCTTTTTGTTTTTTTTACCTTTAGAAAAAAGGGGTTCTCTAAAAATTTCCCTGGGAGAGAAAAAAAGAAAATTTGAAAAATTTTTGGGCCCTGTGGGCCCAAATTTCGATTTGGGGGCTGGACCCCGAAAAAGGGTTTTTTTTTTCTATGAAAGTAAAAAAATTAAAATAAATGGATTAAATTTTTTTTTTTTTTTTTTGTTCAGACCCCAAAGGGAAAAAAAAACAATTTTTGGCTTTTAAAAACCCATATGCTCCAGGAAAATTTTTCTTTTTTTACATTGGATGTTTTCAAAATTTATTTTTTTTTTTAACAAGTTTAGCCGTCTCCCACCGAGGAGGGTGACCAAAAAAGAAAAAAAATCCCCCCCAAGAAAATACTTTCATCCCTTCAACACTTTCACCAAACTCCAAAATTTCACGCTTTTGCAGAGGGGCTCAAAAATACAAAAGCTTTTTAAACATTACGTATAGGGGTACACAACATATCCCTCCAAACTGCCCAAATTCCCCAAACCCCCCCTTTAAAGTGCAGGCATTGTATTCCCCTTTCCAGGGGCTCAAGTCCGACTATATGAAATAACCCGGGTTTCCCTGAATCCCGCACTTAAAAATTTTTCCCTGCCACACTCAAAAAGAAACGCAGGTCCCCAAATATCATTCGTTTTTCCATTCATCCTAAAACGCTCATGCACGCTTGCTGGAAGTCCAAAACCCCAGCCCACAAAACCTCCTTTACCCCCTTTTCCAAAAATTTCGGGAAAGCCCCCACCCCTCCTTCCTTTCCCCCTTTGAATTTTTTTAGCTTTCCCTGTTTAAATTTTTACTTTGATCCATTCCTTTTAAATGACCAAAACCCCCTCAACTCCCCCCCTTTTTCCCTCTGGGCTAATTTCTTTTTAATCCACACCTTCCCTAATTTCCCACCCGAAATTTTTTGCATAATTTTTTACACCACACATTGCCCTTAGACAGGACATCTCCAATCCTCCAAACCGTCTCCCCGCTGCTGCATTTACCCCCCAAGGGTTACATCCATATAAAAAGTGTTGGTTCTACTATACTTTTCATACATTCCCTTTTTGGGTCCATATTATTTTTTTATTTAAACAAAAAGAAGCGCCCAAGCCACAAAGGGCTATACAGCTTTGCCCCCAAAAGATAATGTTTTTTTGCTCCAAAATATTTCCCCAAAAGCACCAATACCTTTTTTTCCCCCTTTAATTCTATGATTAACCCCATCCTTCATTTTAAAACCCTCCGCCGACAGTCAACTCCCAAGTATCTGAAAAAAATTAATTCCCTTTCCATCTCCTCCTCCCCAATTTTTTATCCCTTTTTTTTTTTTTTTTATCTAAATTTATTTGATACCCTCATCACCTTTTCTTTTTCTATGTTTTATTTCAACTTTTCCACTTTATAAATTTCCCAAAAAACATCCCCTTAAACCCTTTTCATTTTTTTTAAGGGAAACTTCCCCTAAGCATAGTTCATCAGAAAAAGTAAATGTGTCAATTCCCATTTTTAAATTTTTTTCCCCCTAATTTAAACCCCTTTTTTAGGGTCCGCCCCGTAGATCTACGGCTTTACTTTCGGGGCCCAAAAACCGTAGATCTACGCCAGAGCTCAGCTCCTCTGAAAAAATGTGAGTGGTACTTTTGGGGCCCTAGATAGAGAGAATACATCTATGTGGTATGTGTGCCCCACAAAACGATCCTGCAGCCCCCTGTGTTTAATGAGAAAAAAAAAATAAATCATGATTTTTCGTTAAAAAACAGCAACTTTGCGTTTTTTTTCGTATGTTTTTTAGAGTTGTATTTGCGATTTTTTGGTCTTTTTATAAAAAGGAAAGACTATTCAGAAAGGGAGTGATTTTGATTGATTTTAGCACTGGAAATGGTTGAAACTGAGCAAAAAATAGCGAAATGTTAAATTTTTGCCATATTAAAGAGTAAAAAACGACCTCCACGTCTAATCACGTCAGTGGTGGGTCAATTTTTCATTCAAAAAATTGGTGTGATATTTATACAATTTTACAGTATTGCATAACAGTAAATCTTCTATTTTTTGGTGTGAATAAAATTCATGTGAATAAAAAATCAAAATGGAATTTTATTTGTAAAGCCTAAAAACATAACTAATGGAACAGAGGAAATGTTGTTTAGTGCAGGAATGCCTACATTGTTCATTCTGGACCCTATTTTGAAATTGGAATATTTTGAACTTTGTGTTAATTTGGGCCCAAATTAACAATTTTCCCGTCACTTTATTTTGTAGTTGAAACAGTTGACTTGGTGATTTCTTGTGCTCAATCGATAGAATAGAAGTAATACTAGTGAAATAGCTAAGAATTTGGTTGATTGGAATAATGTAATTGGCCTAAAATGGGAATTTCAAAGTCGGCAAAATCGCCGATTCGAAAATTATCGCTGACACATCAAAATTCGGGGAGAGCTTTAATTTCGTCAATTTTCCACCAAATTTCGTTTACTTTTTGTTTTATTACCTTCACAAAAATTCTCTACGATTTCATAAGAAAAAATAAAAAAATTTTATTTTTTGAAAATTTTTGTGGACATGGTGCGTGGACTCCAGATTTGGGCCTTGGCCCCTGAAAGGTTAATCCCACCCCTTCCCGAACACCCTAGCATTTATTCTTTTACAATTGATGTCCTATGTATACATTGTACACAATTTCTAGCTTTTTTAAGGATTTTGAAGTTGCCATTTTTGCATGACAAATGCCCCCTTCTGAGACTTGTGTTGGTTTTGAGGTGGGAAGTACAATGCCTGCACCTAAAAGGAGTGATTTGGGATATTTGCTGTTTGGAGTTACAGCTGAACTGTCATATCTGAGCACCTCTGTGAAGACAATGATTGTGTATGAATGATGAATGTTTTTCTTTATCAGGTCACCCTGCCTAGGTGGGAGACAACTGAAGTGTTGAAAAAAAGTTTTATAGGTTTTTATGCAGCTGGTTGACCTGTTGGGTTTAGCATTTAGTTTTGGTTATAATATATAGCTAGTGTGTTAAAAGGGGAGAAAGTTCCTTGATGCTGATGAAGGGCTCTTGATTATTATAATAAAAAAGCGCTAAACCACAAGGGCTATACAGCACTGCAGGGCAGGGAAGGAACCGAGGGTATCGGGTGGCAAAAGGGAGAGGGATGATTAGTAGGTACGGAGAACAGCGGGGCAGTGGATAGTGTGGGGGTAGAGGGCAGCAAGAGATCGAGGTAGAAAGAGCTGAGGGGAGTGCTAAAGGTATCATCATCAGAGTTTGTGGAGTAAATCAGTTGTCAAAAAGTCAATGAGAGAGTTTGGATTAAAGGAGGCTCCATCAGCAAGAAGGAAAAGTGAAGAGAGAGCAGCAGAGCGGAGACAACGTTGGAGGTAAATTCTGCGGGCTCGTTGATAGTGGGCAGTCTAACAGAATGTGGCTAACGGATACTGGAACCTGATAATTCTCGCAGAGAGAAACAGGGCGCCTCTCCATGAGATACCCATGAGCAAGACGAGTGTGGCTAATACGAAGACAGGAGAGAGTAGTCCCCCAAACCCTCGACACTGATGACAAGAGGATGGCAGTAACTTATACTTTTTTTAAATAGAATGAAGTTTGTTATTGAGCAGATCGGGACCAACGTTGTTGCCAACGGGCATGAACGTGGGTAGCTATTACAGCAAAATAGCCCGTGAATGGAACACCTCTTTACGAAATGGGAGGTCATGTACTGCTGACTGTGCAGCCGTGTCTGCCTGTTCATTGGCCCTGTATGACAACATGACAGGGACCCAAAAAAAAAAACTATCTTTATGCTTGGTAAAGATACGGCGTAACCAAAGTTGGATACGGAAAAACTAGGGGGTGAGGTGTATAAAATTTTTTGTATAGCCTGTTAAAGCACTAAGGGAGTAAAAACAACCACAAATGATGACACAGGCATGGGACCCATATACGGATAAGTGCTGCAAGAATGGCATACAATTCGCAGTTAAAATGTAGCCGAGGATAGTAAATGCCCTCACACAACACTGTCCAGAAACACTGCTGCGAATTTCCGATGCCGTCCGAAGACTTAGAGCCATCTGTGTACACTGCGATGGAATGAGAATGAGAGCGGAAGTGGTCAAGAAAAAGAGAGCGGGAAGCCACCGTAGGCACTTGGGCTTTCGCGCATGGGAGTGAGAAGGAACAGACTCGAACAGCTGGAACTTCCCAAGGGGGTGGGAAAACTTAGATGCTACATGACATAGAAAGGTGGTAGCTGAAAGGAAGAAAAGAGTGAATGTAGGCAAAGAGAAAAGGGATGGAGCAAACAGGGGCGACGAAAAATAATGTCTACTAACATCGGTGACTATTCTATATGTGGAAGGTATGCGGTGATCATGAGAGCGAACTTTAGTAGCGAAGGCAATGAGCTTCACGGCGATCGGACAAGGAGGAACATTCGCTTCTGCATAGAGGCTCTCAACAGGGGAAGAGCGAGAAGCACCAAGGCATAAATGTAATCCTTGGTGATGGATGGGGTTAAGGCTAGAGAGAGAGTAGCAGGAGGGGGCGCTGATAGATCTGGTCTCCATAATCGAGTTTTGATAAAATGAGGGCTGAATGTAGGCGAAGGGGGAGTTCGACGATCAGCTCCCTTGAAAGATGAGCAAGGTTTTAAGAAGGTTAGCGCCTGTGACAAGTTGCCTTTAGAGAGGTAATGTGGGGTTTCCAGGATAACCTATGGTCAAAGAGAAGGCCTAGAAACCTGACTATCATGTTCAGGGATACGGGAGCCTTTAGAGGTACAAAGGATGATCGGAGAAAACAGAGGTCTAGTGAAAGTAATTTTGGCGAGTTTTGGTACGGGGAAAAATTTAAACCCATGCGTGGTGGCCCAATTGGAAACATGATCGACCTCTGCTGGAGAAAAAACTGTAATGAGGTGACAGTCGCGCCCTGCACAAGCAATAGCAAAGTCACCTACGTAGAGTGATGACCAAATATTGGATGGGAAAAAACAGAGGCCAATCATTTATAGCAAGGAAAAAAAGTGTTGTGCTTAGAACACATCCCTGAAGGGACACCTTCAGCTTGGACAAGTCGGGGAGGCACATTATTGACTCAAAACACGGAAATGTCTGTCAGTTAAAAAGTTCTTAAGGAAAGATGGTAGATTGCCTCGGAGGCCTAAGGAGTGGGCTTGGGCCCAAAATTTTATTATACCTCCAAGTTGTCATATGCCTTCTCAAGGTCCAAAAAAATATGGCATAAACTGAGTGGTTATTCGCAAAGGCATTACGAACATACGTATCCAAAATACTATGGGGTCTATGGTAGAACGGCCCTTATGAAAGCCATATTGAACGAGTGGAGAGACTGTTGTGAGTCTCTAATACATATTAAATGTCATTTACCAGACATTCCATCACTTTGCAAACTGCACTGGTAAGAGCGATGGGACGATAGTGGGAGGCTTCATGTCCTGTAGTACCCGGTTTGCGGAAAGGGAGAACAATGGCAGATTTCACAGCTGTGGAAAAAACTCCTTGTAAACCAAATAAGTTTGAAAAGGCATAGGAGGACTGCAAGGGCTGACTGTTTGTAAATGTTGTAAACACAAATATGAATGTCGTCGGGCCCAGCTGTCGATGACGGCAAGCTGGGGAGTGTTGCCTCCAGTTCCTGAAGGTGTAAAAGGCACATTATACTGTTCTTTCTGAGAGAAGTAAAGCCCAAAGGGTGCTAATCTCTAGCAGACTTTGAGGAAAGAAGAGGGGCAGAGATGGACCCCCAAAAGAAATACGGACCAGATGATTGCCAATTTAAAATGGCAACATCTAGAGGGTTTGCTTATCAAACCGGCAACCAGCAGAACAGGAGCCGGGTCAGGAGAAATTTACCACTCATTTTCCGTACTTTTTTCCAGACTGCACTCATAGAGGAAGCAGAGGTGATGGTGGAGACATAATCTCACCAGCAAGTGCGTTTAGCATCACGGATTACACGGCGAGTGATCGACGCTTCTGCTTAAATCAAAAAGTCTCTCGTACAGGGGGACCCCCGCATAGCGATATTAATCCGTGCAAGAGAACTCTTTGTTATGCGAAATTATCGTTATGCGAATGAATTTTCCCATGAGAAATAAGGGAAAATCAAATTAATCCATGCAAGACACCCCAAAGTATGAAAAAAAAATTTTTTACCACATGAAATATTAATTTTAATACACACAAACTGAAAAAGGCATGCACAATTACATGACACTTACTTTTATTGAAAAATTTTGGTGATGATTGATGGGATGGGAGGAGGAGGTTTAGTGTTAGTGTTTAAAAGGGGGATCCCCTTCCTTAAGATTGAGGTGTAAAAGTCCTTTTCTGGGGTTACTTCCCTTCTTCTTTAATGCCACTAGGACCAGCTTCAGAGTCATGGAGTTCTGTCGCACAACATATCTGTCCATAGGGGCCCTGTACCTCTCTTTCCCTTTTTATGATTTCCCCTAAAGCGTTTCACAACTTGTCAGTGTAATAGTCACCAGCACGGCTTGCAATAGCTGTGTGGGGGTTTGATTTTCATCCATGAAGGTTTGCACTTCAAGCCACTTTGCACAGATTTCCTTAATCTTTGTAGTAGGCAATTTCTTCAATTTCTCTCTCCCCTCCTTCGAACCAGTTCCAGGTCTGGCCTCTTGCTGTTAAATTTGATCTATAAAGCTCATCAGTGGTTAGTTCTTCATTGTTCCTCCTCCACCAACTCTTCCACATCACCCCCACAAACCCTCCCAACCCCAAGGACTTTCCCAATCCCATAATGGATTCCTCAACTGGCATGGATTCTCAGGGTTAGCCTGAATTATTATTATTATAATCAAAAAGAAGCGCTAAGCCACAAGGGCTATACAGCAAGGGTTAGCCTGAAACCCTTCAAAATCCCTTTGGTTACACATTCTGGCCACAGTTTCTTCCAAGCAGAGTTCAAGGTCCTTTTAGTCACTCCCTCCAAGCCTTACCTATAAGGTTTACAACAATTGAGGATATTAAAGTGATATCTCCAAAAGTCTCTTACTATTGGATCACTAGGGACAAGGTCCTAATGCACTAGAAGACAAAAAGAATGCAGATGTAATATATACAGACTTTGCAAAACCCTTCGACAAGTGTGACCATGGCGTAACAGCGCACAAATGCGTGCTAAAGGAATACAGGAAAAGTCGGTCGATGGACCCTTTATTTCTCACTAACAGAACAAGAGAGTAGTCGTCAACAGAGTTAAAGCCCGGGCAGCTACGGTGAAAAGCTCTGTTCCACAAGGCACAGTACTCGCTCCCATCTTGTTCCTCACCCTCATATCCAACATGCAAGGATGTCGCCAAAGCACGTGTCTTCCTTTGCAGATGACACCCGAATCTGCATGAAGTGTCTTCCATTGCGGGACACCGCAAGCTCCAGGGGACATCAACCCAAATCTTTCAGTGGGCTGCGAAAAAATATGAAGTTCAACGATGAGGGGAATTTTCAATTACTCAGATTGGTAAAACATGAGGAAATTAAATCTTCATCAGAGTACAAAAAAAATTTCTGGCCACAAAAATAGAGCGAAAACACCAACGTCAAAGACCTGGGAGTGATCATGTCGGAGGATTTCACCTTCAAGGACCATAACATTGTATCAATCGCATCTGCTAGAAAAATGACAGGATGGATAATGAGAACCTTCAAAAACTAGGGAGGCCAAGCCCATGATGGGCACTCTTCAGGTCACTTGTTCTATCTAGGCTGGAATATTGTGCACACTAACAGCACCTTTCAAGGCAGGTGAAATTGCCGCCTAGAAAATGTACAGAGAAATTTTTACGGGCGCGATTAACGGAGATAAAAACACTCAATACTGGGAGCGCTTGAGGTTCCCAAAACCTGTATTCCTGGAACGCAGGGGGAGAGATACATGTTATATACACCTGGAAAATCTAGAGGACTAGTACCCAACTTGCACACGAAAATCACTCACTATGAAAGCAAAAGACTTGGCTGACGATGCACCATCCCCCCAATGAAAAGCAGGGGTGTCACTAGCACGTTAAGGACCATACAATAGTGTCAGGGGCCCGAGAATGTTCAAATGCCTCCCCGCACACATAAGGGGGATTACCAACAGACCCCCGGCAGTCTTCAAGCTGGCATGGACAAGCACCTAAAGTCAGTTCCTGATCAGCGGGCTGTGGCTCGTACATTGGTTTGCGTGCAGCCAGCAGCAACAGCCTGGTTGATCAGGCTCTGATCCACCAGGAGGCCTGGTCACAGACCGGGCCGCGGGGGCGTTGACCCCCGGAACTCTCTCCAGGTAAACTCCAGAGTCAGTTGAGTTTCTGAGGTCACTACAAAGCACCTTTCAAAAAAAGAGCTTTTGTGTACAGTTTTTTGAAGTTTGCAATAACCTGCTGGTCCCTGGGTTGCAGGAGAGGAGTGGTATTAGGAGGCAAAAACTTCACCTTAATGAATTTAAAGTCCCCATAAAGTCGCTCTGCCACGTCTGTAGGATGACCCGGGCACTGTCTTAACCAGAGGCACTTAAGTTCTAATTTCTTTTCAGTTAGGTAATCTTTCACATTGGGGGCAAATGCATGGTGTAACCAGTCATAGAAAAAGTCCCTAGTGACCCAATGCCTTACTGTTTGCCCTCCCCAGCACACACAAATTTTCCTTGAGGACATTCTTTTGCCTGAACGGTTCTGGGAGTTTCAGAGTGATACACTAATAAGGCTTCACTTTGCAATCACCAGTAGCATTGGAACACATCAACAGAGTAAGCCTGTCTTTCATAGGCTTTTGTCCTGGGAGTGCCTTTCCTCCTTGAGTAATGTAGGTCCTGCTTTGGGATTTTCTTCCAAAACAGGCTGTTTCATCACAATTAAACACTTGTTCAGGTTTCAGTCCTTCAGTTTCTATGTGCTCTTTGAATTCCCGCACATATTTTTCAGCTGCTTTGTGGTCCGAACTGGCAGCCTTACCATGCCTTATCATACTATGTATGCCACTACGCCCCTTAAATCTCTCAAACCCAAACCCTTTGCTGGCCCTTAAATTCACTCACATCATCACTAGTTGCAGGCATTTTTTAATTAAATCCCCATGCAACTTCCTAGCCTTTTCACTTATGATCACTTGAGAGATGCTATCTCCTGCTATTGTTTCTCATTTATCCACACCAATAAGAGTCTCTCAACATTTCCATCACTTGCGATCTCTGTTTTGAAAACACACGTTAAACCTTTGGCAAAAACAGCTTTCCCTTTATTGCCTTTTTGTTGCCCACAATAGTAGCGATGGTTGACTGGGGTTTATATAAACCCGGCCATCTCGGAGACACGCACTCACTTTCATACTTATCAAGATCTCTTTCATTTTTATAGTAATTCTCACCCCTTTTTCCTGTAGGGTTGGCACTAGCAGCTTTCTTGGGGGGCCCATGGTCACTTATTTTGCAGATAAAATCACCAAAAAAAACTGTTATAATACGAAATGTTCCCATTGTATGCTTGGATGTTACGCGGAGGCTGGCTGGTAAAAAAATGCCCCGGCGGAACTGGTGAGGCTGGCTAAGGGCGCACATTAGATGCGTCTCGGAATGAAAAAGCGTTGAACGGGTTTTTTAGCGGTATGCGAGGCAAAATCTTAGCGAAAAAAGTAGCGGTATGCGGATTTAACATTATGTGATGCCAACGGTTATGCGGGGGGTCCACTGTAGTTCTATTATACGGTACCTGCCCCACGCAGCACGTTTTAAACGTACTGCATGAGCACAAGCAGGAGACCAAGGCACGCATTTCTGAGAATACCCGCCCGAGGTTTGGGTATGAATGAGAAGCTGCTGTTAAAACTGGGATGAGAAGAGGTGTAAAAGCTCATCAATGGAGGATGAAGAAGGAACCCACTAAAAACAGTTGTGAGTAAAAGGGCCCAATTTGCCTGATCAAATTGCCAGCGTGGGGTTTTGAAGAGGTGGTGAATATGAAGGGAAAGTAAGAATGATTGGAAAATGATCGCTGTCATGTAATCCGGGAGAACAGACCAAGTGAAGTCTAGTGCAGCGGGAGGAAGAGCAGACTGAGAGATCGATGCAAGGAGAGTATGAGTACGAGGATCAAAATGGGTGTGGTACCTGATTTAAAACATGGAGGGGGTGGGAAGCAAGAAAAACCTCTAGCTGAATGCCACGGGAATCACGTGAGACCCCCCAGAGAAAATTTATGGGGGATTAAAATCGCCAAGTAACAGAAATGGTGGCGGGGTAATGACGAAAAAAGAAAGGCAATATCTGAAATGGATAATGCTCGAGAAGGAGAGAGGTACAAAGAAACGTGTGTTTTACCACCTATGCAGGTGGATACGGGCTGCTGTGTAATGCAGCAAAGTATGAACAAATAGTGATGGTACGGAATATCAGTGGTTTGAAGGGCACTTTCGTTAAAGGTCCCCCCTCAGGAAAAGGATCCCATGAATACAATAAATTATAGCCCGATGGGATAGATAACAGCAGAGTGTAATTTTTGGTTCTTGTAAGCAAACACCAACGGGAAATTGGGAGAGCAACGTCTGAAGCTCACCCCGATTACCCGAGGCCGCGTATATTCCCCTGTAAATAGGCCATGATTGGCAACGATAGATACCAGAATCCGCAGGTAAGGGTACTTACGGATGAGAGGGGTTAGAAAAGTCCACATGCGGTGGCAAAGGAAAACGTTCAAGCAGTGAAGGAACGGTGCGCTGTGAAGAAAGGAGCTGCGCAGATGGAGAAAGAGGAAAGAGAAGGAACGAGGGTGGATCAGTGTCCATTGATGGTTTGGGCTCTGCAATATATTCAGAGATTGCTTCAAGTGTTTCGGAGTTCAGAGCGTCGTTATGGGAGACAATATTGGAGATGGAAGGAGGAGGAGTTTGAATAAAGATCGGAGCTGTAATGGACTGTACCAAGGTAGGGGGGGGGGCAAAAGGATGGAGGGATTGGAGAAGTGTGGGGGGGGAAAAAAGAGGCGAACCCGGGAGGTGGGAGAAAAGGGGAAAAACGGGGGGGGGCAGGGGAGGAAGGCACATTTGAGGAGGATGAAACCCCCCATTTTAACAGGCCCGTGAAAGGGGAAAACTCAGGACAGAGCCGGGAAGGAAAATTTGGGGTGGTGAAGAGGAGGGGTTTTTAAAAGGGGATTTTTTTTTGGGCCCCTGAGAATAGAGGGATGATTGGGAGGGGGTGCGTACGGGTCTTGTCGATATCAGGGTTGGTGAGGGGGGACAAAGAAGTGAGGACAGATGAGGGTTGAAGTAGGGACGTTGAGCCAGGACAGTAAAAGAAATTTAAAACGGGTGATAGGGATGGCAACCCCCAGAGGGGGCTGCGAGATGTGACCCAGAATGGGGGGGGCACTTTGAAAACGAGAATAAGAAAACACGGGGGGTCTCCCCTTTGGGGGCAGGATGAGAAACCCCCATAGCTAAGGGAGCCTTCTGCCGTTTGAGGCAACGAATTTCCCCGCTCATTTAAGTAGCTTGGCAAGGCGAGGTACGAAGGGGGAGCTCTGCAATTGAGGGAAAAGGGAGTTCGACTGCAAGACATATTAGAAGGTTCGGCACCAAGACTGGGCTTGGCTATAGATCTGCAATATTTTGCTGGGTGACCAAAACGCCAGCAATTCCTCACTGTTGCGGTGTGGGATCACCTTCCGAATTGTAACCGATGTCTGCTACTAAACAAAGGAGGGGGGTTTTGGCTGTCAAAAATTTTTTAAAAGAGCCACATTGCAAGGGTATCGTCTCCGCCAGGGAGGGGGAAATTTAAATGTTACTTGGAATTGGGAGATCTTGGAGTTCCAGCTGTTCGAGAATGTAGTGCACTGTCTGGAAATTCTGTTGACATGATATGGGGCGAAAGACAGTATCACTCAAAAATTGAGGGAAAGATGTTTTTTGATAGTGATAGAATAGTACCCAATGTAAGAAGAGAAAGTAGGCTTGGGTAGTATTTGGACTGTGTGATACAGTACCACCTTAAGAGCATGAAAGGGAAAAAATCTCTACCAAATGGGAGGAGGCTTTGCCAATACTATGGTCGGAAAGATAGGCAGTAGAAGAAGTCAGTCTTAAAGTAAAGATTTAGCCATTGTGTGGTCTGAAACAGCGTGGAGAGGAGTGCATGACGTGTTGGTCTTTTCCAAGTAGAATGAGAAGGTAACGAAGTAACGTCATCAGGAGATTGTCGTTGGTGTTTAGAAGTGGGACCAGAGTTGGTCCGACGTGGGGCGGGCTGGCGATTCGAAAATTGCCGCACCGTAGAGGGAAAGGCCGGAAGCATAGTCAAAGGAGAGCGGAGGTCAGACAAATCGAAGGAGTCAGTCTAAACCCGGACCTGAAGCGGGTGACGAAAATAGCACCAGCATGAGGCACAGGGGTCTTAGGAGTGGCCAAAAGACGAGGCAAAGTCAGAACGGGGTGCGGTAACAATAAGGGCCTGGGGGTTGTGGGGTCATGGATTGGGGACTCCATGGTTAGGTTACTTTCTTTTTTAAAAAAAAGAAAAAAAAAGAATAAAAAAAAGGGATGGACCGGGAGGGATAGTTCCTAGGAGGAATGAAAGGGCCAGAAATCTCCCTCCATGCCCAAGAGGACCTCAGCACGCAGATGCAGCATGGAACCCGTGCCATACCATACCCTTCATGCAAGTAAACCAGCAATCCGGGATAGCAACCTCACATCTGCCGAGCTACCTTGGTGGACAAGAGAGAGGGCAGCTGGATATCTGCCACAAAGCATACCTCCTTCAGCCACCACCCCCGGAATCTGAAAGGTGCTTCCAGAGATGCACCCGTCGCCCGAAAGACACCCAAAGCCACCCTCCGGGATACAGGAGAGGGATCGGGACATCCCCAGGCGATCCAGATTCCACGGCAAACTACTCAACGCCAAGAACCTCAATGGAATGGGATGGACCCTGGTACCCTTTCCCCTACCTAGGAACTAGCGTGCCTGTGGGAAAACTCATAAAGGCCAAAAAAGGAAGGGCAAAAGGGAGGGGTGGGGAGGAGGAAAGGAAAAAGGGGAGGATGGGACAGGGAAGGGGGGATTAGGGGGTAATAAGGTTCGGTCTGAGGTAGAAGACCGACAGGTCTAATTCTCAGACCAAGAGCCTCTTCACGCCAAGGTGCCCCCCTTGAACAGGGGCATAAGTATTATTGTGGCAAAGAACAGGTATATCTCTACCACAGTTGTGTCCTTCCACGGTGTAGCCGTGACCTTAGTGAAAGAACTGTGTTTGCTATGGTGTACTCGTAGTATGTGTTGCTTTCCCTGACATAATTTCCATCAGGGGTTCATCAAGAATAACTGAAAGCATTCCAGTTCAGTGGCATTGTTCCAAGTGTACACAATGGCCGTATTCCACTTTGTTTCATCAAAGTCATGGGGATTGGGAACAAAACTGGTGCCTTGCTGCCATTCCCAGATGCAGTCTGCTGGTGGATACTGGATATTGAAAGGTAGTTGTGTTTGTGGAAATTATGGTTGTGGGAGTGTGGGGGTGGTTGGGGCTGGTTGCAGGTGTGCTGAGTTAACAGTGTGGCCCGGTTCTGGTGCCACATGACTTATTGCCACCGCCAACACCACTTCTGCCCCACACATTACGCATCCCCACTGTAACAATATCTTCACTATCAGTTCGTGGTGTAGGGCCACGGGATGTACTCCGAGATTTACTCCTCCTTGGAATGGCACATGGCACACTACCAGACTCATGCTGCGTCGTACATACTGCCACTTCACTGGAGAATTTTCCCCTCGCTGTCACAACTTGAACTTTCAACAAATCACTATCACTGCTCACATCTGAGTCCTGTACACTGGGAAATAGTTTCCTCTTTCGTCCTGTACAGGTGAATGTGAATGAGATGGAAGGTTGTGGGTCATCTGGGTTTTCATCACTAATTACATTATCCTTGGCACTGTTTTCGGTCACACCCTCTGAAAACCATGGAATTCACTTTTACGTCATTTATCAGTGTTAGAACATCACTTTGGGAAAGAAGGG
>NC_069402.1:81666517-81691166 GCF_026875155.1 Cherax quadricarinatus
TAATAAAAAAAAACCCCCTTAAACCACAAGGGCTATACGCACTGCAGGGCAGGGAAGGAACCGAGGGTATCGGGTGGCAAAAGGGAGAGGGATGATTAGTAGGTACGGAGAACAGCGGGGCAGTGGATAGTGTGGGGGTAGAGGGCAGCAAGAGATCGAGGTAGAAAGAGCTGAGGGGAGTGCTAAAGGTATCATCATCAGAGTTTGTGGAGTAAATCAGTTGTCAAAAAGTCAATGAGAGAGTTTGGATTAAAGGAGGCTCCATCAGCAAGAAGGAAAAGTGAAGAGAGAGCAGCAGAGCGGAGACAACGTTGGAGGTAAATTCTGCGGGCTCGTTGATAGTGGGCAGTCTAACAGAATGTGGCTAACGGATACTGGAACCTGATAATTCTCGCAGAGAGAAACAGGGCGCCTCTCCATGAGATACCCATGAGCAAGACGAGTGTGGCTAATACGAAGACAGGAGAGAGTAGTCTCCCAACCTCGACACTGATGACAAGAAGATGGCCAGTAACTTATACTTGGTTTAATAGAATGAAGTTTGTTATTGAGCAGATCAGACCAACGTTGTTGCCAACGGGCATGAACGTGGGTAGCTATTACAGCAAAATAGTCCGTGAATGGAACACCTCTATACGAAACTGGGAGGTCATGTACTGCTGACTGTGCAGCAGTGTCTGCCTGTTCATTGACCTGTATGACAACATGACCAGGGATCCAACAAAAAAACTATCTTTATGCTTGGTAAAGATACGGCGTAACCAAAGTTGGATACGGAGAACTAGGGGGTGAGGTGTATCAAATTTTTGTATAGCCTGTAAAGCACTAAGGGAGTCAAACAACCACAAATGATGACACAGGCATAGACCCAATACGGATAAGTGCTGCAAGAATGGCATACAATTCAGCAGTAAAAATGCTAGCCGAGGATAGTAAATGCCCTCACACAACACTGTCCAGAAACACTGCTGCGAATCCGATGCCGTCCGAAGACTTAGAGCCATCTGTGTACACTGCGATGGCATGAGAATGAGAGCGGAAGTGGTCAAGAAAAAGAGAGCGGGAAGCCACCGTAGGCACTTGGGCTTTCGCGCATGGGAGTGAGAAGGAACAGACTCGAACAGCTGGAACTTCCCAAGGGGGTAGGGAAAACTTAGATGCTACATGAACATAGAAAGGTGGTAGCTGAAAGGAAGAAAAGAGTGAATGTAGGCAAAGAGAAAAGGGATGGAGCAAACAGGGGCGACGAACAAATAATGTCTACTAACATCGGTGACTATTCTATATGTGGAAGGTATGCGGTGATCATGAGAGCGAACATAGTAGCGAAGGCAATGAGCTTCACGGCGATCGGACAAGGATGGAACATTCGCTTCTGCATAGAGGCTCTCAACAGGGGAAGAGCGAGAAGCACCAAGGCATAAATGTAATCCTTGGTGATGGATGGGGTTAAGGCTAGAGAGAGAGTAGCAGGAGAGGCCGCTGAATAGATCTGGTCTCCATAATCGAGTTTTGATAAAATGAGGGCTGAATGTAGGCGAAGGAGAGTTCGACGATCAGCTCCCCATGAAAGATGAGCAAGGGTTTTAAGAAGGTTCAGCCGCCTGTGACAAGTTGCCTTTAGAGAGGTAATGTGGGGTTTCCAGGATAACCTATGGTCAAAGAGAAGGCCTAGAAACCTGACTATCATGTTCAGGGATACGGGAGCCATAGAGGTACAAAGGATGATCGGAGATAACAGAGCGTCTAGTGAAAGTAATTTGGCGAGTTTTGGTACTGGAAAATTTAAACCCATGCGTGGTGGCCCAATTGGAAACATGATCGACCTCATGCTGGAGAGAAACTGTAATGAGGTGACAGTCAGCGCCTGCACAAGCAATAGCAAAGTCACCTACGTAGAGTGATGACCAAATATTGGATGGAAGAACAGAGGCCAAATCATTTATAGCAAGGAGAAAAAGTGTTGTGCTTAGAACACATCCCTGAAGGGACACCTTCAGCTTGGACAAAGTCCGGGGAGAGCACATTATTGACTCGAACACGGAAATGTCTGTCAGTTAAAAAGTTCTTAAGGAAAGATGGTAGATTGCCTCGGAGGCCTAAGGAGTGGGCTTGGGCCAAAATATTATACCTCCAAGTTGTCATATGCCTTCTCAAGGTCAAAAAAATATGGCAATAACTGAGTGGTTATTCGCAAAGGCATTACGAACATACGTATCCAAACATACTATGGGGTCTATGGTAGAACGGCCCTTATGAAAGCCATATTGACGAGTGGAGAGACTGTTGTGAGTCTCTAAATACCATATTAAATGTCTATTTACCAGACATTCCATCACTTTGCAAACTGCACTGGTAAGAGCGATGGGACGATAGTGGGAGGCTTCATGTCCTGTAGTACCCGGTTTGCGGAAAGGGAGAACAATGGCAGATTTCCACAGCTGTGGAAGAACTCCTTGTGACCAAATAAGATTGAAAAGGCATAGGAGGACTGCAAGGGCTGACTGATGTAAATGTTGTAACACACAAATATGAATGTCGTCGGGCCCAGCTGTCGATGACCGGCAAGCTGAGAGTGTTGCCTCCAGTTCCTGAAGTGTAAAAGGCACATTATACTGTTCTTCTCTGAGAGAAGTAAAGTCCAAGGGTGCTAACTCTCTAGCAGACTTTGAGGAAAGAAACGAGGGGCAGAGATGGAGCCCCAGAGAAATACGGACCAGATGATTGCCAATTTCAAATGGCAACATCTAGAGGGTTTGCTATATCAACACCGGCAACCAGCAGAACAGGAGCCGGGTCAGGAGAATATTTACCACTCAGTTTCCGTACTTTTTTCCAGACTGCACTCATAGAGGAAGCAGAGGTGATGGTGGAGACATAATCTCACCAGCAAGTGCGTTTAGCATCACGGATTACACGGCGAGTGATCGCACGCTTCTGCTTAAAATCAAAAAGTCTCTCAGTACAGTGGACCCCCGCATAGCGATATTAATCCGTGCAAGAGAACTCATTGTTATGCGAAATTATCGTTATGCGAATGAATTTTCCCCATGAGAAATAATGGAAATCAAATTAATCCATGCAAGACACCCCAAAGTATGAAAAAAAAAATTTTTACCACATGAAATATTAATTTTAATACACACAAACTGAAAAAGGCATGCACAATTACATGACACTTACTTTTATTGAACATCTGGTGATGATTGATGGGATGGGAGGAGGAGAGTTAGTGTTAGTGTTTAGAAGGGGAATCCCCTTCCATTAAGACTTGAGGTGTCAAGTCCTTTTCTGGGGTTACTTCCCTCTTCTTTTTAATGCCACTAGGACCAGCTTCAGAGTCACTGGAGTTCTGTCGCACAACATATCTGTCCATAGTGGCCTGTACCTCTCGTTCCTTTATGACTTCCCTAAAGCGTTTCACAACATTGTCAGTGTAATAGTCACCAGCACGGCTTGCAATAGCTGTGTGAGGGTGATTTTCATCCATGAAGGTTTGCACTTCAAGCCACTTTGCACAGATTTCCTTAATCTTTGTAGTAGGCAATTTCTTCAATTTCTCTCTCCCCTCCTTCGAACCAGTTTCCTCAGGTCTGGCCTCTTGCTGTTGAAGTTGATCTATCAGCTCATCAGTGGTTAGTTCTTCATTGTCCTCCTCCACCAACTCTTCCACATACCCACTAACCTCCAACCCCAAGGACTTTCCCAATGCCATAATGGATTCCTCAACTGGCATAGGATTCTCAGGGTTAGCCTGAATTATTATTATTATAATCAAAAAGAAGCGCTAAGCCACAAGGGCTATACAGCAAGGGTTAGCCTGAAACCCTTCAAAATCCCTTTGGTCTACACATTCTGGCCACAGTTTCTTCCAAGCAGAGTTCAAGGTCCTCTTAGTCACTCCCTCCCAAGCCTTACCTATAAGGTTTACACAATTGAGGATATTAAAGTGATATCTCCAAAAGTCTCTTACTATTGGATCACTACGACAAGGTCCTAAATGCACTAGAAGACAAAAAGAATGCAGATGTAATATATACAGACTTTGCAAAAGCCTTCGACAAGTGTGACCATGGCGTAACAGCGCACAAAATGCGTGCTAAAGGAATAACAGGAAAAGTCGGTCGATGGATCTATAATTTCCTCACTAACAGAACACAGAGAGTAGTCGTCAACAGAGTAAAGTCCGAGGCAGCTACGGTGAAAAGCTCTGTTCCACAAGGCACAGTACTCGCTCCCATCTTGTTCCTCATCCTCATATCCAACATAGACAAGGATGTCAGCCACAGCACCGTGTCTTCCTTTGCAGATGACACCCGAATCTGCATGACAGTGTCTTCCATTGCAGACACCGCAAAGCTCCAGGCGGACATCAACCAAATCTTTCAGTGGGCTGCAGAAAATATGAAGTTCAACGATGAGAATTTTCAATTACTCAGATATGGTAAACATGAGGAAATTAAATCTTCATCAGAGTACAAAACAATTTCTGGCCACAAAATAGAGCGAAACACCAACGTCAAAGACCTGGGAGTGATCATGTCGGAGGATCTCACCTTCAAGGACCATAACATTGTATCAATCGCATCTGCTAGAAAAATGACAGGATGGATAATGAGAACCTTCAAAACTAGGGAGGCCAAGCCCATGATGACACTCTTCAGGTCACTTGTTCTATCTAGGCTGGAATATTGCTGCACACTAACAGCACCTTTCAAGGCAGGTGAAATTGCCGACCTAGAAAATGTACAGAGAACTTTCACGGCGCGCATAACGGAGATAAAACACCTCAATTACTGGGAGCGCTTGAGGTTCCTAAACCTGTATTCCCTGGAACGCAGGAGGGAGAGATACATGATTATATACACCTGGAAAATCCTAGAGGGACTAGTACCGAACTTGCACACGAAAATCACTCACTATGAAAGCAAAAGACTTGGCTGACGATGCACCATCCCCCCAATGAAAAGCAGGGGTGTCACTAGCACGTTAAGAGACCATACAATAAGTGTCAGGGGCCCGAGACTGTTCAACTGCCTCCCAGCACACATAAGGGGGATTACCAACAGACCCCTGGCAGTCTTCAAGCTGGCACTGGACAAGCACCTAAAGTCAGTTCCTGATCAGCCGGGCTGTGGCTCGTACATTGGTTTGCGTGCAGCCAGCACAACAGCCTGGTTGATCAGGCTCTGATCCACCAGGAGGCCTGGTCACAGACCGGGCCGCGGGGGCGTTGACCCCCGGAACTCTCTCCAGGTAAACTCCAGAGTCAGTTGAGTTTCTGAGGTCACTACAAAGCACCTTTCAAACAAGAGCTTTTGTGTACAGTTTTTTGAAGTTTGCAATAACCTGCTGGTCCATGGGTTGCAGGAGAGGAGTGGTATTAGGAGGCAAAAACTTCACCTTAATGAATTTAATGTCCCCATAAAGTCGCTCTGCCACGTCTGTAGGATGACCAGGGGCACTGTCTAACACCAGGAGGCACTTAAGTTCTAATTTCTTTTCAGTTAGGTAATCTTTCACATTGGGGGCAAATGCATGGTGTAACCAGTCATAGAAAAAGTCCCTAGTGACCAATGCCTTACTGTTTGCCCTCCACAGCACACACAAATTTTCCTTGAGGACATTCTTTTGCCTGAACGGTCTGGGAGTTTCAGAGTGATACACTAATAAAGGCTTCACTTTGCAATCACCAGTAGCATTGGAACACATCAACAGAGTAAGCCTGTCTTTCATAGGCTTATGTCCTGGGAGTGCCTTTTCCTCCTTGAGTAATGTAGGTCCTGCTTGGCATTTTCTTCCAAAACAGGCCTGTTTCATCACAATTAAACACTTGTTCAGGTTTCAGTCCTTCAGTTTCTATGTGCTCTTTGAATTCCTGCACATATTTTTCAGCTGCTTTGTGGTCCGAACTGGCAGCCTTACCATGCCTTATCATACTATGTATGCCACTACGCCTCTTAAATCTCTCAAACCAACCTTTGCTGGCCTTAAATTCACTCACATCATCACTAGTTGCAGGCATTTTTTAATTAAATCCTCATGCAACTTCCTAGCCTTTTCACTTATGATCACTTGAGAGATGCTATCTCCTGCTATCTGTTTCTCATTTATCCACACCAATAAGAGTCTCTCAACATCTTCCATCACTTGCGATCTCTGTTTCGAAAACACAGTTAAACCTTTGGCAAGAACAGCTTCCTTGATTGCCTTTTTGTTGCCCACAATAGTAGCGATGGTTGACTGGGGTTTACTATACAACCTGGCCATCTCGGAGACACGCACTCCACTTTCATACTTATCAATGATCTCTTTCATCTCTATAGTAATTCTCACCCTTATTCCTGTAGGGTTGGCACTAGCAGCTTTCTTGGGGCCCATGGTCACTTATTTTGCAGATAAAATCACCAAAAACACTGTTATAATACGAAATGTTCCGATTGTATGCTTGGATGTTACCGCGGAGGCTGGCTGGTAAACAATGCCACCGGCGGAACATGTGAGGCTGGCTAAGGGCGCACATTAGATGCGTCTCGGATGAACAGCGTTGAACGGGTTTTTTAGCGGTATGCGAGGCAAAATCTTAGCGATAAAATGTAGCGGTATGCGGATTTAACATTATGTGATGCCAACGGTATGCGGGGGTCCACTGTAGTTCTATTATACCGGTACCTGCCCCACGCAGCACGTTTCAAACGTACTGCATGAGCACAAGCAGGAGACCAAGGCACGCATTTCTGAGAATACCCGCCCGAGGTTTGGGGTATAGAATGAGAAGCTGCTGTTAAAACTGAGGATGAGAAGAGGTGTAAAAGCTCATCAATGGAGGATGAAGAAGGAACCTCACTAAAAACAGTTGTGAGTAAAGGTCCCAATTTGCCTGATCAAATTGCCAGCGTGGGTTATGAAGAGGTGGTGAATATGAAGGGAAAGTAAGAATGATTGGAAAATGATCGCTGTCATGTAAATCCGGGAGAACAGACCAAGTGAAGTCTAGTGCAGCGGAGGAAGAGCAGACTGAGAGATCGATGCAAGAGAGAGTATGAGTACGAGGATCAAAATGGGTGTGAGTACCTGTATTTAAAACATGGAGGGGGTGGGAAGCAAGAAAAGCCTCTAGCTGAATGCCACGGGAATCACAGTGAGACCCCCCCAGAGAAAATGATGGGCATTAAAATCGCCAAGTAACAGAAGTGGTGGCGGTAATGACGAAACAAGAAAGGCAATATCTGAAATGGATAATGCTCGGGGAAGGAGAGAGGTACAAAGAACAGTGTGTATACCACCTATGCAGGTGGATACGGGCTGCTGTGTAATGCAGCAAAGTATGAACAAATAGCTGATGGTACGGAATATCAGTGCGTAGAAGGGCACTTTCGTTAAAGGTCCCCCATCAGGAAAAGGATCCGATGAATACAATAAATTATAGCCCGATGGGATAGATAACAGCAGAGTGTAATTTTGGTTCTTGTAAGCAAACACCAACGGGAAAATTGGGAGAGCAACGTCTGAAGCTCACCCCGATTACCTGAGGCCGCGTATATTCCACTGTAAATAGGCCATGATTGGCAACGATAGATACCAGAAATCCGCAGGTAAGGGTACTTACGGATGAGAGGGGTTAGAAAAGTCCACATGCGGTGGCAAAGGAAAACGTTCAAGCAGTGAAGGAACGGTGCGCTGTGAAGAAAGGAGCTGCGCAGATGGAGAAGAGGAAAGAGAAGGAACAGAGGGTGGATCAGTGTCCATTGATGGTTTGGTCTCTGCAATATATTCAGAGATTGCTTCAAGTGTTTCGGAGTTTCAGAGACGTCGTATGGGAGACAATATTGGAGATGGAAGGAGGAGGAGTTTGAATAAAGATCGGAGCTGTAATGGACTGTACCAAGGTAGGGGGGGGGCAAAAAGGATGGAGGGATCTGGAGAAGTGTGGGAGGGGACAGAAGAGGCAGAAACCTGGGAGGTGGCGAAGAGGAAGAAACGTGGGAGGGGGCAGGGGAGGAAGGCACAGTACGGAGGAGATGAACCTCCACACTTGTAACAGAGCCAGTGAAAGGGGAAGACTCAGGTACAGAGACCGGGGAAGGTAAAATGTGGAGGTGGATGAAGAGGAGGGGTTAAAGGGATTTTTTGGGCCTCTGAGAAGTAGAGGATGATTGGGAGGAGTGTCGTACGAGGTCTTGTCGATATCAGGGTTGGTGAGGGGGGACACGAAGAAGTGAGGACAGACAGAGGAGTTGAAGTAGGGACGTCTGAGCCCAGGACAGTAAAAGAATTAGATACAGGAGTGACTATGGGACTGGCAACGCAGAGGAGGCTGCAGAAGATGTGACCCCAGAAGTGGGGGGACACTTTGAAACACGAGAACTAAGAAACACGGGGCAGTCTCCCTTGGAGGCAGAGATGAGAAACCGCCATAGCAATAAGGGAGACCTTCTGCCTGTTTGAGGCAACGAATTTCCCGCTCATTTAAGTAGACTTGGCAATGGCGAGAGTACGAAGGTGTGAGCCTCATGACAATTGAGGCAAGAGGAGTTCGACTGCAAGACGTATTAGAATGGTCATCGCACCACAGACTGGGCATTCGGCTATAGATCTGCAATATTTTGCTGGGTGACCAAAACGCCAGCAATTCCTACACTGTTGCGGTGTAGGGATCACCTTCCGAACTTGTAACCGATGTCCTGCTACATAAACAAAGGATGGGAGTTCATGGCTGTCAAAAGTTAAACGAGCCACATTGCAAGGGTATCGTCTCCGCCCATGGGCAGGAGGAACGTAAGTGTCTACCTTGAGAATTGGGAGATCTTGGAGTTCCAGCTGTTCGAGAATGTCAGTGCCACATGTCTGGAAATTCTGTTGGACTATGATATGGGGCAGAATGACAGTATCACTACAAGAATTGAGGGAATGATGTTTTTCGATAGTGATAGGAATAGTACCGATATGTGAAAGAAGAGAAAGATCATGAGCTTGGGTAGTATTCTGGACTGTGATGATACACGTACCACTCTTAAGAGCATGAAAGGAAATATCTCTACCAACATGGCGTAGGAGCGCTTTGCCAATACTATGGTCGGAAAGATAGGCAGTAGAAGAAGTCAGTCTTAAAGTAAAGATTTAGACCATTGTGTGGTCTGAAACAGCGTGGAGAGGGAGTGCATGACGTGTTGGTCTTTTCCAAGTAGAATGAGAAGGTAACGAAGTAACGTCATCAGGAGATTGTCGTTGGTGTTTAGAAGTGGGACCAGAGTTGGTCCGACGTGGGGCGGGCTGGCGATTCGAAAATTGCCGCACCGTAGAGGGAAAGGCCGGAAGCATAGTCAAAGGAGAGCGGAGGTCAGACAAATCGAAGGAGTCAGTCTAAACCCCGGCACCTGAAGCGGGTGACGAAAATAGCACCAGCATGAGGCACAGGGGTCTTAGGAGTGGCCAAAAGACGAGGCAAAGTCAGAACGGGGTGCGGTAACAATAAGGGGCCTGGGGGTTGTGGGGTCATGGATTGGGGACTCCATGGTTAGGTTACTTTCTTTTTTAAAAAAAAAAGAAAAAAGAATAAAAAAAAGGGATGACCGGGGAGGGATAGTTCCTAGGAGGAATGAAAGGGCCAGAAATCTCCCTCCATGCCCAAGAGGACCTCAGCACCGCAGATGCAGCATGGAACCCGTGCCATACCATACCCTTCATGCAAGTAAACCAGCAATCCGGGATAGCAACCTCACATCTGCCGAGCTACCTTGGTGGACAAGAGAGAGGGCAGCTGGATATCTGCCACAAAGCATACCTCCTTCAGCCACCACCCCCGGAATCTGAAAGGTGCTTCCAGAGATGCACCCGTCGCCCGAAAGACACCCAAAGCCACCCTCCGGGATACAGGAGAGGGATCGGGACATCCCCAGGCGATCCAGATTCCACGGCAAACTACTCAACCGCCAAGAACCTCAATGGAATGGGATGGACCCTGGTACCCTTTCCCCTACCTAGGAACTAGCGTGCCTGTGGGAAAACTCATAAAGGCCAAAAAAGGAAGGGCAAAAGGGAGGGGTGGGAGGAGGAAAGAAAAAGGGGAGGATGGGACAGGGAAGGGGGGATTAGGGGGTAATAAGGTTCGGTCTGAGGTAGAAGACCGACAGGTCTAATTCCTCAGACCAAGAGCCTCTTCACGCCAAGGTGCCCCCCTTGAACAGGGGCATAAGTATTATTGTGGCAAAGAACAGGTATATCTCTACCACAGTTGTGTCCTTCCACTGGTGTAGCCGTGACCTTAGTGAAAGAACTGTGTTTGCTATGGTGTACTCGTAGTATGTGTTGCTTTCCCTGACAATAATTTCCATCAGGGGTTCATCAAAGAATAACTGAAAGCATTCCAGTTCAGTGGCATTGTTCCCAAGTGTACACAATGGCCGTATTCCACTTTGTTTCATCAAAGTCATGGGGATTGGGAACAAAACTGGTGCCTTGCTGCCATTCCCAGATGCAGTCTGCTGGTGGATACTGGATATTGAAAGGTAGTTGTGTTTGTGGAAATTATGGTTGTGGGAGTGTGGGGGTGGTTGGGGCTGGTTGCAGGTGTGCTGAGTTAACAGTGTGGCCCGGTTCTGGTGCCACATGACTTATGCCACCGCCAACACCACCTTCTGCCCCACACATTACGCATCCCCACTGTAACAATATCTTCACTATCAGTTCGTGGTGTAGGGCCACGGGATGTACTCCGAGATTTACTCCTCCTTGGAATGGCACATGGCACACTACCAGAACTCATGCTGCGTCGTACATACTGCCACTTCACTGGAGAATTTTCCCCCTCGCTGTCACAACTTGAACTTTCAACAAATCACTATCACTGCTCACATCTGAGTCCTGTACACTGGGAAATAGTTTCCTCTTTCGTCCCTGTACAGGTGAATGTGAATGAGATGGAAGGTTGTGGGTCATCTGGGTTTTCATCACTAATTACATTATCCTTGGCACTGTTTTCGGTCACACCCTCTGAAAACCATGGAATTCACTTTCACTGTCACTTCCATCAGTGTTAGAACTATCACTTGTGAACAGAAGACCTCCAGTTCGGCGAGGAGTAAGGTACTTCTTACCACAAGGCATTGTGAACAAGGACTACTAAAATGGCTTTCCCACGGTGCACCACTGAGTCACCAATTTTTTTCATACTGCGCACACCCATTCTCACATGTAGGCCTACCAGCTTTCTCCTGCTTGATTTGAAGCCGCTAAAATTTATGCGTATTAATACGTCAAAAACATTGGCTCGTAAGACGTATATATACGACCAAAACAGTCAAAGGGTTAATGTATAGTAATGTTAAATTGCAATTGTCTTTTTACTTTTTTTAGTTATTTAATCTTTATAAGTTGTGAATGTTAAGGACTTGGTTTTTATCTAAAGTGCAAAATGATTACTGGAACCAATGTTTATTTTTTTATAAATTAACCTCCTAATCATTGAAAATGAGAGATTTAGTAATAATAATCCTTCAAACAAATGAGAAAAGGACAAGGAAAAGGCTGCATATGGATTTGAATAAACTTCAGGGTTGGTTAGATAAGTGGTGATTTGAATTCAACCCTAGCAAATGCATTATTATTATAATCAAAAAGAAGCGCTAAGCCACAAGGGCTATACAGCGCTGCAGGGCAGGAAGGAAGCGAGGGCATCAGGTGGCAAAAGGGAGATGGATGAGTAATAGGTTACGGATAACAGCGGGGTAGTGGATGGTGAAAGGGTAAAGGGCAGCAAGAGACTGAACTAGAAAGGGCTGAGGGGAGTGCGAAAAGTATCATCAGAGTTTATGGAGTAAATCAGTCGTTGTCAAGAAGTCAATGAGAGAGTCAGGATTAAAGGAGGGTCCATCAGCAAGAAGGGAAAGTAAAGAGAGAGTAGTAGAACGAAGACGATGTTGGAGGTAAATTCTGTGTGCTCGTTGATAGAGAGGGCAGTCTAACAGAATGTGGCTAATCGATACTGGAACTTGACACTGCTCACAGAGAGGAACAGGGTGCCTCTCCATGAGATACCCATGAGTAAGACGAGTGTGGCCAACGTGAAGGCGGGAGAGAGTGGTCTCCCAACCTCGGCACTAATGACAAGAAGACGGCCAGTAACCTATGCTCGGTTTAATAGAATGAAGTTTGTTACTGAGCAGAGTTGACCAACGTTGTTGCCAACGGGTGCGAAGGTGGGTAGCTATTGCAGCAAAATAGTCCAGAAATGGAACACCTCGATAGGAAATTGGTAGGTCATGCACTGCTGACCGCGCAGCAGTGTCTGCCTGTTCATTGCCCTGTACGTCGACATAACCAGGGACCCAACAAAAAACAATATCTTTATGTTTGGTAGAGATACGGCGTAGCCCAAGTTGGATACGGAGAACTAGGGGATGAGATGTATCAAATTTTCGTATAGCCTGTAGAGCACTAAGGGAGTCTGAGACTACTACAAATGATGACACAGGCATAGATGCGATACGAATAAGTGCTGCAAGAATGGCATACAGTTCAGCAGTAAAAATGCTAGCTGAAGATAGTAAATGCCCCCGCACGACGCTGTCCGGAAACACTGCTGCGAATCCGACGCCTTCAGAAGACTTAGAGCCATCTGTGTACACAGCGGTGGCATGAGAATGGGAGTGGAAGTGATCAAGAAAAAGAGAGCGGGAAGTCACCATAGGCAGTTGAACTTTCGAGCAAGGGAGTGAGAAAGAACAGACCCGAACAGCTGGAACTTCCCAGGGGGGTAGGGAAAAGTGAGATGCTACATGAACATATAAATCTGGTCACCATAATCGAGTTTCGATAAAACGAGGGCTGAATGTAGGCGAAGCAGAGTTCGACGATCAGCTCCCAAGGAAAGATGAGCAAGGATTTTAAGAAGGTTTAGCCGGCTGTGACAAGTTGCCTTCAGAGAGGTAATGTGAGGTTTCCAGGATAACCGACGGTCAAAGAGAAGGCCTAGAAACCTGACTGTATCACGTTCGGGGATACGGGAGCCATAGAGATACAAAGGATGATCGGAGATAACAGAGCGTCTAGTGAAAGTAATTTGGTGAGTTTTGGTACTTGAAAATTTAAACCCATGCGTGGTGGCCCAGGTGGAAACACGGTCGACCGCATGCTGGAGAGAAACTGCAATAAGGTGACAGTCAGCGCCTGCACAAGCAATAGTGAAGTCATCAACATAGAGTGATGACCAAATATTGGGTGGAAGAACAGAGGCCAAATCATTTATAGCAAGGAGAAAAAGTGTTGTGCTTAGAGCACATCCCTGAGGGACACCTTCAGCTTGGACGAAGTCCGGGGAAAGAACATTATTGACTCGAACACGGAAATGTCTGTCAGTTAAAAAGTTCTTAAGGAAGGATGGTAGATTGCCTCGGAGGCCTAAGGAATGGGCCTGGGCCAAAATATTATACCTCCAAGTTGTGTCATATGCCTTCTCAAGGTCAAAAAATATGGCAATAACTGAGTGATTATTCGCAAAGGCATTACGAACATACGTATCCAAGCGTAGTAAGGGGTCTATGGTAGAACGACCCTTACGAAAGCCATATTGACTAGCGGAGAGACTGTTGCGAGTCTCTAAATACCACATTAAACGTCGATTTACGAGGCGTTCCATCACTTTGCAAACTGCACTAGTAAGAGCGATGGGGCGATAGTGGGAGGCATCACGTCCTGTAGTACCCGGTTTGCGGAAAGGAGAACAATGGCAGATTTCCACAGCTGGGGAAGAACTCCTTGTGACCAAATAAGATTGAAGAGGTGTAAGAGGACTACAAGGGCTGACCTATGTAAATGTTGTAACATACGAATATGAATGTCATCAGGCCCAGCTGCCGATGATCGGCAAGCTGAGAGTGTTGCCTCCAGTTCTTGAAGTGTAAAAGGCACATTATACTGTTCTTCTCTGAGAGAAGAAAAGTCCAAGGGTACTAACTCTCTGGCAGACTTTGAGGAAAGAAACGAGGGGCATAGATGGAGCCCTCGGGAAATACGGACCAGATGTGTGCCAAGTTCAATGGCAACGTCGAGAGGGTTTGCTACATCAACACCAGCGACCTGTAGAACAGGAGCCGGGTCAGGAGAGTATTTACCACTCAATTTCCTCACCTTTTTCCAGACTGCACTCATAGAAGAAGCAGAGGTGATGGTGGAAACATAGTCTCGCCAACAAGTGCGTTTAGCTTCACGGATGACACGGCGAGCGATCGCACGCTTCTGCTTAAAATCAAGAAGTCTCTCAGCGGTTCTATTGTACCGGTACCTGCCCCATGCAGCACGTTTCAAACGTACTGCACGAGCACAAGCAGGAGACCACCAAGGCACTCACTTCTGAGAATGCCTGCTTGAGGTTTGGGGTATAGAATGAGAAGCTGCGGTATAAACTGATGTCGAGAAGATGTGTAGGAGCTCATCGATGGAGGATGAAGAAGGAACCTTACTAAAAGCAGTGAGGTGTGAGTAAAGATCCCAATTTGCCCGATCAAATTGCCAGCGAGGGCTACGGAAAGGTGGTGAATAGGAAGGAGAAGTAAGAATGATCGGAAAATGATCGCTGTCATGTAAGTCTGGTAGAACAGACCAGGTGAAGTCTAGTGCAGTGGAGGAAGAGCAGACTGATAGATCGATGCAAGAGAGAGTATGAGTACAAGGATCAAAATGGTGGGAGTACCCGTATTTAAAACATGGAGGGGGTGAGAGGCGAGAAAGCTCCAACTGAATGCCACGTGAGTCACAATGAGACCCCCCCCAGAGGAAATGGTGGGCATTAAAATCACCAAGTAACAGAAGTGGTGGTGGTAAGGATGAAACAAGAAAGGCAAAGTCTGGGATAGAAAATGCTCGAGAAGGAGAGATATATAAAGAACATATTGTAAACCACTTATTCAAGTGGATACGGGCTGCAGTGTAATGCAGCGAGGTATGGACAAATAGTTGACAGTACGGAATATCATTGCGTAGAAGGGCACTTTCATTAAAGGTCCCATCTGAGAAAGGATCCGAAGAATACAATAAATTATAGCCTGAGGTAGGTTGGAAAACAGCCAAGTGTAATTTTGGTTCTTGTAAGCAAGCACCAACAGGGGAAAACCTGGAAAGCAACATCTGAAGCTCACCCCGATTACCCCTGAGGCCGCGGATATTCCACTGTAAATAGGCCATGATTGGCGATGAGAAGAAAATATCAGGAATCTGTAGGTAAAGGCACCTACGACTAGAGGGTTAGAAAAGTCAACGTGTGGTGGGCATTGGAAGACGTTCAAGTAGCGAAGGAACGGAGCGTTGCGAAGAATGGGGTTGTGAAGATGGAGGAGAGGGAAGAGAAGGAACAGGAAGTGAATCAGTGCCCATTGAAGGTTTAGTCTCTGCAATATATTCTGAAATGGCTTCAAGTGTTTCTGAATTCAAAGATGTATAGGAGACCATATTGGAGATAGAAGGAGGGTGAGTAAAGATTGGGACAGTAATGGACTGTACCAAAGTAGAGGGGGAGGGAAGAGTGTAAGGGACTGGAGATGAAGTGTAGGGGGGACAGAAGAGGCAGAAACCTGGGAGGTGGCAGAAGAGGGAGAAACTTGGGAGGGGACGGGGGTGGAAGGCATAGTACGAGGAGAGGGTGAATCTCCACACTTGTAATAGAGCCAGAGGGAGGGGAAGAACTAGGTACAGAGACTGGAAAGGTAAAGTGTGGAGGTGGAAGAAGGGAAGGAAGGGGCAAAGAAGATTTGAGCAATGTGGGTTTTTTGGACTTCTGAGTAGAGGGGCGATTGGTATTAGGTGTCGTACGAGGTCTTGTCGATACTGGGGCTTGCGAGGAAGGACGCGAAGATGTGAGAACAGACTGAGTTGTAGTTGGGACGTCAGAGCCAAGGACAGCAAAAGGATTAGATGCCGTAGTGGCTATGGGAGGGGTAACAACAGAGGAGGCTGCAGAAGATGGGACCCCAGAAGTGGGGGGATGTTTGGAAACACGAGAATAAGAAACACGGGGTAGTCTCCCTTGGAGGCGGAGATGAGTAACTGCCATAGCATAAGGGAGACCTTCTGCCTCTTTGAGGCAACGGATTTCACGTTCATTTAAGTAGACCTGGCAACGGCGGGAGTATGAAGGGTGAGCTTCATTACAATTAAGGCAAGATGGAGGTTGACTGCAAGATGTATTAGAATGGTCGTCGGCACCACAGACTGGGCATTCGGCCATAGATCTGCAATATTTCGCTGGGTGACCAAAACGCCAGCAATTTCTACATTGTTGTGGTGTAGGTATCACCTTTCGAACTTGTAACCGATGTCCCGCGACATATACAGAGGATGGGAGTTCTCGGCTGTCAAAAGTTAAACGAGCCACATTGCAAGGGTAACGTCTCCGCCCCCGGGCAGGAAGGACATAAGTGTCTACTTTGAGGATTGGGAGATCCTGGAGTTCCAGCTGTTCAAAAATGTCATTGCCACATGACTGGAAATTCTGTTGGACTATGGTATGGGGCAGAATGACAGTACCACTACAAGAATTGAGAGAAAGATGTTTTTTCAATAGTGATAGGAGTAGTATCGATATTCGAAAGGAGAGAAAGATCATGAGCTTGGGTAGCATTCTGGACAGTGACGATGCGCGTACCGCTCTTGAGAGCATGAAATGAAATATCTCTGCCAACATGATGCAGGAGCACTTTGCCAATACTATGGTCAGAAAGGTAGGCAGACGAAGAAGTCGGTCTTAAAGTAAAGAATTTAGTCCATTGTGTGGTCCGAAACTGAGCGTGGAGAGGGAGTGCTTGACGTGTCGGTCTTTTCCGAGTAGAATGGGAAGGTAACGAAGGAGCATCATCAGGAGATTGACGTTGGCGTTTAGGAGTAGGACCGGAGTTAGTCCGGCGTGAAATGGGCGGGCGATTCGAAAATTGCCGTACCGTAGAGGGAGAAGCCGGAAGCATAGTCAAAGGAGAGCGGAGTTCAGACAAATCGAAGGAGTCAGTCGAAGCCCCGGTACCTGAAGCGGGTGAGGAAACAGCACCAGCAAGAGGTACAGGGGCATCAGGAGTGTCCGAAGAGTGGTCTAAACACAAGGCAGGGTCAGAATGGGGTGCGGTATCAAGAAGGGGCTCGGGGGTAGTGGGTTCATGGACTAAGGCTGCCATGGTTAGGTTACTCCTTTGCTTTTTGTTTTTAAGAAAAAAAAGAAAGAAGAAAATAAAAATAAAAAAAAGAATAAAAAAAGGGGGAGCGGGGAGGAATAGTTCCCAGGAGGAATGAAAGGGCCGGAAATCTCCCTCCGCGCCCAAGAGGACCTCAACACCGCTAGTAGCGCAGATGCAGCATGGAACCCGTGCCATACCCTACCCTTCATGCCAGTAAACCAGCAATCCGGGATAGCAACCTCACATCTGCCGAGCTACCTCAGTGGACAAAAGAGAGGGCGGCCGGATATCCGCCACAAAGCATACCTCCTTCGGCCACCACCCCCGGAATCCAAAAGGTGGCTTCCAGAGATACACCCGTCGCCCGAAAGATACCCAAAGCTACTCCAGGATACCGCAGAGGGATCGGGACATCCCCAGGCAATCCAGATTCCACGGCAAACTACGCCACCGCCAAGAACCTCAACGGAATGGGATGGACCCCGGTGTCCTTTCCCCTACCTAGGAACTAGCGCGCCTGTGGGAGAAATCCCAAAGGCCAAAAAGAGGAAGGGCAAAAGGGAGGGGTGGGGAGGAGGAATGGAAAAAGGGGAGGATGGGATAGGGGAGGGGAGAATGGGGGGTAATTAGGTTCGGTCTGAGGAAGAAGACCAACAGGGCTAATTCCTCAGACCAAGAGCCTCTTCACCACGCCAAGGAGCCCCCCTTGAAGAGGCTAGCAAATGCAATTTGGCTCCATATGCAAAATAATCAAAGTGCTTTTTTTGTTATTGTTGTTTTAGGAATTAATGGAAACATCTGTTTTAACATTTTTAATAACATACACACGTAAACAAAGAAATTACATTCTTTCATTAACAAGTTATGGACATAATTCTGCAGATAACTTATTTTAATTACTGCCAGATAAAGTTGAAAGCTGCACATTTTATAGTTGCTAACATTTGTGTGTACCATTTTTATTACAATATTAAAATGTAGTTGAACATTTAACGCTGCAAACCAAACAAATGATAAAATCTAAACTTTACCATTAGTCATGCTTCTCGCATGATTTTTCAACATTAAGCATTTATACTGTACTACCAAAAATAGTTTTAATGCTCTGGTAAATACTCTTGGAGCAAGTTCATTCTGATAAATTTTAAAAATTAGTTCTCATGCATATATGTATTAAGTGTGAAACTACTTCTCACTTCTAATTAAAGAGTGTGTGAGTGTGTGTGAGTGAGAGTGTGTGCGTGTGTGTGCGTGTGTGCGTGTGCGTGTGTGCGTGTGTGTGTGTGTGTGTGTGTGCAATGAAAACTAGTGCCCAACTGAATTAAAATAACATATTAATACTTATACTTAAAGTTAAGTTTGAGAAGATACTTAGCATTAATTTGAGCAACATCATAAACAATGTATTCATTGTATAACAATGATGAATTTTTAACATTTGATGGAACACCTTTACCCAGAGGCACTTCTACACCATCCTCAAGTACGAGAGCCTGGCTAGGGTCTGGGCAATTGCGACCCATACCCTTTGTACTGTGCTTACCCTTAGGAAGCTTTTCAACATACTCGGCTTGAGTTCTTTCATACCTGCGGAATAAAGTAAAGTTTAAACTATATTTCATGTTGGTACAATAATTATGCATCCCTTATAAATCACACACTTTGGCATTCTCAAATTTAGAGCATCCAATGAGTATATTTATGAGAAATCAGTGAACGGGTTCAAACTACCCAAACTTCTGATGGCTTTCTAATGTCCAATCATTTTATTCTGGTCATTATTTCTCATAAATGTCAATATTAACTAAATGCATTAGAGATATGGTCTCTGAAATACAAATAGAACCCAAATCTGAAATAAAATTCTACAGAATAAATTTTTTATTATTCTTGGTCGAGTTTCACAGGGCCTCTAGCAATGTAACACCCTACAAATTTGTAGGGATACAATAGGGGTACAAACACTCAAATGCATTGTCCTTTGTACTTATGCTAAGGGAAAAAATACAATCAAGCAACTTTACCATCCACCATAAACCAAGTTCACTGAATAGTCTACAGTGGCAAAAATTGTTATCGTCAAACATCAGGGTTACTTGTATGCCATTTTCTTTATAGAGAACACTGCTTAAGGAGTGCAACGAGGCAAAATGTTTAATGGCAGCAGCCAATGCACTACATGTAATGTTAAAGTTATCCCCTCCTCTCCCTCACAATCTTTATACAGTACTATACACTATATGCTTTCTTTCACTGCTTGTCTGTACCATACTTCAACACCTTAAGCCTCACTATCAAATGAATTACATGAGCATTTTAACCTCATTACAGTTTTAGTGGAACTAAGCCTTTGGTCAAATTTTAGATTGAAAGGTTGGAATTCAAGAGACCTCTCAAGAATATAATTGCCATAATTAAGGTTTCACTGCATCTGAATAAATATTTTTAAAGAAACAAAGTACAGTTACTTACATTTCACCCAATGCAACTTCACATAGTAATATAAGGCCAGTAGGATTACTCTGTGATGTAGAACAGTAGTTTGCTGACTTGGACACCATGTCAGCAAAATATACACCTTTGCCAAACATATAACCAGTAACAGGAGCCTCAGGAGGAGCAATACGAAGACCCTGTAAGTATAAAAGCTAGATACAAAAGGTACTAGTAATAAATTAAATGAATCTCAAGACCCTCTTGTATAATAATCTATATTCTAAGTATGGTACTATATGGTGTAATACTGGACAAGCAGACAGAATTTTACAAAGCAAAAAATATGATCCATTTGATATCAAGGTTCATTTTATTTATCTTAGTCATTAGGCCATTCTATATTGTGACCCTACAAAAATTAAGTTTGAGACTCAGTTTCTCAAATGGTGGGTTGCAAGGTTTCCAGAGAACCAAGAGATGTAATATGCTGACTTTTTTTATGCTTTGGAATCCTGAGGTTTCTGAAGATGTGCAGATCACCAGTGTTATGAATTCTAATGATCTACACTGAGGAGCATCAAGATAAGAAATGCTAAGCCTGGCATTCTTAAGCTAACAACAGTTAAAACAAAACAAATAAGATGCTCAGAGTTCAAAGAATAATTTTTTACTACAAATTAAAACACTGTGTGCAAGAAAGAAATCTAGATAACCCACAATTTTGGATATTTTTACCCCTGAAAGGATTATACAAATTACAGGTGACCTAGACACAGAAATACTGTTTTAGATACAATAAGCAAAGCATATAATCACCTTCAATTCAGCCCAGGTGATGTTCCTAATCTATACAAAACAATCACATACTCCTTTAAAACAAACTACAATACCAAAAATTGGAGTTTCAAAATTTATGGTGTCATTGATAAAAATGTTAACCTGAGAAAGAATTCCAGCAAAGTTTGTAAGCCTGGAGCCATGCCACAGGAGTTTTCGGTTGTGGAGCTGTTTAAATGGTTTATAGCGTTTCTTCTCACCTTCCCTCTCAATTTTGAATACCTGAAAAATAAAGAACTGTCAGTAATTCTTTCTCACAGGAGTGGCTTCCTACCAAGGGTATCCAAAAGAAATACACACACTCGCCAACATTCACGCAATAATTATCTTGCCATAAGTGTACAGACACCTTAATACAAATGACCCACATACATACTATGTATCAGTATATATAATCCTTTCATACATTGTACTCAATACATATTATATTCTTAGGGGTATCTTTCTTGTGTTTACTGCAAACTCTCAATTCTTACAATGTAGGGGTAGCCATTTATAGACTCAACCAATCCTCAAGAGATTTCAAAGAACATATGAAAGGAAGAGCACTGCAGCAGAACTACTGGCCCATACTAAAGCAAGTCTGACTCACACCCACCCATGCCCACTCATGTACTTGTCTAACCTATTTTTAAAGCTACCGACTCTGATATTCAATCTTTCATTACCTAAATTTTTTTTGCCCTCGTCATCTTGCTCTTTCCTATGTTCACTTTTAATTTTCTTTTAAATACCATCTCAAATTCATCCACCAGCCTTTAAAACTTCTCTCCAGAATCTCCCAGCAAAAAAAGCAACTGTGACAACTCCCATTTTGTATAAGATTTTATCTTTAAATCCCACACCTCACTATGACCTAGCATTTACTTCTTGTATAACTCCGTCTTTATTAAACAACTATGGTAACATGATACATCCCTGTCTAAGGCATATTTTTACTAGAAAATAATCTCTCACTCTCTCCTCTATACCCTAACCTGATCCTTGTTATCCCCATAAAAACTTAAGTGCTTTAAGTAACCAACCATCTTGCAACACTAGCAACATCTGCCACATTACTCCCCTATCCACCCTACCATATGCCTGTCCCATATCTATAAATGCAGTGAAAACTTCTTTACCCTTAACTAAATATTGCTCACTTATTTTTTTATTATTATTTTTTATCATCATACTGGCCGATTCCCACCAGGGCAGGGTGGCCCGAAAAAGAAAAACTTTCACCATCATTCACTCCATCACTGTCTTGCCAGAAGGGTGCTTTACACTACAGTTTTTAAACTGCAACATAAACACCCCTCCTTCAGAGTGCAGGCACTGTACTTCCCATCTCCAGGACTCAAGTCCGGCCTGCCGGTTTCCCTGAACCCCTTCATAAATGTTACTTTGCTCACACTCCAACAGCACGTCAAGTATTAAAAACCATTTGTCTCCATTCACTCCTATCAAACACGCTCACGCATGCCTGCTGGAAGTCCAAGTCCCTCGCACACACAACCTCCTTTACCCCCTCCCTCCAACCTTTCCTAGGCCGACCCCTACCCCGCCTTCCTTCCACTACAGACTGATACACTCTTGAAGTCATTCTGTTTCACTCCATTCTCTCTACATGTCCGAACCACCTCAACAACCCTTCCTCAGCCCTCTGGACAACAGTTTTGGTAATCCTGCACCTCCTCCTAACTTCCAAACTAAGAATTCTCTGCATTATATTCACACCACACATTGCTCTCAGACATGACATCTCCACTGCCTCCAGCCTTCTCCTCGCTGCAACATTCATCACCCATGCTTCACGCCCATATAAGAGCGTTGGTAAAACTTATATGCTTCAAAATAAACACAGTCTACACATACCTTACCCTTCCTAAGAACCTCCTTGTTGATCTGTGATCCTGCTCTCCATCTTACCCTTAATTCTTTCAATAATAACTACCATACACTTACCTGGTATACTCAACAGGCTTAAAATTCTCACACTCTCTTTTGTCCCCCTTTCCTTTATACAAAGGAACTTCCCTCCCATTCATACATTTATTAAACAAAAGAACCAGCCACTCCAAAATTAAATCCCTACCTACTTTTAACATTTGTCTTGATCCCATCAATCTGGGCTGTTTTACCCCACTTCATTTTACCCATTGCCTCATGCATCTTCCCCACACTCACATCTGACCCTTAACCCTTTGGCTGTCGAGGCCCCTGCTCATAAACTTGCTCTCAATGTCGAAGAATTTAAAAAAAAAAAAAATCTCATGAAATGATAGGGAATCTTTTCCCGATGGTAAAAACACCAAAAGTACAAAATTTGATTGAAAACTTAGGGAATTACGCTCTTGCAAAGATAGAGATCTCTGCAATATTTACGCATTGGCGATTTCGCCCACTTTGAGCACTATTTTTGGCCAATTCCATTGTTCTAGTCAACCAAACTCAGTTATTTCTTTAGAACTCCATTTGTTCTATCGATCAAGTACAAGAAACCGCCCATTTATCGATTTCAACTACCCAACAAAGAGGTCAGAAATTGGTAATTTGGCCAATATAACGCAAATTAAAATAGATGCCAATTTCAAAATTGGGTCCAGAATGAACAATGCAGACATTCCTGACACTAAAATAACATTTTCTCTGTTCATCAGTCACATCTCCAGGTCCCTCTTATATTACTCTTGGTTTTTTATTTTGAATTTTTATTCACATAAAAAATAGAAGATTTACTGTTATGCAGACTACTGTATTATTGTAATTACAGTGGACGCCCGACTTATGATATTAATTCGTTCCAGAAGGCTGTTCGGGTGCCGTTACTGAGCGAATTTGCTCCCATAAGGAATATTGTAAATTAGATTAGTCCATTTCAGACCCCCAAGAATACACTTACAAAAATAAACTTACATAATTGTTCAAGTTGGGAGCTGATCGTAAGTCGGGGGTCCACTGTATTGTATAAATAATGTCATTTGTTTACTCTTGAACATCGGCAAAAATTGAACATTTCCGCTACTTTGAGCTCAATTTCAAGGTCCTTTTCATCGTGAAACTAATCAAAATCATCTCTATTTCTGTAATATGTCTTCCATTTTATCAAACGAGACCAAGAAAACGAGAATACAATCATAAATACTATAAGAAAATACACCTCGAAGTCAGCATTTTAATCCCAAAAGAAACATTTGAGTTTTTTTATTTCTCATTATGCACTCTGTACTGCAGGATTTTTTTTTATACACAGACCCAATCTCTCACATGTGGCCCTACCAGCTTTCTCCCACTCAATTAGAAGCCGCTGGAATTTTGGAGTATAAATACGAACATATACGAACGAAACAGTCAAAGGGTTAATTTTCAATCTTTCACCGATTAGACTCTTTTGATACTTTTAATTTCTTCCTCTTTTCTAAGTTTACTTTAAATTTCCTTCTTTGACAGGCTCTCCCAAATACAGTGGAACCTCTACTTGCGAGTTTAATCCGTTCCATGACCTTGCTCGCAACTGGATTTGCTAGTTTGCAGAGTCAATTTTTCTCATTTAAATTAACTGAAATGCAATTAATCCGTTCCAGTGGAATTCTGTACTTCAATAATTTCGCCAACATCAACTTTATGGCTTATTTATCTATCTCACTTGATCTAATATGACATAATAAACAATATAAATAACAGAAACCTGATATATACTCTAAAATGAGTAAAATATGTAATTCATATAGTGGTATGGGCGGTGTTGGCGGTGGACGAGATTTGTCTGGAGACCGGACAAAATACTTCTTGAATAATTTCACTATCATCATCTATACGGCTTATTTATCTATCACAGTTCATCTAATATGACATAACAAACAATATAAATAACATAGAAACCTGATATATACTCTAGAATGAATAAAATACATGCATGTCATTATGTATGTGGCGGCGGAGGTGGCCAACGCGAGTTTGTCTGGAGACAAGACAAAATACTCCTTGAATATTTCGTTATCATCAACTCAACGGCTTATTTATCTATCATAGTTCATCCAATATGAAATAAACAATATAAATAACATAGAAACCTGATATATACTCTAGAATGAATAAAATACATCATTATGTAACAGGTGCAGGCGGCCACAATCGCTCCCTCTTTGTTGTGGTAAACACTGTCATCTAGTGACGGCCTTTTGAAGCTGTCTATTATTACAGTGGACCCCCGACGTACAATGTCCCCAACCTACGTA
>NC_069402.1:81691666-81724166 GCF_026875155.1 Cherax quadricarinatus
ACGGGTTTTTTAGCGGTATGCGAGGGAAATCTTAGCGATAAAATGTAGCGGTATGGGATTTAACATTATGTGATGCCAACGGTATGCGGGGGTCCACTGTAGTTTATTATACCGGTACCTGCCCACGCAGCACGTTTCAAACGTACTGCATGAGCACAAGCAGGAGACCAAGGCACGCATTTCTGAGAATACCCGCCCGAGGTTTGGGGTATAGAATGAGAAGCTGCTGTTAAAACTGAGGATGAGAAGAGGTGAAAAAAGCTCATCAATGGGGGGATGAAGAAGGAACCTCACAAAAAAACAGTTGTGAGTAAAGGTCCCAATTTGCCTGATCAAATTGCCAGCGTGGGTTATGAAGAGGTGGTGAATATAAAGGGGAAAGTAAGAATGATTGGAAAATGATCGCTGTCATGTAAATCCGGGAGAACAGACCAAGTGAAGTCTAGTGCAGCGGAGGAAGAGCAGATGAGAGATCGATGCAAGAGAGAGTATGAGTACGAGGATCAAAATGGGTGTGAGTACCTGTATTTAAAACATGGAGGGGGTGGGAAGCAAGAAAAGCCTCTATCTGAATGCCAGGGGAATCACAGTGAGACCCCCCCAGAGAAAATGATGGGCATTAAAATCGCCAAGTAACAGAAGTGGTGGCGGTAATGACGAAACAAGAAAGGCAATATCTGAAATGGATAATGCTCGAGAAGGGGAGAGAGGTACAAAGAACAGTGTTTTACCACCTATGCAGGTGGATACGGGCTGCTGTGTAATGCAGCAAAGTATGAACAAATAGCTGATGGTACGGAATATAAAGTGCGTAGAAGGGCACTTTCGTTAAAGGTCCCCCATCGGGAAAAAAGGATCCGAGAATACAATAAATTATAGCCCGATGGGATAGATAACAGCAGAGTGTAATTTTGGTTCTTGTAAGCAAACACCACGGGAAAATTGGGAGAGCAACGTCTGAAGCTCACCCCGATTACCTGAGGCCGCGTATTTCCACTGTAAATAGGCCATGATTGGCAACGATAGATACCAGAAATCCGCAGGTAAGGGTACTTACGGGTGAGAGGGGTTAGAAAAGTCCACATGCGGTGGCAAAGGAAAACGTTTTCAAGCAGTGAAGGAACGGTGCGCTGTGAAGAAAGGAGCTGCGCAGATGGAGAAGAGGAAAGAGAAGGAACAGAGGTGGATCAGTGTCCATTGATGGTTTGGTCTCTGCAATTATTCAGAGATTGCTTCAAGTGTTTCGGAGTTCAGAGGACGTCGTATGGGAGACAATATTGGAGATGGAAGGAGGAGGAGTTTGAATTAAAAATCGGAAACTGTAATGGACTGTACCAAGGTAGGGGGGGGGGCAAAAGGATGGAGGGAATCTGGAGAAAGTGTGGGAGGGGACAGAAAAGGCAGAAACCTGGGAGGTGGCAGAAGAGGAAGAAACGTGGGAGGGGCAGGGGAGGAAGGCACAGTACGAGGAGGATGAACCTCCACACTTGTAACAGACCCAGTGAAAGGGAAGGACTCAGGTACGGGACCGGGAAGGTAAAATGTGGAGGTGGATGAAGAGGGGGGGTTAAAGGAGATTTTTTGGGCCTCTGAGAAGTAGGGGGATGATTGGGAGGAGGTGTGTACGAGGTCTTGTGATTTGGGGTTTGGGGGCAGAGGGTGGGGGGGAGGATAGGGGCACGGAAAAAAAATTAGACAGATTTGGGTTGGAAGAAGAGGAGGTCTGAGGCCCCAGGGGGGACCATTTAAAAGAAATTTAGAACAGGGAGTTTGGACAAATGGAGGCAACCGCAAAGGCTAGGAAGATTGCCCGGTTTGGGGGCACGAAACCGTTTTTAAGAGGGACTTTGGAAGGCGGAAAAAAAACGAAGGGGAGCCTTTGCTTTGAGGCAAAAATTTTTCCCCGCTCTATTAAAATGCTTGGCAACAGGTAGGGGAATGGTTGAGTCTGCTATTGGCGGGGATTTGACAGCAACTTTAATGTTTTTGGACCCCTTTTTTTATTTTAGATCGCAAATTTTGCGGGGGCCCAAAAACCCCGAAATTTCCTACACTGTTGGGTGTGGGGATCACCTTCCGAACTTGTAACCGATGTCCTGTACATAAACAAAGGATGGGAGTTCATGGGTGTCAAAAGTTAAACGAGCCACATTTGCAAGGGTATCGTCTCCGCCATGGGCAGGAGGAACGTAAGTGTCTACCTTGAGAATTGGGAGATCTTGGAGTTCCAGCTGTTCGAGAATGTCAGTTTCCACATGTCTGGAAATTCTGTTGGACTATGATATGGGCAGAATGACGTATCACTACAAGAATGAGGGGAATGATGTTTTTCGATAGTGATAGGAATAGTACCGATATGTGAAAAAAGAGAAGATCATGAGCTTGGGTAGTATTCTGGACTGTGATGATAAAACGTACCACTCTTAAGAGCATGAAAGGAAATATTCTCTACCAACATGGCGTAGGAGCGCTTTGCCAATACTTTTGGTGGGAAAGATAGGCAGTAGAAGAAGTCAGTCTTAAAGTAAAGATTTAGACCTTTGGTGTGGTCTGAAACAGCGTGGAGAGGGAGTGCATGACGTGTTGGTCTTTTCCAAGTAGAATGAGAAGGTAACGAAGTAACGTCATCAGGAGATTGTCGTTGGTGTTTAGAAGTGGGAACAGAGTTGGTCCGACGTGGGGCGGGCTGGCGATTCGAAAATTGCCGCACCGTAGAGGGAAAGGCCGGAAGCATAGTCAAAGGAGAGCGGAGGTCAGACAAATCGAAGGAGTCGTCTAAACCCCGGCACCTGAAGCGGGTGACGAAAATAGCACCAGCATGAGGCACAGGGGTCTTGGGAAAGTGGCCAAAAGACGAGGCAAAGTCAGAACGGGGTGCGGTAACAATAAGGGGCCTGGGGGTTGTGGGGTCATGGATTGGGGCTCCATGGTTAGGTTACTTTCTTTTTTAAAAAAAAAAGAAAAAAAGGAAAAAAAAAAAGGGATAAACCGGGGGGGGAAATAGTTCCTAGGAGGAATGAAAGGGCCGAAATCTCCCTCCATGCCCAAGGGGACCTCACCCCGCAAGGATTGCAGCATGGAACCGTGCCATACCATACCCTTCATGCAAGTAAAAACCAGCAATTCCGGGATAGCAACCTCACATCTGCCGAGCTACCTTGGTGGACAAGAGAGAGGGCAGCTGGATATCTGCCACAAAGCATACCTCCTTCAGCCTCCACCCCCGGAATCTGGGAAAAGGGGCTTCCAGAGATGCAACCCGTCGCCCGAAAGACACCCAAGGGCCCCCCTCCGGGATAAAAGGAGAGGGATCGGGACATCCCCGGCGATCCAGATTCCACGGCAAACTACTCAACCGCCCAAAAACCTCAATGGAATGGGATGGACCCCGGTACCCCTTTTCCCTACTAGGAACTAGCGTGCCTGTGGGAAAACTCATAAAGGCCAAAAAAGGAAGGGCAAAAGGGAGGGGTGGGGAGGAGGAAAGGAAAAAGGGGAGGATGGGACAGGGAAGGGGGATTAGGGGGTAATAAGGTTCGGTCTGAGGTAGAAGAACCGACAGGTCTAATTCCTCAGACCAAGAGCCTCTTCACGCCAAGGTGCCCCCCTTGAACAGGGGGATAAGTATTATTGTGGCAAAAAAAAACAGGTATTTTCTCTACCACAGTTGTGTCCTTCCACTGGTGTAGCCGTGACCTTAGTGAAAGAACTGTGTTTGCTATGGTGTACTCGTAGTATGTGTTGCTTTCCCTGACAATAATTTCCATCAGGGGTTCATCAAAGAATAACTGAAAGCATTCCAGTTCATGGCATTGTTCCAAGTGTACACAATGGCCGTATTCCACTTTGTTTCATCAAAGTCATGGGGAATTGGGAACAAAACTGGTGCCTTGCTGCCATTCCCAGATGCAGTCTGTGGTGGATACTGGATATTGAAAGGTAGTTGTGTTTGTGGAAATTATGGTTGTGGGAGTGTGGGGGTGGTTGGGGCTGGTTGCAGGTGTGCGGGAGTTAACAGTGTGGCCCGGTTCTGGTGCCACATGACTTATGCCACCGCCAACACCACCTTCTGCCCCACACATTTCGCATCCCCACTGTAAAAAATATCTTCACTATCAGTTCGTGGTGTAGGGCCACGGGATGTACTCCCAGATTTACTCCTCCTTGGAATGGCACATGGCACACTACCAGAACTCATGCTGCGTCGTACATACTGCCACTTCACTGGAGAATTTTCCCCCTCGTGTCACAACTTGAACTTTCAACAAATCACTATCACTGCTCACATCTGAGTCCCGTACACTGGAAATAGTTTCCTCTTTCGTCCCTGTTTCAGGTGAATGTGAATGAGATGGAAGGTTGTGGGTCATCTGGGTTTTCATCATAATTACATTATCCTTGGCACTGTTTTCGGTCACACCACTCTGAAAACCATGGAATTCATTTTCACTGTCATTTTCCATAAAGGGTTGAACTATCACTTGTGAACAGAAGACCCCATTTCGGCAGGAGTAAGGCCCCTTCTTCCCAACAAGGCATTGTAAAACAAGGACTAAAAAAAGGGCCCTTTCCCACGGTGAAACCACGGGATAAACCTTTTTTTTTCTACTGCGCCCACCCATTTAACATGTAGGCCTCCCCAGTTTTTCTCCTGCTTGATTTAAAAGCCGTTTAAAATTTATGCGAAATTAATACGTAAAAAAAAACTTTGGCTCGTAAGACGTTTTTAAAAGCCCAAAAAAGTCAAAGGGTTAATGTTATTTAATGTTAAATTGCAATTGTCTTTTTTTATTTTTTTTTAGTTAAAAAATTTTATAATTGTGAATTTAAGGATTTGGGTTTTTATTAAAGTGCAAAATGATTACTGGAAACCAATGTTTTTTTTTTATAAATTTTTCCCTCCTAATCTTTTAAAATGAGGGGATTTAGTAATTTTTTTTTCCTTCAAACAAATGGAAAAGGAAAAGGGGAAAACCCTTTGCTTAGGGATTTGAAAAAAATTCAGGGTTGGAAAGTTTAAGTGGTGTTTTTGAATTAAACCCTAGCAAATGCATTATTTTTATAATAAAAAAAGAAGCGCAAAGCCACGGGTTATACAGCGCTGCAGGGCGGGGAAGGAAAGCGGGGGGCTAGGTGGAAAAGGGAGATTTTTTTGGGGTAATAGGTTACGGTTTAACAGCGGGGTAGGGTTGGTAAAAGGGTAAAGGGCAGCAAGGGGATAAAATAGAAAGGGCTGGGGGGGAGTGCGAAATTTATCATCAGAGTTTAGGGGTGTAAATCAGTGTTGTAAAGAAGTCAATGGGGAGAGTCGGGTTTAAAAAGGAGGGTCCATCAGCAAAAAGGGGAAAAAGAAAAAGAGAGGTAGTAGAACGAAGGATGTTGGAGGTAAATTCTGTGTGCTCGTTGATAGAAGGGCAGTTAACGGGAATGTGGCTAATCGATACGGGAAAATTTTAAACCTTGCTCCAGAGGGGAAAACGGGTGCCTCTCCATGAGATACCATGGTAAGCGGTGTGGCCAACGGGAAGGCGGGAGGAGTGGTCCCCCAACCCGGCACAATGACAAGAAGACGGCCAGAAACCCTATGCTGGTTTAATAGAATGAAGTTTGTTACTGAGCAGGTTGCCCAAAACGTTGTTGCCAACGGGTGCAAAAGGGGGGGTTGTTTTGGGCAGCAAAATAGTCCAGAAAGGGAAAACACCTCGTTTGGAAATTGGTGGGTCATGCACGTGCCCCGGCAGCCAGTGTCTGCCTGTTCATTCCCATTTTCGTCGACATAACCGGGGACCCAAAAAAAAAAAACAAAAAATTTATGTTTGTAGAGATAGGCTTTTAGCCAAAGGGGGAAAACGGAGAACTAGGGGATGAGTTGTATCAATTTTTCGTTTACCCTGTAAAAGCACAAAGGGGAAAGGCTGGGATTTACAAATGAGGGACACGGGCATGATGCGTACGAAAAAAGTGCTGCAAAAAGGGCATACAGTTTCAGCAGTAAAAATGCTAGTAAAAGGATAGTAAAGGGCCCCCGCAGGGACGCTGTCCGGAACACTGTGCAAAATCCGACCCCTTCAAAAGGGATTTTGACCAATCTGGTACACAGCGGGGGGGCATGAGAATGGGAGGGGAAAGTGATAAAAAAGAGAGCGGGAATTTCACCATAGCGTTGAATTTTTCGAGCAAGGGAGTGAAAAAAGAACAGACCCGGAACAGGGGAAAATTTCCCCGGGGGGTAGGGAAAAAGTGAAAAAATTTTTTCCCCTTTAACATTTTAAAAAACGGGCGTTACCAAATTCGATTTTTCGTTAAAAGAGGGCGGAATTTTGAAAGCAGGTTGACAATCCTTTAAAGGGGGAAAAAGTGGGGCCAAGGTTTTAAAAGGAAAGGTTTTAGCCGGCTGTAAAAATTTGGGGTTTCAGTGGGGAAAAAAGGGGGTTTTCCCAGGAAAAACGAGGTCGGGAAAGAAGGTGGGGGAAATTTAAAAATTTAAAACCCACGTTGGGGGGAAACCGGGGAAGGAAATTTGGAAAATTAAACCCAAAAGGTTTATGGAAATTTTTTTTACAGAGCGCCCCCCTAGTGAAAAAAAATTTTTATTTTGGTTCTTAAAATTTTAAAACCCAATCCCCCTTTTTCCCCCGGGTGGAAACACCGGCCCAAACCCCATTTTAGAAAACCCCCCAAAAAGGGTCCTTTTCCGGCCTCCACCCCGGGGGTGAAGCCAAAACCCTGAGGAGAAAAATTATTTGGGTGAAAAAACCCAACAATAAAAAAAATTTTTCAAAACACACCCGGGGCCCCCCCCCCACCTTGGAACAAAGCCGGGGAAAAAACCATTATTGACTCGAACCCCCGGAAATGTTGTCATTTTAAAAAATTTCCCGGGAAAAAGGAGGGTTTGATTGCCTCGGAGGGCCAAAAGGGAATGGGCAGGGGCCCAAATATTATACCCCCAAAAGTTGTGTCATATCCTTTTTAAGGTAAAAAAAAAAATTTGGGCAATAAACCGAGTTTAGTGTTTATTCGCAAAGGCTTTAAAGAACTAGGGTTATCCAGCTTTGAAAGGGGGGTTTTTGGGTTTGGGAACGACCCTTACAAAAACCCTTTTATTGACTAGCGGGGGGGAAAAACTTTTTGCGGGGTCTTAAATTACCCTTTTAAACGTCGATTTACGGGGGTTCCTTTCCCCTTTGGAAAAACTGAAATAGAAGACGGGGGGGGGATAGGGGGAGGCTTCACGTCCTGTAGTACCCGGTTTGCGGGAAAAAGGGAAAAAACAAGGGGCAGTTTTCCACAGTGGGGAAGAACCCCCTTGTGCCCAAAAAAGATTAAAGGGGTGTGTAAGGGGAAATAAAAGGGTTTGACCTATGAAAAATTTTTTAACATGAATAGGGAATGTCATCGGGGGCCCAAAGCTGGGGAATGTTCGGAAAAGTGAGAGTGTTGCCTCCAGTTTTGAAGTGTAAAAGGCTTTTTTATACGGGTTCTTTTGGGAGAGAAAAAAAAGTCCAAAGGGGTTTTACTAACTCTCGGGCCCAGACTTTGGGGGGAAAAAAAAACGAGGGATAGATGGAGCCCTGGGGAAAATACGGACCAGATGTGTCCCCAAGTTAAAGGGCGGGGTCGGAGGGTTTGCTACTAAACACCAGCAAACCTGTTGAACGGGGAGCCGGGTAGGAGAGTTTTTTCCCCACCCCTTTTCCCTCCCCTTTTTTTTAAAAAATGACTCATAGAAAAAGCAGGGGTTTGAGGGTTTGGAAAAAATATTTCTCGCCAACAAGTGCTTTTAAAGTTTCCCACGGATGACACGGCAAAGCGATCGCGCTTTCTGTTTAAAAATTCAAGAAGTTTTCCTCAGCGGTTCTATTGTACGGTTTCCTCCCCCCAAGCAGCACTTTTTTAAAACGTACTGCACGACCCAAAAGCAGGAGACCCCCAAGGGCACTCATTTCTGAGAATGCCTGTTTGAGGTTTGGGGTATAGAATGAAAAAGCTGGGTATAAATTTTGATGTCGAGAAGATGGTGGAGCCATCGATGGAGGAGGGAAAAGGAACCTTACAAAAAAGCAGTGAGGTGTGATTTAAAGATCCCAATTTGCCCGAATAAAATTCCCCCAGCGAGGGCTACGGAAAAAAGGTGGTAAATAGGAAGGAGAAGTAAGAATGTTTCGGAAAATAAATCGTGTCATGAAAGTCGGGTTTAAAAACAGCCCAGGGAAGTCTAGTGCAGTGGGGAAAAGAGCAGACTGAAGTCGTGCAAGAGGGAGGGGGGTAGAGCCCAAGGATAAAAAATTTGGGGGGAGAAACCCGTTTTTTTAAAAACATGGGGGGGGTGAGAGGCGAAAAAAAAGCCTCCAACGGGAATGCCACGGAGTCACAATGAGACCCCCCCCAAAAGGAAATGTGGGGGCTTTTAAAATCCCCAAGTAACAGAAGTGGGTGGGGGTTTAAGGAAAAACAAGAAAGGAAAAGGTTGGGGGTTTGAAAATGCTCGAGAAGGAGAGATATATAAAGAACATATTTAAACCACTTAAATTTAAGTGGATAAGGGCTGCAGTGTTTTAAAGAGCGGGTAGGGGACAAATAGTTGACCGTAAAGGAATATATTTTCGTTTGAAGGGCACTTTCATTAAAGGTCCCATTTTTGAGAAAGGAAACCGAAGAATACAATAAATTATAAACCTGAGGGAGGTTGGGAAAACAGCCCAAATGTAATTTTGGTTTTGAAGCAAAACAACCCAAAAGGGGAAAACCGGGAAAGCAACATCTGAAGTTCACCCCGATTCCCCTGGGCCGGGATATTCCACGTAAAAAGGCCCTGATTGGCGATGAAGAAAAAATCAGGAAAAAACTGTAGGTAAAGGCACCTTTCGGACTTGAGGGGTTTTGAAAAGGGAAGTGTTGGCATTGGAAACGTTAAAATAGCGAAGGAAGGAGGTTGCGAAGAATGGGGGGTTTTGAAGATGGAGGAGAGGGAAGAGAAGGAACAGGAAGTGAAACAGTGCCCATTTAAGGTTTAGTCTCTTTCAATATATTCTGAAATGGCTTAAGTGTTTTGAATTCAAAGATGTTTTAGGAGGGCCATATTGGAGATAGAAGGAGGGTGAGGGAAAAATTTTGGGGCGTAATGGACTGTACCAAAGTAGAGGGGGGAGGGAAGAGTGTAAGGGAAAGGAGATGAAGTGTAGGGGGGGGCAGAAGGGCAGAAAACCCGGGGGGTGGCAGGGAAAAGGGAGAAAACTTGGGGGGGGGACGGGGGTGGAAAAGGGATAGTTTCGAGGAGGGGGTGGGAAACTCCCATTGTAAATTTGAGCCCCGAGGGAGGGGGAAGAAATAAGGTAAGAGATGGGAAAGGTAAGTGTGGAGGGGGGGAAGAAGGGAAAAAGGGAAGGGGGGGAAAAAAGATTTGGCAATGTGGGTTTTTTGGGGTTTGAGTGAGGGGCGATTGGTATTAGGTGTCGTACGGGGGGTCTTGTCCCATATGGGGGTTGCGAGGAAGGCGCGGGAAAATGTTTGGGGAAAAAGGGCTGGTTTGTGTTGGGACGTTTAGAGCCCAAAGGCAGAAAAGGTTAGATTCCGTAGTGGCTATGGGGGGGGGTAACCCAAAAGAGGAGGCTGCAGAAAATGGGGGCCCCCGAAGTGGGGGGATGTTTGGAAAAAACGGGAATAAGGAAAAACGGGGTAGTCTCCCTTGGAGGCGGGAGGGTGGTAACTGCCTTTGGGTTTAAAGGGGGGACCTTTTTGCCTCTTTTTAAGGGAAGGATTTCAAGTTCATTTTTTAAGGGAGCCCCGGAAACGGCGGGATTTTGAAAAGGGGGAGCTCATTACAATTAAGGGGAAGATGGAGGTTGACTTTCAAGATGTATTTTGAATGGTCGTCGGGCACCCCAGACTTTGGGGATTTTGGCCCTAGATTTGCAATATTTGCTGGGGTGGGGCCCAAAAAGCCCAGCAATTTCTACTTGTTGTGGTGTAGGTTTTTCATTTTGAACTTGTAACCGGTTTTCCCCCGACATATACAGAGGATGGGAGTTCCCCGGCTGTCAAAAGTTAAAAAGAGCAAAATTTCAAAAGGGGACTCTCCGCCCCCCGGGGAGGAAGGACATAAGTGTCTACCCTTTTAGGATTGGGAGATCCTGGAGTTCCGCTGTTCAAAAATTTTCATTGCCCCATGGGCTGGGAAAATTTTGTTTGGGGGTTGGTTTGGGGCCCGAATGACGTACCACTACAAGAATTGAGGGGAAAGTGTTTTTCAATAGTGATAGGAGTAGTATCGATATTCGAAAGGGAGAAAAATCATGAGCTTGGGTTTTTAAATTTGGACAGTGAGATGCGCGTTTCCGCTCTTTAGAGATGAAAAAGGGAAAAATCTCTGCCAAAAATGATGCGGAGCCTTTGCCAAAACTATGGTCAGGGAAAAGGGAGGCAGACGAAAAAGTCCCGGTTTTTAAAAAATAAAGAAATTTTTTTTCCATTGTGTGGTCCGAAACTGAGGTTTGGGGAGGGGGGGGGCCCTTTACGTGTCGGTCTTTTCCGGTAGAATGGGGGAAAGGGAAAAGAAGGGCTCATTTAGGAGATTGACGGTTTGGGGTTTGGAGTAAAGGGCGGAGTTTGTCCGGCGGTGAAATGGGCCGGGCGAAATTTGGGAAAAATTTTTTTTTTTTTAAAAAAAAAGTAGGGGGGGAGAAAACCGGGGGAAACATAGTCAAAGGAGAGCGGGTTCAAAACAAATCGAAGGAGTCAGTCGAAGCCCCCGGGTACCTAAGGGGGGGAGGAAACGCACCCGCAAGAGGTACAGGGGCATCAGGAGTGTCCGAAGAGTGGTCTAAACACAAGGCAGGGTCAGAATGGGGTGCGGGTTTCAAGAAAGGGGCCCCGGGGGGGGGAGTGGGTTCATGGACTTTAAAGGGTGCCCAAAGGTTAGGTTACTCCTTTGCTTTTTTTTTAAAAAAAAAAGAAAGAAGAAAAAATTTTAAAAAAAAAAAAAGAATAAAAAAAAGGGGAGGGGGGAAAAGGGAAAAGTTCCCCGGGGAATGAAAAAGGGGGGCCGGGAAATCTCCCCCCGCGCCCAAGAGGACCTCAAAAAACGCTAGTTTGCGCCCGAAAGGGGGCCCCCGGGGGGGATGGAAAAACCCCTGCCCTTTTCCCTACCCTTCTTTCCAGGGAAAACCCGCAATCCCGGGGGTAGCAACCTCACTCGGGGAAACTTTCCTCAGTGGGGAAAAAAGGGGGAGGGCCCCGGCCCGGGGTATCCGCCACAAAGCATACCCCTTCGGCCACCACCCCGGGGGTCCCAAAAAGGGGGCTTCCAGAGATTTCACCCGTCCCCCCGAAAGAAACCAAAGCACCCCCGGGGTTTCCGAGAGGGATCGGGGGAAAACCCCAGGCAATCCAGATTCCACGGGGAAACTTGGGCCCCCGCCAAGAAACCCCAACGGAATGGGATGGACCCCGGTTTTCCTTTCCCACCTTTGGGAAATTGCGCCCCTGTGGGGGAAATCCCCAAAAGGGCCAAAAAAAAGGGGGGGGCAAAAAGGGGGGGGGTGGGGGGAGGAATGGAAAAAAGGGGGGATGGGATAGGGGAGGGGGGGAATGGGGGGTAATTAGGTTTCCCGGTTTTAGGGAAAAAAAGACCAAAAGGGCTAATTTCAGACCCAAAAACCCCTTTCCCCCACGCCAAAAGGGGCCCCCTTGAAGAGGCTTGCAAATGCAATTTTGGTCCTTTTGCAAAAAAAATTTAAAAGTGCTTTTTTTTTTTATTGTTGTTTTAGGAAATTTAAAGGAAACATCTGTTTTTAAAATTTTTAATAAAAATACACACGTTTAAAAAAAAAGAAATTTTAAATTTTTTCCCTTAAAAAAGTTAGGACATAATTTTGCAGATAATTATTTTAATTATGCAGAAAAAAGTTGGGAAAATGCACATTTTATGTTGCTAACATTTTTTGTGTACCATTTTTATTACAATATTAAAATGTAGTTGAACATTTAACGCTGCAAACCAAACAAATGATAAAATCTAAACTTTACCATTAGTCATGCTTCTCGCATGATTTTTCAACATTAAGCATTTATACTGTACTACCAAAAATAGTTTTTAATGCTCTGGTAAATACTCTTGGAGCAAGTTCATTCTGATAAATTTTAAAAATTAGTTCTCATGCATATATGTATTAAGTGTGAAACTACTTCTCACTTCTAATTAAAGAGTGTGTGAGTGTGTGTGAGTGTGTGTGAGTGAGAGTGTGTGCGTGTGTGTGCGTGTGTGCGTGTGTGCGTGTGCGTGTGTGCGTGTGTGTGTGTGTGTGTGTGTGCAATGAAAACTAGTGCCCAACTGAATTAAAATAACATATTAATACTTATACTTAAAGTTAAGTTTGAGAAGATACTTAGCATTAATTTGAGCAACATCATAAACAATGTATTCATTGTATAACAATGATGAATTTTTAACATTTGATGGAACACCTTTACCCAGAGGCACTTCTACACCATCCTCAAGTACGAGAGCCTGGCTAGGGTCTGGGCAATTGCGACCCATACCCTTTGTACTGTGCTTACCCTTAGGAAGCTTTTCAACATACTCGGCTTGAGTTCTTTCATACCTGCGGAATAAAGTAAAGTTTAAACTATATTCATGTTGGTACAATAATTATGCATCCCTTATAAATCACACACTTTGGCATTCTCAAATTTAGAGCATCCAATGAGTATATTTATGAGAAATCAGTGAACGGGTTCAACTACCCAAACTTCTGATGGCTTTCTAATGTCCAATCATTTTATTCTGGTCATTATTTCTCATAAATGTCAATATTAACTAAATGCATTAGAGATATGGTCTCTGAAATACAAATAGAACCCAAATCTGAAATAAAATTCTACAGAATAAATTTTTTATTATTCTTGGTCGAGTTTCACAGGGCCTCTAGCAATGTAACACCCTACAAATTTGTAGGGATACAATAGGGGTACAAACACTCAAATGCATTGTCCTTTGTACTTATGCTAAGGGAAAAAATACAATCAAGCAACTTTACCATCCACCATAAACCAAGTTCACTGAATAGTCTACAGTGGCAAAATTGTTATCGTCAAACATCAGGGTTACTTGTATGCCATTTTCTTTATAGAGAACACTGCTTAAGGAGTGCAACGAGGCAAAATGTTTAATGGCAGCAGCCAATGCACTACATGTAATGTTAAGTTATACCCCTCCTCTCCCTCACAATCTTTATACAGTACTATACACTATATGCTTTCTTTCACTGCTTGTCTGTACCATACTTCAACACCTTAAGCCTCACTATCAAATGAATTACATGAGCATTTTAACCTCATTACAGTTTTAGTGGAACTAAGCCTTTGGTCAAATTTTAGATTGAAAGGTTGGAATTCAAGAGACCTCTCAAGAATATAATTGCCATAATTAAGGTTTCACTGCATCTGAATAAATATTTTTAAAGAAAACAAAGTACAGTTACTTACATTTCACCCAATGCAACTTCACATTAGTAATATAAGGCCAGTAGGATTACTCTGTGATGTAGAACAGTAGTTTGCTGACTTGGACACCATGTCAGCAAAATATACACCTTTGCCAAACATATAACCAGTAACAGGAGCCTCAGGAGGAGCAATACGAAGACCCTGTAAGTATAAAAGCTAGATACAAAAGGTACTAGTAATAAATTAAATGAATCTCAAGACCCTCTTGTATAATAATCTATATTCTAAGTATGGTACTATATGGTGTAATACTGGACAAGCAGACAGAATTTTACAAAGCAAAAAATATGATCCATTTGATATCAAGGTTCATTTTATTTATCTTAGTCATTAGGCCATTCTATATTGTGACCCTACAAAAATTAAGTTTGAGACTCAGTTTCTCAAATGGTGGGTTGCAAGGTTTCCAGAGAACCAAGAGATGTAATATGCTGACTTTTTTTATGCTTTGGAATCCTGAGGTTTCTGAAGATGTGCAGATCACCAGTGTTATGAATTCTAATGATCTACACTGAGGAGCATCAAGATAAGAAATGCTAAGCCTGGCATTCTTAAGCTAACAACAGTTAAAACAAAACAAATAAGATGCTCAGAGTTCAAAGAATAATTTTTTACTACAAATTAAAACACTGTGTGCAAGAAAGAAATCTAGATAACCCACAATTTTGGATATTTTTACCCCTGAAAGGATTATACAAATTACAGGTGACCTAGACACAGAAATACTGTTTTAGATACAATAAGCAAAGCATATAATCACCTTCAATTTAGCCCAGGTGATGTTTCCAAAAAAAAACCATGGGGTTTGGATGTGAGTTTGGAGGATGTGGAACCATAAGAATATGGTGGAAGAACACAATGATAAGCTCACCACTGAGGAGCTGCAAGAGTTCAGCACAGGAAGTGCAACACCTTCGCAGCTCAGAATCTTGGCTGCAGAGGAGGAGGAAGAGAGATGGAAAAGAAGGTGCCTTCTTCAGAATAATGAGATTTTTACTATGTGGGGTGGGTAAGATAGATGGAAAGCTTTTTGGAGAAACATTACCCTAACAAGGTTGTTGCAAGCCAGGTTGGCAACATGTTACAGTGACAAAGTCTTGGGCCCATTTTGGGAACTGTTAAAGAGATGCAGAAACAGAGTTCTCACGCACAGTGATTTTGTGAGACAGGACTCCAGGGACTCTCAAGGTGGTCCTAGTGGCTATTAAGAAACACGAGAAGAGAGACCCCAGAAAAGCAAATGGTTTCCTGAGGTGTTGAGGAAGGGGATTCCCCTTTCCACTACTATAAACAATCCTTCTCTCTCTAACTCCTCAGTTCTCCCATACACTAAGAAGAATCTACAATAAAGGTAGTGTTGTTTATGCGTGTTATGTTTCTTTCATTTCCCATTGTATTGTTTTTGTATACATGCATTTTTCATGTTAAAACATTTTTTGTTTTAATACTGCTGGGTTGTCAGGAAAGGATTAATTGTATTTACATTTTTTACATAGGGGAAAAAATTGATTCGTAAGATCGTTTAAATTTCATTTTAGTAAGGGATCCAGGCAACGGATTAATTACGAACAACGAGGGACCACTGTTAGTTACTCCATTTTGTACTTGGCACATGTCGTATTAGAACTTAGGAAAGTAGTGTGTGTGTGTGTGTGGTTTGTGTGTGTGGTTGTGTGTGTGGTTGCTGTGTGTGGTCTGTGTGTGTGTGTGTGAATGTGTGTGTTGTTAGTTACCTTTTGTCCTAGGCCACATGGTCTGGTTAGACAATAGGCCTGTGCTTATTTGAGTGTGTGTGTGTGTGTGTGTGTATGTCGGTGAGTGTGAGTGTGAGTGTGAGTGTGTGTGTGGTGTGTGTTGGGTGTGTGTTGTGTTGGTGTGTGAGTGTGTGAGTGGTGAGGTGTGAGTGTGTAGAGTGTTGTGTGTGTGTGTTGTGAGTGAGTGTGTTGTGTGATGTGTGAGTGTGTGAGTGTCTGTGAGTGTTGTGTGTGTGTGCTGTGAGAGTGTGTGAGTGTGTGTAGTGTGTTTGTTGAGTGTGTGTTGTGTGTGTGTTGTGGTGTAGTGTGAGTGTGAGTGAGTGAGTGTGTGTGTGTGTGTGTGTGTGTGTGTGTGTGTGTGTGTGTGTGGGTGTGTGAGTGTTAGTTACCATTTTGTACTAGGCACATGTAGGTTTAAAGACACTGAGGCCTGTTAGTTTAGAGTGTGTGTGTGAGTGTCGTGTGTGTGTATGTGTGTGTGTGAGTGTGTGTGTGTGTGTTGTGTGTGTGTGATGTGTGTGTGTGTGTGTGTGTGTGTCTACCTGTGTGGTGGGTGTGTGAGTGTGTGAGGGTGTGTGTGATGCTGTTGTGTGTGTGTGTGTGTGGGTTGTGTGTGTGTGAGTGTGAGTGTGTGTGTGTGTGTGTGTGTGTGTGTGTGTGTGTGTGAGTTGTGTGAGTGTGTGTGTGAGTTGTGAGTGTGTGTGTGTGTGTGTGTGTGTGTGTGTGTGTGTGGAGTGTGTGTGAGTGTGTGTGAGTGTGAAGTGTGTGAGTGTGAGTCTGTGGAGTGTGTGTAGTGTGAGTTGTGAGTGTGTGTGTGTGTGTGTGTTGGAGTGTGAGTGTGTGTGGTGTGTGTGTGAGTGTGAGTGTGTGTTGTGAGTGTGAGTGTGAGTGTTGAGTGTGAGGGTGTGTGTGTGGTGTGTGTAGTGTGTGTGTGTGTGTGTGTTGTGTGTCGTGTGTGTGTGTGTGGTGTGCGTGCATGCGTTGCGTGCGGTGGTGTGATGTGAGTGTGTGTGTGGTGTGTGTGGTGTGTGTGTGTGTGTGTGTGTGTTTGTGTAGCGCGAGCGTCACCTATAATGTGGTCTGCAGGGGTCGAGACTCAGCTCCTGGTCCCCGCCTCCTTAACTGATCGCTACTAGGTCCTTTCCTCTGGTTCCTGAGTTGTGTTCATGACCTCTTCTTTAAACTATGTATGGTTCCTGCCCTCCACTACTTTCAACTAGCTAGGCTTATTCCATTCCATGACGAATCTATGACTGAAGATAATACTTCCTAAGTCCCTTTGTGACTCGTCTGGTCTTCAGCTTAGTTGTGAACACTTGGTTTCTGTGTGCCCCTGTGTGTGTGTGTGGGGGGGGGGGGAGAGGATGGCCCGACTTTTGAAAATATTATTTATATATATATATAATTTATATATATTCATATCTATATATTATTTTTTGCAACAAGTCGGCTGTCTCCCACCGAGGGACGGGTGACCCAAAAAAAGAAAGAAAATCCCCAAAAGAGGAGAAAAAATGCTTTTCATCATCATTCAAACATTCACCACACACACATTATCACGGCTTTTGCCAGTGGTGCTTCAGAAATACAACAGTTTAGAAGCATATACGTAATAAAGATATACAACATATCCCTCCAAAAATGCCAATATCCCAAACCCCTCCTTTAAAATGCAGGCATTGTACTTCCCATTTCTTGGACTCAAGTCCGATATATGAAAAATATAAACGTTTCCCTGATATCCCTTCACTAAATATTACCATGCTCACACTCCAAACAGATCGTCTGGTCCCAAGTATCATTCGTCTCATTCACTCCTAATACTAACAAATTCATGCACGCTTGCTGGAAGTTTCAAGCCCCTCGCCCACAAAACATCCTTTACCCCCTCTTTCCGAGAGATAGAGAGAGAGAGAGATAGAGAGATAGAGAGAGAGAGATAGATGAGAGAGAGAGAGATAGAGATAGAGAGAGATAGAGAGAGAGAGAGGTAGAGAATACGAGATGAGAGAGAGAGGAGTGAGAGGAGCGGAGAGACGAGAGAGAGGAGAGAGAGAGAGAGAGAGAGTGAGAGATAGAGAGAGAGAGATAGAGAGAGAGGATTGTGAGAGTTAGAGAGAGAGATGAGAGAGAGAGATAGAGAGAGAGAGATTAGTAGAGAGAGTGATAGAGAGAGGAAGAGATAGAGAGAGGTGATAGAGAGTGAGAGATAGATAGAGTGAGTGAGTGATAGGAGAGATAGATTAGAGAGAGAGAGAGGAGAGAGATAGAGAGAGAGAGAGAGTTTAGAGCGGTGAGAGACGTTAGAGATGGAGAGAGAGAGAGTGGAGAGTAGAGGAGCTGAGAGGTGGAGAGAGAGAGATGGAGGAGGACGGAGAGAGAGAGTGGAGAGGGAGTGAGAGCGTGGAGGGAGAGGTGATAGTGGAGGAGCGGAGCGAATGTGTGTGAGAGAGATAGATTAGATAGAGTGAGAAGAGATAGAGAGAGATCAGAAGAGAGAGATAGAGATAGAGAGAAGAGATAGAGAATAGAGAGAGAGAGATAGAGTCGAGAGGAGGAGATAGAGAGAGACGATTAGGTGAGTAGAGAGAGAGAGTTAGAGAGAGAGATAGAGTGAGAGAGAATAGAGAGAGAGTACGTCGTTAGAGAGATAGAGTTAGAGAGTAGATGATAGGAGAGAGATTTATGTGTATATATTATATATATATAATGATATATATATATATATATAATATATATTTTTATATATATAATATACTATATATTTATATATTATAATTTATAGAGAAGAGAGAGAGAGAGAGATAGAGAGATAGAGAGAGAGTTAGAGAGAGAGATAGAGCAGAGAGGATTGAGAGGAGGAGTAGAGTGAGATTTGAGAGAGAGATAGAGAGAGAGATGAGAGAGAGTTAGAGAGAGAGAGATAGAGAGAGAGAGATAGAGAGAGAGGAGAAGATAGAGTTAGAGAGAGATAGAGATAAGAGAGAGATAGAGATAGAGAGAGATAGTGATAGAGAGAGATTTTATAGATAGAGATATAGAGATATAGAGAGATATAGAAGATATAGAGAGATATAGAGCTATAGAGAGAGATATAGAGGAGATATAGAGGAGAGATATAGAGAGATATTAGAGAGAGATATAGAGAGATGTTAGAGAGAGAATTAGTGAAGATATAGTGAGAAGATATATATATAGAGAGAGAGAGGAGGAGAGAGAGAATGGAGAGTGAGGTAGAGATAGAGAGAGAGATAGGAGAGTAGAGATAGAATGAGAGGAGGAGATAGATGAGTGAGATTGAGAGAGAATAGAGAGAGGATTAGAGAGATAGAGGGACAGAGTGAGAGAAAGATAGAGAGAGAAGAGCCCAGGATTACAGATAATAAATTGTTGAATATTTCAAAATATGATTTCTAAAATATTGAATTAAATAAGGATTTATAGTCTTACTCCTCAACAATCAGTTTGTAATGTGATTGTGTTGTTGCATGTGTGTTTAGACACATAGTCTTGAATCATTTTGTATTCTTTACCCTTATTGTATACTTCATCACCTTGTCTTCAACTTTGGGAATGTTTATCAATTGGATCAGGCATCATTTGTCATCATTACCCTCAGAGATTTAAGATGGCTATATGCCACCTAATCTCACTGGGGTTATCTGCTCATGCCAATCGGTCTGTGTGTGTATTTTAGTTCATGTTTATTATAAATTAACATTATTTCAAATGCATATTACAAATAATTTGAATTTTTACTTATTTACACATGAACCTGGGAAGAGATATACAGTGTATCAATAACTAGTGCACGAGTCTAAATGCAATGACTAGGAAGAGTGAATACGAGAACTAGGTCTCATGGTGTGATACATCGCTATCAAAATTTTGGCATCTGGCGGTTTATACAGCATTTGAGTAAATATAGCAAAAATGTAAGGTCATATGGTACATGTGCTAAATTTTAGATCATAGATGAGGCACTGTTTAAGAACAACCAACTAATTCCCATGTTACAATGTAAAAAATTCCCATACTGTGTTACAATGAAATTGCTATATCCATAAACCATAAATAATAAGTACCTAAAGTGTATCATTCAAGTTTAAAAGCAACATTTTTTATGCATTCAAATACTTTTTCCCATCCTCATAATATACACATATAATACAATCCAAGAACATTACATAACAAATCTGAAAGCATTTTACTTTAAATCTTACATGACATTTAAAAGGTAAGAATAAGTTCAAACTTAAAGAAAATAACTGGAGACAAAACAAAATTCTAGTCTGAAGTGTTCCAGGTAAGCCAAAAACCAATGGACAAACTGCACATGTAAAATACGTAGAATATAAAGGAGAGTAAACAAGCAGGAAACCTGAAAGGATCATGACAGGAATATTAAAAGTGCGGGGGGGGGGGGGGGTTTAGGGGGGAGGATGGGGATTGTGTGGTGAGGTTAGTATTTCTGTTTAATAAATCATGAAAACTCCATGGGGGAAGTGGAACAGGAATTCTTCCTCCGTAAAGCATCGCGTGTTGTAAGAGGCAACTAAAATGCCGGGGGCAAGGGGCTAGTAACCCCCTTCTCCTGTATATATTACTAAATGTGAAAGGAGTAACTTTGTTTTTCCTTATTTGGGCCACCCTGCCTCTGTGGGATACGGTCACGGTGTGTTAGAAAGAAAGAAGAAATGTTTGAAGAGAGGGTAATCTGTTACCATGGGATATCAGAGAGCGGGGGGACGAAAGATTACTGTAAAAAAATTATAGGGGAAGGAAGTTTATCTGTATATACCACGGTACATCCAGTGTATGATAGGGTTATTATTAAAAGAATTAAAATATTTTTGTAAGTAAGTCTGAGAGTGGATTGCAGATGTGCAAGGAGGCTTTAGAGTGCATACATGATGTGTAGAATAGAAGTGTGTACTCATTGCAAGCCATATATGTGAACAGTATTTTAGATAAGGTTGGACGTTTTACTGCATTTATGGATTTAGAAAAGGCATATAAGAGTGGATAGGGAGAGGAATAGTGGCAGATGGTACAAGTATATGGAATAGGTAGTAAGTTTACTAAATGACTGTAAAGAGATTTTATGAGGATAGTGAGGCTCAGGTTAGGGTTGTGTAGGAGAGTGGAGACTTAATTCACGGTTTTAAAAGTAGTCTTAGACAGGGCTTTATTGTATAATAATGTTCATTTGTTTACTCTTGGAACATGGCAAAAAATTGAACATTTCCGCTACTTTGAGCTCATTTCAAGGTCCTTTTCATCGTGAAACTAATCAAATCATCCTATTTCTGTAATATGTCTTCCCATTTTATCAAACGTGACCTAGAAAACGAGGGATTACAATCATAAATACTATAAGGAAACATTACACCTCGAAGTCAGCATTTTAATCCAAAGAAACATTTGGAGTTTTTTTATTTATCATTATGCACTTGTACTGCAGGAGTTGTTGATTTTTATACACAGGACCAATCTCTCACATGTGGCAACTACAGCTTTCTCCCACTCAATTAGTAGCCGCTGGAATTTTGGAGTATAAATACGAACATATACGAACGAAACAGGCAAAGGCGTTAATTTTCAATCTTTCACCCGGATTAGACTCTTTTGATTACTTTTAATTTCTTCCTTTTCATAAGTTTACTTAAATTTCCTTCTTTGACAGAGCTTCCCAAATTAAGTTGGAACCTTACCTTGCGAGTTTAATCCGTTCCATGACCTTGCTCGCAACATGGATTTGCTAGTTTGCAGACGTCAATTTTTCTCATTGTAAATTAACTGAAATGCATTTAATCCGTTCCTGTGGACATTCTTGTACTTCATTGAATTTCGCCAACATCAACTTTATGGCTTATGTATCTATCCTCACTTGATCTAATATGACCCATAATAAAAAATATTATAACAGAACTGATATATACTCTAAAATGAGTAAATATAGGTATTCATATTGTGGTATGGGCGGTGTTGGCGGTTGGACGATGATTTAGTCTGGAGACCTGGACAAAATACTTCTTGAATAATTTCACTATCATCATATATACGCGCTTATTTATCTATCAACAGTTCATCTAATATGACATAACTACAATATAAATAACATTAGAAACCTGATATATACTCTAGAATGAATAAAATACATGCATTGTCATTATGTATGTGGGCGGCGGAGGTGGCCAACGCGAGTTTGTCTGGAAGACAAGACAAAATACTCATTGAATATTTCGTTATCTTCAACTCAACGGCTTATTTATCTATCATAGATCATCCAATATGAAATAAACAATATAAATAACATAGAAACCTGATATATACTCTAGAATGAATAAAATACATCATTATGTAACAGGTGCAGGCGGCCACAATCGCTCCCTCTTTGTTGTGGTAAACACTGTCATCTAGTGACGGCCTTTTGAAGCTGTCTATTATTACAGTGGACCCCCGACGTACAATGTCCCCAACCTACGATAAAACCAACCTACGATGTTTTTCAGCATAAAGATTTGACCCTAACGTATGTTGAAAAACTCGACCTACAGCATTCGTCCAGTACTTGTCCACATGTCTGTCCACCTGAGCGCACCTCAGCTGGCCTGCCTTCAGTTAGTGTGCCAATGTTTACAAGCCAGAGCGGTCGCTCCCAAGCATACAATCGAAATACTTTGTATTATTCCAGTGTTTTTAGTGCCAACCCTGTGGTAAAAAGGATGAGAAATATTATCGAAATACTATCGTACCACGGTCAGCTGCTGCTGCTGGCGAAATACAGCTGCTGCTGTAGCACTGTCAGCTGCTGCTGATGCTGTGGCACCATCAGCTGCTGCAGCACCGTCTGCTGCTGCTGTTGCAGCACCATTGTTGGTGTGGCTTATCGAGAATACTGAGAAACAATTAACCCCAGAGGATTAGCCACCCAGGATAACCCAAAAATGTCAGTGCGTCATCGAGGACTGCCTAACTTATTTCCATTGGGGTCCTTATCTTGTTCCAGGTTGCGACCCACACCAGTCGACTAACACCCAGGTGAACAGGAAAAAATGCCTGGAACTAGTGCTCATTGCTCAAGGTTGGTTTGAAAGATTTAAGAATCGTAGTGGCATACACAGTGTGATAAGGCCTGTTCTGGAAGAAAATGCCAAATAAGACCTATATTACTCAGGAGGAAAAGGCACTCCCAGGACACAGTGTCTCATCAGTCATTGCTGCAAAATCAATAAAGGTAAGTACCATTTATTCTTAATTTAGTATACTAGAAAATGTATATTTCATGTGGTAAATTTTTTTTTTTATACTTTTGGGCATCTTGCATGGATTAATCTGATTTCCATTATTTCTAATAGGGAAAATTAATTCAACCTACGATCATTTCGTCTTATGATGGGCTCTCATGAAGAATTAATAACGTAGGTTCAGCGGAACCACTGTTATAAATTATTAATGTAGTACATTATTATTAAAAGTGTATTATTATTATTATAATACTAATTATTATTTTGCAATTATATATTATTATTGTTATTATTTTTTATTATTGTATTATATTATACGTATTATTATTATTTATTATCACCACTGGCGATTCCCACCAAGGCCATGGGTGGCCCGAAAAAGAAAAAACTTTCACCATCATTTTCACTCCATTCCATGTCTTGCGAAGGGTTGCCTTTTCCACACAGTTTTTAAACTTGCAACATTAATCACCCCTCTTCAGAGTGCGGCACTGTACTTCCCATCTCCAGGACTCAAGTCGGCCTGCGGTTTCCCTGAATCCCTTCAATAAATTGTTAATTTGCTCACACTACAACAGCACGTAAGTATTAAAAACATTTGTCTCCATTCACTCCTATCAACACGCTCACGCATGCCTGCTGGAAAGTCCAAGCCCTCGCACACAAAACCTCCTTTACCACTGCCCTCCAACCCTTCCTAGGCCGACCCCCGACCCCGCCTTCCTTCCACTACAGATGATACACTCTTGAAGTCTTCTGTTTCGCTACATTCTCTCTACAAGTCAGAACCACACCTCAAAAACCTCTTCCTCAGCCCTCTGGACAACAGTTTTGGTAATCCCCGCACCTCCTCCTAAAACTTCCAAACTACGAATTTCTCTGAATTATAATTCACACCACACATTGCCCTCAGACATGACATCTTCCACTGCATCCAGCCTTCTCCTCGTGCAACATTCATCACCAATGTTCACAACCATATAAAGAGCGTTGGGTTAAAACTATACTCTCATACATTACCCTCTTTGCCTCCAAGGCAAAGTTCTTTGTCTCCACAGACTCCATAAGTGACCACTCACTCTTTTTTTCCCTCATCAATTCTTTGAATTCTCCTCATCTTTCAATAGACCCATCCGCTGCACAGTCCACTCCCAAATATCTGAATACGTTTCACCTCCTCCATACTCTCTCCCTCCAATTCTGATATTCATCTTTCATCACCTAATCTTTTTGTTATCCTCATTAACCTTACTCTTTCCTGTATTCACCTTTAATTTTATCTTTTGCCACACCCTAACAAATTCATCAACAATCTTGCTCTTCTCTTCAGGAATCTCCCAAGAGCACTGTGTCATCAGCAAAGAGCTGCTGTGACAACTCCCTTTGTGTTGTGATTCTTTATCTTTTAATACTCCACGTCTTGCCAAGACCCCTCGCATTTAGTCTATTACAACCCCATTAAAATTATTAAACAACCCGGTGACATCTCACATCACTTGTCTAAGGCCTACTTTCCTGAGGTAAAAATATTTCACCTCTTTACTACTTACTCTAAACATTGAGGCCTCACTACCTCTAGTAAAAACTCTTCAATGCTTTCAGTAAACCTACCTCCTACACCTTTACACTTGCATACATACTGCTCATTGCCCCCCTATCCACCCTGTCATATGCCTTTTCCAAATCCTAAATGCCACATAGACTCTTTAGACCTTATCTAAATTACTGTTCACTTATATGTTTCACTGGTAAACACCTGGGTCCACACACCCCATACCTTTCCTAAAGGCTCCTTGTTCATCTGCTATCCTATTCTCCTCTTACTCTTAATTCTTTTCATTTTATACTCTACCATAAACTTTACCAGGTACAATCAACACTTATCCCCCCTATAATTTTTGTCATCTCTTTTTATCCCCATTTGCTTTATACAATGGAACTATTGCATGCTCTCTGCCAATCCTAGGTACCTTCCCTCTTCCATACATTATTAAATAATGCACCAAACCACTACAAAACTATATCCCCACTGCTATTAACATTTTATCTTTATCCCATCAATACCGGCTGCCTTACCCCTTTCATTTTACCCTACTGCCCTCACGAACTTACCCCCACCCTCAAACTGGCTCTTCCTCACTCCTAAAGATGTTATTCCTCCTTGCCCTATACACGAAATCACAGCTTCACTTATCTTCATCAAACATTTAACAATTCCTCAAAATATTCCCTCCCATATTCCCAATACCGCAACTCTCCATTTAGTAAATCTCCTCTCCTATTTTAACTGAACAAATCCACTTTGTTCTCTAGGGCTTTCTTTAACTTGTTAATCTACACTCCCAAACTTTTTATATTTTCACTACTAATTTGTTGATAACATTCACCCATCTCTCATTTGCTCTCTGTTTACATTGCTTCACCACTCTCTTAACCTCTCTCTTTTTCTCCATCTACTCTTTCCCTCCTTGCATCACTTCTACTTTGTAAAAACTCTCATATGCTAACCTTTTTCTCATTATCTCTCTTTACATCATCACTCACACCAAATCGCTCCTCTTCCCTCTGCACCCACTTTCCTGTAACCACAAACTTCTGCTGAACACTCTAAACTACATTTTTTAAACCTATCCCCATAACCTCTCGACCCCTTTGCCTATGCTTCTTAGCCCATCTCTCCTCCAATAAGCTGTTTTATATCTTACCTAACTGCCTTCCTCTTTTAGTTTATAAACCTTCACCTCTCTCTTCCCTGATGCGTCTATTCTCATTGTATCCCATCTACCTTTTACTCCAGAGTGTAGCTAAACTAGAAAGTGATCTTATTATCTTGGCCCCTCTATTAAACATGTACATACTGAAGGTCTACTACAACACGTCTTTTATCTACCAATAATAATCATAACAAATACTGTCATTTCGACCTACATCATATCGTTGTTACTTATTTATCCTCTTTTTCTTAAAAATATGTATTACCTATAACTAAAAACCCCTTTCCTATACAAAGTTCAATCAATGGGCTCCCATTATAAATTTACACTGAACCCCAACTTACCTACCCCACCCTCTTCTAAAAGTTTTTCTCCTACTTTAGCATTCAGGTCCCATACCACAATTACTCTATCACTTGGTTCAAAGGCTTCCTTTAACATTCACTTATACATCTCCAAATCTCTCTCTCTCCTCTGCATTCTCTCTTCTCCAGGTGCCATACACGCTTTAGTATGACCCACTTATCGCAGCCCCAACTTTACTTTATCACATAATCTCATGAATTTACACATTCATATTTCTTTTCACCTTCCATTTAATGATCATTTACAACATTACTGCTACCCCTTTCCTTTTGCTTAAACTCTTCTAAGTTACTTCAGATTGAATCCATTTATTTCCCACCACCTGAAACTCTCCTAACCCCTTCAGCTTTGTTTCGCTTTAGAGCCAGGACATCCAACTTCTTATCATTCATTAAACATCAGCAATTCATCTGTTTCTTGTCATCCGCACTACATCCACGAACATTTTAAAGCATCCAGTTTTTTAAAGTTTTCTTCTTCTCTTTTTTAGTAAATGTTTACAGGAGAGGAGAAGGGAGTTACATAGCCATTGCTCCGGGCATTTTAGTCGCCTATACGGACAGATGGCTTACGGAGGAAAAAGATTTCTTTTCCACTTCCCCATGGACAATAGAAGAATAAAAAAGAACAAGAGCTATTTAGAAAAAAAGGAGAAAAACCTTAGAGTATGTATTATATATATGCATGTGCGTGTCTGTGAAGTTGTGACCAAAGATGTAAGTAGGAGAAGCAAAGATATCCCTGTTTATCTAGCGTGTTTATGTGGACAGAGAAAAAAGAAACCAGCAATTCCTACCATCATGCAAACAGTTACAGGTTTGTGTTTCACAGTCATTTTTGGCAAGTCGGTAGTACTTCATGGGTGGTTGCTGTCTACCAAACTACTACTACCATTTACTTTATTATTAAATACTATTTTTTTTTTCAAAAAGTAAGCCATCTCCCACCGAGGCTGGTGACCCATAATAGAAAGAAAAAATCCCCAAAAAAGAAAATAACAAAAATATAAAATATGTATTATTATTATTATTATATTTTTTTCACACTGGCCGGATTTCCCACAAGGCCAGGGTGGCCCGAAGAGAGAAAAGAAAAAAACTTTCAATATAAATTACAAATATAAATAATTTGTAATTTGTTATTCACATCAAGATATAAGATTTATAGTTATTCCTTTTTGACCCATAATTGTATAAATTATGTCAACCCTTCACGGGACTCAGCTTATTGGGAAAGGACAGGATGTCATTTGTTTTTAACTCTTGAACATAGTCAAGCAAAATGAGCATTTCTCCATCGTTGGGCTCAATTTTCAAGGATACGTTTCATCTTGAAAGCAATCTCATAAAAATCATATCTATTTATGTAATAGAATCTTTCCATTCTATCAAATGAGACCAAAAAAAATAAAAAAAAAAAACGAGGAATGTACAACCATTAAAAAACCACACGGAAAATACCGCTAAAGGCTGGCTAATTGCTGAGAAGTGAACCATTATTTATGCTCTGATATTTCTTTCATTTTGGCATACAGGTTTAAAGAAAGAATCTTTCCCATCATACATTGCCCAAAGTTTCGCAATAAGATAGTCCAACAAAACTATTGAGATACAATTCCCTAGAGCAAGGCCCTCACCAGAGTCAAGGAACCGCCTCAGTTCTGCCGCTTATGAAAATTTTGTCATTGTATGGAAGCAAAAAAATTAACCCATGACTGCTAGTTTTGGAAAAAGTCGCACGTGGATGCGCTCGCAAGTTGAGGTTCCACTGTACAATCCACCAACCCTTTGGATTTCTCTTTGTAATCTTCAAAAGAAAACTGTTATTGGCAAAAATGGGCAACTGTGACAAGGCTTTAATATGCAAAAAACATTACTATACAGGTTCTTCAAAAAAAAAAAAAAAAAAAAAAAAAAAAAAAAAAATGATGGACACAAATTTAATGATATGGAGTTCAAATCAGGTCCATCATTTTGAAGCACCCTGTATTTTAACAAGAAAAGGTTTTGAGAGAGAGAGAGAGAGTGATATCGATATATAGAGAGATATAGAGAGAGTGAGAGATATAGAGATAGAGATAGCTATAGATGATAGATATAGATAGATAGATAGTAATAGATTATATATTATATATTTATTATATATATTATATATATATATATTGGGGATTTTCTTTATTTTTTGGGTCACCCTGCCTCGGTGGGAGACGGCCCGACTTGTTGATTATAGATCTTATAGTATATATTTATATATATATCTGTATATATATATATATTTATTATATATATTAATATATATATTTATTATATACATAAATATATATATATTATATAAATAATATATATATTTATATTTAATATATTTTTATATATATTTAATTATTATATATATTTATATATAATTAATTTATATATAATTTAATATATATATATATATTATAATATATATATATATATTTATATTTTATTATCTATATTAATTATTATATATTATATATTGATATATAGATATATATATATATATACATTATATATATATATATATATATATATTATATATATAGTATATTATATAGACTATATATATATATATATATTTTATGTATATATATATATATACATCTATATTTATATTATTATATATATATATAATATTTATTTATATATATATATCGATATAATATTATATATATATATAATATATATATATATTATATATATATATATATATATATATAATATATATATACTATATATATATTATATATAATATTTATATATATATATATTTATATTTTATAATAATATATTTATATATAATATATATATACTATATATATATATATATATTATATATAACATATATATATATATATATTTATATATTTATAATATATATTTTTATAATAAATTTATATATATTTATATATATTTTTATATATATATGATATAATTTATATATATAAAAAAAATTTATTTATATTTATATTATATCATATATATTATATATTATTCTATATATATTTATATATATATTTATAGTATATATATAATATATAATATAATAGATATATATATATATATATATACTTCATTACATACAGTGGTCCCCCGCTTTTATGTTTGTTCCGGCATATCGTTAAAAGTAGCCAATTCATAGAGGTATTTTCGTATAACATACGGGGGGGCTCGCTTTTCATAGGTTGGACTCCATCGTGTCGTAGTTCGTACAGGATAGCGCTTACACCACGGCGTGGTCAGGGCGGCAGCAAGTTATGGGCATTGTGTACTACGTGAGCGGAAGGTCCCCTCACGTGCTCCAGCGTAATATTTCATAATATTCCATTTATTTTAGTGCTTGCAAGTACTAAATATAACCCCCTCCCCCCCCCCCCCCCCCCCCCCCTTACCATCCCCCCCCCCCCCCCCCCCCCCCCTAGCTCCAAAGAAAGCTCCTAGTGCCAAGCCTGTGGTAATGAAGGTGAGAATTACGCGTTGGATTTAAGAAATCCATCATTGAACAAACATGAAAGTGGTAAAAGTGTGGGCCGAACCTGTACAGGAGTATAAGAACCCTACACAACCTTATGTTCCATAGTGGCCAAGAAAAATGAAATAAAGGATGATGTTGTTGCATAAGGGAGTACAACTATCGACTGACAAAAAGAGATCCCAGTTACTGGAAGTGGCTGAGAACGTTTATTATTGGTGTGGAATTATAATGAGAAACCATTTAGCAGGAGATACTCTTATGACTTCGTGTATTTGTGAAAAGGCTAGGCAGTTGCCATGAAGTTTTGGTAAAGAAATTGCCTGAAAATAGTGGATTGAATGTGAAGTTGATGTTAAGGCCAGCAAAAGGCTGCTTTGAGAGATTTAAGAACGTACTGGCTTAACACAGTGTGGTGAAGGAATGTGAGGCTGCCAGTTCGGACCACGCAAGGCGGCTGAAAAATTTGTGCATGATTCCAGGAGTACATAGAGGTGAAGGACTGAAACCTGAACAAGTGTTCAATTTGTGATCAAAAAACAGGCCTCTATTTGGAAGAAAATGCCAAAAGAGTCCTTCTACACAAGAGGAAAGGGCAATGCCAGGAAAACAAGCTATGAAAGACAGGCTGATGCTAATATTCTATTGTATGTAGTGGGGATTTCAAAGTGAAAGCCATTATTACTAGTGTTCCATCTGAAAATCTCAGAGTGTTTCATGAAAAACAATGTTATTACATGGAGATGGTGGAGTACTGGAGTTACCTGGAGAGAGTTCCGAGGTTCAACGCCCCCCGCGGCCGGTTGTGACCAGGAAATACTTTGGTAGTGTCAGGTTGCGACCCACACCAGTCGACTAACATGTACCATTTTACTGAATGGGGAACTTAGACAACAGGTTGAATGAAACACGTCAATGTTTCTACTCTGGTGGGAATCGAACCCAGGCCATCGCCGTGTGAAGCGAGGAGAGCGTTAACCACCAGGCCACCAGAGTAAAATGTGTGTGTTTTGGATATCTAATAGTAAGCATGGGTCACGTGGGAAAATTTTAGGTTTTTCGAGTGGTTCATGAAGTGTTTGCCCTAGTGTGTGAAGGAGTGATCTCATGAAAAGGAAATGGATCCTCAATGTGCATGCTAGTTTGGTCAATGCAACTGCTCATCATCCAATCTTGGATGGACCTAATTTTCGGGATGTTGGGTTTCATCACAGTAAAGTTTCTTGCCCATCCGAATCCACTCCTCTCTTTCAACCCATGGACCAGCAGGTTATGTTGCAAACTTTAAAAAACTCTACACAAAAGCAATATTTCACAGGTGCGCTTGTACTGTGACCACAGGGACACTCACTTGACCATAGGGAATTTGGGAGAGAAAACGTCAGCATCCTTCTACTGCATACCCGATTATAGGTATGGCTTGGGAGGGAGTGACTACAGGGTCTTTGAACTTTCTGCTGGAGAATAAATTGTGGCCAGATTGTGTCGACAAGAGGATTTTTGAAGAATTTGGGACGTCCCTAATGAGCCTATGTCTGTTGGTAAAATCAATCTGTGGAATGGGGAGTTCCATGGGGTTTGGATGTGAGTTTGGAGGATGTGGAACCATAAGAATATGGTGGAAGAACACAATGATAAGCTCACCACTGAGGAGCTGCAAGAGTTCAGCACAGGAAGTGCAACACCTTCGCAGCTCAGAATCTTGGCTGCAGAGGAGGAGGAAGAGAGATGGAAAAGAAGGTGCCTTCTTCAGAATAATGAGATTTTTACTATGTGGGGTGGGTAAGATAGATGGAAAGCTTTTTGGAGAAACATTACCCTAACAAGGTTGTTGCAAGCCAGGTTGGCAACATGTTACAGTGACAAAGTCTTGGGCCCATTTTGGGAACTGTTAAAGAGATGCAGAAACAGAGTTCTCACGCACAGTGATTTTGTGAGACAGGACTCCAGGGACTCTCAAGGTGGTCCTAGTGGCTATTAAGAAACACGAGAAGAGAGACCCCAGAAAAGCAAATGGTTTCCTGAGGTGTTGAGGAAGGGGATTCCCCTTTCCACTACTATAAACAATCCTTCTCTCTCTAACTCCTCAGTTCTCCCATACACTAAGAAGAATCTACAATAAAGGTAGTGTTGTTTATGCGTGTTATGTTTCTTTCATTTCCCATTGTATTGTTTTTGTATACATGCATTTTTCATGTTAAAACATTTTTTGTTTTAATACTGCTGGGTTGTCAGGAAAGGATTAATTGTATTTACATTTTTTACATAGGGGAAAAAATTGATTCGTAAGATCGTTTAAATTTCATTTTAGTAAGGGATCCAGGCAACGGATTAATTACGAACAACGAGGGACCACTGTTAGTTACTCCATTTTGTACTTGGCACATGTCGTATTAGAACTTAGGAAAGTAGTGTGTGTGTGTGTGTGGTTTGTGTGTGTGGTTGTGTGTGTGGTTGCTGTGTGTGGTCTGTGTGTGTGTGTGTGAATGTGTGTGTTGTTAGTTACCTTTTGTCCTAGGCCACATGGTCTGGTTAGACAATAGGCCTGTGCTTATTTGAGTGTGTGTGTGTGTGTGTGTGTATGTCGGTGAGTGTGAGTGTGAGTGTGAGTGTGTGTGTGGTGTGTGTTGGGTGTGTGTTGTGTTGGTGTGTGAGTGTGTGAGTGGTGAGGTGTGAGTGTGTAGAGTGTTGTGTGTGTGTGTTGTGAGTGAGTGTGTTGTGTGATGTGTGAGTGTGTGAGTGTCTGTGAGTGTTGTGTGTGTGTGCTGTGAGAGTGTGTGAGTGTGTGTAGTGTGTTTGTTGAGTGTGTGTTGTGTGTGTGTTGTGGTGTAGTGTGAGTGTGAGTGAGTGAGTGTGTGTGTGTGTGTGTGTGTGTGTGTGTGTGTGTGTGTGTGTGGGTGTGTGTGTGTTAGTTACCATTTTGTCCTAGGCACATGTCGGTTAGACACTAGGCCTGTTGTATTTGAGTGTGTGTGTGTGTGTGTGTGTATGTGTGAGTGTGAGTGTGAGTGTGAGTGTGTGTGTGTGTGTGTGTGTGTGTGTGTGTGTGTGTGAGTGTGTGAGTGTGTGAGTGTGAGTGTGTGAGTGTGTGAGTGTGGTGAGTGTGTGAGTGTGTGTGTGTGTGAGTGTGTGAGTGGTGAGTGTGTGAGTGTGTGTGTGTGTGTGTGGTGTGAGAGTGTGTGAGTGTGTGAGTGTGTGTGAGTGTGGGTGTGTGTGTGTTGTGTGAGTGTGTGTGAGTGTGAGTGAGTGTGTGTGTTGTGTGTGTGTGTGTGTGTGTGTGGTGTGTGTGTGTGTGTGTGTGTGAGTGTTAGTTACCATTTTGTCCTAGGCACATGTCGGTTAGACACTAGGCCTGTTGTATTTGAGTGTGTGTGTGAGTGTGTGTTGTGTGTATGTGTGAGTGTGAGTGTGTGTGTGTGTG
>NC_069402.1:81726666-81766666 GCF_026875155.1 Cherax quadricarinatus
ATAGAGAGAGAGATAGAGAGAGAGATAGAGAGATAGAGAGACAGAGAGAGAGAAAGATAGAGAGAGAGAGCACCAGGATACAGATAAATCTGTTTAATATTTCAAAATATGATTTCAAAATATGAAATAATAATGATATATAGTCTTACCTCCTCAACAATCAGTTTGTAATGTGAATGTGTTGTTGCATGTGTGTTAGACACATAGTCTTGAATCATTTTGTATTCTTTACCCTTCTTGTCTACTTCATTCACCTTCGTCTTCAACTTGTGGTAATGTTTATCAATTGGATCAGCATCTTTGTCATCATTACCCTCAGATTTAAGAAGGCTATATGCCACCTCAATCTCACTGAGGTTATCTAGCATGCCAATCTTCGTCTGTGGGTTTAGTCATGTTTATTATAATTAACAATTATTTCAAATGCATATTACAAATAATTTAAACTTTATACTTAATTACACATGACCCTGTGAAGAAAACAGTGTATCAATACTAGTGCACGAGTCAAATGCAATGACCTAGGAAGAGTGAATACGAGAACTAGGTCTCATGGTGAATCACATCAGCTCTCAAATTTGGCATCTGGCGGTTATACAGCATTTGAGTAATATAGCAAACTGTAAGGTCATATGGTACATGTGCTAAATTTTAGATCATAGATGAGGCACTGTTTCAGCAACAACCAACTAATTCCCATGTTACAATGTAAAACATCCCATACTGTGTTACAATGAAATTGCTATATCCATAAACCATAAATAATAAGATACCTAAAGTATATATTCTAAGTTTAAAGCAAAATTTTATAAGCATTCAAATACTTTTTCCCATCCTCATAATATACACATTATAATACAATCCCAGAACATTCACATAACAAATCTGAAAGCATTTTCTTTAATCTTACATGACATTTAAAAGGCTAAGAAAAGTTCAACTAAAGAAAACTAACTGGAGACAAAAACAAAATTCTAAGTCTGAAGTATCCAGGTAAGCAAAAAACCCATGACAACTGCAATGTAAATACGTAGAATAAAAGAGAGTAAACAAGCAGGAACTGACAGGATCATGACAGGAATATTAAAAGTGCAGGGGGGGGGGGGGGATTGTGTTGGAGAGGTTAGTCTTTCTGTTTAATAAATCTATGAAACTCCATGGGGAAGTGGAACAGAATTCTTCCTCCGTAAGCCATGCGTGTTGTAAGAGGCAACTAAAATGCCGGGGGCAAGGGGCTAGTAACCCCTTCTCCTGTATATATTACTAAATGTGAAAGGAGAAACTTTCGTTTTTCATTTTGGGCCACCCTGCCTCAGTGGGATACGGCCGGTGTGTTGAAAGAAAGAAGAAATGTATGAAAGAGGGTAAGGTACCATGGGATATTCAGAGAGCGGGGGGACGAAAGATACTGTAAAAATTATAGGGGAAGAAGTTTACTGAATATACCAGGTAAAGTGTATGATAGGGTTATTATTAAAAGAATTATAGGTAAGTCAGAGAGTAGGATTGCAGATGAGCAAGGAGGCTTTAGAGTGCATACAGGATGTGTAGATGAAGTGTTTACATTGAAGCATATATGTGAACAGTATTTAGATAAAGGTTGGGACGTTTTCACTGCATTTATGGATTTAGAAAAGGCATATAAGAGTGGATAGGAGAGCAATGTGGCAGATGTTACAAGTATATGGAATAGGTAGTAAGTTACTAAATGCTGTAAAGAGCTTTTATGAGGATAGTGAGGCTCAGGTTAGGGTGTGTAGGAGAGAGGGAGACTACTTCCCGGTAAAAGTAGGTCTTAGACAGGGATGTGTAATGTCACTATGGTTGTTTAATATATTTATAGATGGGGTTGTAAAAGAAGTAAATGCTAGGGTGTTGGGGAGAGGAGTGGGATTAAATTATGGGGAATCAAATACAAAATGGAAATTGACAGTTACTTTTTGCTGATGATACTGTGCTTATGGGAGATTCTAAAGAAAAGTTGCAAAGGTTAGTGGACGAGTTTGGGAGGGTGTGTAAAGATAGAAAGTTGAAATTGAATATAGATAAGAGTAAGGTGATGAGGGTATCAAACGATTTAAATAAAAATTGGATATCACATTGGAGAGAGGGAGTATGGAAAAAATGAATGTTTTTAGATATTTGAGAATTGGCGTGTCAGTGGATGGATTTATGAAGGATGAGGTTAACCACAGAATTGATGAAGGAAAAAAAGATGAGTGGTGCACTGAGGTATATGTGGAGATAAAAAAAAAAACATTATCTATGGAGGCAAAGAAGGGAATGTATGAAAGTATAGTGGTACCAACACTCTTATATAGGTGTGAAGCTTGGGTTGTAAACGCTATAGTGAGGAGGTGGTGATGTCCTGTCTAAGGGCAATGTGTGGTGTAAATATTATGCAGAGAATTCGGAGTGTGGAAATTAGGAGAAGGTGCGGAGTTAATAGAAGTATTAGTCAGAGGGCTGAAGAGGGGTACTTGAGGTGGTTTGGTGATTTAGAGAGAATGGATCAAAGTACAATGACATGGAGAGTGTATAAATCTGTAGGGGAAGGATGGAGGGGTAAGGGTCGTCCTCAAAAAGGTTAGAGGGAGGGGGTAAAGGTTTTGTGGGTGAGGGGTTTGGACTTCCAGCAAGCATGTGTGAGCGTTTTAGATAGGAGTGAATGGAAACGAATGGTATTTGGGACCTGACGAGCTGTTGGAGTGTGACCAGGGTAATATTTATTGAAGGGATTCAGGAAAACGAATTATTTTTATATAGCCAACTTGAGTGCTGGAAATGGAAAGTACAATGCCTGCACTTTAAAGGAGGGGTTGGGATATTGGCAGTTTGGAGGGATATGTTGTGTATCTTTATATATACTATATGCTTCTAAACTGTTGTGTTCTGGGTACCTCTGCAAAACCAGTGATTATGTGTGAGGTGAAAGTGTTGAATGATGATGAAAATACTTTCTTTTTGGGTCACCCTGCCTTGGTGGGAGACAGCCGACTTGTTGAAAAAAAAAAAAATACAATTTTTCAACAAGTTGGCCGTCTCCCACTGAGACAGGGTGACTCAAAAAGAAAGAAAATACTTTCATCATCATTCAACACTTTCACCTTACTCCTAGATAATCACTGTCTTTATGCTGGAAACCAAATTAGTTTCTGAACAGGATAAAAAAAAGTTTAATTTTGATGGCCAGCAGAATTAGTTAATAAACTGCAGTAATCAAAATGTGTTATGATGATGATGATGATGATGATGATGATGTCTAATGTTTAAACAAACTTTAATATACAGGGGGAAAAAAGGGGGAATAATAGTGAAAATATGTATATTGTATTCAAAAATTATACCACAATAATGCAAAAAAAGCATATCACAAACCTTTATTAGTTCCACATCATCAAGAAGAGGTGGTTTTTTCATGCCAAAATCATGTGGAATCAGAGTATAGAATCTGTTAGAACAATCCAAAAGCTGAGTTTTAATTAGTTGAGCAGAAGAATCTGATGCTTCTCCATCAGGCTTCTTCTCCAGCTTCTGGATTAACTCCAGAGCCTCTGAGAGAACTTTATATGCATCCTGAATCTGCTTCTTACTTAGTTTTCCCAATGGCATTTTCTTCACATCAATCTGAAAATTATATATTAACTTGTAGAGTAAAATGGGCTTTCCAATATTCATCATATATCTATACTTGTGATTAGTTTTAAATACTTGATATAAATTTTTCAAGATGCAAATCAAATTGTATTGCTGTATGTGAGACAGTATTAAAATCCTTCATATTTAAACTTTGATCATACAGTATGAATCAGAAGAACAAGTTTCCTATAATAGAACTTTTTTAACACACTGGCAGCCTCCCAGGGTGACCCGAAAAAGAATACACTATCATTCACCCTCACTGTCTTGCCAGAAGTGTGCCAATATTACTGTTCAGATGCTCCTCCAAACTACAAATATCCCCACCCCTCCTTCAGAGTGCAGGCACTACACTTCCCACCTCTAGGACAAGTCTGGATAACCAGTTTTCTCAAGGCCCTGCACAAAATGTTACCCTGCTCACACTCCAACAGCTTAAATTCAAAAAGCCATCTGCCTCCACTCACTCCTATCTAGCATGCTCACACATGCTTGCTGGATTTCAAGCTCCCTTGCACACAAAACCTTTACCCTGCCCTCCAACCTTTCCTAAGGCGACCCCTATCTCTCCTTCCCTCTGCTACAGATTTATACATCCAGCAAATCCTACTGTGCTCCTTCCTCTCTAAATGTATAAACCACCTCAACAACCCACCGATTAATACTTTTAGTAATCCTGCACCTCCTAATTTCAAGGCTACATATTCTCTGCATAATGTTTACATCACACATTGCCTTCAGACACGACATCTCCATTGCCTCCAGCCTCCTCCTCACTGTAACATTCACAACCCGTGCTTCACACTCATAAGTGTGTTGGTACCACTATACTCTCATACATTTCTCCAGTTGTTTCCATGGATAATGCTTTTTTCTCCACAGATGCTTCAATGCACCATCCACATTTTTTTTCTCATCAATTCTATGGTTCACCTTCTCTTTTATATATCCATAGGCTGATAAGTCCACTCCCAAATATCAGAGCACATTCACTTCCTCCTCCCAGTCTGATATCAAATCTCATATTACCTAAATCATTTGTTACCGTCATCAACTTATTCTTTCTTATGTTCACTTTTAACTAAATAAAGATGATGCACTCCTAGATAACATGGCAACCCATCAACTCATGTTGGAAGGTTACCATGACTTAAAAAAAGCAATAGCCTATGTATAATCTCACAAATCCCCCAACACCTAAGTCTACAAACATTCCCGTATCATATTACAAGTCATGCTTCAATCACCAAAACCCCCAGTCACATTACAACTCAAGTCGTACAACAGGTCCTGATCACACTACAGACCTGAAACCAGTTCTTGATCAGCCAGGCTGGGGTGCTTTTAGCACCAACAGGCTTAAATGATCAGGCCATCAACTAAGGTAGCCTGGTCTGGGACCTAGCCATGGGAGTTACATGCCCTACCATCAGCAACAGGTAGACAACCTCCTCCAAGTCCTGTTAGAACTCTCAAGGCCTTCCCCAGCCACAAGGAAATGAAAAATACTCTAGGGCATAGCACCAAGTAAAAAATGACTTACCATGAATGAACTAAGGACAGGAATGGCACTAATTAAAATTACACCCACAAATGAGGTAAAGGAATATCAGAAAACATTTCAATAATACAGGAGTGATTAAAAAGTTGAAAGAGCCAAACAATGACTCGATAAAAGCAGACCAATACACAAGCTCAAAATGATGCACGACAGGTTTCCTTTTTGCTAGTTATAAGTGTGAAGAGGTAGGATCAAAAGGTAAATCTTACCCCCTACAAATTTAAAAAGGCTATGACACTGGTATATACAGCATAATCATAACATCTGGTAAGCTAATGAAAGCACAGTTGATACAGAACTCTACACTTACTCACCTCAAATTCCAACATTGACTTTTTCATTGTACCTACATCAAAGATAAGTGCCACCAGTTCTTGTATGGATTTTGGCAATTTGCTTTTTGACCCTGCTACCTGAAGCTTCGGCTCAATCTCATCCTGTTCAATTGAAGACACAATTAATATTTTAACATGGAATAACAGGTTACACACCATGTCAAGGAAAATTCTTACGAAAACCTTTCTTATAAGACAGACTTTTCAACTTTCAATTCTACCAAATTCTCTATACTGCCAACCCATGATTTACGTCTGGCCTATTTTGAGAGATTCATTACCGTCAAAACTCAGTTTGAGGCTAGGTACACTATGCAGGAATCTTTTGATTTAGCCCTTGAAGAACTGCACCTGTGTTGAAGCAATAGATCTACTATTTGTACTGTTCACATAATCTTCTCAAACTGTGCTTATGGTAGCCCCACTTTTCACTGCATTTATCACACAATGACTGACTGGGGTAGTTGTTACTTTAATAAGTAGATTAAATATTTGACCAAATGTTTCATTTAAATACAATAGGGCCCCACTTATACAGCAGATTAAGTTCCAGGCTACTGCCATAAAGCAGAAATTGCTGTAAAGCAAATCACTTTTTTTACTTTTAAATGCATATGCCTCATAATATGTTTACACTATCATATATTAGTTAGCAACAAAACTGGGCACAAAAAAAAATAAAGTAAAATGCACATACATACACTCATTACTTACCTTAAAACATATTTGTAGTCTTAATGTACAGTGAGAGGTAAGTAGTATTTATTGTAGAAAGTCAGGTGTGGTAGCCCACCCAGCTACCATACCTCACAATTGTGTTTGTTTTACTATTATATATTTTTATACAATATGTAGTGTATTTATTATAATTTTGAAAAATGTCATAGATGGATTAATGAAAATGTCTATAATAATGTAGTATACACCTACCATCCGACTTACGACCACTCGACTTACGACCGTGTTTTTTATGCCAAATTTTTGGGAAATAAACAACTATTTGTGCTGTACACAGTGTTTATCCTAAACCTTACAGTATAAAATACAGTACTAACAACATAAAAAGTAAAGTAAAACATGAAATACCAAAACATGAAATACAAAAATGTTTTGTTGATATTCAGTAGTAAAGTTCGACTTACGACCATTTCAACTTACGACCGGTTTCTCGGAACCGAACTCGGTCGTAAATCGGATGGTAGGTGTACAACATTTCAAGCACCCCAGAGCGATTATTATTTTTTTTTCAACAAACCAGCTGTATCCTACTGAGGCAGGTTGATCTAAGAAAAAGAGAAGGGGTTACTAGCCACTTGCTCCCGGCATTTTTGTCGCCTCTTACGACACGCATGCTCCACTTCCCCATATAGATTATTACAATTACAGCCTCTCCTCACTTAACGACATACTCATTTACTGATGCCTCGGACCTATGACAGGCCGCTGATCAGTATCCATACCTATATAATGTACGTATATTAAGAGATGATTTCCTCTATTCTGTTTATTACAATATACAGTACACTACAGGCTCTCCTCACTTAGCGACAAGTTTGGGAGGGTGCGTAAAGGTAGAAAGTTGAAAGTAATAATAGATAAGAATAAGGTGATGAGGGTATCAAACACTTTAAATAATGGAAAATTGGATATCACATTGGAGGGAGGGGGTATGGAAGAAGTGAATGTTTTCAGATATTTGGGAGTTGACTTGTCAGTGGATGCATTTATGAAGGACGAGGTTAACCATAGAACTGATAAAGGAAACAAGGTGAGTGGTGCACTGAGGTATGTGTGGAGACAAAAAACATCATCCATGGAGGCAAAGAAGGGAATGTACAAAAGTATAGTGGTACCAACACTCTTATATGGGTGTGAAGCATGGGTTGTAAATGCTGCAGTGAGGAGGAGGCTGGAGGTAGTGGAAGAGGTCGTGTCTAAGGGCAATGTGTGGTGTAAATATTTTGCAGAGAATTCAGTGTGGAAATTAGGAGATGTGGAGTTACTAAAAGAATTAGTCAGAGGGCTGAAGAGGGGCTGTTGAGGCAGTTTGGTCAATCAGAGAGAATGGAACAAAGTAGAATGACTTGGAGAGCGTATAAATCTGTAGGGGAAGGAAGGTGGGGTAGGGGTCGGCACACAAAAGGTCGGAGGGAGGGGGTAAAGGTTGTTTTGTGGGCAAGGGGCTTGAACTTCCATCAAGCATGCTAAGCATGTTAGATAGGAGCGAATGGAGACAAATGGTTTTTAGGACTTAACATGCTGTTGGAGTGTGAGCAAGGTAACACATGTGAAGGGATTCAGGGAAACTGGCAGGCCGGAATCGAGTCCTGGAGATGGGAAGTACAGTGCCTGCACTCTGAAGGAGGGGTGTTAATGTTGCAGTTTTGTAGCTGTAGTGTAAGCACGCCTCTGGCAGGACAATGATGGAGTGAATGATGGTGAAAGTTTTTCTTTTTTGGACCACCCTGCCTTGGTGGGAGACGGCCGATGTGTTAATAAAAAAAAATAAGAGCAGATAGAATCTGCCCATTTAATTTTTTCGGAATTAATTTCTCCAACTGTTATAGTAATTAAATATACAGGAAATTCATGACTGAAAACCAAAATGTCTGTTGGTTAGGTCTTAATTCTTCGAGTTTTATCCAGTTTAACGATTTTCTAAAATTTTTGGCCATAAGTCATGTTTTATATTTCTGTAACAGAATCTGTTTAAATGCCCCAATCTATATCTGTCCATAAGCCAATATCTAAAATACAAATTATAATATTAGAGATTTTTAGTCAATCATGCAGTTCACTGCTTGATGCAGTGATGCTACAATGTACTATGCTGTATTAACATTATTCTCAAAACAAATTCTTTTAATAATAGTTAAAGAGAGGCTTCCTCATTATAATAAAGCAATCTTAATCAATAAGTACTACATACCTGGCCATAATCAATATCCAGGGGATACCAAAATGATGGCTTTTTCTTGAACTCACTCGCAGTGAACTGGTTGCCAGTTTTCTCCTCATAAAGTCCTTGAAATTGACTGATGGCATCATTGAGATCCTCAAATTCCTCTAGCTTGTTGTTGCCAATAGTTGTACCAATTCGACCCCATGAACGGAATACCCACCATCTTCAGAGAGCAGAGAAAAATGAATTAAATATATAAATATTGATTGTTTTTTCATGTTATTATTACTTACACCTGGCAGCCAATAATCACATTTATGAAAAATAATTATAAACTGTTTAAGATGTAATTTACCGAACTCAACTCCCACAGAATCTTGTATGGTATCCCATATTTTAATTTTTATATTTTTGAAAACACCAGCTGTCTCCCCAGAGGTAGGGTGACCCAAAAAAGATGAAACACTTTCACCATCACTCATTCTATTACTATTTTGCTAAGTTATGCCAACACAGTGCAGATAACCTTCCAAACTGCAATATCCCCACTCCTTCAGAGCACTTCCTATCTTCAAGACTGAAGTCTGGCTAACTGGTTTCTCTAAATCTCTTCATAACTATTACATTGCTTACACTCGAATAGTAGGTTCAATCAAACAGTACTTGCTTCCTCTTGCTCTTATCTAATCCTCGAACAAGTCTGTCGTTGTCCAAGCCCCTTGCACACAAAATATTTTACACTCTCCATCCAACTTTTCCCAAGATGACCCCTACCCATCCTTCCCTCAAATTTATACACCTTTCTAAACATCCTATATTTACTCCAACTTCTCTAAATGTCCAAACCACCTCAACAAACCCAAGCTCAGCCCTCTGAATACATTTAGTAACCCCACACCTCCAATCTGCAAACTATGAATTCTTGGCACAATGTTCACACCACACATTGCCCTCAGACATGACATCTCCACCGACTCCAGTCTCTGCCACACTGAAATATTTAAAGCCCATGATTCACACTCATGTAAGAATGTTGGTATCACTATACTCTCGTAAATTCTCCCATTTTGCTCTACTGATAAGGTTCTTTAAAGTCTCCACAGATGCCTCAATACACAACCCACTTTTTTTTCCTTATCACTTCTATGGTTTACCTCATCTTTCACAGACCCATCCACTGGCAAGTCCACTCCCAAATATCTGAACACGACTTCTTCCATGCTCCCTCCTTCCAATACAATATTAAATCCTTCATTACCTAAATCTTTTATTACTCTTCTTATCTTGCTCTTTCCCATATTCACTTTAAATTTTGTTCTTTTACATACCCTTCCAAATTTGTCAACCAACCTTTGCAACTTTTCTTCATAATCATTATATTCATATTTCATAATCATTATATTTATTATCTTTAATCCCACACCTCTCCCAACACCCTAGTATTCATTTATTTTACAACCCCAACTATATGTTAAATAACCATAGTGACAGCACACATCCTTCTCTAAGGACTACTTTTGCTGTTAAATAATCTCCCTCTCCTACATACCCTAACCTGAGCCTCATTATCCACATAAAAACTGTTTTAAATAACTTACTATCTATTTCATACACTTGCAGCATTGCTCTTCTACCCACCCTATCATATGCCTTAGGGTGGGAGGGTGGGTTAGGATATCAGGATACCAGGACATCAGGCCACAATAGAGGAAGATTGAAAAACTCTCATGGAGTTGTGCATCCCAATTTTTATGCATTACTAAAATTCAAAATATAATTTTATTTTTTTACAAAAACCTCTAGATAATTTAATCTATTCATGGATTTTCAGTCACGAAAAATGTTGGCTAATCAAAACCCACAAATCTGTAAGGATATGATCATACATGAAATACTGTACTTGGGAAGGATTAAAATCTAAGCAGTACACACAGTACAAAGACAAAAATTCTCATCAGTCTGGGTCAACACACACAGATGACTGTGTACAGTATCTCATTACATTTTTAAAACAAAAAATTAGACAGTAGAAATAATTACAAACCTCCTTTTATCATCGTTCTCCAGAACCTGCAACTTGTAGTAGGAGTTTGTTCCTTTTACTACATTAACCATGCCAAGAACACTATTGTACAACTTGCCTCCACGCTGTAATAAAAATACATGTAAAACCGAATAAAATTATATACTGGAATATTTAAACAAAATTAACTCTCATCTGCTGAATTTTGTCTCTGATACTTCTAGAAAGTTTGTACACATGAAGGAGTCTGCACAAAAAAATAGTTGTACATGCATGCTTGTTAACACCACTGACGAAATACACTACTAGTGTTTTACAGTAATTACAGAATTTAACCCTGCATAGAGTTTACTTGTCATCTCTCAGGCTGAGCATTTGCCATACTGGTGGTCAAGCATTTGCCTACAATGTGCCAGTGATACTATATTTACCTCTACAATATTTATCCAAGGGATTTTAAAATGTCCAATACCTGCTGTGCTACGAGTCATTCAAATAGAAGATGACAGAAAAATTTTGTGTCTTTTTATCACATTCTTTGTCTAGATTGTTAGATGAAATGGCTAGTGGTGATCTGGGAATAACGGACTACCCACATCTGTGTGGTAAGTTGGTAATTATTGATAACCATGTTCTGCAAGGGCCTTGAGGCAAGTGTGGGGGCTCTTGACCCCAGGAACTGGACCTATCTTGGCCTTCCTTGAATAAACAGATCATTTGAGGGACGGGTAACAGCTGCTTTGGCGCCAATCATGTATCAAATCTGGCTCCCTAGTAAACAAAGTATACTATACAACTGGAAAAAAATTTGAGTACACAGAAAACTCATATCATGCTAGTTGTATTCCTCAAAATTCAACAAAATGTAATTTAGCATTTTGTGAATGGCATACGGGGAAAAAAAGATTATGTTCCAGACACTTCCAAATATTACCTTTACTATTGCCCTAGATAAAAAAAAAATTACTACAGTATAACTGACCTTACATTCTGGTAGTACTTTCTTCTAGAAATGGAAGGCTGAGGAGAGGGTTAATGTGGGTCCATTAGGCTGAGGTGAATGGTTCTTGTACTGACATGGATGCAGAGTTTTCAGTATTCTGTCATGTCTCTGGTCTGTCTTACCCTACAGTAATTTATACAGCTGATTAATGAACTATTACTTCCTCCAGAAAACCTCTGAAGACCAATGTTTCTAGACTTGTCAGGATCCTTTTCAGTGACATCTGCAATGCTACCAATAACACAGAATTGCTCATGTAACTCCTGAGTGGGAACATCATCAAGTTCTATGTCCTCTGTTATCCATACCTCCCTTAACTAGGGACTGAGCATCTCCAGCAATAATTATGCAGTTAGAGCTTCTTCCTCCTCTTCTAATAATTATATAATTCATTGTCTTCTTCAGGCATATTTTCAAAGTCCTCAGCTCTCATTCCTTGCCAGTCACAACTTCCAGAACCTTCCTCTTACTAAGGAAAAATCAGAATTCTTCACCAAAGGCCATGAATAACCTCAGCCTCCATTTATGGTTGATCAGGGCACTTCATTCTATGGCACCTTAACGTGCATAAATTCATTTGCAATGTTAAATTTATGCCAGAACTTTGGTATGCCACTCTCTGAGTTCTCATGCAGAGTTTTGTCAAAGATGTCATATTGAGTGGAATAACCTACCCTCACATTTGGGTCCAGAGATTAAGATTGGAGGATGACTATGGGAATTATCAAGAATGAGGAGAACCTTTAATGCAAATTTCTTTCTGGCAAGATGCATCTTCACTGCAGGAATAAAATAATAAGAGTGGGCCCCCGACTTACAATATTAATCCGTTCCAGAGAGCACATCGTAAGGTGAAATTATCGTAAGTCGAATTAATTTTCCCCATAAGAAATAATGGAAATCAAATTAATCCATTCCAGACACCCAAAAGTATGAAAAAAAAAATTTTTACCACATGAAATATACATTTTCCTACACACAAAAAGAATAAATGACACCTTTATTGAAGATGTGGTGATGAGTGATGAGACACTGTCCTGGGAGTGCCTTTTCCTCCTGAGTAATGTAGGTCCTGTTTGGCATTTTCTTCCAGAACAGGCCTTATCACACTGTGTATGCCACTATGATTCTTAAATCTCTCAAACCAACTTTGCTGGCCTTAAATTCATGAATATGAGCACTAGTTCCAGGCATTTTTTCCTGTTCACCTGGGTGTTAGTCGACCGGTGTGGGTCGCATCCTGGGGGACAAGATGAAGGACCCCAATGGTAAGTAAGTTAGACAGTCCTCGATGACACACTTACTTTCTTGGGTTATCTTGGGTGGCTAACCCTCTGGGGTTAATTGTTTCTTGGTATTCTCGATAAGCTCATGGTGGCTTATTTAGCAGTTACAAGCACTAAAAAACTGGAATACAAAATTTATTGAATGTAAGAGTGCAACCGCTCGCCCCGGCTTGTAAACAATGTCACACTAGCTCAGCTGAGGTGCTCAGGCCAGACGGACCAGACGGCCGCGTTCAGGATGAATGATGTAAGTCGAGTTTTTCCATTTAGGTTGGGGTCAAATTTTTACGTTGACAAGCATTGTAAGTAAGTTTTATTGTAGGTTGAGGCCATCGTAAGTCGGGGGTCCACTATACTTTAACCATTCAACAGGGTTTCTTAAGTCATCCATGATGCTTTATTAACCCCTTGATTGTTGCAACCACAAATCCTGAGGTGTCTCCTTGAGTTGGAAAAAAAAAAAATCTTATGAAATGATAAGAGAATCTTTTCCCAATTGTAATGACACCAAAAGAATGAAATTTGATGGAAAACTGATGGAATTACACTCTTGCGAACTTAGCGACCTCGGTGATATTTACAAATCTGCGATTTTGCCCACTTTTAGCCCTACTTTCGGCTAATTCCATTGTTCCAGTCGACCAAACTCACACCTGTTTCTTTAGAACTCCATTTTTTCTATCAATTGAGTACAAGAAACTGCCCATTTACCGATATCAACTACCCAATAACGTGGTCAGAAATTTGCAATTCGGCCAATTTCACGAAAATTAAAAAATATGACAATTTCAAAATAAGGTCCAGAATGAACACTGCAGACATTCCTGGCTCTAAAATAACATTTTCTTTGTTCATCAGTCACGTCTCCAGGCCCCTCTGATATTACTCTTGCTTTCTATTTTGAATTTTTACTAAAAAAAAAAAAAAAAAAATTTACTGCTATGCAGACTACTGCAATATTGTAATAATTGTATAAATAATGTCAACCCATTCATGACTGCATATTAGAATGGCTATTTGGACATTGGAAAATGACATCATTTGTTTACTTTTGAACATCGGCAAAAATCAAACACTTCCCTTACTTTGAGCTCCATTTCAAGGTTCTTTTCATAGTAAAACCAATCAAATCACCTCTATTTCTATAATGTTTTCCATTCTATCAAATGAGACCAAGGAAACGAGAATACAACCATAAATACTATATGAAAATAGACCACAAAGTCGGCATTTTAATTATAAAAAAATGATGTTTTTTTTTTCATTATGCACTGCGTACTGCAGGATTTCCTTATATGGTGCACTCTGAGCACACAGACCCATTCTCTCACATGTGGGTCTACCAGCTTTCTCCTGCTTGATTAGAAGCTGCTAGAATTTATGAGTATATATACGTCAAAAACGGTGGCTTGTAAGACATATACACCTACCATCCGACTTACGACCTGCTCGACATACGTCCACTCGACTTACAACCGTGCATCTGGCAGCTGGGCTGGGCTGGCTGATGCACACCACTGTACAATATTTGACAATACTCGCGGCGGCAATGAGTCATGCAGGCAGCATCAGTTTGAGTTACCCTGCCCTATCAGTAGCATCATACTGTATTAACTGTACTAACTGGACAGTAAATTTCACCATGGCCCCTCAGATGAAGTCTGCATCTTGCACTGGAGATTGTGGCAAGAAAGGCTCTTACTCTCAAACTCGATATTTTTCACTGTTGCACATAAACTTAGGGTATAGGTTATAATACATTCTGGCAGGATGACACTACCAGTGGTATTCTCCCATTCACTGTGTCGACAATACATAAAGATAACAGTAACACATGATACTGTATGCGATGTAAAATTTACAATACAGTTCATTACCATGTATACATTATATTCAGTACATAAATAATTAAAATATAACAATAGAAGTAAATTATGGTAAAAAAGAATGAAATAATGATTGTACATTACATTACAGTACTATGTAGGTAGTTTATATAGGAAAAGTTTGACATTAGGCCCTACCCAATATGTCGGCAATTTTCAAAGCTTCGACTTACGTCCATTTTGACTTACGACCGGTTGGTTGGAACCAAGCTTGGTCGTAAGTCGGATGGTATGTGTATATACGACCGAAACAGTCGAAGGGTTAAACCACCAAATATAGGAGGGCCCTGTTTATACAACAGGTTAGGGTCCGGGTTACTGCTGCAGAGTAAATCATAGTCTTTTTTCACTTTCAAATACAGTGGCACCTTGGTATACGTCCTTAACCCTTTCAGGGATTCGGCCGTACTAGAATGGCTTACGTGCCAGGGTCCTTGACGTACTAGTACTCATAAATTCTAGCGCCTTCAAATCTAGTAAGAGAAAGCTGGTAGGCCTACATATGAAAGAATGGGTCTATGTGGTCAGTGTGCGCGGTATAAAAAAAAATCCTGCAGCACACAGTGCGTAATGATAAAAAAAAAATCTTTGACCGTGTTTTTGGATTAAAACAGCGGCTTTGCACTGTATTTTCGTATGGTGTTTATTGTTGTATTCTAGTTTTCCTGGTTTCATTTGATAGAATGGAAGACATATTACAGAAATTGAGATGATTTTGACTGGTTTTACAATGAAAGGTACCTTGAAATTGAGCTCAAAGTAGCAGAAATGTTTGATTTTTATCAAAGTTCAAAAGTAAACAAATCATGCTAAGCATCCAATACATGTCAACTGGTGCGTCTAATATTCCTTCACAAGTGCGCCGATATTATTTATACCATTTCTACACTAATGCAGTAGTCTGCATAACAGTAAATCTTCTTTTTTTTTTTTTTTTTTGTGAGAATAAAAATTCAAAATGGAAAGCAAAAGAATGTAAGAGGGGCGTGGGGACGTGACTAATGAACAGATGAAATGTTATTTTAGTGCCAGGAATGTCTTTGTTTATTCTGGACCCTATTTGGAAATTGGCATCTTTTGAAATTTGTGTGAAATTGGCAAAATTGCTAAATTCTGACCACTGTATTGGACAGTTGAAATCGGTATATGGGTGGTTTCTTGTACTCATTCGATAGAAAAAATGGAGTTCTAGCGAAATAGGTATGATTTTTGTCGACTAGTACACTGGAATTGGCTGAAAATTGGGCTCAAAGTGGGCAAAATTGCCGATGCATAAACATCGTCGAGTGCTAACTTCGCGAGAGCATAATTCCGTAAGTTTTCCATCAAATTTCATACTTTTGGTGTCATTATGATCGGGAAAAGATTCTCTATCTTTTCGTAAGATTTTTTTTTTTTTTTTTTTTTTTGAAATTTGGGGGACCCTGAGAACAAGTCTCTGAGAGGGTCTGTGGACCCTGAAAGGGTTAATCCATTCCAGGACCTTGGACTTATACCAAACAGGACGTATACCAAACTAATTTTCCCATAAGAAATATAGGGAAAATGATTAATTTGTTCCCATGAAAAAAAATCCTATTGTTATTGGCATATTATACATTAATGGGGTTGTATAAAATAATTTAAACACTGCTTAATACAGTGGACCCCCGGCATTCGATGGCATCGGTATATGTTAAATCCGGTATACGATACATTTTAACGCAAAAATTTTGCCTCGCCATGCTTTAAAAAACCTGCCACACGCGATTCGTCCAGGACGTGTCCACATGTGGCCTGAACTGCCCCGTGCGTGCCAGTGTTTACAAGCCAGCCAGTGTGCTCTCATCTAAGCATACATTCGGTACATTCCATATTATCAGTGTTTTTGGTGCTTGTTTCTCCAAAGTAAGTCACCATGGGCCCCAAGAAAGCTTCTAGTGCCAACCCTTCGAGAAAAAGGGTGCTAATGACTATTGAAATGAAGAAAGAGATAATTGCAAAGTACGAAAGTGGAGTGAGTGTGTCGGAGCTGGCCAGGTTCTATACAAAACCCCAATCAACCATCGCTACTATAGTGGCCAGGAAAACGGCAATCAAGGAAGCTGTTCTTGCAAAAGGTGCATGTCTGTTTTCAAAACAGAGATCGCAAGTGTTAGAAGATGTTGAGAGACTGTTATTGGTGTGGATAAATAAAAAACAGATAGCAGGAGATAGCATCTCTCAAGTGATCATATGTTAAAAGGCTAGGAAGTTGCATGAGGATCTTCATTAAAGGTGTCATGTATTCTATTGTTAGTAGAGTACTACTAACTGTGCATGTCTTCTTCAGTTTGTGTGCATTAAACTTAATACATATTTCACGTGGTAAAACTTTTTTTTTTTTCAAATTAATCTTGCACGGATTAATTTGATTTCCATTATTTCTTATGGGGAAAATTAATTCGCCTTCCGATAATTTTGGCATACAATGAGCTCTAAGGAACGGATTAATATCATATACCAGAGGTCCACTGTACTAAAATATGTTATTTAAACAGTGCTTAATACTGAAATACATAATAATTAGATGAAATAAATGCCAATTTAACCTCACTTCACTTTGCTGAAGAGTTGAGTGCCTACTAGGATAGTGCTGAGAAGGGAGGATTAGGAAATGTTATTGTTTGGAAGGAGAGTCCCTTTCTCTTTTCCCTATTTGGACCTGGTTGAAGCTCACCAGGTTTGACTTTTACTAAAAATCTGTCCAAAGAACTTTGCTTCTGCCTTCTCCTCAGGATGTTCCAGAAATGTGACATTGTCTGGTCATTCCACACAATGCTATTATGGCTTGTTTGGGCTTTGCTGGGGTGGTACTTCTCTGCAAAGATTTTGATGTCCACCCATTTGGCAAAATTTATATGAAACACAAAATCACGTGAAAATTCACAGAGCTACAGAGCAGGTTGTTCACTGAATGGTAGCAATGGGTGTACTGACGCTAGTGGGCAGTTGTAGCTTTGTCTCGAGAGAGGTGTGAACAAGGGTAGTGCGCGGTGTGAGAACTCATTTTGACCCATACAAGTTCTAGCATGCTAGTCACATTCCAAACAAAGGTCATATACCAAGCAAAAATTTTCGAGTCCAAACAGGACGTATACCAAGTTGGATTTATTCCAAAGTGGACATATACCGAAGCACCACTGTACATATAAAAGCCTGATAACATATTTACACTATCATATGTTAAGTAAGGAATATATCTAAGCCTAAAAAAAATGCATATACAGTATATGCATTACCTTAAAACATTTTTGTCCTTAGCTTATAGTGTGTATTGAATATATTTATTGTAGGAAGTCTAAATAAATGAAGAATGGGTATAACTGAAAACCACTGTAAAGCAGGGCTTGCCTGTAATGGGCAAGCAGGTTCTGACTATCTTTAAACACACACACACACACACACACACACACACACACACACACACACACACACACACACACACACACACACACACATGTGAATTCTCTGCATGATAAATAAAAACAGTTCCACTTGTTGAATTTATGCACAGAAACAAGTGGAAGTGATCAATAGCTGCCCTAAAAATCTACCACAAATATTTTTTACTTGCTAATTTAAGTGTAATACCAATATTTCACAAGTAAGCCACTTCTATATGAAATGTAATAAAGATTTTCCCCAGCATTAAACTTTCTGGTTGCACTCTTAAATTTAACTGTAATCAAATCATGCCATGTGAAATCATGCTGTAAGAGGTTCTACTGTATATATAGACCAAATTAAGGTGAATTCACATACTGATTTTGAAGAAAACAATCCCATCATACACATGGAGTACATCAGAAAGGCTCTAAAAATTCAAGCTAATTCACTAAATAGGATGCATAATTATACCTGATACACATGAGCAGAGTCCTCCAACCCTGAGTCTGGATCCACTGCAGCACCACCCTTCAGTTTTATTTTCTGCTTCTCTGGCATACTTTTAACATAACGCGAATCTATAAATAGAAGTTTTTGTAAGACAGCAGAAATTATCCTCACATGTACATTCAGGTAGACTCCAGATAAAAATGAGTTTAAAATAATTTTTTAAATTAACAGCCATCACCTGTCAAGGGAGGGTAACAAAAACACCATCATTTATTCAATTGCCTTTCCAAAAGTGTGCTGGTATCACGGACTACCCTCCAAATACAATAACCCCATCCCTTCTAGAGTGCAGGCACTACCCTTCCCACCTCCAGGACTTAAGTCTGCTACCTAATTTTCTCTGAATTACTTCATTTTGCCTTATTCACACTCCAACAGCACATTCGTGAAAACTCACTTGTCCCAATTCACTCCTATTTAATATGTTCGCATTAGCCAGTTGGATGCTCAAGCCCCTAAAACTCAAAGCCTTCTAATTTAACATTTAAACTCCAAGCAGGGATGCCATTATTATTGTACTGTATTGAAATTAACATTTGGTCATATTTACACACACATCACAAAGCATATAAGAATACTGGAACCACAATTTTACTTTATGATGAATAAATAAAAAAAGTGCCTGTAGTCTCCACCATTTTCAAGCAACAAATTCCACGTACCAAGTGTCGATGATTTTGTTGAAGACTTGCCACTATGAACCTTATCCTCAAGCTGAAAAAGAATAAAATCTAAGTCAGCAAATACACTTTCAATTCAGTTATGCTAAAATAAAATTCATTACAGTAAAGTGAAACACCAATTTGTAGCAAATAGGGGCATAATCCACAATATAATGAAGAAACTCTAGTTTATGGAAACAAAACTGCATGGGGAAAAATATATGGCACTGTACTACAAATTGTGTAATGAGTACTAGGTACTCATTACACAATTTTCAAATCCATTACTAGGTACTTCATTTTGTAATGAGTACTAGGTACTCATTACAAAATGAAGTTTCAGAGCACTTGTGTGCATGCACACATGTGCAACTCTTCACATCCACCTTTCTCACAAACTATTTACTATGTGTACAAGATCCCACCACATTAACACTAAAGTCTGTGTATTATGAATGGCAATATTAACATACACTAGTATTTATCAGGCAGCTTGAGCACAAAACACATACATTACCACCCCATGGAGCAATGCTCTTCTTCTCGATCATCAGCAAAGCACCCCCACTGTCCACTTCATCCAAGAAATCTTCACTCACACAGTGCACATTTAATGTCTTTGCAGTATCAATTTTCTTGTCTGTGCCTCCAATAAGGTCTAAGATCAAAGAGAAACATTACCATCCATATTAAATTCCTTTTAAGCCATTATACAGCTTGTTGTACAAGCTCTTAAAAAAAAATTCTAGTAGAGGAAGACACAGAAATACACCCAAATGATTATAAACTGATTTACTAACACAAAATCAAGGAAGTAACCATGCGAGTGTTATTGTGAAAAGTTTTAGAGAGCAAAACCTATTTTACCAGACTCCCATATCATAACCAGAAATATAAACAGAAAAAACCTAGTACAAAATAATATTCTTATTAGTCCCAATTTGAAGGCAATAATGCACAATATATACCAATATGATACAGTAATATAGAGCATACCATCCCACAAAACATAATCAAGCTAACAGAATACTTAACCTGTGATACCTGTTGCATACATAAAGTTGGTTCCAAGGATCACTATTCCCACAGTCTAGTCTCTGGCTAGGCTTTGTGATTGACAGCCTAAACCACCATTTCTCAACCAGGGTGTCCCATAACCCTATGATTCCACGAGAGGTTGCAAGGGGTTCAGAGAGAAATAGTGATAAATAGGCTTATCATATATAAGTGTATTTTGAGTCACTTTTGTGTTTTATTTCATATTCTCCATGGGGAAGTGGAACAGATTTCTTCCTCCGTAAGCCATGCATGTCGTAAGAGGCAACTAAAATGCTGGGAGTAAGAGGCTAGTAACCCCCTTCTCCTGGGGGTTATTACTAAAGTTAAAACGAGAAACTTTTCTCTTTCTGGGCCACCCTGCCTCGGTGGGATATAGCCAGTTTGCTGAAAGAAGAATAATTTTACTTTATACACCACAAGGCCTGGTCACAGATTGAGAGGGTTTCAGGGCACTGACCCCTGTAAGGCATATTCAATCTGAATAAAGTATTTGTGTAACTGACTGTCCAGTGGCTAACGCGACGGTCTGGAGTTTTGAGACTCTGACCGCGGGTTCAAATCCCGCCAGTGGTATGGTGTATTTGTGTACCAAAAGACAACCACAAGTTTCACATTAGAGAAGCAAATTCAGTATCTAAATTGGCTTCAAAAATAACATTTCATGGACCCATATATCTGTTCATATGACATCTTGCCTTGATTTATCTTATGCCTTTTCAACACTGTCAATAAACAATTAAAGTTATTGCAATAGTAATTATCTTTTTTGTTCTGTTTGTGTGTGTTCTGTATGATACTGGTTATGTTTATTTTTTATTTTACTTTTTTGTTATTTATTAACACATCGGCCGATTCCCACCAAGGCAGGGTGGCCTGAAAAAGAAAAACTGTCATCATTCACTCCATCACTGTCTTGCCAGAGGCATGCTTACATGACAGTTATAAAACTGCAACATTAACACCACCACCTTGTTTACATATATAGTTTATTTTTTTGTGTGTATGAAAACCTCCATATGAGGTCCCTTGAGCAAGCAGTTTGATTTCAGTTGTATATTATTTTGGCACAGCCAATAAACTTGAAAAAAACATAAGTTTTTTTTTCTTGCTTTAACTAGTTATCAGAATATATTATATTTTCCTAATGAATTTTTTCTTGCTTTAACTAGTTATCAGAATATATTATATTTTCCTAATGAATTTTAAGTTTATAAAAGAGAAAGAAAGATATTAATAATGATACATAATGAAGTTCGGGTGAGATATAAGCGACTATTGGCAGAAAGGTGGGCTAGTGCAAAGATGAGTAGTGGGGGGGTTGAAGAGGGTTGGAATAGTTTTAAAAATGCAGTATTAGAATGTGGGGCAGAAGTTTGTGGTTATAGGAGGGTGGGGGCAGGAGGAAAGAGGAGTCATTGGTGGAATGATGAAGTAAAGGGTGTGATAAAAGAGAAAAAGGTAGCTTATGAGAGGTTTTTACAAAGCAGAAGTGTTATAAGAAGAGCAGAGTATATGGAGAGTAAAAGAAAGGTGAAGAGAGTGGTGAGAGAGTGCAAAAGGAGAGCAGATGATAGAGTGGAAGAGGCACTGTCAAGAAATTTTAATGAAAATAAGAAAAAATTTTGGAGTGAGTTAAACAAGTTAAGAAAGTCTAGGGAAAGTATGGATTTGTCAGTTAAAAACAGAGTAGGGGAGTTAGTAGATGGGGAGAGGGAGGTATTAGGTAGATGGCGAGAATATTTTGAGGAACTTTTAAATGTTGAGGAAGAAAGGGAGACGGTAATTTCATGAACTGGCCAGGGAGGTATACCATCTTTTAGGAGTGAAGGAGAGCAGAATGTAAGTGTGGGGGAGGTATGTGAGGCATTACGTAGAATGAAAGGGGGTAAAGCAGCTGGAACTGATGGGATCATGACAGAAATGTTAAAAGCAGGGGGGGATATAGTGTTGGAGTGGTTGGTACTTTTGTTTAATAAATGTATGAAAGAGGGGAAGGTACCTAGGGATTGGCGGAGAGCATGTATAGTCCCTTTATATAAAGGGAAAGGGGACAAAAGAGACTGTAAAAATTATAGAGGAATAAGTTTACTGAGTATACCAGGAAAAGTGTACGGTAGGGTTGTAACTGAAAGAATTAGAGGTAAGACAGAATGTAGGATTGCGGATGAGCAAGGAGGTTTCAGAGTGGGTAGGGGATGTGTAGATCAAGTGTTTACATTGAAGCATATATGTGAACAGTATTTAGATAAAGGTAGGGAAGTTTTTATTGCATTTATGGATTTAGAAAAGGCATATGATAGAGTGGATAGAGGAGCAATGTGGCAGATGTTGCAAGTATATGGAATAGGTGGTAAGTTATTAAATGCTGTAAAGAGTTTTTATGAGGATAGTGAGGCTCAGGTTAGGGTGTGTAGAAGAGAGGGAGACTACTTCCCGGTAAAAGTAGGTCTTAGACAGGGATGTGTAATGTCACAATGGTTGTTTAATATATTTATAGATGGGGTTGTAAAGGAAGTAAATGCTAGGGTGTTCGGGAGAGGGGTGGGATTAAATTTTGGGGAATCAAATTCAAAATGGGAATTGACACAGTTACTTTTTGCTGATGATACTGTGCTTATGGGAGATTCTAAAGAAAAATTGCAAAGGTTAGTGGATGAGTTTGGGAGTGTGTGTAAAGGTAGAAAGTTGAAAGTGAACATAGAAAGGAGTAAGGTGATGAGGGTATCAAATGATTTAGATAAAGAAAAATTGGATATCAAATTGGGGAGGAGGAGTATGGAAGAAGTGAATGTTTTCAGATACTTGGGAGTTGACGTGTCGGCGGATGGATTTATGAAGGATGAGGTTAATCATAGAATTGATGAGGGAAAAAAGGTGAGTGGTGCATTGAGGTATATGTGGAGTCAAAAAACGTTATCTATGGAGGCAAAGAAGGGAATGTATGAAAGTATAGTAGTACCAACACTCTTATATGGGTGTGAAGCTTGGGTGGTAAATGCAGCAGCGAGGAGACGGTTGGAGGCAGTGGAGATGTCCTGTTTAAGGGCAATGTGTGGTGTAAATATTATGCAGAAAATTCGGAGTGTGGAAATTAGGAAAAGGTGTGGAGTTAATAAAAGTATTAGTCAGAGGGCAGAAGAGGGGTTGTTGAGGTGGTTTGGTCATTTAGAGAGAATGGATCAAAGCAGAATGACATGGAAAGCATATAAATCTATAGGGGAAGGAAGGCGGGGTAGGGGTTGTCCTCGAAAGGGTTGGAGAGAGGGGGTAAAGGAGGTTTTGTGGGCAAGGGGCTTGGACTTCCAGCAAGCGTGCGTGAGCGTGTTAGATAGGAGTGAATGGAGATGAATGGTACTTGGGACCTGACGATCTGTTGGAGTGTGAGCAGGGTAATATTTAGTTAAGGGATTCAGGGAAACCGGTTATTTTCATATAGTCGGACTTGAGTCCTGGAAATGGGAAGTACAATGCCTGCACTTTAAAGGAAAGGTTTGGGATATTGGCAGTTTGGAGGGATATGTTGTGTATCTTTATATGTGTATGCTTCTAAACTGTGTATTCTGAGCACCTCTGCAAAAACAGTGATAATGTGCGAGTGTGGTGAAAGTGTTGAATGATGATGAAAGTATTTTCTTTTTGGGGATTTTCTTTCTTTTTTTTGGGTCACCCTGCCTCACTGGGAGACGGCCGACTTGTTGAAAAAAAAAAAATCATGATTTTATGTAGGCATTCCCTACAACATGAAAATTATTTCAAGTGTTCCACAAGGGTAAAAAGGTTGAGAAACGCTGACCTAAATACTCAGGCAGTGGTGCTTACTGCATACTTCTTGAAATAACACAGAGATGTGGTGGAGCTGGGTACAGAGTATATGGATGAAGGGTGTTAATAGTTAAGTTTGGAAGCAAAGGTTTTTATTTCCATTGTTTTATCATAAAACCACTCATTCATGGATGCATTAATGTGCAATGCTTGTGAAGACTGGTATTTCAAATGGGAGGAGAATGAAATTAGTCCTGTAGCTTCCTTGGCCATGTATGTGCTTGCATCCGGGAGGACATGTCTAGTGATTTTGGGCACCTTATGTCTGAGGCATTTTATGTATGCTCATTTAGTGCATATGTAGCAGGCTTATATTTTTTCAAATCTTTAAAGAAATGTGAATATTTTCATTTTTATTTTACGGAAGTTAGTAATGAGGCACTACAAAGTCGCTAAATCAGGAGACAGGTTCTCACTTTGTAAAATATTGTCATAATATATGTATCCTTTCCTAGGTAGTAGGCTGGTAGACAACAACCATCCAGGGAGGTATTACCGTCTTGCCAAGCGAGTGTAAAATGGAAACCCATAATTGTTTTACATGATGGTAGGATTGCTGGTGTCTTTTTTCTGTCTCATAAACATGCAAGATTTCAGGTACTCTTGCTACTTCTACTTACACTTAGGTTATACTACAACTGCATATACAAACAAATATATACACACACACCCCTCTGGGTTTTCTTCTATTTTCTTACCATGTAGTTCTTGTTTATTTCCTATCTCCATGGGGAAGTGGAACAGATTTCTTCCCCCATAAGCCATGCGTGTCGTAAGAGGTAGCTAACATGCCGGGGGTGTGGAGAAAATTCTCCAGTAAAGGGGGTATCTCTCAGCTCCCCCTTAGCCTTCTGAGGGACTTAGCCCTCCCGGAATGGGCTAGTGGACTCTTCTTTCCTCAAACATTTTTGTGAAAAACACATGTATGTACCATAGTGTCACGAGGCACGCCTTCCTCTCCTTGCTACAGTTCTTGATCAACTACACAATGAGGGTTAAACCATAGTATAACTCACAGGAAAATTAAGGGAAAACCTGCACCCCACTACCTACAAGTTGAGACTATTATGAGTTCTAGTCTACAGCTAAATAACAAGAAACCTACCCTCTTGTATTGAATACTGTTGCAATGTGTAGCAAGGGAGACACAGCCGAGTTCAGCATAGCCTCTGTGGGGACGATGAGCTGGAGGGAGATTGCTTCAAGGAACGGACGAGATAAGTGTGTCTCACAAAGGCATTGCCTCCTTATCATTAAAAGACAAAGGGACAGTAGTGACCAGTGCGTTCTCGACTCATGTTCATTCTGACAATCTCAGAAAACTAAGAAAGTTAGACTAATTTCCTTATACGAGTCAGGAAATTTGCTGTAGAACTAATCACGTACTGTTTATTGCATCTCTGTGTTCTCCCTGCTGTGGATAATACCATGAAACTATGAACAAATGATGGTACTGAATGATGAAGTGGAACCGGTATTGCGAGTGACTGCAACAAACATTCCCGACATAGTGCGAACATTAGTGCAACATTTCCCGAGTCACTAAAGGCCGACACATCAAACTCCCAAGTATCTGAAACATTCACATTCTTCCATACTCCTTCCTCCCCAATTGATATCCAATTTTTCTTTATCTAAATACATTCATACCCTCATCACCTTACTCTTTTCTATGTTCACTTTCAACTCTTTCTACCTTTACACACACTCCAAACTCATCCACTAACCTTTGCAATTTTTCTTTAGAATCTCCCATAAGCACAGTATCATCAGCAAAAGTACTGTCCAATTCCATTTTGAATTGATCTTCCCCATATTTAATCCCACCCCTCTCCCGAAACACCCTAGCATTTACTTCCTTTACACCCCCATCTATATAATATATTAAAACAACCATGGTGACATTACACATCCCTGTCTAAGACTACATTTCCCGCGGGACGTATAGTCTCCCTTCTTCTACACACCCTAACCCTGAGCTACTATCCTCAGAAAAACTATTTCGCACTTAGTACTTACCACCTATTCAATAACTTGAAACATCTGCCACATAGCTCCTCTATCCACCTATCATATGCCTTTTCTTAAAATCCATAAATGCAATAAAAACTTCCCTACCTTTATCTAAATTCTGTTCACATTACATGTTTCAATGTAACACTTGATCTACACATCCCCTACCCACTCTGAACCTCCTTGCTCATCCGCATATCCTACATTCTAGTCTACCTCTAATTCTTTCAATTATAACCCTACCGTACACTTTTCCTGGTATACTCGGTGAACTTATTCTCACTATAATTACTTACACTCTTTTGTTCCCCTTTCCCTTTATTTAAACGGACTTACATGCTCTCCGCCAATCCCTAGTACCTTCCCCTCTTTCTACTTTATTAAAACACAAAAGTACCAACCACTCCAAACATTATATCCCACCCCTTGTTTATAACATTTCTGTCAGGATCCCATCAGTTCCAGCTGCTTTACCCCCTTTATTTAGTCATAATACCTCACGTACATCCCCCACATTACCCATTTTTTCTTCACTCTAAAAGATGGTTACCTCCACTGGCCAGAAGCATGAAATTACTGCCTACCCTTTCTTCCTTAAACATTTAAAAGTTCCCTCAAAATATTCTCTCATCTACCAATACCTCACATCTCCCCATCTATTAACTCCCCTACTCTGTTTTTAAACTGGACAATCCATACTTTCCCTTAGGTTTCTTAACTTGTTTAACTTCACTCAAAATTTTTTTCTTATTTTCATAAAATTTTCTGGACAGTACCTATCCCACTCCTTCATCTGCTCTCCTTTTTGCACTCTCTAACCACTTCTCTTCACCTTTCTTTTACTCTTCCAATACCTCTGTATGTCTCTTCTTTATAACACTTTGCTTTGTAAAAACCTCTCATAGCTTAATAAATGTCACCTTGCTTACATTCCAGTAGCACAGAATGAGCATTTAACCCTTATACGGTCCAAACATATGCATGTATATATGTTCACTCGCTCAGCGCCCCGAACATTTAAAAAAATTTTTTTTTTTTTTATAGAAAAGAAGAGCACTAAGTATTTTAGAATAAAAAAAGATAGGGTCAGTATTCCAAGGAAGAGGGCCAAGAATGTTGGCATGGATGCTCATGTGACAGCAACATCGAGTCCTGCCGCTTGCAGAAGTGTTGCTGATATACCTTTTTTTCTATTTTTCATATTATTTTATGCAATTTTTATGTTCTGATAATTACAATTTGTAGTAGTTCTTGTAATTTTATAACCAATCTTTGTTCTAACACTAGTATTAGATACTGAATTGCACTCAAAATTGTCACCAAACACAATGACAGGTAGAATTTACACTGCTTAGCCATTTACTATTGTCTTGGAATATTTTACAAAGTATTTATATGTCCCAGCAATGTTTTGGATATGTGGAAGTATATAAGACAAAGACGAAGAAGGAGGAGGAAGGGAGGGAGGAAGGAGGATGGGAGGAAGGAGGATGGGAGGGAAGGAGGAGGGATAGGGAGGAAGGGAGGGGAAGGGAGGAAGGGAGGAAGGGAGGGAGGTGAGGGGAGGGAGGGAGGGAGGGAGGGAGGGGAGGGAGGGGAGGGAGGGAGGGAGGGGAGGGGAAGTCGGAGGGGAGGGAGGGGAGGGAGGGAGGGAGTATGGGGAGGAGGGAGGGAGGGAGGGAGGAGGGAGGGAGGGAGGGAGGGAGGAGAATAATGAGAATACAGTGGACCCTCGCCTAGTGATACATTTTAACACAAAAATTTTGCCTCGGCTAGCACTAAAAAACTCGCTCAACGCGATTCGTTCGAGACGTGTCCACGTGCGGCCTGAGCCCGCCTCACTTGGTCCGTGGGTGCCAGTGTTTACAAGCCAGCCACCGTGGTCGCTTCCAAGCATACAATCACAGCCTTTTTAGTGATTGCACCTGCAAAATAAGTCACCATGGGCCCCAAGAAAGCTTCTAGTGCCATCCCTACAGCAAAAAGGGTGAGAATTACTATGGATATGAAGAGATCATGGCTAAGTATGAAAGTGGAGTGCATGTCTCCGAGCTGGCCAGGTTGTACACAAAATCCCAATCAACCATCGCTACTACATGTATTGTGGCCAAGAAAACGGCAATCAAGGAAGCTGTTCTTGCCAAAGGTGCAACAATCGTTTTCGAAACAGAGATACAAGTGACAGAAGATGTTGAGATTGAGAGACTGTTATTGGTGTGGAATAAATGAAAACCAGAAGACAGGAGATAGCATTCTCTCAGCGATCATTATGTGAAAAGGTAGGTGTTGCATGAGGATTAATTAGAAAAATGCCTGCAACTAGTGTTGAATGTGAGTGAAATTTAAGGCCAGCCAAGGTGGTTTGAGAGATTTAAGAATCGTAAGTGGCATTACATAGTGTGATTAGGCATGGTGAGGCTGCTCAGTTCGATCATCAATGGTGTGTGTTGTGCGGCTGAAAAATATGTGCAGAATTCAAGGTGCAGGTACATAGGACAGTAAAGGACTGAACTGAAACAAGGTTTAATTGTGATGAAAACAGGCCTTTTTTGGAAGAAAATGCCAAGCAGGACCTTACATTGCTCAGGAGGGAAAAGGCTGCTCCCAGGACATAAGGACTATGAAAAAGACAGGCTTGATAATCAAAAATAAAATGGTATTATAAAATACCGACAGGTGGTTAGGTAAAGGACACGTATGCATACAGTTAGTATCCTTTATTTCGAAACGTTTCGCTACACAGTAGGCTTCTTCAGTCGAGTACAGAAAAGTTGATAAGAAGCAGAAGGATACTTGAAGACGATTGAATCAGTCCATCCACCCTTAAAGTTTTGAGGTGGTCAGTCCCTCAGTCGGAGAAGAGCAATTGTTCCCCCATGGAATTGAAACAATATGAGATCTTACTCTCCTAGGACTACGTCTCACCTCTGGCGCTATAAAAGGCTCCATCCTGTCACTTCATCTCCATATTGTTTCATTCCATGGAACAATGCTCTTCTCCAGACTGAGGGACTGACCACCTCAAAACTTTAAGGGTGATGGACTGATTACATCGTCTTCAAGTATCTTCTGCTTCTATCAACTTTTCTGTACTCGACTGAAGAAGCCTACTGTGTAGGCGAAACGTTTCGAAATAAAGATACCTAACTGTTGCATATGTGTCTTACCTAACAAAGACAGGCTTACTCTGTTGATGTGTGCCAATGCTAGCGGTGATTGCAAAGTGAAACCTTTATTGGTGTATCACTCTGAAACTCCCAGAGTGTTCAGGAAAAACAATGTCCTCAAGGCTAATTTGTGTGTGCTGTGGAGGGCAAACAGTAAAGCATGGGTCACTAGGGACTTTTCTATGACTGGTTACACCATGCATTTGCCCCCACTGTGAAAAATTACCTAATTGAAAAGAAATTAGACCTTAAGTGCCTCCTGGTATTAGACAATGCTCCTGTCATCCTTCAGATGTGGCAGAGCGACTTTCTCTGGAAATGAGCTTCATTAACCCTTTGACTGTTTCCGACGTATAAATACGTCTTACGAGCCAATGTTTCTGACGTATTTATACGCACAAATTCTAGCGGCTTCAAATCGCGCGCCAAAGGCCTGGTAGGCCTACACGGGAGAGAATGGGTCTCAGTGGTCGGTGTGCACCCTGTGAAAAAAATCTGGGACCTAGCGGTGCATTGTGGGAACGCCATGTTGTCAGTCCATTTTCACCATGCCTCTCGGTAAGAAGTTCCTCACTCCTCGGCGGATTGGAGGTCTTTTGTTCCCAAGTGATAGCTCTAACGCGATGAATTTTGAAAAATGTCAGTGACAGGTGAATTAAGGGTTTTTCAAGTGAGTGTTACCGAAAAAAAGTGCCAGGATAACGGTAATAGTGGACGGAAAACCCAGATGACCCACAAACCTTCGACCTTGGTTGCTCTTTGTGCCGGCATGTTCTCATTAACCTTCGGCCTGTACCAGGTGAAAGAAAGAGGAAAACCTATTTGGTCGTGTACAACACCCTGATGATAGCAGTTGATAGTGATAGTGATTTTCAGGTCATTGAAAGCAGTTCTAGTGACAGTGAGAGTGAATATTCCCCAGTGAAGCGCCAGTATGTACGAGTAGCATGCGGTCTGGTAGTGTTTCATATGTTGTTCCAAGGGAAGGAGAACTCTGGGAGCACATCCCGTGGCCCAAACACCACGACTGAATAGTGAGATGACGATGTTGTAACGATGGGTATGAATGGTGACAGTGGAGGGAGGAGGGCAGTGCGTTGGTGATAGTGTGGGTTGGCACGGCCATTGTGGCTCCTATCACGGGCCACGCTACTAGCCACGCGGCTGCTGACTCAGCAGAACACCAGCCTCCACCCTACCCCACCACGCCAAACCTGCACCAACCACAACCTGCACAGCCACCCACGGTACAATATCAGCCACACCAGCAGACCGCATCTGGGATTGGCAGGACGGTGAAGAGTTTTCCAGTCCCCATGACTTTGGATGAAACACCAAGTGGAATAAAGCCTCTTGTCCACTTGGGAACAATGCCAGTGAACTGGGGACTGCTTTAGTTTATTCTTCGATGAACCCCTGATGGAACATCATTGTCAGGAAACCAACACATACGGTGGAATACACCATGGTAAATAACTAATTTCTTCTCACCCAAAATCACGGCTACACAAGTGGAAGGAAGACAACTGTGGCAGAGATGTACTGTTTTCTGCACAATAATGGCTTATGCCACATGGTTATAGGCACACTGTCACCACATACTGGACAACAGATCGCCTGATTTTCAACTCCAGGTTTTAGTGACATTATAGGTGTCAATCGTTTCTGATACTGTTGCGTATGTTACCACTTTTCAGACAAAACCAGGCCCTGACAAGAAAAGCGAAGGTTTATAGATAAGAAATGTGTTTTATGTACCTGAACAAAAGTGTGCTTGTTTTTTTATCCCTTTCAGGAAGCTTGTTATTGATGAAGGTCCTGGAAATTATTCAAAGGATGACTTCTCATTCAAGCAATATATACCAGCAAGAGGGAAACGCTTTGGTATAAAGCTATTTGTACTGTAGTTGATTGCAGGAGTGGTCTTGTTTTAGATATTATGTGTAACTGGGCAAGTAATACTTTGAGGAGATACCATGAAGTTATTGGGTATCTCTGGTGATGTGGTTGAACAATGATGGAAACATATCTTGGTAAGGGGAATATGTTATTTCATGATAACTGGTACACAAGCCACCTTAATCAGTGATTCTTGGAGTGAACTTGACAGACGTGTGTGGGCCAGTGCTTGGTAAATCGCAGTCCATATGCCAAGGTTCGGACGCTGGCACTGGCAGAGGTGAGGTGCAAGCCTTTGCTGCCAATGACATCATGGCATTTCGGTGGCATGGCAAACGTGATCGTCACATTGTTGACTATCAAGTTAACACAAACGAAATGGTACCCAGTGGCAGGGACAACAGAGAGACCAATGAACCCTTTCTAAACATGCAGCTGTCATGGACTACACCTCAATATGCCGTAGTGGTCAAATGTGTCATGCTGCAGAGGGGTTGGCTGGACTGTGTACGCATGAGTTATATGTGGGATATCATACTTTTTGTAATTCTCAGGCAGCGCCAGGGGCCGGAGGCACGGGGCCGCTTTAGCCAAGAGGGGAGCTCGGCACGGGATGCGAGGGGGGCGGGCGCTCGATGGCGCGGGCGATGGAGGGGAGCGGAGAGGGGGGGAGCCCGTTGATGCCGGGAGGGGAGGAGGCGGAAAGATCGCGTGGGGCAGAAAGGGAGAAGGGGGCGCTGGAGCGCGGGGAGGCGACGCGGGCGGGAAGACCAGGGAGACCTGAGCCCCGGCGACGGGGATCACCACGCCCCGGCGGGGCGAGGGGGGAGGGTGGGGCCGAGGCCGCGGCGCCGCGTGGCAGCGAGGCTCCGGGGGCAGGTGGGGGACCGGGATGGCGGCGCAAGGCATCGGGTTCGTTGGGATTTGGTATTCTGACTTTTTCTGTATATTGCTTTTTTTTTTCCCACTTCTCTTTGTTTTGTTGATTACTCTATGCTAAATGCTTATAACATATACAAGTGAAGACCAAACAAAACACCAAAATATGGTGAATTTTGCCTGTCAGTAAATCAGACAAATAATTGCAAAGTACAAAGGAGCAACTCTGCAATAGACCAGCGCCCACTGACGTCATCTCGTTTGGGCTGGTGATCACTACCCCATACAACTGCCTCCCTACACTGCCAAGAAAAAATGCTCAGAAGAGGTGTTATGTATGTATGCATCCACCAAAACGCCCACAAACACGCAGAGACACTCGTTTGATGTGATGAGGATGTGTGAAGTGCCCCTCTGCATATACCCATGATTTCGAAGAGTCCACAAGTGCAGCAGTTTCTTGGAACGTGCTTGAGGTGACTGGACATATGTATTTATTATTATGGAACAATGTAATAATAAACATTGTTTTGGTATTGTTTGTTTGTGTAAACAAATTGTATTCACAAACTAATAGTGATAAAGTTTGTTCTGTTATTGTGTTTGTAAATAATGAGTGTATATTTTGAAAATGCTCCTTACATTGGGTGCTCACAGACCACATAAGTTACCTGAAAGAAAATATTGAAAATGCAAGGAAACCTTTGAATATAGAGTAAATAAAAGAATACCGGGCGTGGGGCGGCGCAAGTCGCCGCTGGTTGCCATACGCACGTCGATTTCGCAAACTTTGCGGGCTCTATATCTCGGTAGTATGATGCAAAATTTTTTTTTAGGCTTAAAACACTAGTAAAATATTCCCTAACATTTTCATAAGAAAAAAATAAATTTTTTTTTTCGAAATATTTGGCGACATACCAATGAAGTTTCAGAGAGGGCCTGAAAACAAGTCAAAAGGGTTACAGGTCAAGTTTTTTTGCCTCCTAATACCACTCCTTCCTGCAGCCCATGGACCAGCAGGTCATTTCCTACTTCAAGAAACTGTACACAAAAGCTATGTTTGAAAGGTGCTTTTGTAGTGACCTCAGAAACTCAATTGACACTAATAAGAGTTTTGGAGAGATCCTTTAGCATCCTCAATTCTGTAAAATTATAGGTAAGGCTGGGAGGAGTTGACTAGAGGACCTTGAACCTGCTTGGAAGAAACTGTGGCCAGAATGTGTAGACAAAAAAGGGATTTGAAGGGTTTGATGCTAACTGGAAATCCTATGCCAGTTGAGGAATCCATTGTGGCATTGGGGAAGTCCTTGGGGGGTTGGAGGTTAGTGGGGAGGATGTGGAAAGGTTGGTGGAGGGGGACAAGACGAAATAACCACTGATGAGCGGCTGCTGGATCATCTTCAACAGCAAGAGGCCTAGACCTGAGGGAAAACTGGCTCTGGAGGAGGGATAGAGAAATTGAAGAAGTTGTCTACTTCAAATATTAAGGAAGTGTGTGCAATGTGGCTTAAAGTGACAAAACCATTTTTGATGTGAAAATCACCCTCACACAGCTATTGCAAGCCGTGCTGGTGACTACTTACACTGACATGATGTGAAACTCTTTAGGTATGTCATAAAGGAACGGGATGGTACAAGGCCTCTATGGACAGATATGTTGTGCGACAGAGTCCAGTGACTCTCAAGATGGTCCTAGTTGGCATTTAAAATAAGAAGGGAAGTAACCACGGAAAAGGACTTGCCACCTCAAGTCCTAATGGAAGGGGATTTCCCCCTTCTAAAACATTAACCACCATCCACAGTCTCCCCTACCTCCCATCCCATTCAGTCATCACCAGATCTTCAATAAAGGTAAGTGTCATGTAACTGAGCATGTCTTCTTCAGTTTGTGTGTATTAAAATTAATATTTCATGTGGTAAAATTTTTTTTTTTGTTCATACTTTGGGGTGTCAGGATTAATTTGATTTCCATTATTTCTTATGGGGAAAATTAATTAAGCTACAATAATTCGCCTATCGTTTGAGATTCTCATGAACGGATTATGATTAATAGCGTTAGGCGAGGGTCCACTGTAATACGTAGTAATAACAGGTAATAATAAGTTCCCTTGAAGCATGAAAAACAAAGTCCACCCCTGACAGTGACATGATAAGACAACTGATAAGAGCTGACGTTTGATGAGCATACACGAGGGTGGGGGAGGTAGGGAGGGTGAAGTGATAAGAAAAGATTAGAGGTGATATTGACGAGCATCGCCCTCACTTTGTTTTCGCTGGTACACAAACATGTCTGTCTGTCTATTTGTCTGTCTGTCAAGCTCCCTGTCTATCTGTCTAACTCTCTGTCTCAGAGAGCGCAACAAGACTGCACCATCATCACGTTTACTCATCTTCAAGCAGAGTATAGCACTTTGTCTGGATTTTTTTGGGTTATCCTAGGTAATTTACACTATGTATACTTGTATTTATGTGTACCTGTGAGACAGAGATAGACAAACAGATAGAAAGAGATACAGAGACAGATAGACAAAGACAGACACAGATAGACAGACCCTAAACTTGGGGTTACCATCACTTTCCTCTTAAAAGAGGAGTGCTAATATGACATTACATCAGTGAATCCTTGGTGTTTGCCACACTGTTTGCTCTAGCTGGCGCTCAATTTAACTGGCGCTCCCACAAGGTACTAAGTGGTCCCAGATTTTTTTAATACCACGCACACTGAGTGTTAGGACCCATTCTATGCTGACAAGGCATCTCAGGCCAATCGTGCCAAATTTGAAGGCAGGAAAAAAAACGTATACATACGTTTGGGGCGCTACACATAAGAACGTATATATACATTTTGACCGTTTAAGGGTTAATAGAAAAAAATGGCATTGAATTCGAAGGATTTTATTTCTTTCCTTGGAAGATCCAGGATCATAGAATTGTGGAAAACAAAGTTCTTGTTTAACTTATTCACCTGCCACATGAATTTCTACTAAACTAAACAGTATTTCAGTATTTTCAAGAAATTCTTGGAAATGAAACTATTGCCTAAAATCAATAGATTTGTCTTATCATTACCCATTAAATGGCACAAAATTAATAAATATTAATATTAAATAACTTAATTAAATACAGTGGACCCCCGCATAACGATCACCTCCGAATGCGACCAATTATGTAAGTGTATTTATGTAAGTGCGTTTGTACGTGTATGTTTGGGGGTCTGAAATGGACTAATCTACTTCACAATATTCCTTATGGGAACAAATTCTGTCAGTACTGGCACCTGAACATACTTCTGGAGTGAAAAAATATCGTTAACCGGGGGTCCACTGTAATTAAATGGGCAACAATTTTAATTCAAACATTATCAGTATTTAAAGCAAAAGCTGAGCACATTCTTGGTAAATTTTAATTCGTTTGTCAAACACTCATGCTCAAGACAAACCACTGACCTTTTGTAGTTATAACAGCTGTAGTAGTTTTATCGACTTTTGTAGTTACTTTTCCACCCAATTCTTTTATTTTATTTTTCATAGCATTTTTGTCTTTACTGAAATGGCTGCCAACAATGACAAACGACATGCCATCCAATGGCTGACGAGACTGAGACAGAGCCGTGCTGTAGAAAGAGTACAAAATTTAACAAATAAATATGGACTGATCATGAAAGAGTAAGGTAACAATCTGTGGCCACTGAGTGACAACTTCTACTCTTGATAATTTCTGTACAGAAGTCAAATTACCATGGGCTTGTGACACTGAAATTTAAACTCTCCATATAACAGACTAATGGGGGGAGTGAATGACTGGTAATGGTAACTGTGGTGGGCAGAGGTGGTTTGTTTTTCTGTTTCTAACATTAGTGGACAATTCTGTAATCATAAGTGTCTACTGTTTCTAAACCGACTGATCCAATAGATTTTGTTCCATATTTCTGAACTATGTTATGTGGTATGTGGAGGGTTTCTTGTATACTAAGTTAACTGGTTTTATTCAGCTTATAAACTGAAAAATGCATAGTTTCTTTTATCATTAATAAATATTCAAAAATGGAAAAATGCATAATGCAATAACTAAGAGGATTATCAAAGTAACTTGATAAATGTAGAAAGAATGCAGCAACATAAGTTGATTAACAAGTTTACGAGTGTGAGGTAAAAAGGAATAGTGTTCCAGTAGTCAATGCACCCGTGGCCTGGTCCCAGATCAGGCTTGGTGGATGGCCTGATCAACCAAGCTACCTTTGAAGAGTTTCGAGTTTCACGGTTCTCGGAGTCTGGCCATGGGCCAGGCTTGTCTGGTGCTTGCCTGGTCAACCAGGCTGTTGCTGGAGGCCCACTGCCCCATATACCCATCACAGCCTGGTTGATCTGGCACCTGGTGAAGATACTTGTCCAGTTTCCTCTTGAAGGCTTCTACACTTGTTCCAGCCATGTTTCTGATATCTTCTGGTAAGATGTTGAATAGCCTGGGATCCCAACTGTTGATACAGTGTTCCCTTATTGTCCCCACTGCACCCCTACTACTCACTGGGTTTATTTTGCCCTTCCTCCCATCTCTCACTCCAGTATGTTATGGCAGTGTGCAGACTTGGGACAAGGCCTTCAAGTACTTTCCAAGTATATATTATCATTTCTCTCTCTCTTATCCACTCCAATGAGTACATGTTCAAGACTTGGTGTTCCCAGTAATTTAGGTGCTTTACTGGCTGTAAACGATCTCTGCATTTGTTCCAGCTCTGATATTTCTCCTGCTTTGAATGGGGCCGTCAGCACTAAGCAATATTCTAAATGAGGGAGCATTAGCGATTTGAAGAGTGTCACCACTGGCGTTATTTCCCTTGTTTTGAAAGTTCTCAATATCCACCCCGTCATCTTCCTGGCTGTCGTGATCTTTGTCTTGTTATGGTCTTCAAAAGAAGTCAGCTGACATAATTATTCCCAAGTCTTTTACGTGTTCCTTTTGTTCTATTTGGCGACCCTCTTGAGTTTTGTATACATTGGTCCTTTTGAGTTCTTCATTCTTTCCATACCTAAGCAGCTGGAACTTATCACCACTGAATGTCATGTTGTTCTCCATTGCCCACTGGAAAGCCCTGCTTATGTCTTCCTGTAATTTTTCAGTGTCCTCTACCATAGTGACTTAAAAGCTTATTTTAGTGTCATCTGCAAATGATGATACAAAAGTGTGACAGGTGTTATATCTATGTCTGCTACGAGGATGAGAAATAGCATAAGGTCCAACATAAGCACCACTAATTCTTGTTCTTGTTTATTTCCTCTCATCTCCATGGGTAAGTGGAACAGAATTCTTCCTCTGTATGTTATGTGTGTTGTAAGAGGCAACTAAAATGCAGAGTGCAAGGGGCTAGTAACCCCTTCTCCAGTATACATTACTAAATTTAAAACTAAAAACTTTTGTTTTTCTTTTTAAGTCACCCTGTCTCAGTGGGATATGGCCAGTGTGATAAAAAAAAAAAACCTGAATGCAAGATTTTTCAGGGACAGGAACATCCTCACTTCAGGAATACCTATAGTGAGGCTTCAAGCACTCAGTGAAGTAGGCCTCAATCACCTATATTCTGGTATTCAGCTTCCAAATAAGAGCCCATGTACACTTGGTCTGATGCACTATCGCAAAGAAGCAAGCTGAAATGGTCTTCGGTGACAAATTCAGTAGTAGTTTTCTGGCTTGCTGATGTATGTTCTAGATGGCATCTTCCAGAGCAAGCCTGTTTCATCAACATTAAATACCTGATCAAGTTTGTAGTCACCTTCAGAGACAATGTTAGTTAGCTCTGCTAGGAACTTTTCTGAGGCAGCATGGTTGGCAGAGGCACTCTTCACTGAACTTTATTTGATGTGACCCACTCATTCTAAACCTGTTAAACCATCCATAACTAAGTCTGCATTCATTTTTGGGCTGTCCTTCCTCCTCACACATTGTTTTATAGTATAAGAAGATTGGAGGGAGGGAATATGGATGAAGTGAATGTATTCAGATTTTTTGGAGTGGACTTGTCAGCAGACAGTTCTATGAAAGGTTAGGCGAGTCATAGAATTGATAGGGAAAAAGGCGAGCGGAGCACTCAGGAGTCTGTGGAGACAAAGAACGTTATCCATGGAAGCTAAGAGGGGAGTGTATGAGAGTATAGTTACACCAATGCTTTTATATGGGTGTGAAGCATGGGTGGTGAATGTTGCAACAAGAAGACTGGAGTCAGTGGAGATGTTGTGTTTGAGGGCAATGTGTGGTGTGAATGTAATGCAGAGAATCTGTAGTTTGGAAGTTAGGAGGTGTGGGGTTACTCCAAGTACCATCCAGAGGGCTGAGGAGGGGTTGAGGTGGTTCGGACATGTAGAGAGGTTGAAACAAAATAAAATGGCTTGGAAAGCATATAAATCTGTAGTGGAAGGCAGGGTAGGAGTCAGCCTAAGATAGGTTGGAGGGAAGGGGTAAAGGAGGTTTAGTGTGCGAGGGGACTTGGACTTCCAGCAGATGTGCGCAAGCGTGTTAGATAGGAGCGAGTGAAGACAAATGGTTTTTATGACTTGACATGCTGTTAGTGTGTAAGTAGCGTACACATATGAAGTTATTCAGAGAAACCGGCAAGCCGGACTCGAGCCCTGGAGGTGGGAAGTATAGTCCCTGCTCTCTGAAGGATGGATGTTGATATTGGTTTTTTAACTGTAATGTAGATGCACCTCTGGCAAGACACTGATGGAGTGAAAGATGCTGAAAGTGCTTCTTCTATTTCGCGTCACCTTGCCTTGGTTGGAAACGGCCAATGTGTCATTAAAAAAAATTAAATAAAGGCTTTTTCCCTAATAAGGATATGAAGGAGAACACCTTTTTGTTTTTCAATACACACATTTAGTAAACTGCTTTATTCAACTGCAATGACCTATTATTCATTCTTTTCACTGTCACACTGAGAATTACTCATTGCACAAGCCCTTACCTTTGCCTCTGTGGCTCAAACTGAATAAATTTTTGATTCTTTAGCACCAAACACTTGTACTGTCTCTAGTGTGCACATCATTCTTCAGCATCTTGGTTACCTCCAGTTCATTCAAAATAGGCATAGCTTCCCATTTAATTTTCTTCCTTGGTTTACCTATATTTCAATTGGATGCTATGAAAAATATGAAGAGAAGAGACGGGGTGAGGAGAAGAAAAAATGCAGCTATGTGCACGGAGTGAAAATTGTATTGTACACATCCAGATACAGTGGTACTTAGAATTACGAGTTTAATCCATTCCGTGACCTAGCTCATAACTCAAATAAATTTTCCTCACTGAAATTAACTGAAATGCCATTCATCCGTTCCAGCGGAATTCCTGCTCTCGGGAGGCAGAAGAAAATACTTCAATATAACACTAATATCAACTCTGCGGCTTATTTATCTATCACAATTGATCTAATATGACAAACGGAGTGTTGGTGAGACTAATTGCACTAGTTTCATAAGGAAAACACTGAAACAATGTATTTATAAATAAGAAATATTGTATAAAAACATAATAGAGAATGTAAAGAAATAAACTGCTTTTATAGTGTACGTATTTACCTTGGGAAATAGATGCTGGCGGAAGTGGAGGGTGGAAAAGACAGGCCACTTGCTACACTCTTAATGCTACACTTTATCGCTGAAATTAAATTACTACAGCCCTTGGCTATTGCTATAGCCTAATCAACTCCTCCTGCTTATGTATCGTACACATGTATGCAATCACCAAGGGGGATACTTCCGTCCTGCCAAGTGAGTGTGAAACGAAAGCCTGTAATTGTTTTACATGATGGTAGGATTGCTGGTGTTTTTTGTCTGTTTCATAAATATGCAAGATTACAGGTACGTCTTGCTACTTCAACTTACACTTAGGTCACACTAAACATACATGTACATGTTTATTTATACACGCTCATCTGAGTTTTCTTTGGTTTTATCTTA
>NC_069402.1:81768578-81786078 GCF_026875155.1 Cherax quadricarinatus
TTTTGAAAGACAATGAAGATAGAATAGATAAAGAAAAAAAGGCAGGTGGTGCATTAATGCATTTGTAGAGTGAAAGAAGTATATGTAAAATGAATGTATCAGAGCATAGTGGTGTCAACACTTTTCAATGGGTGTGAGCCATAAACTTTGAACATTGCAGTGAGAAGGAGGCTCAATGCAGTGGAGATGTTTTGCATGAGAGCAGTGTGTTGTGACTATTATGTAGAGGGTTTGGAGTGTATACATTAAGAGAAGATGTGGAATCAGAGGACTGAGGAGGGATTGCTGAGGTGGTTTGGTCATTTAGAGAGAATGAAGAAGGATAGGATGACGATAAGGGTGCATAAATCTGGTGTGGAAAGTAGGAATAGTCGGTGTCTTCAAATGAATGGCTGGAGGGAGAGTGTACAGGAGGCTTTGAGTTTTAGTGGCTTGAGCATCCAGCAGGTTTGTGTGAGCATATTATGAGTGATTGAAGACAAGGGGTTTTTAATGGATGTACGCTTAGAATGTGAGCAAGGTAATACTTATGAAGGGATTCAGGAAAAACGGTTAGCTGGACTTGAATCCTGGAGGTGAAAAGTATATTGTTTGCTCTTCGACGGAAGGGGTGAAGATGTTTCAGTTCAGAGGATCATGTGGATTGTGATGTCTGTGTGCTTCTGACAGAACAACTATTGAATGAATGATGGTAAATGTGTTTCACTTTTTTGATCACCCCTGCCTTGGGAGATAGCCAGTGTTAAAAAAAACAGTAATTGATTTTCTGGTATAATAAAAAGATTATTTGGTCAGTATATACTGTATACAATTACTAAAAAAGAGAAGAAGAAAAACTTTATAAAACTGGGTTGCTTAAATGTGCGTGGATGTAGTGCGGATGACAAGAAACAGATGATTGCTGATGTTATGAATGAAAAGAAGTTGGATGTCCTGGCCCTAAGCGAAACAAAGCTGAAGGGGGTAGGAGAGTTTCAGTGGGGGGAAATAAATGGGATTAAATCTGGAGTATCTGAGAGAGTTAGAGCAAAGGAAGGGGTAGCAGTAATGTTAAATGATCAGTTATGGAAGGGGGAAAAGAGAATATGAATGTGTAAATTCAAGAATTATGTGGATTAAAGTAAAGGTTGGATGCGAGAAGTGGGTCATAATAAGCGTGTATGCACCTGGAGAAGAGAGGAATGCAGAGGAGAGAGAGGGGAGATTTTGGGAGATGTTAAGTGAATGTATAGGAGCCTTTGAACCAAGTGAGAGAGTAATTGTGGTAGGGGGACTTGAATGCTAAAGTAGGAGAAACTTTTAGAGAGGGTGTGGTAGGTAAGTTTGGGGTGCCAGGTGTAAATGATATGGGAGCTCTTTGATTGAACTTTGTATAGAAAGGGGTTTAGTTATAGGTAATACATATTTTAAGAAAAAGAGGATAAATAAGTATACACGATATGATGTAGGGCGAAATGACAGTAGTTTGTTGGATTATGTATTGGTAGATAAAGACTGTTGAGTAGACTTCAGGATGTACATGTTTATAGGGGGCCACAGATATATCAGATCACTTTCTAGTTGTAGCTACACTGAGAGTAAAAGGTAGATGGGATACAAGGAGTAGAAGCATCAGGGAAGAGAGGGTAAAGGGTTTATAAACTAAAAGAGGAGGCAGTTGGGGTAAGATATAAACAGCTATTGGGGGATAGATGGGCAAATGAGAGCATAGGCAATGGGGTCGAAGAGGTTTGGGGTAGGTTTAAAAATGTAGTGTTAGGTGTTCAGCAGAAGTTTGTGGTTACAGGAAAGTGGGTGCAGGAGGGAAGAGGAGCGATTGGTGGAATGATGATGTAAAGAGAGTAGAAAGGGAGAAAAAGTTAGCATATGAGAAGTTTTTACAAAGTAGAAGTGATGCAAGGAGGGAAGAGTATATGGAAAAAGAGAGAAGTAAGAGAGTGGTAAAAGCAATGTAAAAAGAGAGCAAATGAGAGAGTGGGTAAAGATGTTATCAACAAATTTTGTTGAAAATAAGAAAAAGTTTTGGGGTGAGATTAACAAGTTAAGAAAGCTAAGAAACAAATGGATTTGTCAGTTAAAAATAGGAGAGGAGAGTTTTTTAAATGGAGAGTTAGAGGTATTGGGAAGATGGAAGGAATATTTTGAGGAATTGTTAAATGGTTGATGAAGATGGGAAGCTGTGATTTCGTGTATGGGCAAGGAGGAATAAAATCTTGTAGGATGTGAGGAAGAGCAGTTGTGAGTGTGGGGGAAGTTCGTGAGGCAGTAGGTAAAATGAAAGGGGGTAAGGCAGCCGGGTTGATGGGATAAAGATTTGAAATGTTAAAAAACAGTGGGGATATAGTTTTGGAGTGGGGTTTGGTGCAATTATTTAATAAATGTATGGAAGAGGGTAAGGTACCTAGGGATTGGCAGAGAGCATGCATAGTTCCTTTGTATAAAGGCAAAGGGGATAAAAGAGAGTGCAAAATTATAGGGGGATAATGTCTGTTGAGTGTACCTGGTAAAGTGTATGGTAGAGTTATAATTGAAAGATTAAGAGTAAGACGGAGAATAGGATAGCAGATGAACAAGGAGGCTTTAGGAAAGGTAGGGGGTGTGTGGACAGGTGTTTACAGTGAAAACATATAAGTGAACAGTATTTAGATAAGGCTAAAGAGGTCTTTGTGGCATTTTATGGATTTGGAAAAGGCGTTATGACAGGGTGGATAGGGGGGCAATGTGGCAGATGTTGCAAGTGTATGGTGTAGGAGGTAGGTTACTGAAAGCAGTAAAAGAGTTTTTACGAGGATAGTGAGGCTCAAGTTAGAGTATGTAGGAAAGAGGGGAATTTTTTCCCAGTAAAAGTAGGCCTTAGACAAGGATGTGTGATGTCACCGTGGTTGTTTAATATATTTATAGATGGGGTTGTAAGAGAAGTAAATGCGAGGGTCTTGGCAAGAGGCGTGGAGTTAAAAGATAAAGAATCACACACAAAGTGGGAGTTGTCACAGCTGCTCTTTGCTGATGACACTGTGCTCTTGGGAGATTCTGAAGAGAAGTTGCAGAGATTGGTGGATGAATTTGGTAGGGTGTGCAAAAGAAGAAAATTAAAGGTGAATACAGGAAAGAGTAAGGTTATGATGGATAACAAAAAGATTAGGTGATGAAAGATTGAATATCAGATTGGACGGGAGAGAGTATGGGGAGGTGAACGTTATTCAGATATTTGGGAGTGGACGTGTCAGCGGATGGGTCTATGAAAGATGAGGTGAATCATAGAATTGATGAGGGGAAAAAGAGTGAGTGGTGCACTTAGGAGTCTGTGGAGACAAAGAACTTTGTCCTTGGAGGCAAAGAGGGGAATGTATGAGAGTATAGTTTTTACCAACGCTCTTATATGGGTGTGAAGCGTGGGTGATAAATGTTGCAGCGAGGAAAAGGTGGAGGCAGTGGAGATGTCATGTCTGAGGGAAATTGTGGGGTTTTGTAAATATAATGCAGAAAATTTCGATTTTTGGAAGTTAGGAGGGGTGGGGTTTTCCCAAAATGTTGTCCAGAGGGTGAGGGGGGGTTTTTGAGGTGGTTGGGGACATGTAGAGGAATGGAGCGAAACAGAATGATTCAAGAGGTATCAGTCTGTAGTGGAAGGAAGGCGGGGTAGGGGTCGGCCTAGGGGGGGTTGGAGGGAGGGGGTAAAGGGGTTTTGGTGCGAGGGGCTTGGACCCCCGCGGGCATGCGTGAGCGTTTTTGATAGGGTGAAGGGACAAAGGTTTTTTTAATATTGACTGTGTTGGAGTTGAGAAAAAGTAACTTTTATAAAGGGATTCGGGAAACCGGCGGGCCCGGTTGAGTCCGGGAGATGGGAAGTAAGTGCTGCACTTGAAGGTGGGTGTTAATGTTGCAGTTTAAAAACTGTAGGTAAAGCACCCTTTGGCAAGCAGGATGGAGTGAATGTGGTGAAAGTTTTTCTTTTTCGGGCCACCCTGCCTTGGGGGGAATCGGCCGGTGTGATAATAAAAAAAAAAAATACTGAAAAAATGTTTGTTTTCACGAGACGGTTTGGGGAGAGAAAAAAACTTTTATAATCCCCTCGCTCCACAAAAAAGTTTTATAAACACATATTTTAAAAAAAAATGTCAAGGTCATCAATCCAAAAATCGATATTCGTTATTTTTTTTCTCATCGATCGTAATTATTTATCTTAGTACTGAAAGGGTTCTTGTTCATTTATATTGTGTGTGTGTGTTTTGTGTATATATTTATATATATATACACACGGGTATCCCCAAGGTGGGGTGGCCCAAAAGGAAAACGAAAGTTTCCTTTTAATTAAATAATATATAAAGGAGAAGGGGTTATAGCCCCCCTTTTCCTGGTTTTAGTCGCCTCTTACAAAAACCAGGCTTACGGAGGAAGAATTCTGTTCCACTTCCCATGGAGTTAAAGGAAAATAAACAAAAAAAAGAACCCGAAAGAAAAAAGAAGAAAACCCGGAGATGTGGTTATTTGTTGTCTTGTATGTGTATGTGCCCTAAATGTAAGTAGAGGTGCAAGCGTACCTGAAATTTTGCTGTTTTAAAGAGACGAAAAAAGGAACCCGCAAACCTTTCCATCATGTAAAAAATTACAGGGTTTCGTTTTTCACTCACTTTGGGAGGGAGGTACCTCCTGCCAAGTGAGTGTAAAACGAAAGCCTGTAATTGTTTTACATGATGGTAGGTTTGCTGGCGTCTTTTTTTCTGTCTCATAAACATGCAAGATTTCAGGTACGTCTTGCTACTTCTACTTACACATAGGTCACACTACACATACATGTACAAGCATATATATACACACCCCTCTGGGTTTTCTAATATTTTCTTACTAGTTCTTGTTGTTTATTTTCTCTTACCTCCATGGGGAAGTGGAACAGAATTCTTCCTCCGTAAGCCATGCGTGTTGTAGGAGGCAACTAAAATGCCGGGAGCAAGGGGCTAGTTACCTCTTCTCCTGTATATATTACTAAATGTAAAAGGAGAAACTTTCGGTTTTCCTTTTGGGCCACCCCACCTCGGTGGGATACGGCCGGTGTGTTGAAAGAAAGAATATATATATATACATGTATATATATATATATATATATATATATATATATATTATATTATAATATATATATATATATATATATTTTTAATATATACACACACACACACCCCACACCACACACACATCACCTAATTGTTGTTCAGGGGTCAGATCACAGCTCCTGGCTCTGCCTCTTCACTGGATGCTACTAGGTCCACTCTATCCCTGCTCCATGAGCTTTATCATACCTCTTCTTAAAACTATGTATAGATCCTGCCTCCACTACATCACTCTCCAGACTATTCCACTATGTGTGTATGTGTGTGTGTGTGTGTGTGTGTGTGTGTGTGTGTGTGTGTGTGTGTGTGTGTGTGTGTGTGTGTGTGTGTGTGTTATCTATTACCTCTCCCACCAAGATAGGGTGACCCAAAGAAGAAAACAATCACCATCATTCATTCAATTACTGTCTTGCCAGAAGTGTGCTAACATCAGAATTCAGATTACCTCCTGACTACAACATCTCCATCCCATCTTCAGAATGCAGGCATTAATTACCCTTCTTGACTCCAGGTCTCAAGTCTGGCTAACTGCTTTTCCCTGAATCCCTTCATAAATGTTATCTTGTTTGCACTCCAACAGCACATCCATTATAAAAAATCCACTCCAGGTTCAGCACCAGAATTTCTGTAAGGGAAAAGAAGAAGCTTGAGGTGGATATTTGGTTGGATATTTGCTACTGTTTGCTACAATTTCTCTTATGTGGACTTTGGGTGAATGAGGATTTTTTTTTTTTAAGGGGAGGGGGCTCCAGCCTCCAAACAGCCCTATAGTTCTGCCAGTTATATAAATCTAACATGCTCACACAAGTCTGCTGGATGCTGAAGACCCTAAAACTCAAAGCCTCTTTTACCTCTTCCCTCCAGTCGATCCTGGAGCGACCCCTACACCTACCTTCTGTTCCAGAATTTTGCGGCCACTTCATCATTCCATCCCTGTCCATCCTCTATCCATGCCCAGACTTCCTCAAAACCTCCTCACCCCTCTGAATTATACCCTTGGTGACCCCAGTTGTAGCATGTTTGTCTCACAAGTGAAGGTTCCTCTGCTGAATACTGTGAAGGGAGAGATGTATGGACAAGTCAAACATGACATCACCGTTGACTGTAGCCTCCTCGCTGCAGCCATCAAAATTCATGCCTCACACCCATATAATAGTGTTGGTACCAGTATCCTCTGCTGCATTCCCTATTTTGCCTCCATAGACTCTGTATCATATAAATTCTGATCATACAATAGAGTGAATAAAAATAATGTAAGGGACCTGGGAGTGGTAATGTCTGAGGATCTCATTTTCAAGGATCACAACAGTGCCACGATCACAGCTGGAAAGAAAATGATAGGATGGATATTGAGAACGTTCAAAACAAGGGATGCCAAGCCAGTGATGATCCTTTTCAAATCACTTGTCCTCTCTAGGTTGGAATATTGCTGTATATTAACATCTTCATTCAAAGCAGGTGAAATTGCAGATCTAGAGAGTGTACAGAGAACCTTTACTGCACATATAAGTTCTGTCAAACACAGCAACTACTGGAAACACTTGGAAGCACTTAACTTGTACTCACTGGAACGCAGGCAAGATAGCTATATCACAATTTACACTTGGAAAATCCTGGAAGGAATGGTCCCAAATCTGCACACACAAATCACTCCCTAAGAAAGTAAAAGACTGGGCAGGCGGTGCAAAATACCCCAATGAAAAGTAGGGGTGCCATTGGTATGCTATTAGAAAACACCATAAGTATCAGGGGCCCAAGACTGCTCAACAGCCACCCACCATGCGTAAGGAGAATTACCAATTGACCCCTGGATGTCTTTAAGTGGGAGCTGAACAGATACTTAAAGTCGATGCCGGATCAGCCGAGCTGTGGTTTGTATGTTAGACTACGTGCGGCCAGCAGTAACAGCCTGATTGATCAGGCCTTGATCCACTGGGAGGCCTGGTCATGGACCTGGCCGTGGGGGTGTTGATCCCTGGAATACGCTCCAGGTAGGTAGACTCCAGGTAGATAAACTTCTTTCTCTCTGAAGATGCCTCATCACACCACCTACCTTTTTTTCCTTCGTGTCTTGTGTGGTTTACCTCGTCTCTCATGGACCTATTGGCTGATGCTGGGTCACTGCATGGAGAAAACCCAAGCCGGGACCCGTCCTGGCGAACCTACCTATACCTGTTTCGGTTGACATATCTCTTAAATATCTGAACACTTCTACTTCCCTCATACTCCCTCCATTTTGATATTCAATCTATCATTACCTAGTCTTTTCATTATTACCTTACTCTTTTCTATGTTTACTTTTAATTTCCTTCTTTTACATACCCTCCCAAATTCGTACACCAACCTTTGCAACTTTTCTTCAGAATCCCTCAAAAGAACTGTCATCAGCAAAAATCAACTGTGACAACTCCCACTTTGTATCAGTCTCAACATCTTTTAATCCCATGCCTTTCCCCAACACCCCTGGCTTTCACTTTATAACCTCATATATAAATATTGTATGTTTAACAATCATGGTAACATCACACTTCCAAGTCCTACCTTCACTGAAAAATAGTTGTCTCCCCTCACTCCTGCATATCCTAACCTGAGTTTTACTGCATAAAAACTCCAATATATTGTTACTTAACCGGAAACCAGATATCTGAATACTTACATATAATATTCAGAATTTGGAAATTTTAATCTTATCCTGTTTTTTGGTTTTAGCGCCTTCACAAATTCCGTGGAATACAGTCTTACCCACATTTTGCAAATTGACAAGAAACAAAACAGAATAATTTGTTCTCTTCCCTGAAACCCTCCTCAGCATAAAACATTAGATTATCCTGTGGGATTTAAATACTCGGTGCCTTTTTGTTTAATATATTTTCAAAATACATATAGACCTTCAGTGATTTACGAGTGTGACATTACATTTTTATATTCTTTACTTGGGAACAATTTTTAACAAAGTTATTCCAGATAGGTACTGCACTCCATCTAACGTGCTTACTTTTAAATTCTTCAAATCTTTCGTGAGATATTTGATTTTTATCTTTTTTTCAGGGTGATCGCAGCCTATCACCAGTACTGGGAGCTCGACAGGCGCACCACCTCAGCCGCACCTCCTTGCGTACAGAAACAGTCGTCTGAGATTACGCCCAGCACCACCCCCCTTGTGGGCTCTCAGCCTCTGGGGGTGGTGCTGAGGAGTCTCGAACACCCACACCCACTACTCTGTCGCACCACGAGCTCCTCATGTACTGAGCTGGGCGAATCCAACTGATGTCCGCGTGGATATTTGATGGACACCAGATTCAGAAGGTCCACATATAGTATTCAGAACTGCAAATGTACAGTATCCAGAGGGTCACACCTCAAAATCTTGTTCCGAAAAAGTGATATTTGTGATTTTTATATTTTTTCAACACGTGTAGCAGTGCAGACATAAAAAAAAATGAAAAGAAAACAAAAGTATAGATCCAGTATTGTTATTAATCCAGCGCATTGTTGTATCATAATGCTGGGATGTTAGAGAAAACATTGTGACTCTATTATTGACATGGATCACCTGCTACGATGGAACTGTCAGCCTTCATTTAAAAGGCTTCTTACAGGTGCTAAAACGAGTGGTGCGACTATCAGTTGTGGTTTATGATGCAACGGCAATCAGTAATTTTATTGTGCTAAGAAGTAAATGTGACTTATATCCATAGACATAAAACTAAAAGAATGCCACGCCATATAGTGAAAATACGCTGAAATTTTTTCTGACGTGTTTCTAACCATAATGGAAGGTACACATTTAAACTACATCTAAAAGCAGCAAAATATCCCAAGGGAAAATGGGAGGCTGTTCCCTTACGCTTGCTCTTTGTTAATGGAAAATATTTTTTGTATTACTAGATTTCCGTGACAAATCAGTTGATTGCTTTTGAATTTGTTTATAAGGAAGTCCTTGGAATCATAATGTTGACAAATGAACATTTAGTGATGCTTGTGTTACCTGAAAGCGCATTACCAGGTATTATGGTGCTCATTTGGTAATGAGGTCACCAATAACTCTTCATAGACATGTGCTCAATATCAGATAGGCTAAGAGACAGTCTAGTTGTTGTGATGTTGACATGAGAATATTTGTTCTGATCCCTTTTTCTTGTCCATAAACTGATATTCAGAGACCTGTTGCCCTTTGCTGCACATCTGTTTCATCTGTGCTTTTTGCAGTAGTGAGGCCTGGCAGTCTTCTCTTTGCTTGTTGACTCTTATATAAATTTTCCATTTCAAAGATGTGACTTCATGCCTCACTACTTGTTTAGAACTAGTCACAGTCTCGTTATGGGTTACCCTACCATTCTTTGTAATTAGTTATGATATTTTAACTGGTTGAATTATATTAGCATTTAAATCTCCTTTTTGCAACAATTTAACCAGCTGGTAATTCTTCATAGATCAAATTTTACATCTGGAAGAATAACCAATGCCTTGCAACTTGTCATTCCCTGAACCCACATATAAACTCCAGCTGCTGGAGTTTGAACACTACCACTTGGGCCCTGGGAGAGTCAGGTGGCCAGCTCATGGCAGAAGCTTCTGCTGTAATTACTGTGGTCTTCCCCTGACATGGAATCACGTGAGCAAGGAAACCTTATTTGATTCCTGGCCCAGGTCTTTACAAACTTAAAGCGGGTTTTATCAGTGTATGTGGCACAAATGTTGATGGGCTGCTTTGTCATATTGACTGCAACCTTAATAATAACTTGCAAGTGCAATACTCGACAGTTTCATATAGTTGTCGGGCTGTGCCAGCACAAGCAGCAGAAACAATTTTTTTGCTTTGCATTTATCATAAAAATTAATTCATGATTTTTTTTTTTGTTGTATTTATGCTGTTTTATATTTGTTTTGCATTTTTTGTGAAAAATAATTAATAATTTTTAATGAATATTTTTTGGTTGCAATAATTGTTTTGCCATATGAATTCTCATTGGTGTAATAAATAAATAAATATATATATATATATATATATATATATATATATATATATAAATATATATAAATATATATATATAGTATATATAAATATATACTATATATATTGTGTGTGTCGTGCGAAATAAGCCAGTCCAGCGAATTAGGCCTAAAAAGCAAGGATCTTTCTGCCAAAAAAAGCAGAGTAAAAGAATTGTCATAAATCTACGAATATCAATAAGAGCATAACTAGAAAATATATATGCCATTTATTTAAAGAAATGTTAAATAAATTTAAACAGATTTATGATATATTCAGTAGAATTTGACCTTAATTTAGGGTAGGTTTCTAAGTTAGGTTTGGTCAAAAAAATACATCATTGTTAATGAAAAAATGTGTATTAATCTAAATTTTGTTTTGGAAAAGTCCAAATTTAAGGGAGTTGGGCTTATTCAGCAAGTCCTGTTTATTACGCACGACATACATATATATAGTATACATGCATACATACACAAATACATACTGTACATTATATATAGTATGGTGCACCCTGCGTGGTGCCTTTATCAATAGTGATTGTAAACACACGGAGACTAGCATAGTTTGGACTTCACTGGGACGGTATCAAGGATTCGGCCGATGTCAGGGTACCAGTTCCTCAGGCCGATGTCAGAGTACCAGTTCCTCAGGCCGATGCAGCCCTTAAACCTCACCATAACAACTATCTGATACAGTTGATGGGAGGTTAGCAAGGAAGGTTGTGTACAAATTATGGCATTCATAATGAATGTCGTACGCACCTATGTCATCCCAGCGACATTTTCACTAATAATGTATCTTATTTAGATCATTGTGCTATTCCTTGAGTGTTCACAATCACAGATGTGATTTGAGCCCACGAGAGTGTCACCCTAGCCATCACAAATACCAAACAAGCGGGTGCCTTAGTCCAAATGGACCAAGGCACCACATTAAATGTGTGTATATATATATATATATATAATATATATATATATATATATATATATATATATATAATATATATATATATATATATATATATATATATATATACACACATAAACACCACGGGAGGAATTGAATGATAGCTCTAGGCTTTTCGTATCAGCACATCAGGAGCTTGCAATGTTGCAGAAAAGAGGAGTAGGTCCAAGCAAATATGATCCGAGGAAGCGTCTTTACTTCAAGCAAAGACGCTTCCTCGGATCATATTTGCTTGGACCTGTTTTCTGCAACATTGCAAGCTCATGATGTGTTGGTTGCAACATGAAAGGCCTAGAGCTATAATTCAACTCTTCTGTAGTTTTGCATTTTGTATCGCTTGTTCACGATTTTTGCATTATGTACTGATATATATATATATATATATATATATATATATATATATATATATATATATATATATATATATATATATATATATATATATATATATATTATATATATATATATATATATTTATATATATATATATATATATATATATATATATATATATATATATATATATATATATATATATATATATATATATATATATATATAATGGAAAATAATCACAAAGGGAAATTGAATGATAGCTCTGGGCCTCTCGTGTTGCTGCCAATACTCAGGAGCTTTCAACAGTGAAAAGTAATGGCGAACAGCTTATGTAGGTGTGTCTGTGAAGGCATCCAGTGAAGCAAGAGCTGCTGGCCATGCCTTGGGATGCCTGACTGGTCAATGCCAGATACCAGAGGTTTAAGAAAATATTTTATGAGCCAACAGAAAAAGATAGTCCAGCTCATAAACAAAGAATTTGTAATAATTGGCAAGAGAATATAAAGAATGACATGCCAAGAACCAACATACTTCCATGTTTTGTTATAAAAAGAACAAAAATAATTCTGTCTTGTGATTGTGGCAGTGTTTTTCCTAAGTTCTGGAAACTTCCTCAAATTGGCAGCATAAATCAAACACTTAATAAATAATATTTTTTTTATAATCAGAGTTCTGTAATCAATAAAAATATATTTTATGGGACTTTTTCTCAAGTAATAACATTTTCAGTGTTATGGAACCTTTCACAGTCATTTAAATTTTCTCTTGTGTGTTTCCTGTGTGATGACAAAATATTCCTCTGTACAGTTCACGAGTTTCTTCAGTTGAACATAAGTAAAAAGTTCACAGATTACAGGAAGATCAGATCACCAATGTTTGTTCCTATGTCCATTACTACTACAATCATGAAATCAAAGAAGGGAGTGTCTTTCCCACTACATTCTTGGAAGCCTTACAAGCTTGCAACCTCGACTTCCTAGAAAAGAAAAATTAAGAAAATCTTTGGTGTTGCGGTGAAACTACGGTACCCTGAGTAGTATGTAGAAAAGACCTTGGTAGCAGCTAGGAAGACTTATTATAAAACTGCTGCTGTATGACCCTTGTAGGTTTAACACTTTTCTTATTATAATAATTATAGAACTGAATCTAGGATAACCAAACAAGTTAAGAATGCATTAGTTCTCCTTTGCAATGAGATTCTACCTGTGTTGCCGAATTTCCTATAAAGATTTAGCATACAAGTAGAGGGCCGCGCTTTACAGTGCTTCATTTTTCAGCGTTTTGCTAATACAGTGGAACCTCTGGTCGCGAACGCTTCCTATTACACACACTAGTTTAGGAAAAATACCATTACCTCTACACGAGTAGAGTTATTTTTTCATTAGCTTGTTACAAGTGTTGTAACATGGGGGAGTTTGGGATTACAAAAATAAATACTAAAATTTATGATCTTTAGTGATAGAAATACTTTTGCATAAAAATATAACAAGGAGTCTAACTCCTACTCTTATCTTTGGTATAGCTACTTTATACCAAGTCATACACAATATACAAAGTCACAAACAATCAGTGTAAAAGTTAATCATCATAACCCTAAGTGCCCCAGTGTCTTATGTCACTGCCATCTTCAGGTGTTTTACGACACTACCAATCCCAGTGTTAAGACTCTCCTTCATTGTGTCCTATGACACCACCTTGTCTCCGTGTTACAACACCCTTCTTTTATGTGTTACACGACACCCTGTTCTTTGTGTCACATACGACACCCTTTGCTCCGTGTTATAACACTCCTTCACCTTGTTACACCCACAACACCGCCTTGCCTCGTGTTTTAATGCTCAGTCTCTATGTCCTTTTCACTGCATCATTTGACACTAACTCACTGGGTTACAACACCGACTTTTTTTCGAAGAATACTTGTGTGTCGCCTGTCACTCACTGGGTTACCCAACCCTGACTTTCTGCGTCACCTTGACACGCAACGCTCACCGGGTGACACACAGCCTTGCTTTCCATGTGTCCGTCCTCTGACACAGACCCATAGGTCCCCGAGGTTTGCTACTGAAGCCTAAGTCAGTAGGTGTCCACTCTGTGAGGCAGTCTGGTGAACACTCTCAAAGGCTGTCACGTCACCAGTAAGTGTATTCCGTGAGAGTCTGGTGAACACTGTCAATCAGGCCGGCTCAGCAGTTCCCACATTGGGTTTGATAACGTACCCAGTGGTATTAACCACTGGTTTGGTAGGAGGTCGCAACACTTCCAAACGAACAAATCAGTTCACGACCAAAAATTTCACCGAACTTTTGAATCTGGTCACAAACACATAATCGGATGCCGAACAAACACAGCCACCACTTTTCCCATTCTGCACCATTTTTTTCGCACACGTCAATTTTCCCCACTTCCTGTTGTTTGTGTACCCCTCGCTTTGTAGTAAATCTCAGTCAAACGTGTGTTCATTTGCTGTGAACTCCATGTTTTGTATTTTGTGTGCTTTTTAATTCATTTTGCAATTAACCATGGCTTCTAAGCAAGTGAAGAGTGGTAATGTGGGTAAAAAGAAGGTTTTGAAGAAAATTGAAATAGAAGTGAAGAAGAAAATTATTGAAAAGTATGAGCGCGGTGTGCATATTACCCATCTGCTGCGTAGTTCAAGTAGCCCAATTCTACGATCTCGACTATTCTGAAGCAGAGAGCGGCTATTAAAGCAGCTAATGTTGCTAAGAGAGTTACAATGTTAACCAAGCAGAGGCCTCAAGTGCTAGAAAAGGTGGAGAAACTTTTGCTAGTGCGGTTGAACGAAAAGCAACTTGCAGGTGATAGCCTAAGTGAGGCGATCACATGCGAGAAAGCCAGGAAGATACACAGTGATTTGCGGCAGAATTACCCTTCTACGAGTGCAGAAAGTGATGAATTTAAAGCCAGTAGAGGATGGTTTGAAAAATTTCATAAGAGAAGTCGCATTCATAGTGTGGTAGGGCATGGAGAGGCTGCTAGTCCTGACGCTATGGTATAAATAACTTTTTGTGCTTAAAAATCTTAAAAAAAGAAATTATTTACATACAGTTCATAGGGGTCTGGAACAGATTAATTGTATTTACATACAATACAATTGGAATATTAGGTTCGGGTCACGACCAAATCGGGTCGCGACCAGAGTTTTGGAACAAATTATAGTCGTGACCAGAGGTTCTACTGTACAACAGTTTTCAGTTATATCATTCTTCATTCAGAGCTACAATAAATATATTCACCGCTCACTATAAGCTAGGGACGAAAATATTTTAAGGTAAGTAATGTGTATACTGTATATGCATTTTTTGGCAAAAACTTTTGCTTCACTTTAATATATGAAGGCATGCTTCAGGTTTTTATGTCATTTAAAGGAAAGAAAAAGGTTGGGTTCCCCTTTACAGGGTAGCCGGGAAACCTAACTTATTTTTTTAAAGGGGACCTTCCTATTCTCTTAAGAATGCGGATGGTTCAAGCATGCTGATTAAAAAAACTCACAAAAAATGTTAGGGGCATTTACAGAGTGGAGTGCCAGTTGAAATTTTTCGGGAATGTTAAGTTGCAAAACGCCGATACTAAAACGAAGCACAAGAAGCTGTCCCATATTTAATCACAATGTTGGGATAAGCTGGAGAATGGTCAAACCCAGAATTATAGTTCCTATTTCATGTGGCTTGTAAAAAAAATTTTTTGGGAATCAGCAATTAAAAAATATTAACCTTTCACTATATAATAATAAAAGGGGCCTTTCAAATTAGATACATTTTTTATAGATTATTGAACAAATTCTTAGCCCCTGATATTTTCAAAAAGCTTGGGCCCATTTTAAAATGTTGTGACTGTGCGACCTCTGACAATAACTGACTATAAAAGTGGGAATTCAATGTTTCAGTTTGGTTAAACCGTCACTTTTTATATTAACCTTGTCTCCAAAAAGGGAGGGTACGATTGCTAGTATTGGAGTAATACCAGGGTTTTAAAATTTGGGGAGGGCCCTCTACTATTTCCCCCCATAGTGCATTGTCCTCCCTGTGTTTTCCCCGTTGATTTCTGCATCTTTTTGTTTTTTTTATTCCCTTTTGCCATCGTAAGCAATTTTTGGAAAGAAAAGAACTGTAATAGCATATATACAAACGAATATGGAGAGTAGGGCCCAAACTTTTTTCGTTTGCTACCATTTTCAAATAATTCTTACATATTTGCATAATAAATTTTCTAGGCTAAAAGCAAAGGGCACTGTTTCTTTTTTTTATTTTGTAATTAAAAAAACTAGGGAACGTACAGAGAATATTTTGTTGCCCATGGAACACACAAATGATTACAAAAATTTAAATAACGTGAAAAGTTTTCCCTAAAATTTTAAAAGTTATTCCTTTAGAAAAAAAACCCTAAAATAATTTTTTTATCGATTTGGAACCTTTATGGATCTAGAAAAAAAAATGTTAAAAGAGTTTCATTTGTGTAGCTAATTTGTGAGGAAGTTTCCAGAACTTAGAAAAAAAACATTGCCACAAACACGAGTAAAATGGAAGTTTGTGTTCGCTCGTGATTCTCGACGTGTCATTTGTGATATATTCTCTTGATTTTCCAACATTCTGTATTTTTTGGCCTGGACTGTCTTCTTTTTGCTGGCTCATAAAATACTTTCTTGAACCTTTGGCATTGGGCACTGAGCAGTCAGGCATCGCAAGGCCCGGCTAGTGACTCTTGGCTCACTCTTGTTTCGTAAGATGCCTTCATAGATACATCTACATGGGGATTTCCATTCCCTTTTACTTTGGACTCTTGAAAAAGTGTTGGTTCAACACGAAACCCCAACCTACACCTAGCTCTCCTTGTGGTAGTTTTCATTGTTAGATCGTTTGCGGTTATTGCATGACGTATGTTATATATAATTATTATATATTTAAAAAATTTTATATTATTATAAATATAAATATTTTTTTATATATATTTTACACGTGGACCCCCGGTTTAAAGTTTTTTTCATCCAGAAGTATGTTTGGTGCTTTATGACGAATTTGTTCCCATAAGAAAATTTTGAATAGATTATCCATTTGCCCCCAAAAAATACACCCTACAAAGACTTACATAAATACACTTACATAATTTGGGCGCATTCGGGGGTATCGTTTTGCCGGGGTCCCCTATATATATATTTTAATAATTTTATATATATATTTATATATTATATTTATATAATTTATTTATATAAATATAAAATTCAATAAATCACAGTAAACAGGTGATTTCAGAATATGCAAAAAAAACACTGTGAAAGAATAGAGAAGTTCCAAGTGCTTTCGTGACTACTCACATTATCAAGGAACAATGAAAGTAAAGCATCAAAGGGAAAAGGTATATAAAGGGGTACCCCAACCTCACTATCAGTTTCCCACAACAAAAAACACCTGCCGAGACAACAGGCCCACCGGCCGAACAGACAGGTCCTTCATACAAACCCCCCAACAACTATTCTACCCAAGAAAAAAGAAATTTAAAAAAATAATTATTTGTCCAATGTATCATTAAATTCTTCCCAAATTCTATTAATTATAAATGGATCTAATTTATATAAACCAAAGGAAATATTCATATTATTGTCAAAACTGCTTTTTATGAAAAAAGATTCAATTATATTCCTGTCGACCATGGACTTGCTTGATACTACTTTCTCAACTTTTTGAAAATCAATTGGATGGTTAAAATCTCTTACATGACATGAATAAATAGAGCATTGGAATCTTGTCCAGTTCTAATGCTATATTTATGTTGTTTTAATCTTAGTTCGAGATTTTTACCAGTTTGACCGTAATAAACTTTATCGCAAATTTTACAAGGAATCTTATAGACACATCCATCAGCATTTTGGGGGTTCTGATCCACCAGGAGGCCTGGTCTCAGACCGGGCCGCGGGGGCGTTGACCCCCGGAACTCTCTCCAGGTAAACTCCAGGTCTCCAGGTAATTCTTTAAAAAATCTTTTGATAAAGAATTCCCCCAAAATGCTGATGGATGTGTCTATAAGATTCCTTGTAAAATTTGCGATAAAGTTTATTACGGTCAAACTGGTAAAAATCTCGAACTAA
>NC_069402.1:81791078-81864171 GCF_026875155.1 Cherax quadricarinatus
CCACTACAGATATCAGTACTAGAACTCAACACACAACTCATGATATAAATAACCATAATTTAAACCTAGAAGATGATTGATCACGTTGACCCTGATCTAAACCTCCATAATCTGACACCCAATCAAAACCTATTGGAAAGTAACTGCCTTTATTACACAGCATCACAAGCCAGCACTATCCTAAACAATGCTAAAAGTCTATCAGTACTTAACTACAACATCAGGTCCTTAAGCAAACACTATGATGACCTCCTAGCACTCCTTGAATCACTAAAGACACCCTTCTCGTGCATTATTCTTACTGAGACCTGGCTTAAGCAGGACACATTAGATATCTACCCTCTACCAGGATACACAGCAATTCACAACTGCAGACCAAACCAAGTTGGGGGTGGTATTGCAATCTATTACTCTAACCAATTGTCTTAGCACCACTTGCTTTAGTGATGAATATGGGGAATACATTTTTGCTAATTTTACTGTAAAAAACCTTAAGACGCCTATAACAATCGGTGCCATTTACCGGATACCTCACACAAACATCCCAAATTTCAGTGAGAAATTAAAGTCACTAATAACAAACAGACAAATGAATAAGCACCACCTTCTCTTAGCTGGAGACTTCAACATCAACCTTGGCTTACTAGATGATCAGCCTGTAACTGATTTCATCAACAATATGAACAACACACTTCTCATACCAACAATAACTAAACCAACCAGGCTCACTGAGACAAGTGCAACCATAATAGACCACATATGGACCAATATACTAGCCCCCCTTAAATCAGGGATAATCACAGATAGCACTACAAACCACTACCCTACCTTCCTCCTGACAAACATTAGTAAACCACCACTTGAATACAACAAAGTCTCATTTAGACTCCATGACGAGGCCTCAGTAAGGAAGTTCACAGCTGACCTAGAGACTTGACTGGCCTACAGAATTCTCCAAGGCCAATGGTATTGATGACTGGACAGACATTTTTCTTAACAAATTACTTAGACTATACAACAAACATTGTCCTATAAAAACAAAACAGATCACAAACAAACGGCTTGGTTGCCCATGGCTAACCAGCACCATTCTGAAATCCATTGACAAGAAACACCAATATGAAAAGCAATACAGACAGGGCTTAATACACAAAGATATTCTTAAACACTATTCATCAGCTCTCACCAAAGTAATAAAGAAAGCCAAACAACTATACTACTCCAGTAGATTCACAGACACTAGAGGAGATATAAAAAGACCTGGAAAACACTCTCTCAGATTCTAGGGGCCCACAAACTGAGAAAAACCAAGAATATTGTCCTAACTAAACCTAATGAAACACCACTACATCCCCTGACACAGCTAACAAGATAAACGACTTCTTCTCAACCATAGGATCTAATCTCCCCAGTAAAATCCCAAAATACCAATGCCCATGCCGGGGAATACCTAGATGGGAATTTCCCTAATTCCTTCTATCTTGCACCAAACTGAGGCCTACGAAGTCACCGAGATTATAAAGTCACTTAAAAATAACTCTGGGAATCTGTCTCATGTCCCACCATTACTGTACAAGCGAGCGGCCCATGTCCTTTCGCATGCTATTTCATTACTTTTTAACAAGTCACTAGAGACTAGCACCTTCCCGAAACTACTCAAGATGGCAAGGGTCACACCAATACATAAAGGTGGTGACCCTACAGACTTAAACAACTATAGGCCAATATCTAACTTACCATTGCTATCCAAAATCTTTGAGAAACTCGTGCACAGGAGACTGTATTCATTTATAACGGCTCAAAACATACTCAACCCCTGCCAATTTGGATTCAGGAAAAATAAAAGCACTAATGATGCAATCATAAAAATGCTAGATCTGCTTTACACAGCATTGGAAAATAAGGAATATCCACTAGGAATTTTTATTGACCTAAGAAAAGCTTTTGAAACAGTAGACCACAACATCCTACTCCACAAACTTGATCATTACGGTATAAGAGGCCATGCGCTTGCTTATTTCAAATCTTACATTACTAATAGGTATCAGTATGTCACCATTAAAGACACAGCATCAGCAACACGGCCACTTGATACTGGAGTTCCGCAGGGAAGTGTCCTTGGTCCCCTGCTCTTCCTCATATACATCAATGACCTTCCAAACGTATCCCAACACCCGAAACCCATTCTCTTTGCTGACGACACGACTTATGTCATCTCTCACCCTAATCTTGCCACCCTCAACACCATTGTGAATGAGGAGCTGATCAAAATATCGACATGGATGACAGCCAATAAACTTACGCTTAACACTGACAAAACCTACTATATTATGTTTGGTAGCAGAGCAGGAGATGCACAAATTAACATTAAGATTGACAACACTCTAATTACCAGAAATAATGGGGGCAAAGTCCTAGGCTTATACCTTGACAACAACCTGAATTTCAGCACCCATATCCAGCATATAACCAAAAAAGTATCCAAAACGGTTGGGATCCTCTCCAAGATACGATACTACGTGCCGCAAATTCAAATTCAAATTCAAATTCAAAGTTTATTCTCTATAAGGATTACAATGCTGAGTTTACAGAAATTTGGTTATTGTTTGGTTTAACATGTAGTAAAATTGAGATTACAGAGTGTACCACTAGAACGCTTAGCATGGCTAGGCATTTCGGGCATACTTAGTTTTATTCTTAAATGTAAAATATTACAAATTATGAGGTAAGTTGGTATTATGGCTAAGTGACTAAATACTATTTTGTGAGTTTAGCAGTGTGAATGCTTTTGTTTTGGCACAGTATATAGTTTCAGTATTGGAGTATCACAGGATTCATTATATTAAGACTGAGATTAATATTTCTGTTTATGGTCAAATGAGTGTGTGAGTGTAAGTGTGAACCACCAGGTGGTATTCGTGAAGTTAGTTGACTATATACCACTATACCACTCACTTATTTATCCATACCTCACCTATGCTATTTGTGCTTGGGGATCAACTGCAGCAACACACCTAAAGCCAAGAATAACCCAACAAAAAGCTGCAGTAAGAATAATCACTAAATCCCATCCCTGGCAACACACCCTCCCACTCTTCATAGACCTAAACTTACTCCCAGTTCAGTACATCCACACTTACTACTGTGCAATCTACATCTACAGGACCTTAAATTCCAATATCAACCTTGACCTAAAACGCTTTCTTGATAGTTGTGACAGAACCCACAGGCATAACACCAGACACAAACATCTCTACGACATTCCCATTGTCCGACTAAACCTTTACAAAAATTCAATGTATGTCAAAGGCCCTAAAATCTGGAATACCCTACCTGAGAACTCTAGAACTGCAGACACATTCATCACCTTCAAAACTACCTTAGAAAACATCTTAAACTCCCTGATACACCCCGTCAACTAACTACACGAATACCACCTGGTGGTTCACACTTACACTCACTCACTCATTTGACCATAAACAGAAATATTAATCTCAATCTTAAAATAATGAATTCTGTGATACTCCAATACTGAAACTATGTACTGTACCAAAACAAAAGCATTCACATTGCTAAACTCACGAACTAGTATTTAGTCACTTAGCCATAATACCAACTTACCTCATAATTTGTAATATTTTACAATTAAGAATAAAACTAAGTCTGCCCGAAATGCCTAGCCATGCTAGGCGTAATAGTGGTACACTCTGTAATCACTATTTTACTACATGTAAACCACACAATAACCAAATTTCTGTAAACTCAGCATTGTAATCCTTATAGAGAATAAACTTTGAATTTGAATAAAGGCTAAAGTATCATTTGAAAACAGGTGAATTTGTAAATGAAGTGATAAGCCTATAGAGGCAGGTGCCAGAAGTCGCCAGAAACTTAACACAGGTCAGCTGTTTTTAATAATCTTCCTGGCCTGCTAGTGTACTCGCATATAATCTAGTGATACCAGTGAATAGCAGAATACAGTGCTGTAGTAGCAACTAACCAGTATTATAATGGTACTTAGTGGAGTGGAGTGACTTTCATTAGTTTCTTTTTCTTGAAATACCAGACATATACTGTGAATTTCATATAACCTGTAGCTACCAGCGGTCGCAATATACACAACAAGAAGCAATTATTACTACAGAAAAAGCGTCCCTCCTCCAAAATTTCCACCAGTCAACTATAGTGATAATATAGCATTTATTGTGGTGGAGGCCAAAAAGAAAAATTAGAAAAGCTAGATACAGCGATTGATAAACAAGGGTTGAGGCTCGACCGTTCGTCACTGTAGGAATTGCCAGCAGTCACCGGTTTCTTCAACACGCAAGTTATACTTTTGTATCAATCAAATAACATATTACTCGGGTAGAATTTTCCAGTAGATCCTTCATGTGTTAGCCCAAATCACCGACCAGTATGTTTTAAATAAGTGACCCGCTGATCAGATCAGACTGGCTCCGAACCCTCGACTGGACCGAACCCTCGACTGGTCGAACCCTTGGCCGGTTTCAAACGGATTCGTTGGACAATAAAGCAGACTGTGAACGGATGGGGTTGTAGGCGCCCTTATAAACACAAACAATAAATATAAAACAAACTCCAGGAGCGTACTCCGGTAAGCTGTCCTGATATAAAAGTGCAGTTAGAAATAGAAATACAGATAGCTAGAGCTTTACTTAAGAGGTTATTAATAGAGTATTCAAGAGGTTGTTAGTAGAATTACAGTAAATCAACCATTCAAATCATTATGAAGCTGTGTTTAGTCTGCAATAAATCAAACAAATGGGCTTCCACATGGATAAATTGTCATTTTTGTGGAAATTGGTGTCACGCCCCTTGTGCAGATATCCAAGAACTAGCTACAAGCAGTATTAAAACAGGGAAGTGTTTTTGGGTATGCCCAAAGGAGATAAATCTGTGGACTAAAATCACAAGGGTATTAAAAGAGGACAACATCAAAGCTACTTTCATAGACAACCTGGAAGCTTTCTACAACAGATGGAAACATAAAAAGTCTGGGCTGAATGGTACTGCCCTTGATACTGGGCAGACACTGCAAGGCTCCAGGCGGACATCAACCAAATCTTTCAGTGGGCTGCAGAAAACAATATGAAGTTCAACGATGAGAAATTTCAATTACTCAGATATGGTAAACATGAGGAAATTAAATCTTCATCAGAGTACAAAACAAATTCTGGCCACAAAATAGAGCGAAACACCAACGTCAAAGACCTGGGAGTGATCATGTCGGAGGATCTCACCTTCAAGGACCATAACATTGTATCGATCGCATCTGCTAGAAAAATGACAGGATGGATAATGAGAACCTTCAAAACAAGGGATGCCAAGCCCATGATGACACACTTCAGGTCACTTGTTCTATTTAGGCTGGAATATTGCTGCACACTAACAGCACCTTTCAAGGCAGGTGAAATTGCTGACCTAGAAAATGCACAGAGAACCTTCACGGCGCGCATAACGGAGATAAAACACCTCAATTACTGGGAGCGCTTGAGGTTCCTGAACCTGTATTCCCTGGAACGCAGGTGGGAGAGATACATGATTATATACACCTGGAAAATCCTAGAGGGACTAGTACCGAACTTGCACACGAAAATCACCCACTACGAAAGCAAAAGACTTGGCAGACGATGCAACATCCCCCCAATGAAAAGCAGGGGTGTCACTAGCACGTTAAGAGATCATACAATAAGTGTCAGGGGCCCGAGACTGTTCAACTGCCTCCCAGCATACATAAGGGGCATTACCAACAGACCCCTAGCAGTCTTCAAGCTGGCACTGGACAAGCACCTAAAGTCGGTTCCTGATCAGCCGGGCTGTGGCTCATACGTTGGTTTGCGTGCAGCCAGCAGTAACAGCCTGGTTGATCAGGCTCTGATCCACCAGGAGGCCTGGTCACAGACCTGGCCGCGGGGGTGTTGACCCCCGGAACTCTCTCCAGGTAAACTCCAGGTAAACAACTCACCACAGAAAAACTAAACACAGTATAATATTACAAATGATTCGTCCCACCTCACTTCCATACACTACATTCATCCCACAAGCGAACAAACACTACATCATCCTACAAGCGATCTTACACAATCACGTATACAGTGGACCCCCGCATAACGATGGCATCACATAGCGATTTTTCCGCATAACGATTACTTTTATCGCAAAATTTTTGCCGCGCATACCGATTAAAAACCCGCTTACCGATTTTCGTCCGAGACGCGTCCAATGTGCCCTCACATGTGCCGGCCGTCCCATTGTTTACCAGCCAGCCTCCGCGGTAACATCCAAGCATACACTCGGAATATTTCGTATTATTACAGTGTTTTCGGTGCTGTTTCTGGAAAATAAGTGACCATGGGCCCCAAGAAAGCTTCTAGTGCCAACCCTATGGTAAAAAGGGTGAGAATTAGTATGGAAATTAAGAAAGATTTTGAAGGGTTTGGGGCTAAACCCTGAGAAGCCTATGCCAGTTGTGGAATCCATTGTGCCTACTTCAAAGATTAAGGAAATGTGTGCACAGTGGGTTGAACTGCAAACCTTTATAGATGAAAATCACCCTGACACAGCTGTTGCAAGCCGTGCTGGTGACTATTTCAATGACAATGTTATGGCCCATTTTAGGAAAGTCTTGAAGGAACGGGAGGTACAGAGCTCTATGGACAGATTTGTTGTGCGACAGAGGTCCAGTGACTCTCAAGCTGGTCCTAGTGGCATTAAAAGAAGAAGGGAAGTAACCCCAGAAAAGGACTTGCTACCTCAAGTCCTAATGGAAGGGGATTCCCTTCTAAACAGTAAGAAGATAATGCTCTCCCCTCCTCCCATCCCATCAATCATCACCAGATCTTCAATAAAAGTAAGTGTCATGTAATTGTGCATGCCTTTTTCAGTTTGTGTGTATTAAAATTAACATTTCATGTGGTAAAAAAAAATTTTTTTCATACTTTTGGGCGTCTTGCACGGATTAATTTTATTTCCATTATTTCTTATGGGGAAAATTCATTCGCATAACGATTATTTCGCATAACGATGAGCCCTCTTGCACGGATTAAAATCGTTAACCGGGGGTCCACTGTATTTAGTAATATTCTTCAAATATAATTTCCATTTTTTAAGTAACAAACTTCTTCTATCATATAATAAAATATACATAGTCATTACTATTAAACATTAACTTAAACAAGTACTATATTCTTATTCTACAGACCGCAGCATTTCTTGCATCACCATCCTAACCCTACTTAACACATTGTACATGAACACATATCCTTATATACCCATCACGTCAATAATATTCATTGAACTTCACTGAATACTAATATACAACCCATTCTGAGTACATGAAATTCTCTCTTACATACTGCTAAATACACTTGATGTATGATAAAAATCACGCACATTACATTATCTCATTATTAGCAGTACATTTGGTACACAGACATATTTATCACTCCCGCATGTCCTTTGCTTTGATACAACCACCAGTCCTGATAATACATTACAACATATTCCAAATTTAACTTATCCATTACATACATCAGTAAACCAGCCTGAGTATGACCGTATACTTTTCACATTCACACAAATATTGCTCATTTCCATGTCCATTAAAATCTTAACAACTTTTCCCTTACGAACCCCCACAAACTTACTTAAAACACACTCCACAACTACGCTGCAATTTCACACCATATCAAGGAACTCCTCATATGTTCCCAAATTCGAGACGAGCCCGGTGCAACCCCTGAAATTCATAACGCACCCCCCCCCTTTTTTTTTTTTCTCACTCTGCCAACAAACCTCTGACATTCATACTTTGATATCCTTCAGGAAAAGCCCTTTCCCATCTGCTTCCATATATCCCCCTATTATGACTAAGTGTTTTGTACATTGTTGCAGCCAATACCTTCTTTCGCACCACCCAATCCCCATTACCCCTCATGGCCCATGATACGAAAACAAAATCCGCTATGATGTACACCAAAGCACACTGCACAGACTCTTCCACACCTCCCACATCTAAACTCAATGCCCTTAACCCTTTACCAGGCTGTGCCTCATATTTGAGCAGATGCAACAATTGCAGCCTATATTGTGAGAGTATATGCAATTCTTAGACATATTTATTTGTGATCATTTTTTGAGTTTATTTTTGGGCCATAAAATGCCCTTTTTGGCTGCATCAAATATGAGGCACTCCCTGACAATGGTTAAACTGTAGGTGACAAATCAGGCCTGACAAAAGCATTTGTCTGGCAAGCCTGACAAAGGCATTTGTCTAAAAGAATCATAACAGCTGCTATAACTGATAATTAAAGGCATAAATATACATTTAAGGTTTATTCATAAACAACTTGGGTAAACAAAAGGCACAGAAACTTGATTTCAATAAATTTAATACTGATATCCCTCCCCCACCCACCCTCCTCAAAATCCCACCCATCCACTCCCGTATACACTCCAAATTTTTACAAAAATATACTACATGAAAAGCTGTCTCCCTATCCCCACACACCCTACATACGTCTTCCACCATCAACCCTCTCTCCCTAAGCACCACACCAGACAGCAATATTCCATGAAGGAAACGAAACATTACCTCTCTCACTCTTGGTCTGAACGCACCAACTGCAACCTTACCCAAATGTCTCCCCATGCATACATTGGGTATATGCCCTCAACATTCGCAATCACCCTCACCCCTACAGCACGCTCCAGAACACCCACCCGTATCCTAGACGGATCTCTAACATACAATAAAGCTCGCAGCACATCCTCACACTCATCTCTGATCCTACCCACCACCTTCGTGCCTCCTCATATAATGCTTGCACACCCTTCCCCACACGACCTTCCACTCGGAGAAACCCCCTCTTCAAATATATACACTTAACCCTTAATCTTATATCTATTAAACCCAATCCACCTTTGTCGACCGGTAGCATAACAACACTCCTACCCAACCAGTCACACCCAGAACCCCATATATAATGAAAAACCTTTTTTAGCATTCTTGTTATGTCCGGTCCTGCCAACGGATATACTGCTGCCACATGCCAGACCATACTATATAACATTACATTCACCACTATTACACGATGTATCGTCAAATGCATGGGTCTCAAAACATTTAACCTACCCACCAACCTATCCACTGCCCTCCCAGAATTAACCATCCGTGCCTCCCCGGCATTCCCCATATAAATTATCCCACACACCTGTAGTCTATCCACCACACCAACGCACAGCTGTTTCCCATCTCGCCCTCCCTACCCAATTCCCTAAGACCAATAATTTTGATTTCTCCACATTCACTCTTAAACCTGTAACTCCTTCAAAACCACCAATCACATCCTCCACCTCATGTAAACTTTCCTCCCTGCTCATTAGAATTGTTGTATCATCCACATACCCTATTATTCCCATCCCTCCATTCTCCACACCACGATCCACCCCTAAACATCTCCCCACTGCCCTGTAAAAAGGGTCCTGTATACAAGCAAACAACAGTTGAGACAGAGGACATCCCTGCCTTATGCCTCTACCCATTGAAACCCACTCTCCCAATTTCCCATTCACCTGCACATGTACACCTACCCTATTATACAAAGTCTCAATCCAACGCACCATCTCTTCCCCAAAACCCTGCCTCCGTAAGATATGCCACAGTGCCTCTCGTTCTACGTAATCATATGCTGCCTGCCAATCCAATGCTAAGACACCTCCCCCCCTTTATTCTCCCCCTCCATACTTTCCACAAAATCTTTTATTATTCCATGCTCCTCATACATCGTCCTCCCAGGCACCCCATACTTGCCTCTCGCAACCACTCTATCTATCACGCACTTCAGCCTGCTCCCCCAAGATTTTGCGAATATCTTATAAGCAGCACATAACGACAACGCCCTGTAGTTCTGCACTGTAATAGGGCCTTTCCCTTTTGGAATCAATACTACTATTGCAGTACGCTGCAACTCGCCCATCCTCCCCTCACTTTTCATCACATTCATCAGGTTCACTAAAAAATCCTTCAACACACTCCAATGCTTCACATAAAATTCACAAGGAAAACCCATCTATCCCTGGCGCTTTACCTCTCGCCATATTCTCCAAAGCTCTCCATACCTCCCCCTCTTCAATATCCCCCCCCAATGCCATACGATCACTTCCACTCAGCACACAAGTACATTCTCCCCCAATCTCTCTAAATCCTCACGTTCACTCCTACACCCCACAAATATTTTCCAAACCAACTATCCAGAAAAACCACTCATACCCTCAGTAGTTCGCAACTCCTGACCCTTCGCATACCCACCCAAGTTCTCGTGTACTACCATTGTCAACTCCATTGTCAACCTGCGTCCCGTGGCCCATAACAAAACAGGCTGATGGCCTGTCACCCCAAATCACCTCCTCTAACCCCCCTTTCACCCTCGCCTCATAAAATCTCTCATTGTGCATATCTCTTATCTGCCACTTTAACGTTTCCCAATTTCCTCCATTGGATACACACCTACCACAGCACCCCTCTCATAACAACCCTGCAACTGCCCCTTAAATACTGTTGAAGCCCATATGTCATCCATGCTTCATTCTTTCCCCTTCGCACAAATATTGCCTTATCCTCCTCTTCGCAACCCCATCCCACCACCCAATAAATCGCTTGCATCTTACCCCCACCCCATAAGTCCCCCCACAAACTTTCAAATCCCCCCTCCACCCCCTCACCCAGTAGTCGTACATTCAATTCCAGTACCCCAAATATCTCTTAGGCAAACCGTCCCAATTTAAATCAGCATAAACCACCCTATGATCTGAATAAACGACATTCACCGTCTGCACCCGCGTCACCCTCACACCCCTTGTCACATACAACCTATCTAGTCATGCAGCATAGCCCTTTCTATGAAATGTGTGCTCTATCTCGCAATCCCCTCCATCAACTATATCCCTCAATCCCACACCTCTCAACAGATCCCCTAAACCTGCCAAAAAACACCCTGCCCCCCCCTCGGTTCCACATCCTTCCTACACACCACACAGTTCCAGTCGCCACCAACTATTGTCACTGATGGTAATGACCGCAAATAATATACAAATACATTATTCACAAATTCATTCTTTACCCAGTAGTCGTACATTCAACTTCCAGTACCCCAAATATCTCTTAGGCAAACCGTCCCAATTTAAATCAGCATAAACTGCCCTATGATCTGAATAAACGACATTCACTGTCTGCACCCGCGTCACCCTCACACCCCTTGTCACATACAACCTATCTAGTCGTGCAGCATAGCCCTTTCTATGAAATGTGTGCTCTATCTCGCAATCCCCTCCATCAACTATATCCCTCAATCCCACACCTCTCAATAGATCCCCTAAACCTGCCAAAAAACACCCTGCCCCCCTCGGTTCCACATCCTTCCTACGCACCACACAGTTCCAGTCGCCACCAACTATTGTCACTGACGGTAATAACCGCAAATAATATACCAATACATTATTCACAAATTCATTCTTTACCCTTACTCATTCTCAGCCGGCACATACACAAAAAACTACTGCCATCCTCTCCCCTCTCCACCACCCATCTATTCTTAACACACGAACCCCCCCCTTCACCCCTAAAGCAAAAAACGAGCTCGTCTCTCGGATCAGGATTCCACCCCTCCCTTCATTCGCTCCAAAAACATCACAAACACTCTGTACCCATCCCCCTCCAAATTTCCCCTTTCCCCGCTTGAAATTATGTTCCTGCACAAAAACAATATCTATAGCATAACGCCTTAAAAATCCCTTTACCCCCAGACGCTTTTCACTCGCGCACAATCCATTAATATTCACTGTCATGCACCGGAAACCTACTTATGTGATTTCAAACCCCTGCCCCATTTCACCTTTCACTGACACGCTTCCAGTGTGTCTGCTTTTTCCACTTTTTTCTCCATTGCCCACTCGTGGCTTCTCCTGATCCAACACCGGACCAGGCATACCTTTAGAGCTCCCACGCACCACATCAACCCCCCGGCTTTTTTCCGGTCTCTGTGCCGGGGTCAAAACATCATCCGAGTTGGAATATGTCGCCGCCCTCTTACGGTTGACACTCTCTGCTCCCTTCCAACTCACTGGATGCCTCCCCCGTGAATCTCAGCATTCACCTCAATCACTTCCACCACTCCTGGCGAATCATCTACCATGTTCGCCAATCTTCAAGTTACTCATCTTCAATCTGAACAGGACTCCTCACCATCCCAAGTTAAACCTCAGAAAACCCTTTTTCTCAAGGATTTTTCCTTCACGTTTTACCAGTAGGGCCTCCCTCTACCTGCACTTCACCACTCTGCACAGTCTTCCAGGGCTCCAAGGCAGATGCCTCACCCTCCCACTAACTGTGACAGTGATGGGCTGGTAACCCCCCCAGTGGCAGCTCACGCTCCACTTCCTCACTCGAGGAAGTGCCACTTCTTTTGTACAGGTGACTCATCGCATGACCCACCTCCCGGGTTTTGGCTCTTCACCATCTCACTACCTAGTTCCTGTCTCCGCTGCCATCTCCCACACTGGGCCGCCATATGGTCATATGCACCACATAACCTACACGTCTTCTGCTGCCCAGCGTAGTACACCATTACCTGCATCCTAAATGCATCCAGTATGACGTAAGATGGGATGGAATGCCTCAACGTCATCTTGAGCGTGAACGTACCATCCGGCAAGCTGGCGTACGCCCCATCCATCCATTTACCAGCCATAGCCAGGTGTACGGTTCCATACTGTTCAAATACATTCCGCAGGTCAGTCTCGTCCATTTCAAATGGCATATTTCGGACTTTCACCCATGTGTAATGCCTAGACACGTCGATGAGTCGAACACGTATCGCTGAATTAACATCCACACTCCCGTCCTGGTACTTGTCAACCAGCCGTTCATACACTCCAGCTGATCTCAACTTGACGAATATACGATAGGCACCATTTAGCGCCACACCATACAGTTCTTGATCCGCAACACCATAGGTGTCACGGATAATTTGCGGTAAAAGCACTTGCACAGACTGAGGCGTTATTGCACCACGCACCAATTCAAGGCACACCGTGTGCACACGCCTTCTCACAGACTGCGCCATGTTATGAAAATATAAGTCTCCTCCAATGGCCAGCAGAGGGCAGTAGTCACACGTCCGCACTCTGCTCAGGTCAAGCGGCGAATAAAAATGAGTGCAACAGTTGGGTATCTCTGTTACCGAAACGTTTCGCCACGAGTTGCTTCTTCAGGACTGAAGAAGTAACTCGTGGCGAAACTTTTTCTTTAATAAATGTCCTGAACTGTACATAAGTGTCTTTTTCCACTTATTGCACCAACTATGATTTAAATTTTACTCTTTCACTAACCCCCACCTCACTCCCTCTAACTTTGTACATTCCTAGTCTTGTACATCCCTGCCAGCAACGCTGTGACCCTTACAGGTTTAGCACTTTAATTGATTATATTATTACTGAAGAAAATAGGAGTAGTTAGTGAATAAGTAGAAGTGATTAGTCCCTCAGCTCCTCAACAATGTTGTTCCAAGTTGCAAACTCAACAAAATGTTTTCCATTAACCCACGACTGGGATTATGTGTCTCACCGTTGTCAGGTTTGGGAAATTGCGCTCTTCAAGAATAAAGAATTAAGATTTTATTTGTAAAGGTTACAATGTGTAATTACAATTTTGGTTTGCTAAGTACAAAGAAAGCCACTATTATGCCGGGGCATTTTGGGCAGAAAAATTCCGACTGTTTCCGCCTTACAAATTTGACACGCATGACTCACTCACAGATAGAGAAACGACCGGCGCCATTAGTTTAACAGTTTAATATCTTTATTGTACACCCATACCCATCCAGTGGGCGGTAGTCAAGATATTACAGAGGTACATAATGGATCCAGGAACTGGGCAGCAAAGTTTTGATAGCTGAATAAGTTATAGTGGTAATGAATTATTTAAATGTTTATATCTCGGCCGCACCTCTGTGGGAGGACCGCTGATCCACACTCTCAGTCCAACATATTTTAATAGATTTTCCTGTCTGTCAGCAAGGCTTACAGGATTCACTTCAGCAACTTCACCACTGTTACACATACTAACTGCAGATTCTCTCTCTCTCTCACCTTTTAATGGAATTAACCTATTACACCAACTACGATTTTTTTTTATATTGAAACCAACTACGATTGCAAGTTTTGCACCTGCGCTAGCCCCTACCATCGTGCACCCCTACCATCGTGCACCCCTACCCACAGCACTGTGTAACCCATACGGATTTAATGCTTGTATTATTATAGGCGAGCTTGTAAAGTACTTGAATGACAGTGTGTTGGGGAGAGATATGGGATTAAAAGATAATGAACTGATACAAAGTGGGAGTTGTCACAGTTGCTTTTTTGAGAATTCTTTCAGAAAATTCTGAAGAGAAGTTGCAGAGGCTAGTAAAAGAAATTGGGCTGGTACATAAAGGAAGAAAAATAAAGTGAACATAGAAAAAAAAGAAAAGCGATGAAGTAACAAAAAATTTAAGCAATGAAAACTGTATATTAGATTGGAGGGAGTAGGAAGGCAGTAAATATATTCAGATATTTGGTAGTGAACTAGTCGGTGTGTGGGTCTATAAAAGATGGGGTGGACCATGGATTAGACGAGGAGGTGGTGGATGGTGCATTGGGGAATCTATAGAAAGCAAGAACGTTATTCATGGAGACAAAAGGGGTAATGTACCAGGGTATGGTGGTACCAACAAAGATGGGTGTGATGCATGAGTATTGAATGCTGCAGTGCGGTGGAAGCTATTGACAGTAGAGATGTCATGCTTGAGGGCGATGTGGGGTGTGAATATTATGCAGAGAATTCGGAGAATGGAGTATAGAAGACGGTGTGGAGTTTCAAAGGATATAATTCAGAGGGCTAAGGAGGAGATATTGAGGTGGCTTGGGTATTTAGAGAGGATGGAGCAGAATAGGTTGACCAAGAGAGATTTATAATTATGATGTGAAAGGATGGTAGTTGGGGGTCATTCCAGGAAGGGGAGTAAAAGTTTTGAGTGCTAGGGGCTTGAACATCCAACAGACTTGTGTGAGTACATTAGATCGAAATGGGTTGAGACAAAGTGTTTTTTTATGATGCCGTGTTCTAGTAATTCTCTAGAGCCAACATTGTTTTAATCACCAGTGACTGGTGATTTAAAACTAGTGATTAAGACTAGTTAAAACTGATGCGAGGTGATTCACCAAGCTTCAGCTTCGATCATATGCCACAGAGTGTGAGTGTCCTGCTCTGCTGCGCTTACAAGGTAACGGGAGGGGGGGGTGCACCTGACCACGTTCCTGTTTCTATATGCAAAAACTTTCAAAGTTCCTCGATGCTAGTGAGAGGCTCTTGATCCAAGGTATTAGACCTCACCCCTCTCTCTCCTAGGATCGAATTCGTTTACCTACTGTTTCCCCTAGGCACTGTATAACACAGATTTAGCGTTTCCCCATAAATGGCAAAATAATAATAATCATAATAATAACATAATAATGAAAAGAAAAAAATAATCATAAATATATTTGCAAAAGGAACTTTTGTTCCCTTTCACCACCCGGCTTTGGTTAGTTTTAGTTGTGCCGTCTTAGTGACTAACATATTGTGTCTCCACATACCCCCCCCCCCCCCCAACAACAGAAAAATAAAGCAGGATTACAGAGGACATACAGTAATGAGACAGATTAAAAGTAAGATTATTTCCATCCACTGCGTTACAAAACATAAAATATTCAGAAAGTACACAGAACGTGCACCATTTGTGTCTTTATCAGACCTTACCAGGCATAGTCCCATCACTAAATAAGATATTACAGTTATTTCACAGCGCTATATGACCCTTACGGGTTTAGCACTTGGTTTTGATTATAATAATACTGTCATTTCAAATATTACAATTTCTTCACAAAGCTGAAATAAACAACACAAACTGGAGATAGTTTCAAAAAATTTATTACGACTTCTTGAATCTTATTATCCCTTCGGGTAAGAGAAATAACAAAAAGGCACAATACCGTGACTGGAACAATACACAATATGATATATAATAATATCTTTATTTCTACCAGTACATGTACAAAGTATACTGTGGAAAATACTGTATATATTTTCCAGAAATTCGGTATTTGTATGTAAATAGATGGCCATACTGTATTTAATAATATTTATGTCATAGAAAACAGAGAGTCTGCATCTGCGCAGAAGGAGACTCGCCATCTTGGCTTTGAATTTTGTACAAACGTTGGTGTAATGGGAAGAATTTTTCGTGCTCTAGAGGATAAAATTGTGTTGACACCTCTCAAATAGGAGGCAAAATTGGTGTATGTGCATTCCTGCATAACTTGAGATATCAGACAACTGGACAAGACAACTCCAGGAACCTCAGATAAGCTCTCTAGATTTGTGTGTAATTCTGGCCAGCATTATTTTCATAGATTTAGTTAGAGCGAGGTTTTCTGAGTATGATACACATTAATCTCCAGTTAAATTGGTGAGTGATATTACCTGGAGTTTACCTGGAGAGAGTTCCAGGGGTTAACGCCCCCGCGGCCCGGTCTGTGACCAGGCCTCCTGGTGGATCAGAGCCTGATCAACCAGGCTGTTACTGCTGGCTGCACGCAAACCAACGTACGAGCCACAGCCCGGCTGATCAGGAACCGACTTTAGGTGCTTGTCCAGTGCCAGCTTGAAGACTGCCAGGGGTCTGTTGGTAATCCCCCTTATGTATGCTGGGAGGCAGTTGAACAGTCTCGGGCCCCTGACACTTATTGTATGGTCTCTTAACGTGCTAGTGACACCCCTGCTTTTCATTGGGGGGATGTTGCATCGTCTGCCAAGTCTTTTGCTTTCGTAGTGGGTGATTTTCATGTGCAAGTTCGGTACTAGTCCCTCTAGGATTTTCCAGGTGTATTAAGATATATTTTCCTTCTGTTATGTAATTGTGTATATATATAACTATTTATTTTTTAATATACAGTCCACAAATTTATATATTTACCAGTATTCCTGGTGTATGTATATTTCATTTAATTAATAGGTCCAGAGCAACTTGTGGTTATGACAGTGGTAGGTATCGAAGGGGGACATTTTCTGTGACCTAGGTGTCCCAAATTCCTACTTGTCTATGTAACATTGATAAATAATAATTATCTTTGTTATCATTTACTGTTATGTACATAATTAGTTACATTCAGATAAATGCAATTTTCCACATATACAGGCCATAGCTGACATCAATGATATACTACTATATAGAAAGCCACTTGTTATGCAGAGCATAACTGAAACTGATGACGACGCTTCAGTCCGACTTGAACCATCAACTAGCATGTTTCTCCTGTTTTCGGGTAAAAGTTCTCACCCGGGCTGTGGCTCGTACGTTGGTTTGCGTGCAGCCAGCAGCAACAGCCTGGTTGATCAGGCGCTGATCCACCAGGAGGCCTGGTCACAGACCGGGCCGCGGGGGCGTTGACCCCCGAAACTCTCTCCAGGTAAACTCCAGACACCAGGACACAGGGAGTGGTAAGGCAACAGCTGTTAATGTCTTCTAAAACCCTCCAACAATAACAACATTCAGCATCGCCCTTGGTGGAGTGTGGACGTCTCGCTCGGAAGGAGCACTGAAGTGGTTAGAAAAACACATAAGCAAACACTAGGACATATTTATTAGAAAACGTTTCGGTCCTGGGACCTTGATCATTTCTAACATACATGTATGTATGTTAAAAGACATTATATATAGGCGGAGAGTGAGGTGTGAGTGAAGCATGGTGACCTGAAGAATGTCATGTTGAGATGAAGACGGGTGGGCGATGAAATGATGTGACTCCTGTGTTGGTGGTGCTTAGCCTGGTTGAGTATCATGTATGCTTAAGTTTTAGAAATTTTGTGGTTTCCAGCAAAGCACTACTACTCTGTAATCTGTAAATACCTTTGTAACTTGTCATGATTGTGACCAGACCTACCTGGAGTTCACTACCTTTGTAAATTGTGAGTTCATTACCTTTGTAACTTGCTCAACTATCAAAACTTTGAGGCCCAGTCCCTGGACCCATTATGTACCTCTGTAATCTTTTGACTACCGCCCACAGGATGGGTATGGGGTGCATAATAAAGATATTAAACTAAAAAACTACCTTCCCAGCAACACAGGAGTCACATGATCTCATCGTCCACTCGTCCTCATCCCACCATGGTATTCTTCAGGTCACCATGCGTCACTCACACCTCACTCTCCGCCTAAACATAATGTCTTTTAACCTCTGTATGTTAGAAGTGATCAAGGTCTCAGGACCGAAACGTTTTCTAATAAATATGTCCTAGTGTTTGCTTACGTGTTATTCTAAATCAACTAGGTATTTATTACATAGATTTATACCACTGAAGTAGGTCTACCGGCCCATTCTAGGTAAGTCTAACTTACACTTTACTCATATACTTGCCTGACCTATTTTTTTTATAGTTACACAAATTATTAGTTCATTATTGCTACTCGGAAGTTTGTTCCACTCATCCACAACTCTATTACCAAACCTGTGCTTGTCTCTATCCTTTCTAAATCTAAATTTTTCCAACTTGAATCCATTGCTACGAGTCCTGTCTTGCTTAGATATTCTTAGCACATTATTTATATACCTGAATACCTATACTGTATTCTATTCCCGTGGCGGTTGTTATCATACAAAGTTGGCTGAACGATTGGTTGGGGGCGACAACAAAATCATTCTGACTTTGCTCACCGTAAATAACGCATTACCACTTTTTTTTGTTATATACCATTTGTAAAAGGCACTTGTTACTAAGACACTTGGAATGTTTGTATGTGTGTGTGTACGTGTGTACTTACAGAATTGTGGTTGCAGGGGTCGATTCACAACTCCTGGCCCCGCCTCTTCACTGGTCATTACTAGGTCCACTCTCTCCCTGCTCCATGGGAATTATCATACCTCTTCTTAAAGCTATGTATGCATCCTGCACCCACTACATCACTTTCCAGGCTATTCCACTTCCTGACAACTGTGACTGAAAAAATACTTCCAGGTAACATCCTGTGACTCGTCTGAGTCTTCAGCTTCCAATTGTGACCCCTTGTTGCTGTGTTCCATCTCTGGAACATCCTGTTCCTGTCCAACTTGTGTGTGTATGTGGTTGAAGGGATCGATCACAGCTCCTGGCCCGCTTCTTCTCTGCTCGCTACTAGGTCCACACACTTCCTGCTCTATGAGCTTTATCGTAATTCTTAAAGCTATGTATGGATCCTGCCTCCACTACATTACTCCAGATTGTTCTACTTTGTGACAACTCTATGGCTGAAGAAAAGCTTCCTAACATCCCAGTGACTCGTCTGAGCTTTCAATTTCCATTTGTGCCCCCTTGTTGCCGTGTCCCATCTCTGAAATATCCTGTCCCTATTCACCTTATTGATTCCTCTCGGTATTTTATGACATTATCATGCCCCCCCCCCGCTATCTCTCCAGTCCTCCAGTGTCGTCAGATCGATTTCCCTTAACCTCTCCTCGTAGGACATACCCCTTAGCCCCATGACTAGTCTTGTTGTAAACCTTTGCACTTTCTTTAACTTCATTAGGTGCTTGTACACTCTCTGCGGTCTTTGACCTTCCCCAATCTTCATAACTTTGCACTTCGTTGGTTTAAACTTCAAAGGGATCTGGACAGGCTAGCAGCCTGTCCAGATCCCTTTGTAATTCTACCTGATCCTCATCCACTTGAATTCTCCGCATTAGCTTTACGTTGTTTGCAAACAGAGAACCCCTGAATCTGTTCCTTCCGTCATGTCATTCACATACATATTCATATACCAGAAACAGCACCAGCCCTAGGACTGACCCTTGTGGAACCCTGCTCATCACAGTCGCCCACTCTGACACCTTGTCACGTACCATCACTTCTTTCTTTCCTGTCAGGTATTCTCTAATCCATTGCAGTACCTTTTCTGTTATTCCTGCCTGCTCCTCTAGCTTTTGCACTAATCTCTTGTGTGGAACTGTGTCCAAAGCATTCTTATAATCCAAGAAAATGCAGTCTACCCACCCCTCTCTCTCCTGCCTTACATCTGTCACCTTGTCGTACAACTCTAGTAGGTTTGTGACATAGGATTTTCCCTCCCTGAAACCGTGCTGGTTATCGTGTATAAGCCCATTCCTTTCTAGGTGCTCCACCAGTCTTTTCCTAATAGCTTCTCCATGACTTTGCATACTGTACATGTCAGTTTAATACTACCTGCCTGTCTCCTATAATTGTCTTCCACAACTCAGGTAGCTGCCCTGTTTCGATAGATGTGTTAAAGATTGTTGTTAGTGGTACACAGAGCGCCTCTGCTCCCTCTCTCAGGACCCACAGGGAGATGTCCAATCCCATCACCTCTGACGTATCTAGCTCACTTAGCAACCTCTTCACCTCCTCGGTTGTGTACAGCGTGTCCATAACTTGTTGGTGTACCCTACCATTAACCCTTTGACTGTTTCCGACGTATAAATACGTCTTACGAGCCAATGTTTCTGACGTATTTATACGCACAAATTCTAGCGGCTTCAAATCGAGCGCCAAAGGCCTGATAGGCCTACACGGGAGAGAATGGGTCTCAGTGGTCGGTGTGCACCCTGTGAAAAAAATCTGGGACCTAGCGGTGCATTGTGGGAACGCCATGTTGTCAGTCCATTTTCACCATGCCTCTCGGTAAGAAGTTCCTCACTCCTCGGCGGATTGGAGGTCTTTTGTTCCCAAGTGATAGCTCTAACAGCGATGAAAGTGTCAGTGACAGTGAATTCAAGGGTTTTCAAGTGAGTGTTACCGAAAAAAGTGCCCAGGATAACGTAAATAGTGACGAAAACCCAGATGACCCACAACCTTCGACCTCTGGTGCTGTGCCGGCTTGTTCACGTTCACGTTCGCCTGTACCAGGACAAAAGGGAGGAAACTATTTGGTCGTGTACAAACACCCTGATGAAAAGCAGTGATAGTGATAGTGATAGTGATAGTGATTTCAAAGTCATTGAAAGCAGTTCTAGTGACAGTGAGAGTGAATATTTCCACAGTGAAGTGCCAGTATGTACGACGTAGCATGCGGTCTGGTAGTGTTTCATATGTTGTTCCAAGGGGAAGGAGAAACTCTGGGAGCACATCCCGTGGCCCAACACCACGACCTGATAGTGAAGATGACGATATTGTAACGATGGTATGAATGGTGACAGTGAGGAGTGAGGAGTGGTGGTGATAGTGAGGGTGGCACGGCCCATGTGGCACCATCACCGGGCCACGCTACTAGCCACGGGGCTGACTCAGCAGACCAACCAGCCTCACCCTACCCCACACTGCCACAACCTGCACCACCACAACCTGCACAGCCACAACCACAGCACAACCACGGTACAATATCCAGACCCCACCAGCAGACCGATCTTGGATTGGCAGGACGGTTGACGAGTTTGTTCCCAGTCCCCATGACTTTGATGAAACACAAAGTGAATAAAGCATCTTGTCCACTTGGGAACAATGCCAGTGAACTGGACTGCTTTGAGTTATTCTTCGATGAACCCCTGATGGACATCATTGTCAGGGAAACCAACACATACTGTGAATACACCATGGTAAATACAATTCTCTCACCAAAATCACGGCTACACAAGTGGAAGGAGACAACTGTGGCAGAGATGTACCTGTTTTTTGCCACAATAATGCTTATGCCACATGTGTATAAGCACACTGTCACCACATACTGGACAACAGATCGCCTGATTTCAACTCCAGGTTTTAGTGACATTATGGTGTCAATCGTTTCCTGATACTGTTGCGTATGTTACACTTTTCAGACAAAACCAGGCCTGACAGAAGCGACAGGTTATATAAGATAAGAAATGTGTTTATGTACCTGAAACAAAAGTGCTGCATGTATTTTATCCCTTCAGGAAGCTTGTATTGATGAGTCCTTGATTTTATTCAAAGGAAGACTCTCATTCAAGCAATATATACCAAGCAAGAGGAAACGCTTGGTATAAGCTATATGTACTGTGTGATTGCAGAAGTGGTCTTGTTTTAGATATTATTGTGTACACTGGCAGTAATACTTTGAGAGATACCATGAAGTTATTGGGTATCTCTGGTGATGTGGTTCGAACAATGATGGAACCATATCTTGGTAAGGGGCATATGTTATTTACTGATAACTGGTACACAAGCCCCTTACTCAGTGATTTCTTGCGAGTGAACTTGACAGACGTGTGTGGCACAGTGCGTGGTAATCGCAAACATATGCCAAGGTTCGAAAGCTGGCACTCGCAGAGGTGAGGTGCAAGCCCTTTGCTGCCAATGACATCATGGCATTTCGGTGGCATGACAAACGTGATGTCACATTGTTGACATCAGTTCACAGAAACGAAATGGTACCCAGTGGCAGGGACAACAGAGAGACCAATGAACCCATTCTAAAGCCTGCAGCTGTCATGGACTACAACCTCAATATGCGCTTAATGGACAAATGTGACATGCAGATTGGGTTTGCAGACTGTGTACGCAAGAGTTTATAAGTGGTATATCAAACTTTTTTTCCATCTTGTTGATATCTCTATGCTAAATGCTTATAACATATACAAGTTGAAGACCAACAAAACACCAAAATATGGTGAATTTTGCCTGTCAGTAATCAGACAAATAATTGCAAAGTACAAAGGAGCAACTCCTGCAATAGACCAGCGCCACAAGACGTCATCTCGTTTGAGGCCTGGTGATCACTACCCCATACAACTGCCTCCTACTACTGCCAAGAAAAATGCTCAGAAGAGGTGTTATGTATGTATGCATACCACAAAACGCCCACAAACACGCAGAGACACTCGTTTTATGTGTGAGGAGTGTGAAGTGCCCCTCTGCATATACCCATGTTTCAAAGAGTTCCACAAGCTGCAGCAGTTCTAGGAACGTGGTTAGTGACTGTACATATGTATATATATTATGGAACAATAGTAATAAACATTGTTTTGTATTGTTTGTTTGTGTAAACAAAGTGTATACACAAACTAATAGTGATAAAGTTTGTTCTGTTATTGTGTTGTAAATAATGAGTGTATATTTGAACAATGCACCTTACATTGGTCTCACAGGCCACATAAGTTACCCGGAAAAGAAAAAATATGAAAAATGCAAGAAACCTTTGAATTAGAGTAAATAAAAGAATACCGGGTGGGCGGCAGTCGCCGCTGTTGCCGTACGCACGTCAATTTCTGCAAACTTTGCGGCTCTATATCTCGGTAAGTACTGATGGCAAAAATTTTTTTTTAGGCTTAAAACACTAGTAAAAATATTCCTAACATTTTCATAAGAAAAAATAATTTTTTTTTTTTCGAATATTTGGCGACATAGAATGACAGTTTCAGAGAGGGCCCTGAAACAGTCAAAGGGTTAAAGTCTACTGTAGTCCAGCCTGTTTCCACTGAAAATACTTAAATCTTGTGTTTAGCTCTTCACACACTTCTCGGTTCTTTTCTTGTGATCTCTCTTCCTTCCTCAGCCTGATTACCTGGTCCTTGACTGTTGTTTACCTCCTGATGTGGCTGTACAGCAGTTTTGGGTCAGATTTGGCTTTCATTGCTATGTCATTCTCGTATTGCCTCTGGGCCTCCCTCCTTTTCCATACATATTCATTTCTGGCTCTTCTGCTAATCTCCTTATTTTTCTGGGTCCTTTGTCTTCTCTATTTTTTTTTCCATTCTCTAGTGCACTTAGTTTTGGCTTCTCTGCATCCCTGGGTGAACCAAGGGCTCGTTTTGGCCTTCACATTGATTCCATTGCCCTTAGGTACGAACCTCTCCTCTGCCTCTTCGCAGTTTTGTGTTCACCTATTCCATCATTTCACCCATTCTTTTTCCCACCATTTCTCTTTCCCACTGTACCTCATGCAGGAAATTCCTCATACCTGTGTAGTCCCTTCTCTTATAGTTTAGCTTTTCTTATCCTAATCGTGCTGCTTCCCTCTCTGCTTTTAGCTGTGCAGTGTATTCAAAGCTCTGGACCACATGATCACAAGTTCCATGGGGTCTCTCATATGTGATATCCCCAATGTCTGAACTACTTAAGGTGAATATGAGGTTGTCTTGCTGGTTCATCTTCTCCCCCCCCCTCTCTCTCTCTCTCTGGCAGTGTCCATGACATGGTGATGCATGAGGTTTTCCAGTACCATCCCCATCATCTTGGCCCTCCATGATCCTGGTCCTCTGTGTGGCTCCAGGAACGTGGAGGGCTGTGGGTGATTTCGGTCTCCTTGTGACTGAGATCACCCACAGCTAGTAACTTTGCCCTGCTCATGTTGGCCCTTCTGGCAACCTCAGCTGGCGTTTCAACCATTGCTCTACTGTTCTCATCATATTCTTGTCTTGGTTTCCTGCTATTCAGTGGCGGGTTGTACATCACTGCAATCACCACCTAGGGATACCCAGTCTCTAGTGTTCTCCACTGGCTTTTATTGAACAGTGCAACTCCCCCACCTCCTCTGTTTCCTCTATCTTTCCTCATGATCTGATATCCGGTTGGAAAGATCATGTCTGTTATCATTCCCATAAGCTTCGTATCTGTAAGTGCTTTGATATCTGGGGATGCTTCTTCTGTGTGTGTGGGGGGGTGTTAGCATTTGTGTGTGTGGGGGGGTGTTATTGTGTGTGTGTGTGTGTGTGTTTTTGCGGTGTGTGTGTGTGTGTGTGTGTGTGTGTGTGTGTGTGGGGTGTGTGCATGGCTTTTCGTGTGTATAGTTACTAGTTGTAAAAGGCATTTGTCGATAGACACTTGACCTGGGTGGTTGTTTTTTGTGTGCTTGCGCATGCACGCGTGGGTGTTAGTGTGTGTGTACTCACCTAATTGTGGTTGCAGGGGTCTCTCAGTAGTAGTACCAGTTCCTAGTAACCAGTTACCAGTAACCAGTGTACCAGTAGATGACTCACTACCAACCGTCTGCATGAATCATTGATTGTTATTCATATTGCTGCTGACCATAGCAGGATTTCAAACACCCCTCACCCTGTAGGCACTTGTGGGTCAGTTGAAGATAGGGAGCTGAGAGAGAGGCAGGTCGGCTGTTGGCGCTTCCCATACTTCCCGTTATATATTATACGTACAAACCAGCCTACGTGAGTATTTTTACCCCATCCATGTTATCGAAACCCACATGACAAATTGGTGGCACCGGTGTGGGCATGGATTTACGGGTAATTTCAGACGTTAGAAGACTGTGGGTTGCCGGCAGGTCAGAGGTGAACCGTCTGCCACCTCCAGCTAGCAGTTACCCTCACTCTCCTCCCCCTGTGTACTCTAGCCTGCAAGCCTGTTGCAGCCGCTTTTTCAAGCTTCCTGGCTTTGTTCGTGTGCTAATTGCTTCAATCTCCGAGGGGTTGACCCGGGTTTTGCAATTAAACCAGAAGACTGTTAGCTAGTACACGCAGTTGCATTTGATAGCCGAGTCCTTACGAAGGCTGAACGTAATTATACAGTACTGAGCAGAAACTTTAGCAATAGTATGGTCTTTAAAGCACTTACGAGAAATTATTTATCAGTACGTACTTGTTCTGTCTTGACAGACCACGCTCCATGGATTACATTTATTCCAGAACAAAACAACCTACGGAAGGTTAGCCAGATGGACCTTGACTATCAAGGTTCATCCCTCCTTTGATACACTTACCTGGCAAGTCAAATGTTGTGCTGATGCCTTATTCGAGCGACATCATGTTAGTTATTGTAACTGCAGACCCTCCATTTAGTGGCTGAGGATGTTAAAGAAATGCTCATACGAACAGAGATCCCATGTGGTCTGGTGTCTGTGATTCGACTCATGCTCCAGGAAGAATCTTTATTCTGATGTGATGCCACCAGAACCCATCAGTGACTTGTCATGAACAAGAATTACGGTATCGATCAGCGAGTTGGGTAATCCTTGCAGAAGAGTATTTACCATGTAGTTCCACAGTCATAGTGAATGTAGCCTTACAGCTAGTCACGATGATACCAGTGTTGCGCACCCTGGGTGATGGATCGTTCAGTTAAACTAGCCAGATTGAAATACTTTTGGCCTCGTAGGGCAACTGATATTTCTGAGTATGTTATGGAATGTAGTGTCTGCATGCAGCGTAAAGGTAATGTTAAATGGTGCTAATCCAATCCAAGTGTATTCCAACTTTCCTAGAGATAACTGTGGCGAAAGATTTGCGCTAGGAATTTGTTAATCTTAATTTCCATTGTTACCCTCCCAAAGGCAACAAACATCTGTGTGTTATGGTAGACCATTTCACCAGATATTGTAGTTAGTTCCTATTGCAGATAAGATGCCGGACAGTAGCTTAAAGCGTTTTAAAAAGAAAGCATTATCGGCAGGCATACACCCTAAGTCCCTTAGTAACAGATAATGGAGGTGAATTCTTGTAATGAGATTCTTGAAAATTTGTTTGTACCTGTACAAGATCTCTAAATCCTCCATTGTTCCTCATTCATCCTGCCAGCAATGGCTGTTTGCGGAACGAACAATAAGAAAGTACTTGATGTCATTGAGAGCCACTATCAATCCCACAGTGAAACTTGTGGATGAAGTTATACCTGATGGTGAAAGTGTGCTATAAATTTGCTTACAATGTTTCTATAGGTGACACTCCTCATATGCATTGTACATATTGAATAAACGTTTGCCTTATGAGTTGTTATATTCTAATTACGAAAACCAATTACAACTGATGATTACATAGCAACTCGTCGTACCAGCTTTAGCTTAAAAGTGTTTTAGAAGAATCGTTGTATTGAAACACTTCATAAATTCAACAGCAGACAGAATTTACAAGTTGTAGCTAACAGCTCGAGGCAAAGCCGTCAAAATCAAAGTAGGTTCAGAGTTATGCTGACTAATTTAACAAAAGTCTGCAATGCCTAAGGCTTGATCAAAAGTTGTTGGTCCCTTATCGAGTAGTTGAACTATCACTTGCGTAATAAGTATAAGGTTAAGAGAAATTAGTATGGTCAGTATAAGAATCGCATTAAGATCTATGAAGGTTTAGTATGTGATGATAATGATGTTCCAAAACCCAGACTTAATGTTGGACTGGACTCTGACAATCCTCCTGATCCTGTACTCTCTACCTATGATACTCAGTCTGGATGTTCAACATGAATGTCGTATTCCTACGTACACGACAGGTATGGTAGAAATCATCAAGTATCCATTTGTAACTAACAATTCAGATTTGCCTCAAATACAGCATGAGTTAGCCAGTGAAAACAAGGTTTGATCCTCCCAGAGATGACACCCATTCTGCATTTATCAATCTCACCATAGCAGAGTTGGGGTTAAATGTAAATAACCTGTATAGATGAATAATTACAGTATCTACTTACCTGTATTCATGAATTTTTTTGTTGTGTTCACGTTCTCTCGAATATTTATGAGAGTTAACAGGTGCTAGATTTGAAGTGCAACGAATTGCATTCTCTGTTAAACACTTTTTCTTTGTATATATTTCCTTCTCAGAATCCGTAGTTCTCAATGAATACAGTCGCATCGATCAATTTTTTTTTTCACTTTATGGTGTAAACCCAATGTTGAGTTTCCGATGAGGTTGTGCTATATCATACTTGTAATGGTTACAGTTTTATTACAGTTTCAATTATTGTAAGCTTCCATTCCAATTTTCTACTTATGTAATTATATTGTTCAATTGTTGTGTTAATTTGACATGTATAGAATCAGCCCAAGCGCTTCACCCTGCCGTCTCTAGTTTGTAGTAGCTGTTATATCGGGTTGAACATACCGTTAGCGTCGCGAGCTTCCAGTTAGTAGTACCTGTTCTTCGTAACCAGTTTACAGTAACCAGGGTACCAGTAGATTGACTCACTACCAACCGTCTGCGTTTTAAATCTTGAATGTTATTCATATTGCTGCTGACCATAGCAGGATTTCAAAACACCCATCACCCTGTAGGCACTTGGGGTCAGTCGAAGCTGGGAGTGAGAGAGAGGCAGGTCGGCTGTTGGCGTTCCCATTCTTCCCGTTATTTATCATACGTACAAACCCAAGCCTACGTGAGTATTTTTACCCATCCACGTTATCGAAAACCACATGAAAGGTCGGTCACAATCCATAGCCCTGCCTCTTAACTGGTCATACTAGGTACACTTCCTGCTCCATGAGCTTTATCATACCTCATCGCAAAGCTATGTATGGGTCCTGGTCGCCACTACATCACCTTCCAGAGTTCCACTTTCTAACAACTCTGTGACTGAACTGACTGTGACATGAAAATTATTTCTAACATCCCTAGTGGATCATCCGAGTCTTAACTTCCAATTTTTTTTCTATTTTATTTAAAAAGACATAGTACATAAAAACAACAACAATTTACCATTTACGAAAACAGTGGTATAAAATGTCATTACACGCCTTAAATACAAGATAATTCTTAATATATATTACAAAATTCTCATTGGACATGTACATCCATTGATAGGGTACGTCAGAATGACTCCAAAAACTAATTATTTGTGGGCTTTTTGATACAGTAAACCCATTGAAACCTGCCAGGTTCTTGTTTAGTAATGACAACCACTGCCTGGAACACTAAATCTAACCTAACAACACCCCAGCAGATACAACCTTATTCCTGGTTGTACATCCTGAACGCGAGTGTACACTCTTACATTTTCTAAACACACTCCCCCCCTCGTTGTGTGGCATGCCAACTGCTACTTATCTTTTACATAAAAACTTGCCAAGTTACCCATAGTCAACATGGATATATATACACGGTTAGCACAGTGAAAACTTAGTTATACGTGCATAGTAACTACAAAAGCCATACAGAATCAAACAGTGCAGACTAAATATAGATTTGTCGTACAGAAAGGATGGCTTTACAAAAAGAACACACCATGAACTTTAATCTACACTGAGCCCACTCATAATAGATGCTATGTGAATACTTAAGGTTTCAGTATCCTCTTCAAGCCTATGAAGCAATGAGGTATTAAAACCTGTCTAAGGGAGAAGTCCCGTATACAAGAAAAAAAACAAATACTAATATAATGTACACAAACATGACACTAACCCTCCCGTACCACGACTATACTCATGGCCAGACACAGTTTGAAGTGCAAATGGAGGCTTACCCAAAGTGTATAAATTTGCAAGAAACCCCACATGCTTATAATGTGTCACAGGTTTATAAATTCAGCTTTTCACACGTAAACCTGACACAAGCAGTGACAAACACTGCTAAAAATAAGAATCATACAAGAATAAACGTCGGTCACTCCTCACTCTCGCTGCTGTAAATATCACATAATTTTATGGACCTCTTTCAATACTCACATACTAAAGCTCAACTCCTCCCTGCCCCACTCGGAGACTAGCCCTTTTCCTACCCTTTACATATTACATAGATCCCGCAGCCTAAATTCCTGATAACCTTCCGAAAATCATTCTCCCATCCCTAATAGAAACATTTCCTATTGCGGCATTAGTCCTGTAAAATGTCGGCTGATTGCACTTTATCCTTTCGCCACACAACATCCCCTCATTGCCCATGATTGTGAACAACGAAAATCTGTTCCAAGTACGCCACCGGTTCTAACCTTGCACTCCCACCCCGCATAACCTAACTTAACACCCGCCAATACCTGTAGCCACCCCTTCCTACTAATCGAATTACCCTAACCGATCCATTCCCTCACAACGCAAAGTCTTCTCAAAGCTAATACCGCAGGATTATGGTTTCCATACATCCACACGCACGATCACTCCCCACCTTCCCTCAGCTTCGATTGAATTAAAACCAACCCCAGACTAGCAAAATTCCAGTAAAAACGAATCATACCTCACTGTACACCCGGTCTTATACGTAACTTCTTGAGACGTTGTCCATAGGTCGCCTCCATGCATACATCGGGTTATGCCCCCTCTACTGCAGCCACTATGGCCCCCCCCCACTCTCCCGAGTACCCGCAGCTTGATACGAGCCGGATCTCGCCATCATCAAAACTCTCACATGGCCTCGCTACTGTAAATCCCTGCCAACTTCCAATTGTGACCCCTTGATGCTGTCCCTTCCCCCATCCCCCCCCTCCCCCCCCCCCCCGCCCCGGGACATCTATCTTATCCACTTGTCAAATTCTACGGTATTTTATATGTTCATTATCATATCCCCCTATCTTTCTTAAACCTCAGAGTGGTAAGGTCAATTTCCCATAACTTTCCTTAGCTCTGGGGCTAGGTCTTGTTGCAAACCTTTGACACTTTCTCTTATTTCCATACGTGCCTTGACTAGGTGTACGGTTCCTCAAACTGGGGTTCTGCATTACTCCAATATAGAACTGACATACAGTTGTATCAGGGTACGCTACCCTGAACAATGACTTGAGATGTCGGAATATGGTTCTTAGGTTTGCTAAGCGCCATTATGCTGCAGGCAGTAATTTGGTTAATGTGGCGCCTGGCGAGCCATTTTTCCTTGAGTGAGACTTGTAGTCTTGGCCCCCTAGACTGTACTCGTCTGCAGTCTTGATGGCAAAAATTTTTTTTTAGGCTTAAAACACTAGTAAAAATATTCCTATCATTTCATAAGAAAATTAATTTTTTTTTTTTCGAATATTGGCGACATAGAATGACAGTTTCAGAGAGGGCCCTGAAACAGTCAAGGGTTTAAGTCTACTGTAGTCCAGCCGTTTCCACAGAACAATATTAAATCTTGTGTTTAGCTCTTCACACACTTCTCGGTTTCTTTTTAGTGGATCTCTCTTCTTCTTCCTCAGCCTGATTACCTGGTCCTTGACTGTTGTTTACCTCCTGATGTGGCTGTACAGCAGTTTTGGGTCAGATTTGGCTTTCATTGCTATGTCATTCTCGTATTGCCTCGGGCCTCCCTCCTTTTCCTTACTATTCATTTCTGGTCTTCTGCTAATCTCCTTATTTTTCTGGGTCCTTTGTCTTCTCTATTTTTTTTTCCATTCTCTAGTGCACTTAGTTTTGGCTTCTCTGCATCCCTGGGTGAACCAAGGGCTCGTTTTGGCCTTCACATTGATTCCATTGCCCTTAGGTACGAACCTTTCTTCCATTCTGCCTCTTCGCAGTTTTTTGTGTTCACCTATTCTCATTTCAACCATTATTTTACCCACCATTTCCTCTTTTACCCACTGTACCTCATCAGGAAATTCCTCATACCTGTGTAGTCCCTTCTCTTATAGTTTAGCTTTTCTTATCCTAATCGTGCTGCTTCCCTCTCTGCTTTTAAGCTGTGCAGTGTATTCAAAGCTCTGGACCACATGTCACAAGTTCCATGGGGTTCTCATATGTGAAATCCCCAATGTTGAAACTTCTTAAGGTGAATATGAGGTTGTCTTGCTGGTTCATCTTCTACCCCCCCTCTCTATCTCTCCTCTGGCAGTGGCATGACATGGTGATTGATGCATGAGGTTTTCCAGTACCATCCCCATCATCTTGGCCCTCCATGATCCTGGTCCTCTGTGTGGCTCCAGGAACGTGGAGGGCTGTGGGTGATTTCGGTTCTCCTTGTGACTGAGATCACCCACAGCTCGTAACTTTGCCCTGCACTGTTGGCCTTCTGGCAACCTCAGCTGGCGTTTCAACCATTGCTCTACTGTTCTCATCATATTCTTGTCTTGGTTTCCTGCTATTCAGTGGCGGGTTGTACATCACTGCAATCACAACCTAGGGATACTCCAGTCTCTAGTGTTCTCCACTTGCTTTTATTGAACAGTGCAACTCCCCCACTCCTCTGTTTCCTCTATCTTTCCTCAGGATCTGATATCCGGGTGGAAAGATCATTGTCTGTTTTCATTCCCATAAGCTTCGATCTGTAAGTGCTGTGATATTGGGGATGCTCTTCTGTGTGTGTGGGGGGGTGTTAGCATCTTGTGATGTGTGGGGGGGGTAGTTATTGTGTGTGTGTGTGTGTGTGTTATTGCGGTTGTGATGTGTGGTGTGAGTGTGTGTGTGTGTGGTGTCTGTGTGTGCATGGCTTTTGTGTGTATAGTTACTAGTTGTTAAAGCATTTGATACGATAGACACTTGACCTGGGTGGTTGTGTTTTGTGTGGCTTGCGCATGAAAGAGTGGGTGTAGTGTGTGTGTACTCACCTAATTGTGGCTTTGCAGGGGTCTCTCTTAGTAGTAACAGTTCCTAGTAACCAGTTACCAATTAAACCAGTGTACCAGTAGATGACTCAACTACCAATACTCGTCTGCATGATCATTGATTGTTATTCATATTGCTGCTGACCAAGCAGGATTTCAAACACCCCTCACCCTGTAGGCACTTGTGGGTCAGTTGAAGATAGGGAGCTGGAGAGAGAGGGCAGGTCGGCTGTTGGCGCCTCTTCCCTTACGTACCGTTATATATTATACGTACAAAACCAGCTACGTGAGTCATTTTTACCCCATCAATGTTATCGAACCCAATGATCAAATTGGTGGCACCGGTTGTGGGCAGGATTGAAGGGTTAATTTCAGACGTTTAGACGACTCGTGGGTTGCCGGCAGGTCTGCAGAGTGAAACGTCTGCCACCTCCAAGCTAGCAGTTACCTCACTCTCCTCCCCCTGTGTACTCTAGCCTGCAAGCCTGTTGCAGAAGCGCTCTTTTTCAAGCTTCCTGGCTGTTGTTCGTGTGCTTATTGCTTCAATCTCCGAGGGTGGACCCGGATTTTGCAATTTAAACCAGTCAGTAAGCCAGACTGTGGAAGTGAGAGCGTAGTCATCCAGGCCTCAGCTACCTTCAGCACTGTATTCTGTCATCCACCTGCTCCTTCATGCTTGGCATCGCTTACACGTCTTCCAGTCAGCCATTCTCGTGGGTTAGCCAGTCAGCCAACCAGCTTTCCTAAACCCAGCTGGAGAGAGAGAAGTAAGCCATGCAAGTTCACTTGAAGTATTGTTTCATATATCGCTTTGTGCTTCCCATTTGAATGCGATGGATGCTAGAGTGGTCTTTACCATCCCGGTGGCATATTGTGGGCTTAGTTAATTAAGCACCTTCGTGGGTAGTGTGTGGAACGTGAGCGCAAGTGAGCGCCCAGCGTGTGCCACGCTCCCTCCACCACCACCTGCCCACCACTCTTCACTCATCTACCTGTGGCTTTTTCCACCCTTGTTACCGGTCCTAGTACGGTTTTGGCTCACATAATTGATCAAGCGATTGTAGCTGGCGCCAAACGATTAAGCCAGTTATGTGAGTTCACCTAGAAAGCGCATTTCTTCCCGACAACAGTGTGAGTGTAGGACGGTGTTTCCTGCACAGGGACGCTCTTTCCCTCATCACTGTCACCCCGTCTACTCTCCAGGGACTTCAGTGATAATTTTCTGTTTTAGAGACATTTTCCTTGCATTAAAGACATTTGCGTGTGTGAGACATTTTATAGTGAATTTCTTGGGTACTCTTAAGCCTTGTGTTTTCAGTGTAGACTCGCTTCTGTGTTTCTTTGACTCATTATTTTTGCATTATTTTTCAGTGTATCACATCATCTCATTTTTTTTTATCTGTTGTTTTTTTATGCTACTCTCTGTCTGTAGTAAGTATTATTGTGTAGTGTAACTGTTAGTCCACTCCGTCGTGAGGTAATAAAAATTTTTTCTTTATTATCTTGTGTTCTTTCAGCATTGTATTCTCAGTATTTGTCGTATACCAATTATCCATTTATTTCTATGTGTTCCTTATTTTTTTCCGTATGTCAGACAGTGTCTCATTCCTTGATTTTTTCGCATCCGGACTTGTATGTAACCAGTATTTTTGCCAGCAATTTTTGTTGTATCAGTCAACAGCAAGATTTTGTTTGTAAGTTTATACTAAAAAAATTGTATAAGTGAATTTGTTGTGTGTGCCCACGCCACTTGTATAGTGTTGTGTGCCCCGCCACTTGTAACGTGTTGGTGTGCCGCCACTTGTAAGTGTCTGTGTGCCACAGCCAATTGTAAGTGTTGTGTGCCACTGCCACTTGTAAGTGTTGTGTGCCCCGCCACTTGTAAGTGTTGTTGTTGCCACGCCACTTGTATAGTGTTGTGTGCCAAGCCAACTTGTAAGTGTTGTGTGCCCGCCTCTTGTATGTGTTGTGTGCCCGCCACTTGTATGTGTTGTGTGCCCTGCCACTTGTAAGTGGTTGTGTGTCCCTGCCACTTGTTAAGTTGTTGTGTGCCCGCCACATTGTAAGTGTTGTGTGCCCCGCCACTTGTATGTGTGGTGTGCCCCGCCACTTGTAGTTTGTGTGCCACCGCACTTGTATGTGTTGTGATGGCCTGCCACTTGTAATGTGTTGTGTGCCCTGCCACGTAAAGTGTTGTGTGCTCGCCACTTGTAAGTGTTGTGCTTGCTCCGCCACTTGTAAGTGTAGTTGCTCCGCCACTTGTAAGTGTTGTGTGCCCGCCACTTGAAGTGTTGTATGCCCGCCACTTGTAAGTGTTGTGTGCCCCACCACTTGTAAGTGTTAGTGTGCCCTGCACTTCGTGATTGTGTGTGCCCAGCCCACTTGTTAAGTTTGGGTGTGCTCCGCCACTTGTAAGTATTGTTGCCCCGCACTTGTAAATGTTGTGTGTGTGCCCTGCCACTTGTAAGTATTGTCGTGCCCGCCACTTGTAAGTGTTGTGTGCTCCGCCACTTGTAAGTGTTGGATTGCCCCGCCACTTGTAAGTGTTGTGTGCCCGCCACTTGTAATCAGTGTTTGTGTGCCCCTCCATTGTAAGTGTTGTGTGCCTGCCACGTGTAAGTGTTGTGTGAACTATACCGCCACTTGTAAGTGGTTGTGTGCCCGCCACTTGTAAGTGTTGTGTTGCTCCGCCTTTTGTAGTGTTGTGTGCCCCGCCACTTGTAAGTGTTGTGTTGTGTGCTCTGCCACTTGTAAGTGTTGTGTGCCCCCGCCATTGTAAGTGTTGTATGCACACCACTTGTAAGTGTTGTGTGCCCTGCCTCTTGTAAGTGTTGTGTGCCCCGCCACTTGTAAGTGTTGTGTGCTCGCCCTGTAAGTGTTGTGTGCTCCGCACACTTGTAAGTGTTGTGTGCCCCTCCACTTTGTATGTGTTGTGTGCCCATCTGCCATTGTAAGTGTTGTGTGGCACCTGCCACTTGTAAGTGTTGGGTGCCTGCCATTGTTAAGTGTGTGTGCCCTGCCACTTGTAGGTGTTGTGTGCTCTGCACTTGTATGTGTTGTGTGCCCCGCCATTCGTAGGTTGTGTGCCGCCGCCACTTGTAAGTGTTGTGCTGCCCTGACGCATGTAAGTGTTGTGTTGCCCTGACCACATGTAAGTGTTACACTTCCAGTTTTGTTTCTTGTTTTATTTTTATTCTATTTTTCTTTTTCTTTGTACAATCAATCTTAGTGTAATTCAATTTATTTTTTAACGTAAAGTGTTTTTTCTTTACGATGTTTGAGTAAATGTTTTGTCTAATTTACAATTTAAGAGTTAAGTTGTTCAATCAGTTTTTCTTCATATTCTTATTTTATTAGTTTATACCTACATTTTCCCAGTTTGTAACTTTATTAATGCAGTGATTATTTCTACACCTTATTTGCTGGACTTGTTCTGCAGTTGAATTATTTTGTTGCACTTGTTCTGCAGTGAATTTTTGTTGCACCTGTTCTGCAGTGAATTATTTTGTTTGCTCTTGTTCTGCAGTGAATTATTTTAGTTGATTAGTTCTGTAGAGAATTATTTTATTGCACCTTGTTGTGCAGTGAATTATTTTGTTTGCACTTGTTGTGCAGTGGAAATTATTTTTGTTGTACTTGTTGTGGCAGGTGAATTATTTTATTGCACTTGTTCTGCAGTGGAATTATTTTGTTGCACATTGTTGTGCAGTGAATTATTTGTGGCACTTGTTACATGCACAGCGTGAATTATTTTTGTTTGCACTTGTCTGCATGTGTATATTTTGTTGTAACTTGTTGTGCAGGGAATTATTTTTTTGTAATTGTCTGCAGTGAATTAATTTTGTTGCAATTGTTGTGCAGTGAAATTTATGTTTGTTGCACTTGTTGTGCAGTGTATTATTTTGTTGCATTGTTCTGCAGTGAATTCATTTGTTGTGCGCTTGTTCTGCATGTGAATTATTTTGTTGTATTGTTGTGGCAGTGATTTATTTTGTATTTGCAACTTGTTCTGCATGTGTATTATTTTGTTTGTACTTGTTGATGCAGTTGAATTTTTTTGTTGTACTTGTGTGCAGTAATTATTTTGTTGCAATTGTTGTGCAGTGAATTATTTTGTTGCACTTGTTCTTGCAGTGAATTATTTTGTCTTGCCACTTGTTCTGCAGTGAATTATTTTGTCTGTACTTTAGTTCTGCAGTGAATTATTTTGTTGCACTTGTTTGTGCAGTGAAATTATTTTGTTGCACTTGTTCTGCAGTGATATTATTTTGTTGGAACACTTCGTTTCTGCAGTGAATTATTTGTTGTACTTGTTCTGCAGTGATAATTATTTTGTTGCACTTCTTGATTGCAGTGATTATTTTGTGCACTTGTTCTGCAGTGAATTATTTTTTGCACTTGTTCTGCAAGTGAAATTTTGTTGCACTTGTGTGCAGTGGAATTATTTTGTTGCACTTGTTGTGCAGTGAATATTTTTTTGCACTTGTTCTGCAGTGGATTCTTTTGTGTTTTTTTTTTACACTTTGTTGTTGTAGTGAATTATTTTGTTGCAATTGTTGTGCAGTGATTTATTTTGTTGCACTTGTTCTGCAGTGATTCTTTTGTTGCACTTGTGCAGTGAATTATTTTGTTGCACTTGGTCTGCAGTGAATTATTTTGTTGCACTTGTTGTGCAGTGAATTATTTTGTTGCTAATTGTTCTGACAGTGACATTATTTTGTTGAACTTGTTCTGCAGTGAATAATTTTTGTTTGCACTTGTTCTGCAGTGAATCTATTATTTTGTACTTGTTTGCAGTAGAATTATTTTGTTGCACTTGTTTTATGCGCGTGAATATTTTGTTGCACTTGTTCTGCAGTGCAATTTTTTGTTTGATCTTGTCTCATTGAATTATTTTGTGGCAATTTTCTTCTGCAGTGGAATTATTTTGTTGTTCTTGTTGGGCAAAGTGAATTTTTTTGTTGCACTTGTTCTGCAGAGAATTATTTTGTTCACTTGTTATGCAGGTGAATTATTTGTTGCACTTGTTCTGCAGTGAATTATTTTTGTTGTACTTGTTGTGCAGTGAATTTATTTTGTTGCAATGTTCTGCAGTGAATATATTTTGTGTGCAATTGTTCTGCAGTGAATTATTTTGTTTTGCACTTGTTCTCTGCAGTGAATTATTTTCTTGCACTTGTTCTGCGTGAATTATTTTATTGCACTTGATTCTGCAGTGATATTTTGTTGCAACTTGTTGTGCAGTGAATTATTTTATTGCACTTGTTCTTGCAGTGAATATTTCTTTTATTGATTTTTTTATGCTTATTATTCTCAGGTTCATTATTGTTGAGTCTTGTCTTTTCATTTTATTAATTTTTTCCTCATATTGTCTTTGCATTATATTTAATTTTGTTTATGGCATTTCTTAGAAAATATTTAAAATTTCCCAAGTTATCTCTCGTTGCATACAATTTTATTGATTTTATTTTATACTTTTTAATTGATTTACGTTTTATTAGTTAATATCTTATTAGCAAGGAGTACAGACAAGCTCTTTTTGCATTAAATCAGTCTCTCAGTAATATTTTTTACTTGTAATTCAATGTAATTTTTTTATCTTGGCCAGCAGTCCCTTACATGAGTTGATCCTTCCTCTTGCAGTGTATCTTAGACATTTTTTGATTACTTCTGCAAGAATTAGTTGCAATCTCTTTTATTTAAATTTTAGAATTTGTATCATTTTTATTGTTCATTATTTTTGGCCTTATTTGTTCTTGTGCAACACTTCTTTTCCGTTATGATCACTACCGTTAAGTGATACTTTAGTGAATGGCGACATCAGTCCTCTCAGGCTACTGCTGTCCTGACATTTCAGTTCCTCATAGTTCCTTATCGACTGAAGACCGACCCAGACACTGAGACACTATAGTTTTACTCGTGATATCCCTTGATGCGTTACCTTTATTCAATGGCATGTACATAGTCTTGAAGGCATGGCTTACTGCCATTCGTTCTCGTGGTATAATGCTTAGTTGGACGGTCCTCCTTCAGAGGCAAGTCTTATCAGACTTGCGAAAGAAGCTCTTCTCGGTCCCTGCTACTGTTCACGTTGTTGATCTCTTGATATGCGAGACTTCAGGTATCTTAATAAGTGGTCACAATCTAAGGGACTGATTCGTTCTTTCCTTGTACCAGTAAAAACAGCTGATCATATGTCATCTTCGGGAACTTGTGCATGCTACACCAATGATAATGAATCGTTGAGTGCATTTGCTGTTAGAATAGACAAACTATTTATCTTATTTATCAATGCTGTCCAGTCCTCACCTTTTTGTCCCTGACCGAGGATAAAACCATACCAGCGGTCGTTAGATAGAATAGCAGCTTTTATTTTGGAAGCAATTCAAAAGAACTAATGCCGCCTGCTTCCATGTTGTGCTTATGAGGATAATCCTCCAACTGTTGACTATGGTACCACTTACAGCCCTAAATTCATGTACGTTCCTGTGCCCCAGGGTCCTCTCCTGTATCAAAACGTATTTCACTCTATGCCTCAGTCTGCACCACCTCTTGTTTGGCCACAACGACGGAGTGATCGGGGTTTATATTGAGAGTTGTGATTTAGATAATTTTTATGATTTCAGGGCTTGCGCTGTGTGTATTCGGTGAACGCCTGATTGCGCCTAGTGGTTGTCCCCCTCTGCCTAGTGGGAGGAGTTGATCTGAGTGTGTCAGAGGGGTTGCTGTGGGTTAGGTGTCCTCTTGTTGAGAGGTGCGGGATGTCGCGTGGTGGAGTGTGATTGTATGCGTTGGATTGTTGCGAGAAACGGTATTTGCGTGGTGGCTGCAGGTGGTTGGGTGCTGTTCATGTAGTTTCTTGAGAAGTGGAGTAGTGATTAGTGAGGTTGTGCATTGTTTTGTGGATAGTTACCCCGCTCTGACGGCACGCGCTCGCTACTGATGATGGCAGTCTCAACGCGCACTCGCTTCCTACTCCCTCCCACTACAAGAGATAGAGCAATAGACTAACCCGTGGTTTGACATGCCTGAGTGCAATGCTCTCTCTACAACTTCAGGAACTTCTTGTCTTTCGTGGCCCGTTTCAACGAGAACCCGTAGAGGAAAACAGACGTCGTGGTTCTACAAAATAACCAGAACCAGGCTCATTCTTCCAATTGTGGGGGAATTCGAGGCCAACCCTGTCAACCATCCAGGTGAAAGTAGGTGATAATGATGTTACACCATACCCATTCAAACAATTCCTTTGAAGCATTAAGCAGTCTCGAGAATGGACAATCCTATGATGCAGTTTGCCTTCACACATCTCTGAGTAGATTGATTTTGGGGGATGAAGTGGAACAAATTCTTTTCTGATGACAATCACCTTTTTGTTTGCACATAACTTCCATGCAACCATAGGCATTTAGTGCAGCATCTGTTCATAATGCACCCGTTCATTTGTTCATGGACTCTGGTGCGCATGTCAATATTTCAGGTCTAGTTTGTTTAGGGATAAGCAGTTACGAAACATGTGTCCTTCTCGTCGAAAACGACTCATGTGATCCTCCCTTAGTGGAGTAGTGGTTTCACACCTGCAGTTGTACGAGGTAGGTCTTCCCTCACCTTTTCAGGGAGAGACTTCACTGCTCCTTCCTTGTTGTCGACCAGATTAACTTTCCCTGGTGACCTTTCTATGGATTTGCTTCCATGTGTGAGGACTTACGCATTGTCCTCGACCCTTATCGATGGGCATGCCCCAAATTGAATATGACTGATCGATACCATTTTGGGGGGTTAAGCCTTGGATCTGAGATCTGCCATACTGCCGCAGGGAGTATGACAATTCGAATTATGTCCTTCAGTGCCAGTGCATTTTCAGTAGCGTACCCAAGCAGGTCAGGCACTGGTGATCCTGGTCATCCTGTCTGTGTTCCTGCAAGACTTCAGACTTGCGGATAGTGTCCAGTTACCACAGTGTCCTGTGGGGTCGCTCTGATACTTGTGAGTGTGAGCCTAATCCTGAATGTCTTGTAGTCAAAGTAGTGCTTCTCCAAGGGGATGCCTTGTCGGGGAAAACGATTACCTGCAATAGTAATGCCATCTCTTGATTGTTGTCACAGGCCGTCTGCAGAAAAGACGTTTCTATCGTGGTAGTGCCACTCACTAGAGGTCTGTGTTGTTCACTAGTGTTCCAGATAGCTGATAACGTCCTGTTGACAGTGATTCTTGCCAAAGTAAAAGGTCTATTTTTTGACCATTCCTTCATGTTGTAAAAGATAGTAAGATCCATTTCCTCTAGCTTACATTCTGGTCACAGTGTTCACTATCGGGCAAATACCAATCTTGTTAGTAAGTTAAGTAAGTAAGTTTTTTCAGGTATACACAACTCAGGAATAGAATTATCATTACATAGCAGCATAGTGTAGAGAAACCTAGGATAACCCAAAAAAGTCAGTTTATATCCTTACCCTGTTCAGGTAGAGGATGGGTTGTCACCTGACCAGTGGGTCGGTGGGTGCTATTTCTACCGCGGGAGGACCCTCATCACTTCACTGATCAATCTGTTCCACCAGTTGAGGAGAAAGACTCAGCTCCCACTGACTTCCCCAGATGAGTCAAGCGTTTGTTGACTATGTTGAACAAAACGTCGTAAAAGCCCATTGAACCTTACCGGTGACGAAGAGGGTATATCGAACTTATTGTCCCATCGTTTTTTCCACTTGAACATGGAACTGACCTATCTATATTCCTGCGTCAGAATGCCTCCGCATTCACATGTTGCATGTCGCAGAAGAGGAATTGTTTCAATCAAATGTGATGATGGAGTTATTGCCCCTAGCAATTTTCACACTTGGAATGCGCCCTTGTTCCTAGTACCAAAGAAGGGTGGTACTTGGCGCCCAGTGATTGGACTTTAGAAGTTAATGCGAAAACTAATCCAGATCGCTTCCATTCCCTGTATGGGTGATCTTTTTACATAACATTGAAGATAGTCTTTTCAACCCTGGATTTGTTACAAGGGTTCTTGGCCAAAGTACCTCTTCACGAGGACAGCCAGAGCCTAACTGATTCTCCACATCCTACACGGTCATTATTCACTTCCTTCCCCCGTATGGCATTTGGTTACGATATTCCCCTATCACGTTCTCAAAGACTCATGACTACTATTCTTTAGAGGTCTCATAGGTTAATGCACTTATGGTTACTTAGTTGACGTAATCGTCATGTCTAAAGACGGGATACACACTTGAAAAGACGATGTAGTACTGATAGCTTGAAGAAGCAATTTAAAGATCAAACCTGTTAAATGTCAATTTTTCAAATCAGAAAATTTATGTTTCTTGGTCAATATAGTCAACTTAGGGGGTTACGGATGACCAAAGTAAAGTAACGGCAGCTTACTAATTTTCCAACTCCAAAATGCTGATTCGTAAGATCCTTTGTGGGCTTAGCAGGTTCTTTATAGATCTTTCATTGGCCAATTTTTCTTCCATAGCTGCTCTCTAATAGTGAGTTGCTTAGAAAGATGCTCCTTTTGTTTGGACCTTCGTTCAGAAAGAGCATTCCAAAACTCTAAAGAAAAGCTATCATCTGCTCCAATTTTGAAATTTCAAGATTTTTTAAGCCCTTCTATCTGATTCACTGATGCTAGTTCTATTGGCATTAGGTGTCGTACTAGCTCAGAAGACTGTTAGCTAGTACACGCAGTTGCATTTGATAGCCGAGTCCTTACGAAGGCTGAACGTAATTATACAGTACTGAGCAGAAACTTTAGCAATAGTATGGTCTTTAAAGCACTTACGAGAAATTATTTATCAGTACGTACTTGTTCTGTCTTGACAGACCACGCTCCATGGATTACATTTATTCCAGAACAAAACAACCTACGGAAGGTTAGCCAGATGGACCTTGACTATCAAGGTTCATCCCTCCTTTGATACACTTACCTGGCAAGTCAAATGTTGTGCTGATGCCTTATTCGAGCGACATCATGTTAGTTATTGTAACTGCAGACCCTCCATTTAGTGGCTGAGGATGTTAAAGAAATGCTCATACGAACAGAGATCCCATGTGGTCTGGTGTCTGTGATTCGACTCATGCTCCAGGAAGAATCTTTATTCTGATGTGATGCCACCAGAACCCATCAGTGACTTGTCATGAACAAGAATTACGGTATCGATCAGCGAGTTGGGTAATCCTTGCAGAAGAGTATTTACCATGTAGTTCCACAGTCATAGTGAATGTAGCCTTACAGCTAGTCACGATGATACCAGTGTTGCGCACCCTGGGTGATGGATCGTTCAGTTAAACTAGCCAGATTGAAATACTTTTGGCCTCGTAGGGCAACTGATATTTCTGAGTATGTTATGGAATGTAGTGTCTGCATGCAGCGTAAAGGTAATGTTAAATGGTGCTAATCCAATCCAAGTGTATTCCAACTTTCCTAGAGATAACTGTGGCGAAAGATTTGCGCTAGGAATTTGTTAATCTTAATTTCCATTGTTACCCTCCCAAAGGCAACAAACATCTGTGTGTTATGGTAGACCATTTCACCAGATATTGTAGTTAGTTCCTATTGCAGATAAGATGCCGGACAGTAGCTTAAAGCGTTTTAAAAAGAAAGCATTATCGGCAGGCATACACCCTAAGTCCCTTAGTAACAGATAATGGAGGTGAATTCTTGTAATGAGATTCTTGAAAATTTGTTTGTACCTGTACAAGATCTCTAAATCCTCCATTGTTCCTCATTCATCCTGCCAGCAATGGCTGTTTGCGGAACGAACAATAAGAAAGTACTTGATGTCATTGAGAGCCACTATCAATCCCACAGTGAAACTTGTGGATGAAGTTATACCTGATGGTGAAAGTGTGCTATAAATTTGCTTACAATGTTTCTATAGGTGACACTCCTCATATGCATTGTACATATTGAATAAACGTTTGCCTTATGAGTTGTTATATTCTAATTACGAAAACCAATTACAACTGATGATTACATAGCAACTCGTCGTACCAGCTTTAGCTTAAAAGTGTTTTAGAAGAATCGTTGTATTGAAACACTTCATAAATTCAACAGCAGACAGAATTTACAAGTTGTAGCTAACAGCTCGAGGCAAAGCCGTCAAAATCAAAGTAGGTTCAGAGTTATGCTGACTAATTTAACAAAAGTCTGCAATGCCTAAGGCTTGATCAAAAGTTGTTGGTCCCTTATCGAGTAGTTGAACTATCACTTGCGTAATAAGTATAAGGTTAAGAGAAATTAGTATGGTCAGTATAAGAATCGCATTAAGATCTATGAAGGTTTAGTATGTGATGATAATGATGTTCCAAAACCCAGACTTAATGTTGGACTGGACTCTGACAATCCTCCTGATCCTGTACTCTCTACCTATGATACTCAGTCTGGATGTTCAACATGAATGTCGTATTCCTACGTACACGACAGGTATGGTAGAAATCATCAAGTATCCATTTGTAACTAACAATTCAGATTTGCCTCAAATACAGCATGAGTTAGCCAGTGAAAACAAGGTTTGATCCTCCCAGAGATGACACCCATTCTGCATTTATCAATCTCACCATAGCAGAGTTGGGGTTAAATGTAAATAACCTGTATAGATGAATAATTACAGTATCTACTTACCTGTATTCATGAATTTTTTTGTTGTGTTCACGTTCTCTCGAATATTTATGAGAGTTAACAGGTGCTAGATTTGAAGTGCAACGAATTGCATTCTCTGTTAAACACTTTTTCTTTGTATATATTTCCTTCTCAGAATCCGTAGTTCTCAATGAATACAGTCGCATCGATCAATTTTTTTTTTCACTTTATGGTGTAAACCCAATGTTGAGTTTCCGATGAGGTTGTGCTATATCATACTTGTAATGGTTACAGTTTTATTACAGTTTCAATTATTGTAAGCTTCCATTCCAATTTTCTACTTATGTAATTATATTGTTCAATTGTTGTGTTAATTTGACATGTATAGAATCAGCCCAAGCGCTTCACCCTGCCGTCTCTAGTTTGTAGTAGCTGTTATATCGGGTTGAACATACCGTTAGCGTCGCGAGCTTCCAGTTAGTAGTACCTGTTCTTCGTAACCAGTTTACAGTAACCAGGGTACCAGTAGATTGACTCACTACCAACCGTCTGCGTTTTAAATCTTGAATGTTATTCATATTGCTGCTGACCATAGCAGGATTTCAAAACACCCATCACCCTGTAGGCACTTGGGGTCAGTCGAAGCTGGGAGTGAGAGAGAGGCAGGTCGGCTGTTGGCGTTCCCATTCTTCCCGTTATTTATCATACGTACAAACCCAAGCCTACGTGAGTATTTTTACCCATCCACGTTATCGAAAACCACATGAAAGGTCGGTCACAATCCATAGCCCTGCCTCTTAACTGGTCATACTAGGTACACTTCCTGCTCCATGAGCTTTATCATACCTCATCGCAAAGCTATGTATGGGTCCTGGTCGCCACTACATCACCTTCCAGAGTTCCACTTTCTAACAACTCTGTGACTGAACTGACTGTGACATGAAAATTATTTCTAACATCCCTAGTGGATCATCCGAGTCTTAACTTCCAATTTTTTTTCTATTTTATTTAAAAAGACATAGTACATAAAAACAACAACAATTTACCATTTACGAAAACAGTGGTATAAAATGTCATTACACGCCTTAAATACAAGATAATTCTTAATATATATTACAAAATTCTCATTGGACATGTACATCCATTGATAGGGTACGTCAGAATGACTCCAAAAACTAATTATTTGTGGGCTTTTTGATACAGTAAACCCATTGAAACCTGCCAGGTTCTTGTTTAGTAATGACAACCACTGCCTGGAACACTAAATCTAACCTAACAACACCCCAGCAGATACAACCTTATTCCTGGTTGTACATCCTGAACGCGAGTGTACACTCTTACATTTTCTAAACACACTCCCCCCCTCGTTGTGTGGCATGCCAACTGCTACTTATCTTTTACATAAAAACTTGCCAAGTTACCCATAGTCAACATGGATATATATACACGGTTAGCACAGTGAAAACTTAGTTATACGTGCATAGTAACTACAAAAGCCATACAGAATCAAACAGTGCAGACTAAATATAGATTTGTCGTACAGAAAGGATGGCTTTACAAAAAGAACACACCATGAACTTTAATCTACACTGAGCCCACTCATAATAGATGCTATGTGAATACTTAAGGTTTCAGTATCCTCTTCAAGCCTATGAAGCAATGAGGTATTAAAACCTGTCTAAGGGAGAAGTCCCGTATACAAGAAAAAAAACAAATACTAATATAATGTACACAAACATGACACTAACCCTCCCGTACCACGACTATACTCATGGCCAGACACAGTTTGAAGTGCAAATGGAGGCTTACCCAAAGTGTATAAATTTGCAAGAAACCCCACATGCTTATAATGTGTCACAGGTTTATAAATTCAGCTTTTCACACGTAAACCTGACACAAGCAGTGACAAACACTGCTAAAAATAAGAATCATACAAGAATAAACGTCGGTCACTCCTCACTCTCGCTGCTGTAAATATCACATAATTTTATGGACCTCTTTCAATACTCACATACTAAAGCTCAACTCCTCCCTGCCCCACTCGGAGACTAGCCCTTTTCCTACCCTTTACATATTACATAGATCCCGCAGCCTAAATTCCTGATAACCTTCCGAAAATCATTCTCCCATCCCTAATAGAAACATTTCCTATTGCGGCATTAGTCCTGTAAAATGTCGGCTGATTGCACTTTATCCTTTCGCCACACAACATCCCCTCATTGCCCATGATTGTGAACAACGAAAATCTGTTCCAAGTACGCCACCGGTTCTAACCTTGCACTCCCACCCCGCATAACCTAACTTAACACCCGCCAATACCTGTAGCCACCCCTTCCTACTAATCGAATTACCCTAACCGATCCATTCCCTCACAACGCAAAGTCTTCTCAAAGCTAATACCGCAGGATTATGGTTTCCATACATCCACACGCACGATCACTCCCCACCTTCCCTCAGCTTCGATTGAATTAAAACCAACCCCAGACTAGCAAAATTCCAGTAAAAACGAATCATACCTCACTGTACACCCGGTCTTATACGTAACTTCTTGAGACGTGTCCATATGTCGCTCCATGCATACATCGGGTATGCCCCCTCTACTGCAGCCACTACTGGCCCACCCCCCACTCTCCCGAGTACCCGCAGCTTGATACGAGCCGGATCCCTCGCCATCATCAAAACTCTCAACATGGCCTCGCCTACCTGTAAATCCCTGCCAACTTCCAATTGTGACCCCTTGATGCTGTGTCCCATCTCTGGGACATCCTATCTCTATCCACCTTGTCAATTCCTCTCGGTATTTTATATGTCATTATCATATCCCCCTATCTTTCTTAACCTCCAGTGTTGTCAGGTCAATTTCCCATAACCTTTCCTTAGCTCTGGGGCTAGTCTTGTTGCAAACCTTTGCACTTTCTCTTATTTCCATACGTGCTTGACTAGGTGTAGGTTCCAAACTGGTTCTGCATACTCCAATATAGACCTGACATACAGTGTACAGGGTCCTGAACAATTCCTTGAGATGTCGGAATACTGTTCTTAGGTTTGCTAAGCGCCCATATGCTGCAGCAGTAATTTGGTTAATGTGCGCCTCGGGAGATCATTTTCCTTGAGTGAGACTTGTAGTCTCTGGCCCCCTAGACTGTACTCTGTCTGCAGTCTTCTTTGCCCTTCCCCAATCTTTATGACTTTGCACCTGGTGGGGTTAAACTCCAGGAGCCAGATTCTGGACCAGGCCTGCAGCCTATTCTTTTTGTCATGTTGTTCACATAGAAACGGGACTGGTCCTAGAACTGACCCCTGTGGAACCCCTCTCGTCACAGGCCCCCACTCTGACACTTCGTCTCATACCATGACTCTGATGTTTTCCCGACAAGTATTCCCTGATCCATTGCAGTACCTTCCCTGTCATATCTGCCTGGTCCTCCAGGTTATGCACTAACTCCAGTAGGTTTGTGACACAGGATTTCCCATCCCTGAAACTGTGCTGGTTGTCGTTGATAAGCTCATTCCTTTCTAGGTGCTCCACCACTCTTAATAATTTTCTCCTTGACTTTGCATACTATACATGTCAGTGACACTGGTCTGTAGTTTAATGTTTCGTTTCTGTCTCCTTTTTTGAAACTGGGACTACTTTTGCTGTCTTCCATGCCTCAGGTAGTCGCCGTTTCCATAGACATGTTGAAAATTGTTAGTGGAACACATAACACCTCTGCTCCCTCTCTCAGGACCCATGGAGAGATGTTATCCGGCCCCAAAGCCTTTGAAGTATGTAGCTCGCCTAGCAGCCTCTTCACTTCTTCCTTGGCTGTATGTATTGTGTCTAACACTTGATGGTGGACCTCACCTCTCCATCTTCCTGGGGTCCCTTCTGTCTCCTCTGTGAGCACTTCTTTGAATTTCATGTTGAGCTCCTCGCATACTTCTTGGTCGTTTCTTGTGAGCTTCCTCAACCTGGTTACCTGGTCCTTTGCTGTTTTCCTCTTGCTGTGGCTGTACAACAGCTTTGGGTCAGATTTGTTTTTTGCTGCTATGTCATTTTCGTATTGTCACTGGACCTCCCTTCTTACCTGTGCATATTCGTTTCTGGCTCTACGACTGCTCTCCTTATTCTCCTGGGTTCTTTGCCTTCTATACTTCGTCCATTCTCTAGCACACGTGGTTTTTGGCCTCGACACCTTTAAGTGAACCAAGGGCGCAGCCTGGCCTTCTCATTATTTCTGTTACCCTTGGCTACAAACCTCTCCTCAGTTTCCTTACATATTGTTGTCACATATTCCATCATCTCATTTACTGACTTCCCTACCAATGCCCTTTCCCACTGAGCCCCATGCAGGAAATTTTTCATGCCTGTGTAGTTCCCTCTCTTGTAAATTGGCTTCATTTGTCCTGCCCTTCCTGCTTCCCTCTCCATTTCTCTTTTATGTATTCGAAGCTCAGAACCACAAGGCCACTGGCCCCCGAGGGGTCTTTCATATGTGATATCCTCAATATTTGCACTACTGAAGAATACTAAGTCCAGTCTCGCTGGTTCGTCCTCTCCTCTCTCTGGTAGTGTCCCTTACGTGTTGGTACATAAGGGTTTTCCAGTACCACATCCATCATCTTAGCCCTCCACATTTCTGGACCCCCATGTGGCTCCAGGTTCTCCCGGTCAATTTCTTTGAGATTGAAGACACCCACAATCAGAGGCTTTGCCCTGCTCGCATGAGCCCTTCCGGCCACTTCAGCCAGTGTGTCAATCATCGCTTTGTTACTCTCGTTATATTCTTGCCTTGACCTCCTGCTGTTCTATGATGGGTTATACATCAATGCAGTTACCACCTTGGGGTCCTCCAGACTGAAGTGTTTCTATTATGTAGTCTCTTGCTTCTTCTCTGTTTCCTCTCTCCAGCTCGTCAAAATCCCATTGGTTTTTGATGAACAGTGCCACTCCACCCCCTCTGTTCCCTCTATCTTTCCTCAAGGTTTGATATCCCATTGGAAAGATGGCATCTGTGAGCTTGGTTTCTGTGAGAGCTATGATATCAGGTGATGCCTCTTTGATTCTCTCGTGCCACTCTTCCCACTTATTCGTTATTCTATCAGCATTGGTGTACTGTACCTTGTTTCCTCTCCAACACTGTTCTCGGGTGGTCTGTGCATGTGTGTGTATCGGTTGCAAGTGTGTTGGGTGTTAGTATGTGTGTACTCACCAAGTTGTGGTTGCATGGGTCGAGTCCTGGCATGGCCTCTTCGCTGGTCGCTACTAGGTCCACTCATCTTGAGTTTTTAGCTTCCAGCTTTGACCTCTTGTTGCTGTGTCCCATCTCTGAAACATTGTCCCTATCCACCTTCTCAATTCCTCTCAGTATTTTATATGTCGTGATCATATCCCCCCTATCCCTCCTGAACGCCAGTGTCGTCAGGTTGATTTCTCTTAACCTCTCCTTGTAGGGCACACCCCTTAGTTCAAGGACTTGTTGCAAACCTTAGCACTTTCTCTAATTTCTTGATGTGTTTTACCAGGTGTGGGTTACATACTGGTGCTACATACTCCAACATAGGCCTGACGAATTCATCGTACAGTGTCTTGAATGACTCCTTACTTAAATGTCGAAATGCTATTCATATATTTGCCAGGCGCCCATATGCTGCAGTAGTTATTTGATTGACTTTTTTGGGTTATCCTAGGTTCTCTACACATATGCTGCTATGTATGATAATTCTATGTAACTGTATTCGTGTGTACCTGAATAAACTTACTTGCCTGAGATGTGCTCGGTATGATGCTCAACCCAGGATCCTTTTCCTTGAGTGAATTTTGCAGCCTTTGACCTCCTAGGTTGTACTGCATCTACGTTCTTCTTTGTCCTTATCCAAACTTCATGACTGCACTTGCTGGGATTACACTCTAGAAGCCATTTGTTGGGCCAGGCTTGCAGCCTGTCCAGATACCCTACACATCTCGGGTATATAAAAAGTGATTATAACTATGACCATAATATTTAAAGGGGTGGACCGGTAAGCCAGCAGAAGGCCACGGTCAGATGACCAAAAGCTCCAACGGCGGATCATCATCTGACTAAGACCCGCGTTAAGAAACACTTTTTTTTTACACAGGGTTTGACAAGGTTAAGGATCCCTAGCTTTATTGACAAACTATTTACAGGTTAAGGATTCCTAACTTTATTGGCAAGCTAAGAGCTGTTACCTACATCAGCTCATTTGAAAGCATTTTTATTGTTATGAGACATACAAGTAGGGAACAGGATAAAGTTGGAGCCATCTGTGGGCCAGCATTTTCATGTGATCAACTGATTTTATCTCGTTGACATCATTATGCTGTACGAATGTGTTCCATACTCGAGTCATCCTGGGTATATAGGATCTCAGATGGAGTGAAGTTCTGGAGAAGGGTACAGCCAGAGTGAAGTTGCTGCTTTCTGCCCGTCTTGTGGCATAAAAGCTTGTTTCACGCTGTCCTCGAAGTGGATCCAAGTGTGGTACCTTGACAATATTGGCCTTGTACATAACAGTAAGGCCACCCACATCCCTCCTATGTTGAAGGCTCTACTGAAATGACAGATCTATCCAGGATGGGTCCAGGCGAGAGATGAGACGTCTTGCTCTGTTCTCTACTCTGTCAAGCAGTCGCAGATGAGAGGGGGGGGGCAGGCAAACCAAGAAAGTGGAGCATACTCAAGGTGCGAGCGTACTTGTGCCTCATACAGAATCTTGCAACCCCTACTATCAAGTAGATGCGAGATACGGCGAAGTGCTGTAAGCTTCCTGGCTGCCTTGTTTGCAAGATTTACAACATGGTTCTTCATGGTCAGTTTGGAGTAAAATTTCACCCCCAAGGATATCAACTTCTCCAGGTGCCAACACCCTCCCATTCATCCTTACTACTGCACCAGCATTACCATCATGGTGCCTAGAGACGATCATCATTTGCGTTTTCTCAGGTGCAAATGTTACTTGCCATCTGTTTCCCCAAGCTGATATAGCTCTCAGCTGGTGATTGATGTAGCTTAGAGCAGCTGGCATTTCTTCTCTTGGATAAGTGAATGTCAGTGTGCAGTCGTCTGCATATGCATGTGATTCTGGGATGAGATGAAGAAGGTCGTTGAAGTAGACATTCCATAACAATGGTCCCAGCACGCTTCCTTGTGGAACACTTGCCCCAATAGGATGTCTTGTTGATTCCATTCCATTGAGAACTACACTTAGAGATCTACCATGAAGGTAATCACTGAGAAGACATAGCATAGAGCCTGCAATTTCCAGTGCTTAAAGTTTTGCTAAGAGGCCCTGGTGCCACACCCGGTCGAAAGCGCCAGCAATGTCCAGTGCTACCACACAGCTGACTTTGGATTCATCCAGTGACTGATGCCACTTAGTGGAGAGGTTTAACAACAGATCAGCAGCAGAGTAACTTTTCCTGAAGTCATATTGACGATCACAAAGTAGTGAGTGATAGTCAAAAAACTGTTATTTGTCTTGAGATTATTGTCTCAAAGATCTTACCAGTGATTGACAGGAGTGACACTGGTCTGTAGTTGCTGATTTCTGCTCTGCTCTTCTTTTTGTGAACAGGGACTACATTTGCCTCTTTCCATAGAGAGGGCCATTTACACTGTACTAGGCAGTGCTGAAAGATGCGAGTTAGAGGTGCTGCTAGCTGGTCTGCACATCTCAGCAATCTTGGGCTCAACTTGTCTGGGCCCACAGCCTTTTCTTGGTCAAGCGATTTAAGAAGGAAATGCACCTCCTCTTGCCTTATTGTCGTCACTGACAGTTTTGACACAGTTCTTGCAGCTAGCCAAGGAGGGTCCCTTGCTGGATCAGGAACTTGCATTTTGGTAGCAAAGTGTTCAGCAAAGAGGTCCGCCTTCTCTTGACTACTAGTAGAGGTGGTCCCATCCTGTCGATTTAGAGGTGGAATGAGTTCATCAGGCAGATAACCTTGTCTGTCCTTGACCAGGGACCACCAGGTTTTGGAGCCTACCCTACCTGATGCTAGCTTTCTTTTAGTGTCCACCTCCCATTTAGCAATGGCCCACTTTTGAACATCACCCATATGTCTACAGGCTTGCCTGTGCAAGTTCCTGTTATAGGTGGTAGAATGTCTCTTATACCTTCGCCATGCTTTGTACTTAGCAGTAGCAGCCTCTCTACAATGAAAGCCAAACCAAGGCTGATCCGTAGGCTTCATCACATATTGCCGGTGAGGAATGTGTTCTTGTTGTAGATTAAGGATGTGTCCAGTGAAGGCTTTCACTTGGTTGTCAACATCCCCTTGGAGAAAAGCATTTCAATCGGTGGTGGCGAGCTCAGAGCGAAGGGCTGGCCAATTACCTCTTTCCCATTGCCAGGTTGTGCGTGTGGACTCCTCACCTCGTTCTGTTGGGATCTTAAGTGTCGTAAAAACAGCCTTGTGGTCAGATGATCCAACATAGCCGAGGGGTTGACAAGTGACTATGCCTTCTGCCAGATCACTCACTACTGGGTCAAGGTAGGAGCCAGAGATGTGAGTAGGGAAATCAACAAAGGTTCTCATGTCAAACACTACAAGGTCATCAAAGTCCCTCTGTATAAGGTGCTGGTTGAGGTCACCAACAATTATGATATGTTGACAGTTGTGTTGTAGCAGAAGGGAGTCAGTATTTTCCATTAGGAAGTTGATGGGATCTGCATGTTGCCACTGAGGTCTGTACATTGCACATGCTAGTACAGAGGTACTAGTGTTTATGCAGAGCTTGAAGAACATCATTTCAAGATGTGTAGGGGTGGCAACATCAATGTGCTGGGCATGAACACTTTTAGAGAAGCACACAGCAACACCTTGTCCTTGCCTGTCTCTTCTCATCCATGAGGTGTAGCCAGCAATTCTTGCAAAATTTTCTGGAGTCCTGTCATCCAAAAATGTTTCAACAACAGCTATCATGTCGGGACGTCGAGTGTTCACAAAACTGTGTGAGAGCTCTCCAACATTAGTAATGAAACCTCTAATGTTGGCTGACAGGATGCTGATAGACTGGCTCCTCATGATGATGTGGTCAGCTTGAGATGGTGGGTGTGTAGGGCATGTAAGGTGCCTGCCCTTGAGAGAGGTAGGGTACTGAGGCAGCTGCAGGGATGTAGGTCTGTGGTCTTGTATAAGGCAAAATACCACCTGCTGGGCTGGGATAGGAGTAGCTGAGTGGGTGACGTGTGAGAGTGTTCACCAATTCAGAGATCCTGCTGGTTTGTTCTGAGAACAGGTCTCTAAACAGGTGGTCCTGTCTGTCAAGTTCCTTTTTCTTCCGACACTGGTCCTCCTGATGTCCTTTCTTGTAGCAGTAATTACACCTGGTATCTCGCAGGCAGTTGCTGGCTGTGTGCCCCTTCCGGTGACAGCGAGAGCACAGCCTAGGTGCCTGGGAGGGTGGACTATGATTTGTTGCTGTTACAAAAAATGCAATTCTAAAAGCTTAGAGATCTCCAGTGAATACTAGAAAGGACTGCCCTTCTAGCGTCCAGCCTGTTACTGGGTTTTCGTAACAAGTAGTCAGTATCCTTGTCCAATTATCCATTAAAATTCAGTATTATTCAATAGTGCTTCAGGATTACAACTGGTAGGCTACTAACTAGAGAAATTAAAATTTAATAAATTTATTAAGTCTAGAGGTATACAGTGGACCCCCGGTTAACAAACTTTTTTCATTCCAGTAGTATGTTCAGGTGCCAGTAGTGACCGAATTTTTTCCCATAAGGAATATTGTGAAGTAGATTAGTCCATTTCAGACCCCCAAACATACACGTACAAACGCACTTACATAAATACACTTACATAATTGGTCGCATTTGGAGGTGATCGTTAAGCGGGGGTCCACTGTATTATCAAATTAAATTAATCACAGCAATCAAAATAAAATCAATCTCTCGAGTTCAATATTATTGTGCTGAAAGCACATATCACATTTATAATTCATAAGTACCGTCTGGTACATTAACATTTAATAAGATATTACAAATATGTACAAATAAGTTTGTGTATGCGTGTAAGTGCTCTAAGTAGTTCACTATGTCTCACGACTCGACTAGACTTAAACAAGTGACTGACAAAGTCCTCACATAAACTAACTTCTTGACCGACTGGCAACCAGAACAGTCTGCTTGAACAATGAAAAGAATGCTAAGCCCAATAGCCATACAACAAGCGACTGCGACACAGAATCAGGAACAAGGAGATAATATAACGACACTAAGTAGGGACCATCAGCAGATCCTCCACAAAAGTTACAAAACTCCCATACTACTGAATCTAAGTTCAGCATAGGAAAAACCCAGACTGTGACAATACACAGAAACCAGTACAAATTAGGTCATAAGCTACAGCTCGGGACCTGAGATGCTCAGAGTGTCTATGTGACACACAACCTCAGTACAACGTCGAAAATCACTAAGTCTATACAATGTTCTGTGAACAGAGTTCTACAGAACTAACAAGAATAATGAGACAGACAATCTGTCCAACCACCAAGCGAGTCTAGAGCAGACTGAATACTTCACGAGAGGTGAGGACACCCCCCCTCGATCACGTGATAGCCCCGTGGACAGCACAGCTCAGAAGCCGGCAGTATAACGAGCGACAAGCGATAATTACAGTAGTTTGACAATCAAGACTTGAACTGAGCACATAATATGTACATCCTAACAACATAAGTCAAATAACAATATAACAGTCAAATAATAATATAAAGTCATACATTTACGATTTAGCTATTATCGCAAATATAAGCAATATAAAATTAAATGAAAAGGTAATATACATTATATATATACATAATAATCATTGTAACCCATTCAGGGGTTGCAACAGTTGCACCTCCTGTGTTTTGCAGATTTGTCCTCAGGTTCTGCCGCTGGAACTGTTAGTGGACCCAACTGTAGATGTCTTCCTCCTCCACGTCCTCTTCCACGTCCTCTGCCCCGTCCTCTACCAGTTCTGACAGATGTGTCCCTGCTGTTCGTACTTTGGCGCAGTAGGTGATCAGGTGAAGTGATAGATGAAGTCCTGTTTCCTGATGAACCTTATCTAACCTAACCTCCAGATCTTGTAGGCTTACCTGATCTTCATCCACTTGTATTCTTCCCATTAGGGACACCTCTGAATCTGTCCCTTCTGTCATGCCATTCACTTGCACCAGACCTAGGACTGACCCCTGTGGAACCCCACTCAACACATGCACCCACTCCGACACCTCATCACGTACCAACACACATTGTTCCCTTCCTGTCAGGTATTCCCAGTCACTGCAGTACTTTCCCTCCTGTTCCTACCTGCTCCTCTAGCTTTTTTAACCAAGTGTCTTCCGTGGTACAGTATAAAAAGTCTTTTTACAGTCTAAGAGTATGTGGTTTACCCATCCCTCTCTCTCCTGTCTTCTGTTACTTGTGTAGTACTCCAGTAGAAGCTGTGCTGGTTGTCACGTATGAGCCCATTCTTTTCTGTGTTCCACCACTTGTCTCCTAATAATCTTTTCCATAACTTTACATACTATAAATGTCAGCGACACAAGTCTGTAGTTTAGTGCTGCCTGTCTCCTTCCTTAAAATTTGGGACTAGGTTTGCTGTCTTCCATACCTCAGGCAGTTGCCGTTTTGATAGATTAGGGGAAAAGCAAATTTAAAGAAAAAAAATTAATAGAAAATCTAAAAAAAAATGTGAAATTTTGTATTTCTTACTGAAAAATAATGCATAAATCTGGCCATATTTTGATGTAATCTGTTTATACCATTTTTCTATGTGGGTTTTTATGGCCATTAATTTTGCTTGATGATATCAAAAGGACAGACTACCATATTGTACTGTATTTTTTACTTCGAAAATCTTTAGTTATGTGGCATTTTTTAGAAAACACGCAATATGTCATCTTTTCCGACACTGGGCAGTAGCCACTACTCAGTTACTCTTGCAATGTCGAGGTGAGAGAATGATGCTCATCCGCCTGACTTGTGGTGTTTCATGTTTTTAGATTTCCACAGAAAACAATATTTCAGTTTTCAGAAGTTATTCTCGTTTAGCTGTAGAGTTCTCAATTATTCATGAATATACTGTCATGACTTTTGCACACATTATTGAGCAATCATGGTTTTTACAAAGTAACAATTGGCATTTGCTATAACCTTTACCATTTATCATTAATTTTTTTCCCAAAAAGTTTCTAAAAAAAATCAACATTTTTTAAAATACAGTGGACCCCCGCTTAATGATCACCTCCCAATGCGACCAATTATGTAAGTGTATTTATGTAAGTGCGTTTGTACGTGTATGTTTGTGGGTCTGAAATGGACTAATCTACTTCACATTATTATTATAATCAAAAAAGAAGCGCTAAGCCACAAGGACTATACAGCAATCTACTTCACTTCACAATATTCCTTATGGGAACAAATTCGGTCAGTACTGGCACCTGAACATACTTCTGGAATGAAAAAATATTGTTAACCAGGGGTCCACTGTACTACTTCCACACTATTTGCTAGTATACCTGGAGAGGGTTTCAGGTATCAACGTCCCCGCTGCTCGGTCCGTGACCAGGCCTCGTGGTGGATCAGGGCCTGATCAACCAGGCTGTTACTGCTGGCCACACGTAAACCAACGTACGAACCAGTCCAGCTGATCAGGTACTGACTTCAGGTGTCTGTCCAGCTCCTTGACAGCCAGGGGTCTATTGGTAATCCCCCTATGTATGCTGGGAGGCAGTTGAACAGTCTTGGGCCCCTGACACTTGTGTTCTCTTAAGTGTACTTGTGGTGCACCCTGCTTTTCATTGGAGGGACATTGCATCTCCTGCCGAGTCTTTTGCTTCTGTAGGGAGTGATTTTCGTGTGCAATACTGTACTAATCCCTCTAGGATTTTCCAAGTGTATATTATCATGTATCCTCGGGAATACCAATCAAGGGATTTCAACCATTCCCTGTATTTTAGGTGCTTTATAATATTTGTGTGTGCCATGAAGGTTTTTATTACATTCTCCAGGTCAGCAGTTTTGCCTTCCTTGAAAGGGGCTGTTAGTGTACAGCATTATAGCCTAGAGAGAACAAGCGATTTGAAAAGAATCATGGGTTTGGCATCCCTAGTTTTGGAGATTCTCATTATCCATCTTATAATTTTTCTAGCAGATATGGTAAATATAATGATGTGGTCTTTTGAAGTGAAATCCTCTGACATCACTCCCAGGTCCTTCACTTTAGTTTCGTGCTCTGTTGTGTAGTTGGAATTTGCTTTATAATCTGATAACGGAGTATAAAACAAGGAAACTGGTAGTGAAAATACAGCTCCTCGTTTTACTGTTTACTTTTGCTAGTTAGACATGCTATGTGCCGAGGTCAAAAATGTTGGCAGGTAGTAGATTTGTGGGAATGACAATTTAAGAGTACTAGTTCACTGGACACAGCTAAAGAGTGGTAATGAAAACTTTAATACAAAAAAGGCCTTTAAATAATTTGCCAAAAAAAATATTTTCAGTTAGGTTTCTGATGTTGCTCATTTTTTGTCATTATATGACACCAATGGGTTTAACTGAGGGTCCATGCCATAGTTCTGTGGTTTTGAAGCCAGGGTCAGAGCTCTGCTCACTCACATAAGCTGTGAGTGGTAAATTTGGGCTAGATATGAGAGAATGCATCTATGTATGTGGTAAGTGTGCACCATAAAAAAAAATCCTGAAGCACGCACTGCACAAGAAAAAAACGAGACTGGTTTTGGATTAACACACCGATTTTGCGGTGTATTTTCATGTGGTTTTTATGTTTGTATTCACGGTTTCTTGGTTTCATTTGATAGAATGAAGATATGTTACAGAATCTGAGATGTTACTGATTGGTTTTAGGACTGAAAATAGCTTGAAGTTGACCTCAAAGTAGTGGAAATGTTCCATTTTTACCAATGTTCAAGAGAAAACAGATCACACCATGCATCCATGTACACGTCAGATGTTATACAATTATTATAATACTGCATAACAGTAAATCTTCTATTTTTTTGGGTGAATAAAAATTCTTTGTGAATAAAAAATCGAAATGGAATTCGTGTGTAAAGCCTGGAAACGTAATTAATATTATAGTAAAAAAAGAAGTGTTAAACTTACAAGGCTCATAGAGAATAAAAACTAATAAAAAAAAAGGTAATTTTTTTTTTAGTGCCAGGAATCCCCACATTTTTTAATTCTGGACCCCTTTTTTGAAATTTTTTGGGGAAACTTCCAAATTCCCAATTTTCTGATCACTTTTTGGGTATTTTTAATATTTTTTCATGGGCATTGTTTGTTAAAAGGCATACTAAAAAAAATTGCAAAAAAATTTGGTAAACCCGGGAACAACGAAATTTGGGCCAAAAAATAGGAATCAGGGGAAAACGCTGAGGGCAAAAAAAACGCTAAAGGGCAGCAAAATTGGGGACAGATAATTATAAAAATTTCAAAAAATTTCGTATTTTTTGTTTTATTCCCTTTCAAAAATTTTTTCCCTTTTCCTTTTTTAAATAGAGAGAAAAAAGAAACTTTAAAAAAATTTTTTGGACCCTGGGGACAATTTTTCAAAATTTGGGGTCTGGACCCTAAAAAGGTTATTTTTTTCTATGAAGTAAAGAATTAAAAAAAAATGGATTTAAATTTTTTCTTTTTTTTTTTGTTACAGATCCAAAGGGAAAAAAATCATTAGTCTTTAATAACCTTAAAATGCTCCCGGGAAAATTTGTCTTAGTCACATTGGATGTCTTGCAATTTATTTTTTTTTCAAAAAGTCAGCCGGTTTTTCCCACCCAGGGAGGGTGACCCAAAAAAGAAAAAAAATTTCCCCCAAAAAAAAAAATAAATTTATTTATTCAAACCCTTTTTCCCCCACTCCCCACATTATTACTGCTTTTGCAGAGGGTTCTCAAATACAAAAAGCTTAAAGCATTAAGTTTTAAGGATACACAACATATCCCTCCAAACTGCCAATATCCCAAAACCCCCCCCTTTAAAATGCAGGATTTTTAATTCCCAATTTTCCCGGGGGCTCAAGTCCGCTAAAGAAAAATAACCGGTTTTCCCCCAAAACCCTTTACAAAAAATTACCCCCGTCACCTCCCAAAAGTTTGTTCCGGGCCCAAGTTTTTAAATTTGGGCTCCATTCACTCTAAACCTCATGCACGCTTGCTGGGAAATCCCAAGGGCCCCCAACCCACAAAACCTCCCCTTTTCCCCCTCTTTCCAACCCTTTCGAGGACGACCCCCACCCCTCCTTCCTTCCCCTATAGATTTATATGCTTTCCATGTCATTCTACTTTGATCCATTCTCTCTAAATGACCAAACCACCTCAACAACCCCTCTTCTGCCCTCTGACTAATGCTTTTATTAACTCCACACCTTCTCCTAATTTCCACACTCCGAATTTTCTGCATAATATTTACACCACACATTGCCCTTAGACAGGACATCTCCACTGCCTCCAACCGTCTCCTCGCTGCTGCATTTACCACCCAAGCTTCACATCCATATAAGAGTGTTGGTACTACTATACTTTCATACATTCCCTTCTTTGCCTCCATATTATTATTATAATCAAAAAGAAGCGCTAAGCCACAAGGACTATACAGCTTTGCCTCCATAGATAATGTTTTTTTGACTCCACATATACCTCAACGCACCACTCACCTTTTTTCCCTCATCAATTCTATGATTAACCTCATCCTTCATAAATCCATCCGCCGACACGTCAACTCCCAAGTATCTGAAAACATTCACTTCTTCCATACTCCTCCTCCCCAATTTGATATCCAATTTTTCTTTATCTAAATCATTTGATACCCTCATCACCTTACTCTTTTCTATGTTCACTTTCAACTTTCTACCTTTATACACATTCCCAAACTCATCCACTAACCTTTGCAATTTTTCTTAGAATCTCCCATAAGCATAGTATCATCAGCAAAAAGTAACTGTGTCAATTCCCATTTTGAATTTGATTCCCCATAATTTAACCCTTTTTAGGGTCCGTCCCGTAGATCTACGGCTTTACGTTCAGGGTCCAAACCGTAGATCTACGCCATGAGCTCAGCTCACTCTGATAAACTGTGAGTGGTACATTTGGGCCTAGATATGAGAGAATACATCTATGTGGTATGTGTGCACCACATAAAACAGATCCTGCAGCACACTGTGTATAATGAGAGAAAAAAAATGAAATCATGATTTTTCGATTAAAACAGCAACTTTGCAGTGTTTTTTCGTATGTTTTTTTAGAGTTGTATTTGCGATTTCTTGGTCTCATTTGATAGAATGGAAGACATATTACAGAAATGGAGATGATTTTGATTGATTTTAGCACTGGAAATGGCTTGAAACTGAGCTCAAAATAGCAGAAATGTTAAATTTTTGCCGATATTCAAGAGTAAACAAACGACCTCACACGTCTAATACACGTCAGCTGGTGGGTCTAATATACATTCACAAATATGGTGATGATATTTATACAATTATTACAGTATTGCATAACAGTAAATCTTCTATTTTTTGGTGTGAATAAAAATTCATGTGAATAAAAAATCAAAATGGAATTTATTTGTAAAGCCTCAAAACATAACTAATGAACAGAGGAAATGTTAGTTTAGTGCCAGGAATGCCTACATTGTTCATTCTGGACCCTATTTTGAAATTGGAATATTTTGAACTTTGTGTTAAATTGGCCAAATTAACAATTTCCGATCACTTTATTTTGTAGTTGAAACAGTTGACTTGGTGATTTCTTGTGCTCAATCGATAGAATAGAAGTAATACTAGTGAAATAGCTAAGAATTTGGTTGATTGGAATAATGTAATTGGCCTAAAATGGGAGTCAAAGTCGGCAAAATCGCCGATTCGTAAATATCGCTGACACATCAAAATTCGCGAGAGCATAATTTCGTCAATTTTCCACCAAATTTCGTACTTTTTGTTTTATTACCTTCACAAAAAGATTCTCTACGATTTCATAAGAAAAAATAACAAATTTTATTTTTGAAAATTCTTGGACACTGGTGCGTGACTCCAGATTTGGGCCTTGGACCCTGAAAGGGTTAATCCCACCCCTCTACCGAACACCCTAGCATTTACTTCTTTTACAATTGATGTCCTATGTATACATTGTACACAATTTCTAGCTTTTTTAAAGGATTTTGAAGTTGCCATTTTTGCATGACAAATGCTCTTCTGAGACTTGTGTTGGTTTTGAGGTGGGAAGTACAATGCCTGCACCTAAAAGGAGTGATTTGGGATATTTGCTGTTTGGAGTTACAGCTGAACTGTCATATCTGAGCACCTCTGTGAAGACAATGATTGTGTATGAATGATGAATGTTTTTCTTTATCAGGTCACCCTGCCTAGGTGGGAGACAACTGAAGTGTTGAAAAAAAGTTTTATAGGTTTTTATGCAGCTGGTTGACCTGTTGGGTTTAGCATTTAGTTTTGGTTATAAATATATAGCTAGTGTGTTAAAAGGGGAGAAAGTTCCTTGATGCTGATGAAGGGCTCTTGATTATTATAATAAAAAAGCGCTAAACCACAAGGGCTATACAGCACTGCAGGGCGGGGAAGGGCCCCAGGGATCGGGGGGGGAAAAAAGGGGGGGAGGTTTTAAAGTAGGTTCGGAAAAACAGCGGGGCAGGGGTTTGGGTGGGGGGGAAAAGGGGGGCAGCAAGAGATCGGGTAGAAAGAGTGGGGGGGAAGTGCAAAAGGAAATCACATCAGAGTTTTGGAAAAAACAGTTGTAAAAAAGTCAATAAAGAGAGTTTGGTTTTAAAGGGGGGCTCCATCAAAAGGGAAGGAAAAGTAAGGGGAGAGCAAAAGGCGGAGAAAACTTTGGGAGGTAAATTCTGCGGGCTCTTTGATAGGGGCATCTAACAAAATTGTGGCTAACGGATACGGGAACCCTGATAATTCTCGCAGAGAAAACAGGGGGGGCCTCTCCTTGAATCCCTTTGAGCAAGACGAGGGGAAAATACGAAGAAAAGGGGAGAGTAGCCCCCCAACCTCGACACTGAGACAAAAAGGGAGGGCCCAGAAACTTATTTTGGTTTAATAGAAATGAATTTTTGTTATTGAGCAAAAAAAATCAAACCAACGTTTTTCCAAAGGGCAGGGAACGGGGGTTTGGTCTATTACAGCAAAATGGGTCCGTAAAAGGAAACACCCCCTATACGAACGGGGAGGTCATGTACTGCTGATGTCGGGCAGTTTTCTGCCTGTTCATTGACCTGTATAAAACATGCCCCCCCGGGGGAAATCCAACAAAAAAACTATCTTTATGCTTGGTAAAGATACGGCGTAACCAAAGTTGGATACGGAGAACTAGGGGGTGAGGTGTATCAAATTTTTGTATAGCCTGTAAAGCACTAAGGGAGTCAAACAACCACAAATGATGACACAGGCATAGACCCATATACGGATAAGTGCTGCAAGAATGGCATACAATTCAGCAGTAAAAATGCTAGCCGAGGATAGTAAATGCCCTCACACAACACTGTCCAGAAACACTGCTGCGAATCCGATGCCGTCCGAAGACTTAGAGCCATCTGTGTACACTGCGATGGCATGAGAATGAGAGCGGAAGTGGTCAAGAAAAAGAGAGCGGGAAGCCACCGTAGGCACTTGGGCTTTCGCGCATGGGAGTGAGAAGGAACAGACTCGAACAGCTGGAACTTCCCAAGGGGGTAGGGAAAACTTAGATGCTACATGAACATAGAAAGGTGGTAGCTGAAAGGAAGAAAAGAGTGAATGTAGGCAAAGAGAAAAGGGATGGAGCAAACAGGGGCGACGAACAAATAATGTCTACTAACATCGGTGACTATTCTATATGTGGAAGGTATGCGGTGATCATGAGAGCGAACATAGTAGCGAAGGCAATGAGCTTCACGGCGATCGGACAAGGATGGAACATTCGCTTCTGCATAGAGGCTCTCAACAGGGGAAGAGGCGAGAAGCACCAAGGCATAAATGTAATCCTTGGTGATGGATGGGGTTAAGGCTAGAGAGAGAGTAGCAGGAGAGGCGCTGATAGATCTGGTCTCCATAATCGAGTTTTGATAAAATGAGGGCTGAATGTAGGCGAAGGAGAGTTCGACGATCAGCTCCCATTGAAAGATGAGCAAGGTTTTAAGAAGGTTCAGCGCCTGTGACAAGTTGCCTTTAGAGAGGTAATGTGGGGTTTCCAGGATAACCTATGGTCAAAGAGAAGGCCTAGAAACCTGACTATCATGTTCAGGGATACGGGAGCCATAGAGGTACAAAGGATGATCGGAGATAACAGAGCGTCTAGTGAAAGTAATTTGGCGAGTTTTGGTACTGGAAAATTTAAACCCATGCGTGGTGGCCCAATTGGAAACATGATCGACCTCATGCTGGAGAGAAACTGTAATGAGGTGACAGTCAGCGCCCGCACAAGCAATACGCAAAGTCACCTACGTAGAGTGATGACCAAATATTGGATGGAAAGAACAGAGGCCAATCATTTATAGCAAGGAGAAAAAGTGTTTGTGCTTAGAACACATCCCTGAAGGGACACCTTCAGCTTGGACAAAGTCCGGGGAGAGCACATTATTGACTCGAACACGGAAATGTCTGTCAGTTAAAAAGTTCTTAAGGAAAGATGGTAGATTGCCTCGGAGGCCTAAGGAGTGGGCTTGGGCCAAATATTATACCTCCAAGTTGTCATATGCCTTCTCAAGGTCAAAAAAATATGGCATAACTGAGTGGTTATTCGCAAAGGCATTACGAACATACGTATCCAAACATACTATGGGGTCTATGGTAGAACGGCCCTTATGAAAGCCATATTGAACGAGTGGAGAGACTGTTGTGAGTCTCTAATACCATATTAAATGTCTATTTACCAGACATTCCATCACTTTGCAAACTGCACTGGTAAGAGCGATGGGACGATAGTGGGAGGCTTCATGTCCTGTAGTACCCGGTTTGGGGAAAGGGAGAACAATGGCAGATTTCCACAGCTGTGGAAGAAACCCCTTTGGGAAACCAAAAAAAGATTGAAAAGGCATAGGAGGACTGCAAGGGCTGACTGTGTAAATGTTGTAAACACAAATATGAATGTCGTGGGGCCCAGCTGTCGTGCCCGGCAAGCTGAGAGTGTTGCCTCCATTTTCCTGAAGTGTAAAAGGCACTTATACTGTTCTTCTCTGAGAGAAGTAAAGCCCAAAGGGTGCAAAACTCTCTAGCAGACTTTGAGGAAAGAAACGAGGGGCAGAGATGGAGCCCCAGAAGAAATACGGACCAGATGTTTGCCAATTTCAAATGGCAACATCTAGAGGGTTTGCTATATCAACACCGGCAACCAGCAGAACAGGAGCCGGGTCAGGAGAAATTTACCACTCAGTTTCCGTAACTTTTTTCCAGACTGCACTCATAGAGGAAGCAGAGGTGATGGTGGAGACATAATCTCACCAGCAAGTGCGTTTAGCATCACGGATTACACGGCGAGTGATCGACGCTTCTGCTTAAATCAAAAAGTCTCTCGTACAGTGGAACCCCGCATAGCGAATTAATCCGTGCAAGAGAACTCTTTGTTATGCGAAATTATTCGTTTATGCGAATGAATTTTCCCCATGAGAAATAATGGAAATCAAATTAATCCATGCAAGACACCCCAAAGTATGAAAAAAAAAATTTTTACCACATGAAATATTAATTTTAATACACACAAACTGAAAAAGGCATGCACAATTACATGACACTTACTTTTATGAACATATGTGATGATTGATGGATGGAGGAGGAGAGTTAGTTTAGTGTTTAGAAGGGAATCCCCTTCCATTAAGACTTGAGGTGTCAAAGTCCTTTTCTGGGGTACTTCCCTCTTCTTTAATGCCACTAGGACCAGCTTCGAGTCACTGGAGTTCTGTCGCTACAACATATCTGTCCATAGTGGCCTGTCCCTCTCGTTCCTTTATGACTTCCCTAAAGCGTTTCACAACATTGTCAGTGTAATAGTCACCAGCACGGCTTGCAATAGCTGTTGAGGGTGATTTTCATCCATGAAGGTTTGCACTTCAAGCCACTTTGCACAGATTCTTCAATCTTTGTAGTAGGCAATTTCTTCAATTTCTCTCTCCCCTCCTTCGAACCAGTTCCTCGGTCTGGCCTCTTGCTGTTGAAGTTGATCTATCAGCTCATCAGTGGTTAGTTCTTCATTGTCCTCCTCCACCAACTCTTCCACATCATCCCCACTAACCTCCAACCCCAAGGACTTTCCCAATGCCATAATGGATTCCTCAACTGGCATAGGATTCTCAGGGTTAGCCTGAATTATTATTATTATAATCAAAAAGAAGCGCTAAGCCACAAGGGCTATACAGCAAGGGTTAGCCTGAAACCCTTCAAAATCCCTTTGGTCTACACATTCTGGCCACAGTTTCTTCCAAGCAGAGTTCAAGGTCCTCTTAGTCACTCCCTCCCAAGCCTTACCTATAAGGTTTACACAATTGAGGATATTAAAGTGATATCTCCAAAAGTCTCTTACTATTGGATCACTACGACAAGGTCCTAAATGCACTAGAAGACAAAAAGAATGCAGATGTAATATATACAGACTTTGCAAAAGCCTTCGACAAGTGTGACCATGGCGTAACAGCGCACAAAATGCGTGCTAAAGGAATAACAGGAAAAGTCGGTCGATGGATCTATAATTTCCTCACTAACAGAACACAGAGAGTAGTCGTCAACAGAGTAAAGTCCGAGGCAGCTACGGTGAAAAGCTCTGTTCCACAAGGCACAGTACTCGCTCCCATCTTGTTCCTCATCCTCATATCCAACATAGACAAGGATGTCAGCCACAGCACCGTGTCTTCCTTTGCAGATGACACCCGAATCTGCATGACAGTGTCTTCCATTGCAGACACCGCAAGCTCCAGGCGGACATCAACCAAATCTTTCAGTGGGCTGCAGAAAAATATGAAGTTCAACGATGAGAATTTTCAATTACTCAGATATGGTAAACATGAGGAAATTAAATCTTCATCAGAGTACAAAACAATTTCTGGCCACAAAATAGAGCAAAAACACCAACGTCAAAGACCTGGGAGTGATCATGTCGGAGGATCTCACCTTCAAGGACCATAACATTGTATCAATCGCATCTGCTAGAAAAATGACAGGATGGATAATGAGAACCTTCAAAAACTAGGGAGGCCAAGCCCATGATGACACTCTTCAGGTCACTTGTTCTATCTAGGCTGGAATATTGCTGCACACTAACAGCACCTTTCAAGGCAGGTGAAATTGCCGACCTAGAAAATGTACAGAGAACTTTCACGGCGCGATAACGGAGATAAAAACACCCTCAATACTGGGAGCGCTTGAGGTTCCTAAACCTGTATTCCCTGGAACGCAGGAGGGAGAGATACATGATTATATACACCTGGAAAATCCTAGAGGGACTAGTACCGAACTTGCACACGAAAATCACTCACTATGAAAGCAAAAGACTTGGCTGACGATGCACCATCCCCCCAATGAAAAGCAGGGGTGTCACTAGCACGTTAAGAGACCATACAATAAGTGTCAGGGGCCCGAGACTGTTCAACTGCCTCCCAGCACACATAAGGGGGATTACCAACAGACCCCTGGCAGTCTTCAAGCTGGCACTGGACAAGCACCTAAAGTCAGTTCCTGATCAGCCGGGCTGTGGCTCGTACATTGGTTTGCGTGCAGCCAGCAGCAACAGCCTGGTTGATCAGGCTCTGATCCACCAGGAGGCCTGGTCACAGACCGGGCCGCGGGGGCGTTGACCCCCGGAACTCTCTCCAGGTAAACTCCAGAGTCAGTTGAGTTTCTGAGGTCACTACAAAGCACCTTTCAAACAAGAGCTTTTGTGTACAGTTTTTTGAAGTTTGCAATAACCTGCTGGTCCATGGGTTGCAGGAGAGGAGTGGTATTAGGAGGCAAAAACTTCACCTTAATGAATTTAATGTCCCCATAAAGTCGCTCTGCCACGTCTGTAGGATGACCAGGGGCACTGTCTAACACAGGAGGCACTTAAGTTCTAATTTCTTTTCAGTTAGGTAATCTTTCACATTGGGGGCAAATGCATGGTGTAACCAGTCATAGAAAAAAGTCCCTAGTGACCAATGCCTTACTGTTTGCCCTCCACAGCACACACAAATTTTCCTTGAGGACATTTCTTTGCCTGAACGGTTCTGGGAGTTTCAGAGTGATACACTAATAAAGGCTTCACTTTGCAATCACCAGTAGCATTGGAACACATCAACAGAGTAAGCCTGTCTTTCATAGGCTTATGTCCTGGAGATGCCTTTTCCTCCTTGAGTAATGTAGGTCCTGCTTGGCATTTTCTTCCAAAACAGGCCTGTTTCATCACAATTAAACACTTGTTCAGGTTTCAGTCCTTCAGTTTCTATGTGCTCTTTGAATTCCTGCACATATTTTTCAGCTGCTTTGTGGTCCGAACTGGCAGCCTTACCATGCCTTATCATACTATGTATGCCACTACGCCTCTTAAATCTCTCAAACCAACCTTTGCTGGCCTTAAATTCACTCACATCATCACTAGTTGCAGGCATTTTTTTAATTAAATCCTCATGCAACTTCCTAGCCTTTTCACTTATGATCACTTGAGAGATGCTATCTCCTGCTATCTGTTTCTCATTTATCCACACCAATAAGAGTCTCTCAACATCTTCCATCACTTGCGATCTCTGTTTCGAAAACACAGTTAAACCTTTGGCAGAACAGCTTCCTTGATTGCCTTTTTGTTGCCCACAATAGTAGCGATGGTTGACTGGGGTTTACTATACAACCTGGCCATCTCGGAGACACGCACTCACTTTCATACTTATCAATGATCTCTTTCATCTCTATAGTAATTCTCACCCTTATTCCTGTAGGGTTGGCACTAGCAGCTTTCTTGGGGCCCATGGTCACTTATTTTGCAGATAAAATCACCAAAAAAAACTGTTATAATACGAAATGTTCCGATTGTATGCTTGGATGTTACCCCGGAGGCTGGCTGGTAAACAATGCCACCCGGCGGAACATGTGAGGCTGGCTAAGGGCGCACTTAGATGCGTCTCGGAATGAACAGCGTTTGAACGGGTTTTTTAGCGGTATGCGAGGCAAAATCTTAGCGAAAAATGTAGCGGTATGCGGATTTAACATTATGTGATGCCAACGGTATGCGGGGGGTCCACTGTAGTTCTATTATACGGTACCTGCCCCACGCAGCACGTTTCAAACGTACTGCATGAGCACAAGCAGGAGACCAAGGCACGCATTTCTGAGAATACCCGCCCGAGGTTTGGGTATAGAATGAGAAGCTGCTGTTAAAACTGAGGATGAGAAGAGGTGTAAAAGCTCATCAATGGAGGATTGAAGAAGGAACCTCACTAAAAACAGTTGTGAGTAAAGGTCCCAATTTGCCTGATCAAATTGCCAGCGTGGGTTATGAAGAGGTGGTGAATATGAAGGGAAAGTAAGAATGATTGGAAAATGATCGCTGTCATGTAAATCCGGGAGAACAGACCAAGTGAAGTCTAGTGCAGCGGAGGAAGAGCAGACTGAGAGATCGATGCAAGAGAGAGTATGAGTACGAGGATCAAAATGGGTGTGAGTACCTGTATTTAAAACATGGAGGGGGTGGGAAGCAAGAAAAGCCTCTAGCTGAATGCCACGGGAATCACAGTGAGACCCCCCAGAGAAAATGATGGGCATTAAAATCGCCAAGTAACAGAAGTGGTGGCGGTAATGACGAAACAAGAAAGGCAATATCTGAAATGGATAATGCTCGAGAAGGAGAGAGGTACAAAGAACAGTGTGTATACCACCTATGCAGGTGGATACGGGCTGCTGTGTAATGCAGCAAAGTATGAACAAATAGCTGATGGTACGGAATATCAGTGCGTAGAAGGGCACTTTCGTTAAAGGTCCCCCATCAGGAAAAGGATCCGATGAATACAATAAATTATAGCCCGATGGGATAGATAACAGCAGAGTGTAATTTTGGTTCTTGTAAGCAAACACCAACGGGAAAATTGGGAGAGCAACGTCTGAAGCTCACCCCGATTACCTGAGGCCGCGTATATTCCACTGTAAATAGGCCATGATTGGCAACGATAGATACCAGAAATCCGCAGGTAAGGGTACTTACGGATGAGAGGGGTTAGAAAAGTCCACATGCGGTGGCAAAGGAAAACGTTCAAGCAGTGAAGGAACGGTGCGCTGTGAAGAAAGGAGCTGCGCAGATGGAGAAGAGGAAAGAGAAGGAACAGAGGGTGGATCAGTGTCCATTGATGGTTTGGTCTCTGCAATATATTCAGAGATTGCTTCAAGTGTTTCGGAGTTCAGAGACGTCGTATGGGAGACAATATTGGAGATGGAAGGAGGAGGAGTTTGAATAAAGATCGGAGCTGTAATGGACTGTACCAAGGTAGGGGGGGGGGCAAAAGGATGGAGGGATCTGGAGAAGTGTGGGAGGGGACAGAAGAGGCAGAAACCTGGGAGGTGGCAGAAGAGGAAGAAACGTGGGAGGGGGCAGGGGAGGAAGGCACAGTACGAGGAGGATGAACCTCCACACTTGTAACAGAGCCAGTGAAAGGGGAAGACTCAGGTACAGAGACCGGGAAGGTAAAATGTGGAGGTGGATGAAGAGGAGGGGTTAAAGGAGATTTTTTGGGCCTCTGAGAAGTAGAGGGATGATTGGGAGGAGGTGTCGTACGAGGTCTTGTCGATATCAGGGTTGGTGAGGGGGGACACGAAGAAGTGAGGACAGACTGAGGAGTTGAAGTAGGGACGTCTGAGCCCAGGACAGTAAAAGAATTAGATACAGGAGTGACTATGGGACTGGCAACCGCAGAGGAGGCTGCAGAAGATGTGACCCCAGAAGTGGGGGGGACACTTTGAAACACGAGAATAAGAAACACGGGGCAGTCTCCCTTGGAGGCAGAGATGAGAAACCGCCATAGCATAAGGGAGACCTTCTGCCTGTTTGAGGCAACGAATTTCCCGCTCATTTAAGTAGACTTGGCAATGGCGAGAGTACGAAGGGTGAGCCTCATGACAATTGAGGCAAGAGGGAGTTCGACTGCAAGACATATTAGAATGGTCATCGGCACCACAGACTGGGCATTCGGCTATAGATCTGCAATATTTTGCTGGGTGACCAAAACGCCAGCAATTCCTACACTGTTGCGGTGTAGGGATCACCTTCCGAACTTGTAACCGATGTCCTGCTACATAAACAAAGGATGGGAGTTCATGGCTGTCAAAAGTTAAACGAGCCACATTGCAAGGGTATCGTCTCCGCCCATGGGCAGGAGGAACGTAAGTGTCTACCTTGAGAATTGGGAGATCTTGGAGTTCCAGCTGTTCGAGAATGTCAGTGCCACATGTCTGGAAATTCTGTTGGACTATGATATGGGGCAGAATGACAGTATCACTACAAGAATTGAGGGAATGATGTTTTTCGATAGTGATAGGAATAGTACCGATATGTGAAAGAAGAGAAAGATCATGAGCTTGGGTAGTATTCTGGACTGTGATGATACACGTACCACTCTTAAGAGCATGAAAGGAAATATCTCTACCAACATGGCGTAGGAGCGCTTTGCCAATACTATGGTCGGAAAGATAGGCAGTAGAAGAAGTCAGTCTTAAAGTAAAGATTTAGACCATTGTGTGGTCTGAAACAGCGTGGAGAGGGAGTGCATGACGTGTTGGTCTTTTCCAAGTAGAATGAGAAGGTAACGAAGTAACGTCATCAGGAGATTGTCGTTGGTGTTTAGAAGTGGGACCAGAGTTGGTCCGACGTGGGGCGGGCTGGCGATTCGAAAATTGCCGCACCGTAGAGGGAAAGGCCGGAAGCATAGTCAAAGGATGAGCGGAGGTCAGACAAATCGAAGGAGTCAGTCTAAACCCGGACCTGAAGCGGGGTGACGAAAATAGCACCAGCATGAGGCACAGGGGTCTTAGGAGTGGCCAAAAGACGAGGCAAGTCAGAACGGGGTGCGGTAACAATAAGGGCCTGGGGGTTGTGGGGTCATGGATTGGGGGACTCCATGGTTAGGTACTTTCTTTTTTAAAAAAAAAAGAAAAAAGAATAAAAAAAAGGGATGACCGGGAGGGATAGTTCCTAGGAGGAATGAAAGGGCCAGAAATCTCCCTCCATGCCCAAGAGGACCTCAGCACCGCAGATGCAGCATGGAACCCGTGCCATACCATACCCTTCATGCAAGTAAACCAGCAATCCGGGATAGCAACCTCACATCTGCGAGCTACCTTGGTGGACAAGAGAGAGGGCAGCTGGATATCTGCCACAAAGCATACCTCCTTCAGCCACCACCCCCGGAATCTGAAAGGTGCTTCCAGAGATGCACCCGTCGCCCGAAAGACACCCAAAGCCACCCTCCGGGATACAGGAGAGGGATCGGGACATCCCCAGGCGATCCAGATTCCACGGCAAACTACTCAACGCCAAGAACCTCAATGGAATGGGATGGACCTGGTACCCTTTCCCCTACCTAGGAACTAGCGTGCCTGTGGGAAAACTCATAAAGGCCAAAAAGGAAGGGCAAAAGGGAGGGGTGGGGAGGAGGAAAGGAAAAAGGGGAGGATGGGACAGGGAAGGGGGGATTAGGGGGTAATAAGGTTCGGTCTGAGGTAGAAGACCGACAGGTCTAATTCTCAGACCAAGAGCTCTTCACGCCAAGGTGCCCCCCTTGAACAGGGGCATAAGTATTATTGTGGCAAAGAACAGGTATATCTCTACCACAGTTGTGTCCTTCACTGGTGTAGCCGTGACCTTAGTGAAAGAACTGTGTTTGCTATGGTGTACTCGTAGTATGTGTTGCTTTCCCTGACAATAATTTCCATCAGGGGTTCATCAAGAATAACTGAAAGCATTCCAGTTCAGTGGCATTGTTCCAAGTGTACACAATGGCCGTATTCCACTTTGTTTCATCAAAGTCATGGGGATTGGGAACAAAACTGGTGCCTTGCTGCCATTCCAGATGCAGTCTGCTGGTGGATACTGGATATTGAAAGGTAGTTGTGTTTGTGGAAATTATGGTTGTGGGAGTGTGGGGGTGGTTGGGGCTGGTTTGCAGGTGTGCTGAGTTAACAGTGTGGCCCGGTTCTGGTGCCACATGACTTATGCCACCGCCAACACCACTTCTGCCCCACACATTACGCATCCCCACTGTAACAATATCTTCACTATCAGTTCGTGGTGTAGGGCCACGGGATGTACTCCGAGATTTACTCCTCCTTGGAATGGCACATGGCACACTACCAGAACTCATGCTGCGTCGTACATACTGCCACTTCACTGGAGAATTTTCCCCTCGCTGTCACAACTTGAACTTTCAACAAATCACTATCACTGCTCACATCTGAGTCCTGTACACTGGGAAATAGTTTCCTCTTTCGTCCCTGTACAGGTGAATGTGAATGAGATGGAAGGTTGTGGGTCATCTGGGTTTTCATCACTAATTACATTATCCTTGGCACTGTTTTCGGTCACACCCTCTGAAAACCATGGAATTCACTTTCACTGTCACTTCCATCAGTGTTAGAACTATCACTTGTGAACAGAAGACCTCCAGTTCGGCGAGGAGTAAGTAGTTCTCTTACCACAAGGCATTGTGAACAAGGACTACTAAAATGGCTTTCCCACGGTGCACCACTGAGTCACCAATTTTTTTCATACTGCGCACACCCATTCTCACATGTAGGCCTACCAGCTTTCTCCTGCTTGATTTGAAGCCGCTAAAATTTATGCGTATTAATACGTCAAAAACATTGGCTCGTAAGACGTATATATACGACCAAAACAGTCAAAGGGTTAATGTATAGTAATGTTAAATTGCAATTGTCTTTTTACTTTTTTTAGTTATTTAATCTTTATAAGTTGTGAATGTTAAGGACTTGGTTTTTATCTAAAGTGCAAAATGATTACTGGAACCAATGTTTATTTTTTTATAAATTAACCTCCTAATCATTGAAAATGAGAGATTTAGTAATAATAATCCTTCAAACAAATGAGAAAAGGACAAGGAAAAGGCTGCATATGGATTTGAATAAACTTCAGGGTTGGTTAGATAAGTGGTGATTTGAATTCAACCCTAGCAAATGCATTATTATTATAATCAAAAAGAAGCGCTAAGCCACAAGGGCTATACAGCGCTGCAGGGCAGGAAGGAAGCGAGGCATCAGTGCAAAGGGAATGATGAGTAATAGGTTACGGATAACAGCGGGTAGTGATTAAAATAAAGGCACAAAAACAAAACAACCAAAA
>NC_069402.1:81864671-81949671 GCF_026875155.1 Cherax quadricarinatus
AAAAAAAAAAATATATATATATATATATATATATAAATATATATATATATATATATATATATATATATATATATATTATATATATATATAATATTATATATATATATATATATATATATATATATATATATATATATATATATATATATATATATATATATCCCTCTACTTACAATTGTCTTCATCTGATAGATCACCCACACCACAATTAGGTACTCCATTGCATCAAAGATCTTGGATATGCAGAAGTTGTTTTTGGAGCACAGGAACTGTTCACATTTTGGGCCTGAAGGGAGGAAATCAGTGGAGGAGATGTACTTCACTGTACTATTCTAATCAATATCTCCATTTTGATGATCCATTCAAAATCTTCCGATAGTTTAATTAGTAAAAGTTAGCAAAACTCTATCAAAAGATAATGAATGAGGCATACTGTTTAATTTTTTTATTAATTAAATATATATATTATATATATATATATATATATATATATATATATATATATAATATATATATATATATATATATATATATATATATATATATATATATAATATATATATATATATATATTATATATATATATTATATATATATATATATAATATATATATATATATATATATATATATATATATATATATATATATATATATATATATTATATATATATATATATATATATATATATATATATATTATATATATATATTATATAATATTATATATTATACTAAAATACTTTACGAAAAGAATCATGCAGTAACTGATTAGAGAGAGAAGTCTACTAGTTTTACGTTTGCATATTATAACTTTTTTTTACAACTTACAACAGGCAACTTTAACTTCATGCATCAGACATTTTCATTACTGATTTTTTTTACATTCAGAGTACTCAAGTTATTTACACTTATTATAAGTTTACCATACATAGCTTATTGGTGGGTGGGGTAGTAAAAAAAATGTTTATATCTTTTCGTTTCACTTAGGGGATGGGTTCAGGAATACAAACTTATCTGTGAAAGCAATTCACAATTAAATTATTATGCTAACAACACACAATTACATGTGACCTTTTCAACAGTGCCACAGAATTATATAAATGTGTTAGAAATAATCCCAAAAAGACAAGCTGTATTATATAAGTAATTATTACTAATGGAATCTTCCTGGTGAAAATTTATGCCATTTATCTTTGAATTCCAACAAAAATGAAAGTACAAAACTAATAGGTATTTTTTTTGTGAAGCACTATGTTAGTATTTCTATGCAAGTAAAAGTTAATGGTTACTGATCTTCTTGCTAAATTATAATTCCTAAATGTAAAGGAAGCCACACTAAGTACTGCTCTACAGTACCTGAGCCAAATTGGGAAAAAATTCTATTCTCAGCAACCTGTTTTGAGGGCTGTACAGGAAACATTGGACAGTTACTAAATTGTCATCAAACTGTTTATTAAATGATAGGAGAATATTTATAGGAAATGCAGTGCCAGTTAATATTTTCTGCAGTCTATCCAGTCACATTGTATTCCACTGGATATACAGCTGGAGTTGAGCAAGGTAACATTTATGAAGGAATTTTGAGGAACCAGTTAACTGGACTTGAGTCTTGGAGGCAGGAAGTACAATGCCCAAACTCTGAGGGAGAGGATGTGCTGTCAAAGTTCAGAGGGGAATCTTCTGAATTATGGTGTCTACACACTTTTGGAAAGAAAGCTATTAAATGAATGATGGTGAATGCGTTTTTTCTTTTGGATGCCCCCCTACCTCAGTGGGTAATAGCTGGTGTGTTAAACAAAATAGTGGCCTAGTGGCTAAAGCCCCCGCTTCACACACGGAGGGCCCCGGGTTCGATTCCCAGTGAGTGGAAACATTTCGACGCATTTCCTTACACCTGTTGTCCTGTTCACCTAGCAGCAAATAGGTACCTGGGTGTTAGTCGACTGGTGTGGGTTGCATCCTGGGGGACAAGATTGTGGACCCCAATGGATATAAGTTAGACAGTCCTCAATGATGCACTGACTTTCTTGGGTTATCCTGGGTGGCTAACGCTCTGGAGTTTACCTGGAGAGAGTTCCGGGGGTCAACGCCCCTGTGGCCCAGTCTGTGACCAGGCCTCCTGGTGGATCAGAGCCTGATCAACCAGGCTGTTACTGCTGGCTGCACGCAAACCAACGTACGAGCCACAGCCCGGCTGGTCAGGTACCGAACGAAATCTAATCTTATCTCTTTAACATGCATTCCACAAGGCATGACTGGATAAAACACCTGACTGGATAAAAAAAATGAATGCCCTATTATTTGTATTTTCTTATATAAACTAGTTCCCAGAGAAAGAAAGTTTCCTATTTATAAGACGAAGGTTGGAAGCACTGACCAGTTTATCCACAGGCTCTGGAATCACTATTACACCATTAACTAAATGAGATAGACAGAAATATCTTCCCAGGAGAGAGGATATTTGTGAACCAGTTGAATTTTTAATAGGAGTCTGTCAGGATATAGTTAAACACATTTCTGAGCCTAACTTTGTCCCAGAGGACAATCAAAATTGGACAGATAGGGTAGCTTGCCAGACTAATAAGATAGCTATATTTCAATTCAAATTTTTTGTTTCTGTATTCTATGATACTATCAGCTTAGGTTAATACATATTTTTAATATACGTATTCATCTTTAAATATCTTCTCATATATGGGGCTCCTATCTTAAATATAATGAAGTACTGTATTATGTTTCCTCTCCCAGGCAACTTAAATACCATGACCATATGCATGTACCTGTATTAAAATCGTGATCATAAGAACCTTAATTTAATTAGTGTCAGATTTAAACAAATCCTGTGGCTGGACAACAGTCGGGAAGAACGGATAAAAGTGCGTCAAATCCAGAATAAGTAAGTAAGTAAGTAAGTTTATTCTGGTATACACAAATACAGTTACATAGAATTATCATACATAGCAGCATATGTGTAGAGAACCTAGGATAACCCCAAAAAAGTCAGACAGAGTGACTTATTTCCATTGGGGTCCACTGTTCTTATGGTCTGCTGGACAAATTGATTTTCGGATGTGACTAATGAAGTCTATTGTTGTTGCTGTCTGATGAGTAAATTTATTTTGGATTTAATGAATGAAGTCTGTTAAAATGCAGAACTGTTTGTAAATGTTATGATGAAAAGACAATCGCATCATTCAGATTTAATGTACAATCAGTTTTAGCAGCCATTCCCCTTCCCCTGTTAGTTGTTAAGTCATAAGTTCACTATTTATATGTTTAGTGCAAGCTCAATGAAACAAACCATAAATATTTACTGCCAATTTAAACAGCTTTTTCATCAGTCGAGTAATCAGTAAACACAAAAGGAGTCATTTTTCTGAATGAATATGCTCTATGCAAATCACAATGACTGACTTCACCCACCAAAATGTAAATACCAGAGGGTAATAGCGACACGTTTCCTATCTATTAATTCACTTAATCTTTAATCATACACATTAGACACATGCTTACTGACTGAAAATCATTTTATAAACAAATACAATAAATATATTCTAATTCCATACATGCCTAAAGTATTTAAGAAACATAGTGCCTACTTTTAAACATGTGCTTGGAGAAAATGTGACTATATTATACTATTCGTACACGCTTTACTGTTTTCAGTATTTTTTCTTCGAATGTTTTTAAATTTAATTTTCTTTGTTTACCCATGCCTCATAGACATGATCCACATTTGCTAAAAGTTCTCTACCTAATTCTTGCTGTCATAAATATGTCAGGCATTTTTTTTTCATCTTAGCTATTGTTTATCTGTAGCTCATGGTTTTCATCCCTCATCCTTAGAAAATGGGTAAATAATATATGTGTATTAGCTCCCATGAACACAAACCTGTTTTTGCATGTTTTAGTATGTAATAATAATAATAATAATAATGACACTGTGCTCTTGGGAGATTCTGAAGAGAAGTTGCAGAGATTGGTGGATGAATTTGGTAGGGTGTGTAAAAGAAGAAAATTGAAAGTGAATACAAGAAAGAGTAAGGTTATGAGGATAACAAAAAGATTAGGTGATGAAAGATTGGATATCAGATTGGAGGGAGAGAGTATGGAGGAGGTGAATGTATTCAGATATTTGGGAGTGGACGTGTCAGCGGATGGGTCTATGAAAGATGAGGTGAATCATAGAATTGATGAGGGGAAAAGGGTGAGTGATGCACTTAGGAGTCTGTGGAGACAAAGAACTTTGTCCTTGGAGGCAAAGAGGGGAATGTATGAGAGTATAGTTTTACCAACGCTCTTATATGGGTGTGAAGCATGGGTGATGAATGTTGCAGCAAGGAGAAGGCTGGAGGCAGTGGTGATGTCATGTCTGAGAGCAATGTGTGGTGTGAACATAATGCAGAGAATTCGTAGTTTGGAAGTTAGGAGGAGGTGCGGGATTACCAAAACTGTTGTCCAGAGGGCTGTTGAGGTGGTTCGGACATGTGGAGAGAATGGAGCGAAACAGAATAACTTCAAGAGTGTATCAGTCTGTAGTGGAAGGAAGGCGGGGTAGGGGTCGGCCTAGGAAAGGTTGGAGGGAGGGGGTAAAGGAGGTTTTGTGTGCGAGGGGCTTGGACTTCCAGCAGGCATGCGTGAGCGTGTTTGATAGGAGTGAATGGAGACAAATGGTTTTTAATACTTGACATGCTGTTGGAGTGTGAGCAAAGTAACATTTATGAAGGGATTCAGGGAAACCAGCAGGCCGGACTTGAGTCCTGGAAATGGGAAGTACAGTGCCTGCACTCTGAAGGAGGGGTGTTAATGTTGCAGATTAAAAACTGTAGTGTAAAGCACCCTTCTGGCAAGACAGTGATGGAGTGAATGATGGTGAAAGTTTTTCTTTTTCGGGCCACCCTGCCTTGGTGGGAATCGGCCAGTGTGATAATAAAATAAAATAATAATAATAATAATAATAATAATAATAATAAATCTTTATGTCTATAAGTACATAATACAACTTATACAAAAGAAGCATCTCTCTTTCCCTTCTAGTGCAAGTCTTATTGTTCTTTCTCTTAAGACATTGTGAGGTGCTTGAAAAGCGTTGTACTGTCCTGCCTTTCGCATTCAACAGCTATGTACAACAATCATCCTCCCTCTTTCCGGCACTTTAGATCGCCAATCTTTCATGAAGGATCTTTAAATATACATGTATCTTCTTCTGGCTCTGTGCTTTGGTCACGAATATTGTTTTTTACAGTAACCAAAAAGAGTATTGGTACTTTCAAGAATGAATCATGCATTCACAATCTATAGAAAACAAGTGTGGCACTACTCAGCTGCCTGCCATTTCCTTTTGGTATTCTCCAGCTCTAAATAGCCTATTCATCATTATGATTTGTACATAAGCTTTCATATCTAAACAGACTGAAGCAAAATGTCTAAGCAAGATGTTTAATAGAATTATAGTTTGTTATTCTAACCAGAGTTCATATTTTTGGGAGAACTGTTGTAAATCTGTCCATCCCCCATGGCTAATTAATGTGTTAAAGTGTTAGGCAGTTTACAATACATGCAATAAGTATTTTATTATAACAGTTGCAAATTATTGGTAAAACATGTGTGTTATATAAGAATTATTAGGAATTAAGTAGTTATTCAACCAAATGTGTCATGAGCCGCAACTTACTATCCTGAATTTCTGTCCAAATGCCCTCAAATCCCTTTGCTCCCACTGCTCTGTCAGCAGTTAAAAAGGCCACCCTCATTAATGAAGATTTGGAGATTATTATAGAAGCATCGTCGGTCAAGGCATCACCACATAACTCGATTGGTAATTTATCCAGATCTGGCCAAACTCGAACTACTGCTGCTGGACATCCTCTCTCTGCGAAGTAATACCAGACATGGTCATATCAATACAAATCCTTGAGTTTGAGGATATCTGTTACACTTTTTGTTGTATAGTTCAGTACTGTATAGTATCTGCAGTTAAATATCTAAAATTTACGTGAAAGCAATTTTTTTTCTTTGGAGCTCCAATCCTCGAGTTTTGTATGTAATAGGTGTAAATGGTATGTTGGTACTGGCAAACTGTGAAAAAAGGCACTTGGGTACAGTTCAGACATTTATTGAAGGTATCAATGTGCCACAAGTGGCTTCATCAGTCCTGAACTGTACAAAAGTGTCCTTTTCCACAGATTCATTAACCTGGTTGTAAGATTGCAAAGATAATGCTGGTTTACCTGCTGGATTTCCTTCAACAGAAAATGACTGAAGCCAAAGCAAAATTTTGTGGTAGGGACGAACGTGAATAAACCAGGTGCAGGAAAATGCCCCTCCCTGACGATCAGGGTCAGGACCGTCGTATTTCTTAGGCCAGTGTGGAGAGTGAATGATTCCATATTCTTCATTGGTGATGTTTCCACCACAGTCTGAGGAAACAAGTCATTAAATACGAACAAATAAAATATATGGAATGTTGCTAGGGTGGTTATATGCTGTAAAAAGTATACCAACAACTACCAAACAAGAAGAACAGTTAAGATAAAACTACTGTATATAAAACACAATCTACAATCAGCATTCAGCTACTGTACCCTTCATGGGCACTTCCTTGATGCCAATGAAAGGCTTTTGATTCAAGATATTAGAGTTAACATCATTTTCTGTAGTTCAAACCTGATTACCTCTTATACCCCAATGGATTTAGCACTTCCCATGAAATTAATAATAATGTCAATCATTTATCGCACTTGAGACATCACATTTACTGCCACATTTACCTGCGGTTCCTATTAAAAAAAAATGATCTTTTCTTCATATATTTTATAATAGGTTTTATAATGTTAAATTATGTTCTAACCAGAATGTGTTTTCTGGTAATTCTACTCATAGATACTTTAAGGGTTTCTTGCTAAATAATACAAGTGAATTAATGTATTAATCCTAATTATTAAAGAGATGGAGGGGTAAGCCAGTGGAAGGCCTCGGTCTGATGACCAAAAGTGGCGGGTCATCATATGACTAAGACCCACATCAGGAAATACTTGTCCTGTTTCCTGACAAAGCATACCTAACCTAATTTAAGTAGATTACTATTATTATTAGTTAGTCATCTTTAGAAGAGAATAAAGAAGATCTTTTAGAAATATTGGTGTAGTATGGTCGCATCTTTTGACGTGCTGGGTGTGAGGTAATCAAAGAATGCGGTGTATTACCTTGCACATACAAATACACAAATGTGACGTGAAAGGAATAAACTAAAATTCTGCAAGGAAAAACTTACTTTGAGAATGAGAGAAAACAACTACAAATGAATATGATGAAGCATCAAGGCGTAGTGCACACGTGTCCGTGATGAAATGAGGTAACCCACAGACACAAACAGCATATGGGCGCCTGGCAAACCTGAGAATAGCGTTCCGATACCTTAGTAAGGAATCGTTCAAGACACAGTACACTGTGTATGTAAGGCCCATACTGGAGTATGCAGCACCAGTTTGGAACCCACACCTGGTCAAGCACATCAAGAAATTAGAGAAAGTACAAGGGTTTGCAACAAAGCTTGTTCTGGAGCTCAGGCGAATGTCGTACGAAGAAAGGACTGACGACACTGGAGGACAGGAGGGTCAGGGGAGACATGGTAACGACATACAAAATACTGTGTGGAATAGATAAGGTGGACAAAGACAGGATGTTCCATAGAGGAGACACAGAAACAAGGGGTCACAATTGGAAGTTGAAGACTCAGATGAATCACAGGGATGTTAGGAAGTATTTCCTCAGTCATAGAGTGGTCAGGAAGTGGAATGTGATGTAGTGGAGGCAGGAACCATACATAGCTTTAAGACGAGGTATGCCAAAGCTCAGGAAGCAGAGAGAGGAAAATTAAATCTTCATCAGAGTACAAAACAAATTCTGGCCACAAAATAGAGCGAAACACCAACGTCAAAGACCTGGGAGTGATCATGTCGGAGGATCTCACCTTCAAGGACCATAACATTGTATCAATCGCATCTGCTAGAAAAATGACAGGATGGATAATGAGAACCTTCAAAACTAGGGAGGCCAAGCCCATGATGACACTCTTCAGGTCACTTGTTCTATCTAGGCTGGAATATTGCTGCACACTAACAGCAACTTTCAAGGCAGGTGAAATTGCTGACCTAGAAAATGTAGAGAACCTTCACGGCGCGCATAACGGAGATAAAACACCTGAATTACTGGGAGCGCTTGAGGTTCCTAAACCTGTATTCCCTGGAACGCAGGAGGGAGAGATACATGATTATATACACCTGGAAAATCCTAGAGGGACTAGTACCGAACTTGCACATGAAAATCACTCACTACGAAAGCAAAAGACTTGGCAGACGATGCAACATCCCCCCAATGAAAAGCAGTTGTGTCACTAGCACGTTAAGAGACCATACAATAAGTGTCAGGGGCCCGAGACTGTTCAACTGCCTCCCAGCATACATAAGGGGGATTACCAACAGACCCCTGGCAGTCTTCAAGCTGGCACTGGACAAGCACCTAAAGTCGGTTCCTGACCAGCCGGGCTGTGGCTTGTACGTTGGTTTGCGTGCAGCCAGCAGCAACAGCCTGGTTGATCAGGCTCTGATCCACCAGGAGGCCTGGTCACAGACCGGGCCGCGGGGGCATTGACCCCCGGAACTCTCTCCAGGTAAACTCCAGGTATATATATATATACATGTATGTAAATAATTATATATATATATAATATATATATATATATATATATAATATATATATATATATATTAGTATATATATATATATATAAATATATATATATATATATATTATATATATATATATATATACACAGTGGACCCCCGGTTAACGATATTTTTTCACTCCAGAAGTATGTTCAGGTGCCAGTACTGACCGAATTTGTTCCCATAAGAAATATTGTGAAGTAGATTAGTCCATTTCAGACTCCCAAACATACACGTACAAACGCACTTACATAAATACACTTACATAATTGGTCGCATTTGGAGGTAATCGTTATGCGGGGGTCCACTGTATAAATAATACATTAATATATATATATATACATATTAATATATATATATATATATATATATATATATTATATAATATATATACATTATACAGTGGTCCCTCGTTTTTCGTAATTAATCCGTTCCTGGAGCCGTTACTATAAACGAAATTTACGATTTACGAATCAATTTTCCCCATAAGAAATAATGTAAATACAATTAATCCGTTCCTGACACCCAGAAGTATTAAAACAAAAAATTTTTTAACATGAAATATACATGTAGTAGTACATAAACAATACAATGGGAAATGATGAATGAAACATTAACAGCATAACACTTACCTTTATTGGAGATTCTTCTTAGTGTATGGGAGACTGGAGGAGGAGAGTGGATTGTTTATAGTTTGGAAGGGGAATCCCCTTCCATCAACACCTCAGGTACCATTTGCTTTTCTGGGGTTGCTTCTCTTCTCTGTTTCTTAATGCCACTAGGACCACCTTGAGAGTCACTGGAGTCCTGTCTCACAAAATAACTGTGGAGAGAGCTCTGTTTCTGGCGTCTCTTTAACACTTCCCTAAAATGGCCCAAGACTTTGTCACTGTACATGTTGCCAACCTGGCTTGCAACAACCTTGTTAGGGCGATGTTTCTCCATAAAGCTTTCCATCTTACCCCACATAGTAAAAATCTCTTTAATTTCTGAAGAAGGCACCTTCTTCCATCTCTCTTCCTCCTCTGCAGCAAGATTCTGAGCTGCGATGTGTTGCTCTTCCTGCTGAAGCTCTTGCAGTTCCTCAGTGGTGAGCTCTTCATTGTGGTCTTCCACCAATTCTTCCACATCCTCCAAAGTAACATCCAACCCCATGGAACTCCCCAGTGCCACAATTGATTTTGCAACAGACATAGGCTCATTAGGGTCAGTCCCAAATCCTTCAAAATCCCTCTTGTCGACACAATCTGGCCACAATTTTCTCCAGGCAGAGTTCAAAGTCCTGGTAGTCACTCCCTCCCAAGCCATACCTATAAGGGTTATGCAGTGGAGGATGCTGAAGTGTTCTCTCCAAAATTCCCTTAGGGTCAAGTGAGTGTCTGTGGTCACAGTCAAGCACCTGTGAAACATTGCTTTTGTGTAGTTTTTTAAAGTTTGCAATAACCTGCTGGTCCATGGGTTGGAGGAGAAGAGTGGTATTCGGGGGCAAGAACTTTACTGTGATGAACCCAAACTCCTCGAAAATTAGGTCATCCAAGTTTGGAGGATGAGCAGGTGCATTGTCCATTACTAGCAGGCACTTGAGATCCAATTTCTTTTCCAGGAGATACTCCTTCACACTAGGGCCAAACACTTCATTGAACCACTCGACGAAAATTTCCCTCGTGACCCATGCCTTACTATTAGATTTCCAAAACACACACAATTTACTCTTCACTAAAGACACCCTTCTCGTGCATTATTCTTACTGAGACCTGGCTTAAGCAGGACACAATAGATATCTACCCTCTACCAGGATACTAGCAGGCACTTGAGATCCAATTTCTTTTCCAGGAGATACTCCTTCACACTAGGGCCAAACACTTCATTGAACCACTCGACGAAAATTTCCCTCGTGACCCATGCCTTACTATTAGATTTCCAAAACACACACAATTTACTCTTCACTAAAGACACCCTTCTCGTGCATTATTCTTACTGAGACTTGGCTTAAGCAGGACACAATAGATATCTACCCTCTACCAGGATACACAGCAATTCACAACTGCAGACCAAACCAAGTTGGGGGTGGTATTGCAATCTATTACTCTAACCAATTATCTTGTCTTAGCACCACTTGCTTTAGTGATGAATATGGGGAATACATTTTTGCTAATTTTACTGTAAAAAACCTTAAGACGCCTATAACAATCGGTGCCATTTACCGGATACCTCACACAAACATCCCAAATTTCAGTGAGAAATTAAAGTCACTAATAACAAACAGACAAATGAATAAGCACCACCTTCTCTTAGCTGGAGACTTCAACATCAACCTTGGCTTACTAGATGATCAGCCTGTAACTGATTTCATCAACAATATGAACAACACACTTCTCATACCAACAATAACTAAACCAACCAGGCTCACTGAGACAAGTGCAACCATAATAGACCACATATGGACCAATATACTAGCCCCCCTTAAATCAGGGATAATCACAAATAGCGCTACAGACCACTACCCTACCTTCCTCCTGACAAACATTAGTAAACCACCACTTGAATACAACAAAGTCTCATTTAGACTCCATGACGAGGCCCCAGTAAGGAAGTTCACAGCTGACCTAGAGACTGTTGATTGGCCTACAGAATTCTCCAAGGCCAATAGTATTGACATTTTTCTTAACAAATTACTTAGACTATACAACAAACATTGTCCTATAAAAACAAAACAGATCACAAACAAACGGCTTGGTTGCCCATGGCTAACCAGCACCATTCTGAAATCCATTGACAAGAAACACCAATATGAAAAGCAATACAGACAGGGCTTAATACACAAAGATATTCTTAAACACTATTCATCAGCTCTCACCAAAGTAATAAAGAAAGCCAAACAACTATACTACTCCAGTAGATTCACAGACACTAGAGGAGATATAAAAAAGACCTGGAAAACACTCTCTCAGATTCTAGGGACCCACAAACTGAGAAAAACCAAGAATATTGTCGTAACTAAACCTAATGAAACACCACTACATCCCAATGACACAGCTAACAAGATAAACGACTTCTTCTCAAACATAGGATCTAATCTCGCCAGTAAAATCCCACATACCAATGCCCATGCCGGGGACTACCTAGATGGGAATTTCCCTAATTCCTTCTATCTTGCACCAACTGAGCCCATGGAAGTCATTGAGATTATAAAGTCACCTAAAAATAACTTGGGGAATCTGTCTCACGTCCCACCATTACTGTACAAGCGAGCGGCCCATGTCCTTTCGCATGCTATTTCATTACTTTTTAACAAGTCACTAGAGACTAGCACCTTCCCGAAACTACTCAAGATGGCAAGGGTTACACCAATACATAAAGGTGGTGACCCTACAGACTTAAACAACTATAGGCCAATATCTAACTTACCATTGCTATCCAAAATCTTTGAGAAACTCGTGCACAGGAGACTGTATTCATTTATAACGGCTCAAAACATACTCAACCCCCTGCCAATTTGGATTCAGGAAAAATAAAAGCACTAATGATGCAATCATAAAAATGCTAGATCTGCTTTACACAGCATTGGAAAATAAGGAATATCCACTAGGAATTTTTATTGACCTAAGAAAAGCTTTTGACACAGTAGACCACGACATCCTACTCCACAAACTTGATCATTACGGTATAAGAGGCCATGCGCTTGCTTATTTCAAATCTTACATTACTAATAGGTATCAGTACGTCACCATTAAAGACACAGCATCAGCAACACGGCCACTTGATACTGGAGTTCCGCAGGGAAGTGTCCTTGGTCCCCTGCTCTTCCTCATATACATCAATGACCTTCCAAACGTATCCCAACACCTGAAACCTATTCTCTTAGCTGATGACACGACTTATGTCATCTCTCACCCTAATCTTGCCACCCTCAACACCATTGTGAATGAGGAGCTGATTAAAATATCGACTTGGATGACAGCCAATAAACTTATGCTTAACACTGACAAAACCTACTATACTATGTTTGGTAGCAGAGCAGGAGATGCACAAATTAACATTAAGATTGACAACACTCTAATTACCAGAAATAATGGGGGAAAATTCCTAGGCTTATACCTCGACAACAACCTGAATTTCAGCACCCATATCCAGCATATAACCAAAAAAGTATCCAAAACGGTTGGGATCCTCTCCAAGATACGATACTACGTGCCGCAAAATGCCCTTCTCACACTATACCACTCACTTATTTATCCATACCTCACCTATGCTATTTGTGCTTGGGGATCAACTGCAGCAACACACCTAAAGCCAATAATAACCCAACAAAAAGCTGCAGTAAGAATAATCACTAAATCCCATCCCTGGCAACACACCCCCCCACTCTTCATAGACCTAAACTTACTCCCAGTTCAGTACATCCACACTTACTACTGTGCAATCTACATCTACAGGGCCTTAAACTCTAATATCAACCTTGACCTAAAACACTTTCTTGATAGTTGTGACAGAACCCACAGGCATAACACCAGACACAAACATCTCTACGACATTCCCCGTGTCCGACTAAACCTTTACAAAAATTCAATGTATGTCAAAGGCCCTAAAATCTGGAATACCTACCTGAGAACTCTAGAACTGCAGACACATTCATCACCTTCAAAACTACCATTAGAAAACATCTTATCTCCCTGATACACCCCGTCAACTAACTACACGAATACCACCTGGTGGTTCACACTTACACTCACTCACTCATTTGACCATAAACAGAAATATTAATCTCAATCTTAAAATAATGAATCCTGTGATACTCCAATACTGAAACTATGTACTGTGCCAAAACAAAAGCATTCACATTGCTAAACTCACAAACTAGTATTTAGTCACTTAGCCATAATACCAACTTACCTCATAATTTGTAATATTTTACAATTAAGAATAAAACTAAGTATGCCCGAAATGCCTAGCCATGCTAAGCGTTCTAGTGGTACACTCTGTAATCACAATTTTACTACATGTAAACCACACAATAACCAAATTTCTGTAAACTCAGCATTGTAATCCTTATAGAGAATAAACTTTGAATTGAATTGAATTGAATAACATTGTTTTTCCTGAACACTCTGGGATTTTCAGAATGGTACACTAGTAATGGCTTCACTTTGAAATCCCCACTAGCATTAGCACAGAACATTAGCGTCAGCCTGTCTTTCATAGGCTTGTGTCCTGGCATTGCCTTTTCCTCTTGTGTAATGAAGGTCCTCTTTGGCATTTTCTTCCAAAAGAGGCCTGTTTTGTCACAATTGAACACTTGTTCAGGTTTCAGTCCTTCAGCCTCTATGTACTCCTGGAATTCATGCACATATTTTTCAGCCGCCTTGTGGTCCGAACTGGCAGCCTCACCATGCCTTACCACACTGTGTATGCCAGTACGGTTCTTAAATCTCTCAAAGCAGCCTTTGCTGGCCTTAAATTCACTCACTTCACCACTATTTGCAGGCAATTTCTTTATCAAATCTTCATGCAACTGCCTAGCCTTTTCACAAATAATCGAAGTCATAAGAGTATCTCCTGCTAATTGTTTCTCATTTATCCACACCAATAATAACTTCTCAATCTCTTCCAGTGCTGGTGATCTCATTTTTGTCAGCATAGTTACTCCCTTTGCAACAACAGCATCCTTTATTTCCTTTTTCTTGGCCACTACAGAACATAAGGTTGTGTAGGGTTTCTTATATGTCCTGGACAGTTCGGCCACATTTGTACCACTTTCATATTGTTCAATGACGGTTTTCTTAAATTCAGTCGTATTTCTCACCTTCTTTACCACAGGCTTGGCACTAGGAGCTTTCTTTGGAGCCATGGTAGTTTATTTAGTACTTGCAAGCACTAAAATAAATGGAATATTATGGAATATTTCGCTGGAGCACGTGAGGGGACCTTCGCTCACTGGTGAACAATGCCAGACTGGCTGCCGCCCCGGCTCACGCCGTGGGTACACGTCCCGGACGAACTACGACTCGCGAGTCAACCTATGAAAAGCGAGTCCATGTTCATACAAAAATACCCCTATGATTGGCGAATTTTACGATTGCCGGGAACTACGAAAAGCGGGGGACCACTGTATATACATGTATATATATATATATATATATATAACAAGTTGGCCATCTCCCACCTAGGCAGGGTGACCCAAAAAGAAAGAAAATCCCCAAAAAGAAAATACTACTTTCATCATCATTCAACACTTTCACCTCACTCATACATAATCACTGTTTTTGCAGAGGTGCTCAGAATACAACAGTTTAGAAGCATATACGTATAAAGATACACAATTTATCCCTCCAAACTGCCAATATCCCAAACCCCTCCTTTAAAGTGCAGGCATTGTACTTTCCATTTCCAGTACTCAAGTCCGGCTATATAAAAAAAACCAGTTTCCCTGAATCCCTTCACTAAATATTACCCTGCTCACACTCCAACAGCTCGTCAAGTCCCAAATACCATTCATCTCCATTCACTCCTATCTAACACGCTCATGCACGCTTGCTGGAAATTCTCACCCACAAAGCCTCCTTTACCCCCCCCTTCCAACCTTTTCGAGGACGACCCCTACCCCGCCTTCCTTCCCCTACAGATTTGTACACTCTCCATGTCATTCTACTTTGATCCATTCTCCCTAAATGACCAAACCATTTCAACGACCCCTCTTCAGCCCTCTGACTAATACTTTTATTAACTCCACACCTCCTAATTTCCACACTCCGAATTTTCTGCATAATATTTACACCACACATTGCCCTTAGACAGGACATCTCCACTGCCTCCTCGCTGCAGCATTTACAACCCAAGCTTCACACCCATATAAGAGTGTTGGTAGTGTGGATGATAGTGAAAGTGTTTCTTTTTCAGGCCACCCTGCCTCTGTGGGAGACATCGGGTGTGTTAAAAAAATATATGCTGTATATACATAAGCAGCATTTAACTTGCCTCTAAACAACATTTCCTTCTTTTTAAACTGATATATTGCCTCGAAGCCACTATAGACATGTTCATGGTCAGTTCTGAGGACCACACGGAGACCCACAGCCTCAAGCTCACTCTCTATGGGACCAGGAGCTGCCAGGCCACAGTAACGACCATTCAGTCTCTCTCTCTCTACATCAGATTCAACTGGCCTGTACACGTTATAGATCTCCACCCAGTCTTCTTGACAGTGATTTCTGGAAATATTAAGGAGGATTAGTAACTTAAATGAAAGAGTCAGGGAGGGATTTATAATATTAATAATATATCTTTTTCCAAAAAAAAACAGCATGCAATTTTTTTTAAATTCATAGAATGCATAGAATCTCACAAGTGAATGTATTAGAGAGGAATACTTTATGCAATTATGAAAGTGTAGTGGAAGGAATAATTTACTCATGACTGTGTTGCAGAGGGAATATTTTACTTACTAAAATGATTGTGTTAGGAGAGGAATGTCTCTGATGTCAGTGTATTTATGAAAGGCTAAGTGGAAAGAACACTTAACTCATGAGAACGAAAGTGTTGGGGAGAAATACTTAAATATATGTTGGAGAGAAATATATTACCTATAAAAGTGTTGAAGGAGGAACACTTGACTCACTCACATTGAAGAACAGAGCAATCATTTTCAAGGTTGTATTCAGTGCCATAAGGATCTTTAAGTACATATCATTAATAATCATTCTTAATATAGTTTGCAGGACTCTGAGTCCTGGAGGAGGGAAGGGCAGTGCTTACACTCTGGAGAGCTGGGGATAATGCAAGTGTTTTTTATTCTCTGGGTTATCCTGCTTTCCTGGGGAAATTATCAGTACTAGCCACATTGATGTTGTTGAATTATGTAAATGATTTGCTGTGGGACATTTACAAACAATATATAATCATAGCTACAAGAATTTTATGTAAAAATTTGGATAAGCTGACAAAAGTAGTGATGAATAATGGAAATTCATTGAAGAAGAACACCATGTAATGAACATGTAATGTGTGCTACAACTATATTTAAAAAATATATGATTCAGTAAATTAAAAGTTGGCCAGTTTTCCTAAACCACAAATAAATAATTACACACTCACACATACAGATCTCTTTTTAAACTTCTTTTATGAATAAAATTATAATTTTACACGTCAAATTTTTGGCAATTGGAGAAACTCACCCATAAGTTAAGTTATTTTTCTCGCTGCGGAGTTCGAACTGGTAAAAAGCCAGGCGAACCTGCTCATCTGGGTTGGCTTGAAAAGTGAACTCACAGGTGGTATTGGACGGGTAGTTGGCCGGGTGCCGAGGAGAGTTAAATGAGCCTTCTTTACGGCTTGAGCTATAGTAGGTGAATATGCATTTTCCATCTGGAGATGGTGTGCCTGGGATCTTGTATTCTAAAATAAAACTTAAGTTACTACATAAAGAAAATCATAAAATATCGTGCATGTAGTATAAACATTGATATAAAGTGAGAAACCATTTGGACTACAATACAAAAGACAGGTAAGACATGTATGTTTACTCTGAGTAGCCTGAGTCAGGGTTCTACTGGAGAGGCTTTCTGACACCACAATAGTCTGAGTGCTAAACTCTTTTTTTTTTTTTTTTTTTTGAACCTATAATTTTGTGATGCATAACTATTTAATGCAGAATTTGAACCTTTTAGATATCTAAATTGATGTTCCAGTGAGTGACATTCCATCACTCTAGAGAAATTTGAAGGGTTAAAGATGGTTGTCAAGACGGTTATAGATCACCTGTGAATTCATAAAGACCAATATCAGAATGACCGTTCAGGTATTTTAATTACATGTGCTACATTTTATGTTTTCCAGGTCAGAGAGAGATCAGTTATTATGGTTTGATCATGAGTGGTTGAATTAATTTATGAGAATGCAAGATGGTGGAGCAACATATTTTGCTTCAGATCTGGGCACATTTATGTATTTAAATAAAAGCAGTAACATTCCATATTTTTTTCATTCTTTTCATAAACTAACTTTTCTCATAAACTTATGCAGAAACTGAGGGACATTTCACAAAGAAAAGCAGAACAAAACAGTGGGCAGAAAACCTTGCGAAGACAACATTACGGATGATGTTCATTAGAGGTTATGACATTCATGAAGGAAGGGGAGGAGGAAAGGAAGGAAAAGGAGCTCTAGGAGACTGAGAGGCAAGCAAGTTCAATCGCAGGAAGAGTGGACAGGTCCAATTCTCTGGATCATGACACCACCTCTGTACAGACGGGCTCAGAGTAGGCACAACACATAAGAACATAAGAATGGAAGAACACTGCAGCAGGCATATTGGCCCATATGAGGCAAATCCTTATCAAAACCACCCATCCTCACCCATGTGTTTGTTCAACCTTGTCCCAAATCTATCCAAAAGTTTACTTCAGTACCTAAGGTATTAATCAAACCCAGACCTCCCCCGTCTTGGCTGTAGGTCACCTTCCTTATACCAGGTAAAGTCTCATTATCTTGGATCAAATGCATATGCTGCATGAGGTATCCTCACACACATTTATTAATGGGGTTCACATTATTAGATTCATGAGGGGAAAGGGGAGAGTGCTCAACCTGTAGAGGTCATACAAAGCCTGGGGAAACGGGAGGTAATCAGCTTCAATCCAAGGAAGGTGAAGTCAGATCCAATTCCTTGAATCAATTCTCCTTCACTGAACGGACATGTTTATCAAGGTGATATTTACACGCTAAGGACATGGTCCAGGTAGTCTCTACGAACATGGTCCAGGCGGTCTAGCAGTAGGTTCGCCGGCATTGTCCCGGCTCAGGTCTTTTCCAGATGGAGACCCGGCTCTCACATGAAAAACACTGAATGAGAAAGATATCATTGGACTTCAGTCTACACATCTGTAGCAGATATTTGAAGGTCATGTAATATTTAAAGGCTACATCCCCTGAGGGTGTAACTACCCTCAGGGAAGAGATGGCATCATGGATCAAATACCGTGAAACCAAGAGGCAGGCCATCAAGGAATGACTATTACAGTGGATTGATCCAGTGAATAATGATCACCCACATACTCTCAAGAGCAGAGTTTCTGGGCATACATGCCGAAAAGAGGTTTAAATGAAGACGATGTCGTAGATGAGGGTAAAAAAAAAATAAACATATGCATGGGTATCAGGCAGACTGATCTGAAGTCTTTCGTAAACCCCCGATGCAAGAGTGCGGGAAAAAATCAGGAAATCAGGAACAGGTCCTACTGAACATTGTGAATCCTTGACTGAAATCAGTGAATAAGCTAATTTTGCTCATGGAGAGCGAAACGTTGCCACAATATCACATTAATTGCATTGGTGTCTACCTAACATTTCGTCGGTAATTCTACCATTATTTCTACTAGTATTTGATGGTAATGTTGACAACCATCTTGGATTTCTTAAGCCACTCAAGGTTAACAGTAATGCCCACTGGATCATCAAGACTGACAGTGACACCCACTTGAGCATCAAAACTGACACCCACTAGATCATCATGGCTGACACCCACTGGCTCATCAAGGCTGACAGTAACAACCACTGGATTATCAATCTGGACATCTTAGAGAACAATTATGCACCATAAAATTCCATTACCTTCCACAGTTCCACTAGAATAGATCTAATTTTGTTATTCATGACTGTTCAAATGTTTCTCTCTCTCTCTCTCTCTCTTCTCTCTCTGCATTGATTACTGTTCATGACATTAATTAAAGCATTAACATATGAAATAACATTCTCCTGACAAAATTTATTATCCAGTTTTTTTAGTACTGATGTATTATTCAGACCTTGAAAAAGCAATCAATAGAACCACTTCCAAGAAGGAATTGGGAATTGTAGAACAGAAATAGGATCAATTTGATGCTCACCAGTTTCAAATTTGTAATGGGCTTTGAATCTTCCTCCCTGATAGTTGCCTGAGCTAAACACCATGACAAGTCTTGGTCCTGACGACACCACAGTCTGAGGTAACGTTTTGCCACACACCTCGTAGTCAGGGTTGTCGTAGGCATTCTCCATTTCTTGCCCCTTCAAGTATATTCTGAGATAACCATCGGAACAGCTGCAAACAGAGAGTTAAGAGAATATAACTGTGTTTTGAATAAAATTAGGAAATGATCTTGACTAAATTATTATATTTATGGGGAAGTGGTAAACCCATAGGTGTTATACGAGGCCTGGGTAATTAGTGTTAATTAGGTGTATTCATTTCAAGGGAAGAGGAGCTTTAATTTCTTAGATCTAGAGTTCTTCAAGGTAATACCTTGACGGGAGATGACGTAAAGATTTTTGGCATGGCTGATGCCGCTACTAGCTGGTACCTACATTACCCAGACATACATTGGTACTGTACATAACCCTGTACCATGCAGCATAGAAATTACAGTATAAACCAATGTATCTGTTATCACAATCTATAACTGAACCCTAAACATCTATATCAAAAGTTTCATTACATTGAAAAGCAGGGGTGCCACGAGTACACTAAGAGACAACACAGTGAGTGTCAGGAGCCCAAGACTGTTCAACTGCCACCACCCAGCATACATAAGGGAGATTACCAATAGACTTCCGGCTGTCTTCAAGAAGGCGCTGGACAGGCACCTAAAGTCAGTACCTGATCAGCCGGGATATGGTTCGTACGTCAGTTTACGTGTGGCCAGCAGTAACAGCCTGGCTGATGAGGCCCTGATCCACCACAAGGCCTGCTCACGGACCAGGCCTCGGGGGCATTGATCCCCGGAACCCTCTCCAGGTATACTATACTACACTTCAACACTGAGATTACGAAATTTGCCACTAGAGACTATGTAAATGAAAATTACAAAATTCTGTACATGTTATGGGTATTTGATCATAGCTGAATAAGGGATATCCAGATAACGTGATGCACAACCAAATATTTCACGGAAATTATAGTATAAAACCTGAACAAACATTTTCAAGCATTTCGTAGACAAGTATAAAACATTCTACATGTCGTATAACAGGAGGTACAAGTTTCTGCAGTCGTTTTACAGTGGCCACATAAACAGTGCATACCTCATACCAATGATTAAACACAAAATGGCCTCTAAACTGTTGTATCTGGGTGCCTCTGCAAAAACTGTGATTATGTATGAGTGAGGTGAAAGTGTTGAATGATGATGAAAGTGTTGAATGATGATGAAAGTATTTTCTTTTTGGGTCATCTTGCCTCGGTGGGAAACGGCCGACCTGTTGAAATACATACACACACACACACACACACACACACACACACACATATACACCTACCATCCGACTTACGACCGAGTTCGGTTCCGAGAAACCAGCCATAAGTCGAAATGGTCGTAAGTCGAACTTTACTACTGAATATCAACAAAACGTTTTTGTAATGACTTTATTTTATTGTTTTATTTTGGTATTTCATGTTTTACTTTACTTTTTATGTTGTTAGTACTATATTTTATACTGTAAGGTTTAGGATAAACACTGTGTACCACACAAATAGTTGTTTATTTCCCAGAAATTTGGCATAAAAAACACGGTCGTAAGTCGAGTGGTCGTAAGTCGAGCAGGTCGTAAGTTGGATGGTAGGTGTATATTTATTTATTTATTTTAACAAGTCGGCCATCTCCCACCGAGGCAAGGTAACCCAAAAAGAAAGAAAATCCCCGAAAAAGAAAATACTTTCATCAATATTCAACACTTTCACATCACTCACACATAATCACTGTTTTTGCAGAGGTGCTCAGAATACAACAGTTTAGAAGCATATACGTATAAAGATACACAACATATCCCTCCAAACTGCCAATATCCCAAACCCCTCCTTTAAAGTGCAGGCATTGTACTTCCCATTTCCAGTATTCAAGTCTGGCTATATAAAAAACAACAGGTTTCCCTGAATTCCTTCACTAAATATTACCCTGCTCACACTCCAACAGCTAGTCAGGTCTCAAAAACCATTCGTCTCCATTCACTCCTATATAACACACTCGCGCACGCTTGCTGGAAGTCCAAGCCCCTCGCCCACAAAACCTCCTTTATCCCCTCCCTCCAACCTTTTCGAGGACGACCCCCTACCCCACCTTCCTTTCCCTACAGATTTATACTCTCTCCATGCCATTCTACTTTGATCCATTCTCTCTAAATGACCAAACCACCTCAACAACCCTTCTTCAGCCCTCTGACCAATACTTTTATTAACTCCACACTTTCTCCTAATTTCCACACTGCCCTTAGACAGGACATCTCCACCGCCTCCAACCGCCTCCTCGTTGCAGCATTTACAACCCAAGTTTCACACCCATATAAGAGTGTTGGTACCACTATACTTTCATACATTCCCTTCTTTGCCTCCATAGATAACTTTTTTGTCTCCACAGATACCTCAACGCACCACTCACCTTTTTTTCTTCATCACTTCTATGGTTAGCCTCATCCTTCATAAATCCATCCGCTGACAAGTCAACTCCCAAATATCTGAAAACCACTTCTTCCATACTGCCTCTCTTCAATGTGATATCCAGTTTTTATCTAAATCATTTGATACCCTCATCAACTTACTCTTATCATTACTCTTATATATATCCATGGGGAAGTGAACCATGTGTGTCGTAAGAGGCGACTAAAATGCCGGGTGCAGAGGGCTAGTAACCCCTTCTTCTGCATAAATGGGTAAAGCAGCTGGAAGAGATGGAATTAAGACAAAGATGATAAAAAACAGGTCAGGATTTAGTGAATATCTTTTATTGTATGTAATGTACATATGCTTCTGCTGTCTCCTCTGTATTCGTCTTAAGAAGCCTTCTGCATAGGTGAAACGTTTCGGAATTAAAGATACATAATTTTTGCACGTGTCTTACTTATCAACATATCTGTATTGTATACTATCATATCCACAGTGTATATATATATATATATATTTATTATATTATATATATATATATATATATATATATATATATGTGTATATATATATATATATTAATATATATATATATATATTATATATATAATATATATATATATATATATTATATATATATATATATACAGTGGACCCCCGCATACCGTACGCATCACATAATGTTCAATCCGCATACCGCTCGCTTTTATCGCAAAAATTTTGCCTCGCATACCGCTCAAAAACCCGCTCACCGCTCTTCGTCTGAGACGCGTCCAATGTGCGCCCTTAGCCAGCCTCACATGTGCCGCCGGTGGCATTGTTTACCAGCCAGCCTCCGCGGTAACATCCAAGCATACAATCGGAACATTTCGTATTATTACAGTGTTTTTGGTGATTTATCTGGAAAATAAGTGACCATGGGCCCCAAGAAAGCTTCTAGTGCCAACCCTACAGGAATAAGGGTGAGAATTACTATAGAGATGAAGAAAGAGATCATTGATAAGTATGAAAGTGGATTTGCGTGTCGCCGACCTGGCCAGGTTGTACAAGAAACCCAAATCAACCATCGCTACTATTGTGGGCAACAGAAGGGCAATCAAGGAAGCTGTTATTGCCAAAGGTTTAACTGTGTTTTCGAAACAGAGATCGCAAGTGAGGAAGATGTTGAGAGACTCTATTGGTGTGGATAATGAAAACAGCTAGCAGGAGATAGCGTCTCTCAAGCAATCATAAGCGAAAAGGCTAGGAAATTGCATGAGGATTTAATTAAAAAAATGCCTGCAACTAGTGATGATGTGAGTGAATTTAAGGCCAGCAAAGGTTGGTTTGAGAGATTTAAGAACCGTAGTGGCATACATAGTGTGTTAAGGAATGGTGAGGCTGCCAGTTCGGACCACAAAGCAGCTGAAAAATATGTGCAGGAATTCAAGGAGTACTTTAGACAGTGAAGGACTGAAACCTGAACAAGTGTTTAATTGTGATGAAACAGGCCTGTTTTGGAAGAAAATGCCAAGCAGGACCTACATTACTCAGGAGGAAAAGGCACTCCCAGGACATAAGCCTATGAAAGACAGGCTTACTTTGTTGATGTGTTCCAATGCTACTGGTGACTGCAAAGTGAAGCCTTTATTAGTGTATCACTCTGAAACTCCCAGACCGTTCAGGCAAAAGAATGTCCTCAAGGAGAATTTGTGTGTGCTGTGGAGGGCAAACAGTAAGGCATGGGTCACTAGGGATTTTTTCTATGACTGGTTAACCATGCATTTGCCCCCAATGTGAAAGATTACTAACTGAAAAGAAATTAGAACTTAAGTGCCTCCTGGTGTTAGACAATGCCCCTGGTCATCCTACAGACGTGGCAGAGCGACTTTATGGGGACATGAAATTCATTAAGGTGAAGTTTTTGCCTCCTAATACCACTCCTCTCCTGCAGGCCCATGGACCAGCAGGTTATTGCAAACTTCAAAAAACTGTACACAAAAGCTCTGTTTGAAAGGTGCTTTGTAGTGACCTCAGAAACTCAACTGACTCTAAGAGAGTTTTGGAGAGAGCACTTTAATATCCTCAATTGTGTAAACTTATAGGTAAGGCTTGGGAGGGAGTGACTAAGAAGACCTTGAACTCTGCTTGGAAGAAACAGTGGCCAGAATGTGTAGACAAAAGGGATTTTGAAGGGTTTGAGGCTAACCCTGAGAGGATTATGCCAGTTGAGGGAATCCATTGTGGCATTGGGAAAGCCCTTTGGGGGTTGGAGGTTAGTGGGGATGATGTGGAAGAGTTGGTGGAGGAGGACAATGAAGAACTAACCACTGATGACTGATAGATCAACTTCAACAGCAAGAGGCCAGACCTGAGGAAACTGGTTCGAAGGGGGGGAGAGAGAATTGAAGAAATTGCCTACTACAAAGATTAAGGAAATCTGTGCAAAGTGGCTTGAAGTGCAAACCTTCATGGATGAAAATCACCCTCACACAGCTATTGAAAAGCCGTGCTGGTGATTATTACACTGACAATGTTGTGAAACACTTTAGGGAAGTCATAAAGGAACGAGAGGTACAGCCACTATGGACAGATATGTTGTGCGAAAGAAGTCCAGTGACTCTGAAGCTGGTCCTAGTGGCATTAAAAGAAGAAGGGAAGTAACCCCAGAAAAGGACTCGACACCTCAAGTCTTAATGGAAGGGGATTCCCCTTCTAAACACTAACACTCTCTCTCCCCTCCTCCCATCCCATCAATCATCACCAGATCTTCAATAAAAGTAAGTGTCATGTAATTGTGCATGCCTTTTTCAGTTTGTGTGTATTAAAATTAACATTTCATGTGGTAAAAATTTTTTTTTTTCATACTTTTGGGTGTCTTGCACGGATTAATTTGATTTCCATTATTTCTTATGGGGAAAATTCATTCGCATACCGATCATTTCGCATAACAATGAGCCCTCTTGCACGGATTAAAGTCGCTATGCGGGGGTCCACTGTATATGGGGGGAAAAACCCACCTGTCTGTGGCTACTTACTTACAAGTAAGTAAATAAGCAAGTTTATTCAGGTATACACAAATACAGTTACACAGATTATCATACATAGCAGCATATGTGTAGAGAACCTGGGATAACACAAAAAAGTCAAAGTGACTAATTCCATTGGGGTCCTTTTAATACCTTATTATTATACTATAAAGGAGATAATATTTTATTATTATACTGTAGAGGAGATATACTAGGAATAAGCTAAAATGAGTTATTTATATTTACATGTGTGTTAGCTAAAAAACTAAAAAATCATTCTCCTCCCTTCCTGTCGTTACATTCATTAGGCCCCTTCTGGCTCTCTTCTTGAACTGGTTCATGCTATGATTGGCTTTGACATAATGCTTTGTAAGTGTGTTTGTGTATACCTGAATAAACTTAATTAACGTTAGAATTGCCTAATTGACTCACTTTTTATCTCCTTTCGGTTCCGCTGGTATATCAAATCGATCAAAGAATTGGAGTCTGACTCTCTCCAGATTCTGAGCGTCTTGGAGGCCATAGATGAAGTACCTACATACGATATTAGGCAAATACGGGAAGGGGTAGTTAGGGCTATATACTGTGCCGTTTGATTCTTTCTTGCTCAAGATACGCTGGTCGCACTCTGTCCCTCGTATGTGCTCGGAATCTTGTTTGTTGATGAAATCTGTCGATGAGAGAGTACAGAACAAATTATTTATATTAGAAACATAGTACAGATAGTGTTAGTGTAAGGTTTATTCAGATTCTAACACAACAAAAAATTCTAGCATAACAAAAATGGTTGGTGGTGATGCTGTGGAGAATATTGTTAGGAAAACAGAAATGTAAGTAATGAGACCTTACAGCTATGTTTCGCTCACCTAAAGCTCTGTCAAGCCAATACAAATACTACACGGGCACAATGGTGCCCAGGTCGGGCACTCTTGAAGACAGTGGTGGTGGGTAGTAGTAACAGTACTAACACTAGTAGTAATAGTAAAAGTAGTAATTGTATTAGTAGTAATTGTATTAGTACTAATAGTTGCAAAAATGATAATGATAGTAATAGTAGAACAGTGGTGGTAGTAGAGGTAGTAACAAAAATAGTGGTAGCAGTAAACATAGCAAAGTAACAGAATTAGTAGTACCAGTGGAAGTAGTGCTAGAAAAAAAATAATAGTGACCCAGTAGTAGTAATCTCGGCATGTGATGGTCTTAAAATGACAAGTGGAGTTGTGCGTTTTAAGAAGGTTCGCCGCTAAGCAGTGAAGCTGCCCTGGTTTTGTGTTACTGGGTACGAGATGGAAACTCTAGCAGCCTCCACACATTTATGCTTGCTAGTGTCTCGTTCTTTAATATAACTGAACGAGCAGCACTCCTCTCCCACAGGTGGCTGATGGAGGTCCCATCGTAACACTCAAGTATTATTAGAGGTATATCACTCCCATACATGTAAACATGTTCACTCAGATGCTTCTCCAAGTTTCATACTGGTTCACCAATGTACAAATTATCACAGTCACTAGATAAAATAATATATAAGCCCTTTTATTATAATAATAATTTTATTATTATTATTATTATATTCAACAAAATACTGTACACTTTATCGTAATTCATTAAGGCGACTTTCCCAGGGGCACTTACCTAACTTTACGTAACTCTCGGAAAAGTTGAATATACCCTGGAATCCCCTGTTTTGTGTGTCAGCGATGCGCTGGAGGGTTGTAAAGGTGAGGAGGAGGGTGCTTCCGGTGCTGAAGATGACCAGGTTTCTCTGCTGGCCACAATATGTCCCAATTAACGGAGATATGTGGCTAGGTCCATCAAACATCTTCACTTGGTCGAACGGGCAGCTGCAAGGACATGAGCAATTACCAGAAATGAAGTTTTATTTAGGTTTTTCACGATGGTGTTATGTAAAGAGCACATGGAAATTAACCAAGAATAACCACAGAGAGTGAAAAAGGTGACTTATTTACAATGAGGTCCATGGAACACAAATACACTAGAACAAGAGTTTTTAGTTAACTTTTTCACGATTTCAGACCACCGGTGGATTGTCCAATATGTGCTGATATTCCCTTCACAAGACAGAGTCAATCATCACCACCACCAGTACTATTAGGCACCAGACAGAGTCAATCATCACCACCACCAGTGCTATTAGCAGGGCCAGATTAAGAAGTCTCCGGGCCCTAGGCTATTCAGATTGGCGGGGCCCCTTTGAGTTACGGGTAAGCGAAGCGACCTCTTCCAGCTTGGGGGTGGGGGGGGGCTTATGTGTTTCTGGGGAAATATGTAGTAAATTAATTGATGTTCTACATCACTTCCGTCGCAACTTGAAAACTAAGCATTTGCGACGGAAGTGATGTAGAACATCAATCAATTGAGATCTGTTATTGAAATGATAAAGACTTAAAGACAGGACAAAGTGCTTTTAAAACCTACAAACGGACAAAGTGCTTTTAAAACCTACAAACGGAAGTCAGTTTGCGTTTTTAGGTTTTTCTTTATAGTATTTTTACCAAAAATGCGTCTTTACTGGTCAAGTAACCCTATCAGGTACCTCCCTTAACATTTAGAGGCGAAAACAAACATTTATCCATATACATCAATGTCTATCAACAACACTTCAGTTAATTTGTCACAGTACAAGTCTAGATAATGTGTAATTACTACAGAAAATTGGAGAGGAATCTCCCATACTCACCCATTAGCGGGAAAACACAGCTGTTCTGATGTAAACAAAGGCGTGTTGAGAGTGCCATCTATGGTTAGGTTTATTTATTTTTATTTTATTTCATTATTTATTTTTGTTTTGATTAATTTTTAAAAATCAATTTTACTCTCCAAACACTTGAACCTTTTAGGTAGGGACCCCTTTGCACTTGCACCATGTGCGCAGTCTTGGATGAACCCCTGAACCCCTTGGACCGTGGGGCCCCCAAATGCGCGGGGCCCCCAAATGCGCAGGGCCCTAGGCAAATGCCTAGTTTGCCTATGCGGTAATCAGGCCCTGGCTATTAGGTACCAGACAGAGTCAGTCATCACCACCATCAGTGCTAATAGGTACCAGACAGAGTCAATCATCACCACCACCAGTGCTGTTAGGTGTACCAGAACATGAGTCAGGGTCATCATCTACCCCCAGTGCTATTAGTACCAACAGGAGTCAATCACACCACCACCATGCTATTAGGCACCAGACAGAGTCAATCATCACCACCACCAGTGCTATTAGGTACCAGACAGAGTCAATCATCACCACCACCACCAGTGCTATTAGGCACCAGACAAAGGCAATCACCACCACCACCAGTGCTATTAGGTACCAGAGTCAATCACCACCACCAGTGCTATTAGGTACCAGACAGAGTCAATCATCACCACCACCAGTGCTATTAGGTACCAGACAGAGTCAATCATCACCACCACCAGTGCTATTAGGTACCAGACAGAGACAATCACCACCACCACCAGTGCTATTAGGTACCAGAGTCAATCACCACCACCAGTGCTATTAGGTACCAGACAGAGTCAATCATCACCACCATCAGTGCTATTAGGTACCAGACAGAGTCAATCATCACCACCACCAGTGCTATTAGGTACCAGACAGAGACAATCACCACCACCACCAGTGCTATTAGGTACCAGACAGTCAATCATCACCACCACCAATGCTATTAGGTACCAGACAGAGACAAGCACCACCACCAGTGCTATTAGGTACCAGACAGAGACAATCACCACTACCAGTGCTATTAGGTACCAGACAGAGACAATCACCACTACCAGTGCTATTAGGTACCAGACAGAGACAATCATCACCACCACCAGTGCTATTAGGTACCAGACAGAGTCAATCATCACCACCACCAGTGCTATTAGGTACCAGACAGAGACAATCACCACCACCACCAGTGCTATTAGGTACCAGACAGAGACAATCACCACTACCAGTGCTATTAGGTACCAGACAGAGACAATCACCACTACCAGTGCTATTAGGTACCAGACAGACAATCACCACCACCACCAGTGCTATTATGTACCAGACAGAGACAATCACCACCACCACCAGTGCTATTAGGTACCAGACAGAGACAATCACCACCACCACCAGTGCTATTAGGTACCAGACAGAGACAATCATCACCACCACCAGTGCTATTAGGTACCAGACAGAGACAATCACCACCACCACCAGTGCTATTAGGTACCAGACAGAGTCAATCATCACCACCACCAGTGCTATTAGGTACCAGACAGAGACAATCACCACCACCACCAGTGCTATTAGGTACCAGACAGAGACAATCACCACTACCAGTGCTATTAGGTACCAGACAGAGACAATCACCACTACCAGTGCTATTAGGTACTAGACAGAGACAATCACCACTACCAGTGCTATTAGGTACCAGACAGAGACAATCACCACCACCACCAGTGCTATTAGGTACCAGACAGAGACAATCACCACCACCACCAGTGCTATTAGGTACCAGAGACAATCACCACCACCACCAGTGCTATTAGGTACCAGACAGAGACAATCATCACTACCAGTGCTAGTAGGTACCAGACAGAGACAATCACCACCACCAGTGGTATTAGGTACCAGACAGAGACAATCACCACCACCAGTGCTATTACGTACCAGACAGAGACAATCACCACCACCAGTGCTATTAGGTACCAGTATGACTTTAAAAGATGTCAATAAGTTGGTTTTACTTTACATGTGGATAACTAGCAACAGAGCAGCTGAAAAAAAATCATAAGGATTATTTCATAATTATTTACAGAAAAACGGCAAATTGTTCAGAGATTGAGTCACATGCTCCCAGTTTTTTATTCATATAACCCCATTATTTGGTGCGCATACCCCATTATCTTGTTCCCATAACCCCATTATTAGGCTCCTATACCCCCATTATTTAGTTCCCATACCCTTCAAGGAGTATAGATACCTCTCCGGTATCCAGTAGCTGGATCGCTAGCGCACTCAGCTCACACACTGAGGTCCGGAGTTCGAATCTCCTCCGGTACGGCTGGAAAATATTAGGGACGTGTTTCCATAAGATACTTGCTGTCCCTGTTCACCAATCAATTTAAAATGGGCACCTGGGTGTTGGTCGACTGGTGTGGGTCACATCCTATGACAAAACTGACCTAATTTGCTCGAAATGCTGAACATAACAAGCAGCTTTCTATATAGCAGTATGTCACTGATGTTAGCTATGGTCTGTATACATTGTACATGTACTGGTAGTAAATAAAGATATTATTATTATTATTATGAAGAAACTCTGCACTACACAGAAGACTTCAACCTACCACATTACCCTGATCATGACTGACTTAAAACAAGAACAATCTTAATTACAAGTAAAATTTTTATATTAAAAAATATATAATAATATATATATATATAATATATAATAAAATATATATATATTATATATATATAAAGCAATAAGATCACAGTAAACAGGTGATTATTCAGAATATGCAAAACAACCACTCTGAAAGAATAGAGAAATTCCAAGACGCTTTCGTGACTACTCAACATTATCAAGGAACTATGAAAGTAAAGCATCCAAGGAAGCTATATAAGGGGTCTGGCAGCACCTCACTATCAGATCCCACAACGGTTTAAACACACACACATATTAAAATATATATATATAATATATATATATATATATATATATATATATATATATATATATATATATTATATAATATATATATATATATATATATATATATATAATTATTTATAGGAAAGTGCCAGCTCTGGAACTGTCCTGGGGACCCTCATCCTCAGAGAAAAGAATAAACTTGCCTCAGGGAAAACTCAAGGTTCTCCCTGAAGCTGTTCGAAAATTTTCTTCTACCACCCTCTGTATATTCTACATATGCTTATTTAAAAACAAGATAAAATGAAAAAATACATTGAAAAAAATACAATATGGAAAAAAACAACATAAAATAACTCAGAGCACTTTTCAATACTTCGTCCAGCTCCTCGGCGGGGGGCCCTGCCCAGAAGCTGCGGCATTTCTTCTCTGGATCCGACACTGATCCTAAAGAGGAAGCTGTTCCCCTGTGGTCATGGTTTCTAGATATTTTTTAACCCACTCTTTGGGGAATTTTTAGAACACACTGGGGACTAAAATCACAAGGTATTAAAAGAGGATAACATCAAAGCCTTTCATAAAAAACCGGGAAGTTTCTCAACAGATGGAACATAAAAATCTGGCTGAAGGTACTGCCCTTTACGGCCAGTATCACAAATTTTAGGCTGGGGGTATTCCTGGTATCAGTAAATTGGGGGGCGATATCTGCCGGAACAGAGGGTAAAATTGGAGTGCGTCCGGGAGACAAAAGGGAAAGCTGGAATACGGCCGGGGAACAGTAAGGGTGAAGCGGGAGATTTTTCCGTATCGGGTTAACCAGAGGAAACAAAAAATGACCTCATAAGGACGGGGCCATAGTAGGGAAAAAAGTTAGTCAAAGATAAAAAAAAAACCAAATTTCAAACTAGAAATACCGCGGGAAAAGCAAAAAGGGGACCCAATAGCAATAGTGGGAAAAATTTACCAAAAACAACTGGGGGGGCCCCATTTTTTGGTGCTAGGGGGATGGGAGTAAACGGGAAACAGCCCAACAGGGAAACAGTCACAAAACCCCAAGGGCAAACAAACCAAGCCGTGCCATACTATCATTTGGGTATCTGCTGGCAGGGGAAATCTAAAAAACAGATGGAACAGAAACATGACCACCCAGAAAAGCATCCCATATGCAAAAAGGAAAAAAAAAAACCCCCTTCCTGTAAGCTTTTTCAACCCGAAATGTTCCTCTTCATACAGGAAGCTGGCTAAATTTAAATTGCCAGCAACCCAAAAGGGGGACAAAAAGATAAAAAACATCCAGGCCAGGAAAAAACCGGGGTACCACAGCCACTCAAGGGGGAATTTTTTTAGTCCGGAAGGAAAAAAAACGGCGGGAAATGGCGAAATCGACACCAAATCCATCTTTTCCGGGAGTGGAACCACAGTCGATGGCCTCCACTCCAAAACCAACGATACAGATACAATGCCGGAAAAAAAAAACCCCCCCCATACCAAAAAATACCACCATCCGAAAAAATCCTTTGCAAATATACGGGGTCAAAACCAGCAACAAACAACAAAATCCCTTTTCTTTCCGGACGTTTGCAGAGGCAAAAGCAATTTCGGCTTTCACTGAGCCCACATAAAGATCACTGACAACGAAATATGGATCCAGGTTTCAAACCATACAATGTGACAGAGTGAACAGCAAAAGGGGGGGGGGTTGGCCCGTACATTCAGATTCACTTGTTTCACAGAACGCTTAAGCCTCAAAGATGAAAAGGGGAAATTTTAGCAGTAAAGGACAGAACCAAAACCTAGTCATTGTGGGATCACAACCCCGGTGCAAACCCGCATTCCGGGAAAAGCTGAAAAAATGACCCTGTCTGGAAAATCTTCCCGCTCCCCCACCCCCAAAATCTTCCCTGGGGGTTTCACTTAAGGCACCTAAAATGGGGGAATATACAAATAATATTGTTTGGGAATAACACCAGGGGGCGCTCGATGAAAACTCACACTCACACAGCTTTTTAAAAACTCTGCACAAAATCAATTTTAAACCACAAATAAAGGCCTAAAACTGGGGAAAAACACTGACCTCATCTCCTAACAATGATATCTGATAAGAAATGTCACCATACAAAAACAATATACAGTGGACCCCCCGGTTAACATTTTAACGGCAAAGGGGTCACGTTAGCGAAATAATCGTTATGCAATGAAATTTTCCCCCTAAAAATAATGGAAAACAAATTTTCCGTGCAAGACGCCCAAAGTAAAAAAATTTTTTTTTAAACCCCAGAATTTAATTTTTAAAACCAAAACTGAAAAAGCATGCACAATTAAATGACACTTTCTTTTTTGAAAAACGGTGATGATTGTGGATGGGAGGGGGGGAGACATTACTTCTTTCGTTTGAAGGGGAACCCCTTTCCCTTTCGACTTGGGTTCAATCCTTTTCCGGGGGTTTCTTCCCTTCTTCTTTTAATGCCACTAGGCCACTTGAGAGTCACTGACCTCTGTCGCACAAAAATCTGTCCATGAGCTCGTACCTCCCTTTTTCCTTTTTCGATTTGTCTAAAAAGGGCCACAACTTGTCATTGAAAAGTACCGCACGGCTTTCAACAGCTGTGTCAGGGTGATTTTTATCTATAAAGGTTTGCAGTTCAAACCCCCTTTCACACATTCCTTTAAACTTTAATAACAATGTTCCACAACGGCAAGCTCTCAGGTTTTGCCCCAAACCCTTCAAAAAATTTCTTAAAAACCTACAATTCTCACCCTTTTTACCACAGGTTGGCACTAGAAGCTTTTTGGGCCCATGGCACTTATTTTCCAGAAACAGCCCGAAAAAACGAATAAAACGAAAATTCCCATGTATCTTGGGTTTACCGCGGAGCGGGTGTAAACAAAGGGACGAGCGGGACATGTGAGGGGGCTGAGGGGACATGGACCTCCGGAGAAAATCGGTTGCGGGGTTTTTTAAACGGTATGCGCGCAAAAATTTTTCGATAAAATAATCGTTTTGCGGAAAAACCTATGCGTGCCATCGTTAGCGGGGGTCCCCTGACCAATCACAACATAAATTTAGGGGTTTAACTGATGCGTGGGGCCCCAGACCGAAAAATGAGACTAACAGGAGCATTTCCCCCAAATTCAACTTCAATAACAAAAACAAAAAAGGACCAAGTAAACCAAATCCAAACCCATATAAAACGGGAAATAACTAACAACACAGACCCAAAAATTTTCCAAAAACAATTAACTCGGGGCACCGATTTATGCAAACTATTCCTCTAAAAAAAGGGGGAGTAGAGTAAAAAAAAAGAGACAGGGGCTCCCTTTACGGGGACGGAAAAAAATAACAGGCGCTAAAAAAGGTCAATTATCGAAAAAGCGCAGGGGGACACGGGGAGAGAAAACAACTCAAACTTTCTAAAAGAATCCTTTAGGATCAGGAATCGCGGGAGAATAAAAGCCTAAATGAAATCGAAAGAAACCCAAAGTATTTCTTCTCCTATGCCAAATCAAAATCGAGAACAACGTCCAGTATTGGGCCCCTACTTAAACAAGATGGTCCTACACAGATGACAACAAGGAAATGAGTGAGCTACTCAAGTCCCAATATGACTCAGTTTTTAGCAAGCCGCTAACCAGACTGAGAGTCGAAGATCAAAATGAATTTTTTATGAGAGAGCCACAAAATTTGATTAACACAAGCCTATCCGATGTTATCCTGACGCCAAATGACTTCGAACAGGCGTAAATGACATGCCCATGCACCTGCCCCAGGGCCAGACTCATGGAACTCTGTGTTCATCAAAAACTGCAAGAAGCCCCTATCACGAGCCTTGTCCATCCTATGGAGAGGGAGCATGGACACGGGGTCGTCCCTCAGTTACTAAAACAACAGACATAGCCCCACTCCACAAAGGGGCAGTAAAGCAACAGCAAAGAACTACAGACCAATAGCACTAACATCCCATATCATAAAAATCTTTGAAAGGGTCCAAGAAGCAAGATCACCACCCATCTAGAAACCCATCAGTTTACACAACCCAGGGCAACATGGTTTAGAACAGGTCGCTCCTGTCTGTCTCAACTACTGGATCACTACGACAAGGTCCTAAATGCACTAGAAGACAAAAAGAATGCAGATGTAATATATACAGACTTTGCAAAAGCCTTCGACAAGTGTGACCATGGGCGTAATAGCACAAAATGTGCGCTAAAGGAATACAGGAAAAGTCGGTCGATGGATCTAAATTTCTCACTAACAGAACACAGAGAGTAGTCGTCAACAAGTAAAGCCGAGCAGCTACGGTAAAGCCTGTTCCACAAGGCACAGTACTAGCTCCCATCTGTTCCTCATCCTCAATCCGACATAGACAAGGATGTCAGCCACAGCACTGTGTCTTCCTTGCAGATGAAACACGAATCTGCATGACAGTGTCTTCCATTGCAGACACTGCAAGCTCCAGGGCGACATCAACCAAATTCTTCAGTGGGCTGCAGAAAACAATATGAAGTTCAATGATGAGAAATTTCAATTACTCAGATATGTAACATGAGGAAATTAAATCTTCATCAGAGTACAAAACAAATTCTGCCACAAAATAGAGCGAAACACCAAGTCAAAGACCTGGGAGTGATTATGTCGAGGATCTCACTTCAGGACCATAACATTGTATCAATCGCATCTGCTAGAAAAATGACAGGATGGATAATGAGAACCTTCAAAACTAGGGAGGCCAAGCCCATGATGACACTCTTCAGGTCACTTGTTCTATCTAGGCTGGAATATTTCTGCACTCTAACGCCACCTTCAAGGGAGGTGAAAATTTCCGACCTAGAAAATGTACAGAGAACTTTCACGGCGCGCATACGAGAAAAACACCTCAAAAACTGGGGCTTGAGGTTTTAAACCCTTTTTTCCCTGGAACCAGGGGGGAGAATACTGATTATATACACCTGGGGAAAAAAAATAAGGGGCTAGTACCGAACTTGACACGAAAAATCACTCACTCGAAAGCAAAAGCTTGGCAGACGAGCACCACCCCCCAAGAAAAACAGGGGTGCACAGCATTAAGAGACCATACAATAAGTGTCAGGGGCCCCAGACGTTCAACTGCCTCCAGCACACTAAAAGGGGGTTTCCAACAGACCCCGGCAGTCTTCAAACGGCACTGGACAAGCACCTAAAGTCAGTTCCTGATCAGCCGGGCTGTGGCTTGTACGTTGGTTTGCTGCGCCAGCGGGCAACGCCTGGTTGATCAGGCGTTTGATCCCCAGGAGGCCCCTGGTCACAGACGGGCCGGGGGGCGTTGACCCCCAAACTCTCTAGGTAAAACCCGGGTAAACACTTGCCCCATCCCATGGGTTTTAAATCTCGCAATAAAATCCCCGCCATGCCCAGCCGGGGACTACCTAGATGGGAATTTCCCAAATTTTCTATCTTGCTCAACTGACCCCAGGAAATCACCGAGTTTAAATCATTAAAAATAACCCGGGGAATCTGTTCTGTCCCACCATTATTGAAACAAGAGAGTGGCCCATGTCCTCTCGCATATTATCTCATTACTTTTTAACAAGTCACTAGAAACTAGAAACCTTCCCGAAATTACTCAAGACGGAAAGGGGTTTTACACCATACATAAAGGTGGTGACCCTACAGATTTAAACAACTATGGGCCCAATATCAAACTTACCATTGCTATCCAAAATCTTTGAGAAATCGTCACAAAACATACTCAACCCCTGCCAATTTTGGGATTCAGGAAAAATAAAAGCACTAACGATCCCAATCATAAAAATGCTAGATCTGCTTTACACAGCATTAAAAAATTTAAGGAATATCCACTAGGAATTTTTATTGACCTAAGAAAAAGCTTTTGGGACACAGTAGCCCAGGGCATCCTACTCCACAAACTTGACCATTATGGTATAAGAGGCCATGCGCTTGCATATTTCAAATCTTACCTTACTAATAGGTATCAGTATGTCCCCTTTAAAAGGGACACAGCATCAACAAACACAGCCATTTGGGATACGGGAGTTCCGCAGGGAAGTGTCCTTGGTCCCCTGCTCTTCCTCATATACATCAATGATCTCCAACGTATCTCGACACGTGAACCCATTCTCTTTGCTGACGACACGATTATGTCATCTCTCCCCCTAATTTTGCCACCCTCAAACACCAATGTTAATGAGGAGATGATCAAAATATCGACTTGGATGACAGCCAAAAACTTACGATTAACGTTGACAAAACCTACTACTTTTATGTTTGGTAGCAGAGCGGGAGAAGCGCAAATTAACATTAAGATCGACAACACTCTAATTCCCAGGCATAATGAGGGCAAATTCCTAGGCCTATACCTCGACAACAACCTGAACTTCAGCACCCATATCCAAAAACATAACCAAAAAAGTATCCAAAACGGGTTTGGGGTCCTCTCCAAGATACGATACTACGTGCCCCAAACTGCCCTTCTCACACTATACCATTCACTTATATATCCATACCTCAACCCATGCTATCTGTGCTTGGGGGTTCAACTGCAGCAACACACCTAAAGCCAATAATAACCCAACAAAAAGCCGCAGTAAGAATAATCACTAAATCCCATCACTGGCAAACCCCCCCCCCCCCTCTTCATAGATCTAAACTTACTCCCTGTTCAGTACATCCACACTTACTACTGTGCAATCTACATCTACAGGACCTTAAATTCCAATAAATTTAAACCCTTTACCTAAAACGCTTTCTTGATAGTTGTGACAGAACCCACAGGCACAACACCAGACACAAACACTCTATGACATTTCCCCCTGTCCGACTAAAACCCTTTTCAAAAATTCAATGTATGTCAAAGGCGCTAAAATCTGGAACACCCTACCTGAAAATTCCAAAACTGCAGACACATTCATCACTTCAAAACTACCATCAGAAAACATCTTATCTCCCTGATACACCCTGTCAACTAATAATACGAATACCACCTGGTGGTTCACACTTACACTCACTCACCCATTTGACCATAAACAGAAATATCAATCTCAATCTCAAAATAATGAATCTTAACTAGTCATAAGTTGGCCTGTGTAGTCCAATACTGGAAACTTGTATAGTGCCAAAACAAAAGCATTCACATTGCTAAACTCACAACTAGTATTTAGTCACTTAGCCATAATGCCAATTTACCTCATAATTTTGTAATATTTTACCTGGAGTTTACCTGGAGAGAGTTCCGGGGGTCAACGCCCCCGCGGCCCGGTCTGAGACCAGGCCTCCTGGTGGATCAGAGCCTGATCAGCCAGGCTGTTGCTGCTGGCTGCACGCAAACCAACATACGAGCCACAGCCCGGCTGATCCGGAACTGACTTTAGGTGCTTGTCCAGTGCCAGCTTGAAGACTGCCAGGGGTCTGTTGGTAATCCCCCTTATGTGTGCTGGGAGGCAGTTGAACAGTCTCGGGCCCCTGACACTTATTGTATGGTCTCTTAACGTGCTAGTGACACCCCTGCTTTTCATTGGGGGGATGGTGCATCGTCTGCCAAGTCTTTTGCTTTCGTAGTGGGTGATTTTCGTGTGCAAGTTCGGTACTAGTCCCTCTAGGATTTTCCAGGTGTATATAATCATGTATCTCTCCCTCCTGCGTTCCAGGGAATACAGGTTTAGGAACCTCAAGCGCTCCCAATAATTGAGGTGTTTTATCTCCGTTATGCGCGCCGTGAAAGTCTGCCCGAAATGCCTAGCCATGCTAGGTGTTCTAGTGGTACACTCTGTAATTATTATTTTACTACATGTAAACCACACATTAACCAAATTCTGTAAACTCAGCATTGTAATCCTTATAGAGAATAAACTTTGAATTTGAATTTGAATGTTCCAAGGGTCTCCGACCCTATTGAGATGAAGTTATAGCAAGGGGGAAGGTCTTCATATTTGCGAGTCTTCTGGGTCTCCCTGTGGCTGGCAGCTCCACCCCCTTCAGCTACGGAGTATGGCAAGTAGGTGTCTGCCAATGTGGCGGCACAAGTGTAGTCCCAGGCAATCTGTTTTCCATCCTTCCAGGGTAGCATTGTGGCTCCATCAGGACACTTTTGACTTCCGTCAGACCTCTGCACTTGGGGTTCCCGTTGAGCTGGGCAAGGGGCTGTGGCGAGGCTTCTCTTTATGATGTCATTGAGCTCCTCATGTCTGGCATACTTCCCTTCTGATGTGTGACACACGAGACCATGAAGTCCTAATTGATCAGCTGTCGCCCTGCCGAAAATACACCTATGTTCGGTGAGGATGGGGGCGGCTAGGCGAAGTGCAACACCAATCTGAATGGCCTGTGGGTCGAGTCGAGTGCCCAGGGAGGAATTGGGAACAGCTAGAAGGAAATCTCCTGAGTGTGGTGCCTTCACCGCTAGGAGACGAGCTTTATCCTTTCCTGAAGTGTTGGTGAGCAATGGGTCTGATTCTCCCATCCTTCTTCTTCAAAGCACATAGTGAGGCTCCAAAAAAGAAAGGTTTAATTTCTTCTGGGATTCGGCCAGCCAGGCAGTTGTTGACGAAAGTTGTTAACTCAGTGAGAAGAATTGATGCAGATGCACCGAGTACTGGATTTACCATCTCTTGGAGGTGTTGTGGTCGAATTCCAGTGTAACCTCCTGCAAATCCTGGTGAAAATGACACTATCGCCTTATAGACTTCTGAATTTGGCAAAATTAATTGTTCAGTTATGGGGTCTTCCCGCGGGTTGTTGTTGACAGCTATGGCGACCCTTGTTGGATACTTGTCTCTTAGTGTTTGGGCTGTGGTCTCATCTTTGGAAGCTACAGTGTCGTCACTTGTAATTATTCTGATTGCTCCCACTGTGTTACCTTCTTCGATTTTTTTTTGTTAACATGTGCGCAAATTTTCTCGTTTTCAGTAGAACTTTTCTTGGGTCTACCTCTGTGATTCCTGCGATGATGGGGCAGAGGGACACAATTATCCGTCCTTGGGTAGTTGTGCACTGCCTTGATTACTGATGTGGTAAGAAGTTTGCCGAGTCTTTCAGGAGCCGCAAGACAGACATTGCCGAACAGGAGTAGGATGCGTCATGCTCTGATGGTGCCTCGGGCTTCTAAATTGGTGGAACCTCCATTCACCTGCTTAAGAAGGTGTGTGAATTTCCCTGCTGCATATGGGCGAGCCGCTTTAGGGATGCGGGATAGGGTACTGCAAGCAGTGGATATGAATGCCAACAGAAGGTTATCGCAAGTGAGGAGGTTGCCATTGGAATTGTCATCTGCCTGTGGAGGCTGGGGGCATATGTAACCCCGCACACCCATTGTGTGCAGGAATGCGGCCATCCCTGTTGCGTGCTCGAAACTCTCCACACACCTGACATGTGCCTCTTCTTTCATTGCTGGGTGCACTGTTTCCCTGGCTGTGTGACTGGCTGGCTTCATCTGCCATACCTCAAATTGTGTGGTAAGCCCAGGCTGAAGGGAAAATGGCGCATGGCACATACACATGTGGTTCATACACTCTGTTGGATAACGTTGGATAACAGGGCGACGGTGACTTGTAGTTCTTCTTTTTGAAGCCATTCGATGTAGCCTAACCTACTATCACAAAATATTTTGAATAAGAACGTTAGAGAGATTACATTGAGTACGGCAGGAAATTCTTGCGTTTAAGTTACATTCTTACGTAAAAAATATTCTTTCTTCTAACTTTGCACATTGTAATATCTCGGTTTTTGACAAGACCAGACTTCAACTTTTCTTATTTTCGATTTCACTCCCTCAATTCTTCCCTAAATCCTTTTGTTTATTACTCCTTCCTTTCTTCCCTTTCTTTATTTTCTTCCCTTCATCAGACTTTCCCACTTTTTTTCTCTTTTCGTGTCTATATTCCGTTTTACCTTCCTTCTTCATAAGTCTGTGTCTCACTCCTATCTTTTCCTTCCTTCCTTCCCCATTACCCCACGAAGCGAGACAAAATACGACTATTGCCTCATTAAAAGTTTGGTCGTTCTGCTACACCACTTTGCTGCCAATATTGGCACATAAACGTAAATCAAGTCTAAAACAACTTCCTCGAAGCTTCACGTGTATGCAGCGGAACACTTGATTAAATAGACAGATAGATAGACAGACAGACAGACAAACACACACAGAGGAGGAGAGGTTACGGAAACTCAACCTGATGACACTGGAGGACAGGAGGGATAAGGGAAGGACATGATAACGACGTATAAAGTACTGAGAGGAAGTGACAGGGTGAATAAGGTGAGAATGCTTCAGAGACAGGATACATAAACAAGGGGATATAAGTGGAAGTTGAAAACTCAGATGAGTCACAGTGAGGTTAGGAAGTATTTCTTCAGTCATAGAATTGTCAGGAAGTGGAATAATCTGGAAAGTGAAGTAGTGGAGGCAGGATCCATACACAGTTATACGAATAGTTACGATATGGCTCTTGGAGCAGGGAGAGAGGAGACCTAGTAGCGACCAGCGAAGAGGCGAGGCCAGGAGCTGTGAATCGACCCCTGCACCTACAATTAGGTGAGTACACCCACCCACCAACCCACCCACCCACCAACTCCTCTGCCTAGGTTCAATACACGTTTAGCTAATTCATTATCCCTCTCCCTCCCTCATTCCCTCCCTCTCTCCTCTCTCTCTCTCTCTCTCTCTCTCTCTCTCTCTCTCTCTCTCTCTCTCTCCTTGTCTGTCTGTCTGTCTCTTTTCCTGAAAATTCTGTGTAATTCCTTCATTTTCTCTCAGGTCGTCATATACTTCAGCAAATTTCAAGTATTATGTACATGAATACAAATAGTTTACTTCTACTGTTACTACTACAACTACTACAAGTAGTACTACTGCTACTACTAGTACTGTTACAACTACTACTAGTAGTACTGCTGCTAATACTACTACTATTACTAGTAGTAGTACTGCTACTACAACTACTACTACTGCATGATGACATTATTGGTAAAGAAAATCAAGTAAAGGTTCAAGAATACAGTAGTGCCGGAGTGAACATTGATCTGGAGAATAAACTGGCAAGCCTGGCCAGGAACCTCACACACACATCGAGACAGAACACAGGAGGAAAGGAAGACGATGAAAGAGAGAGTTCAAAAACGAAAGGAGAAATGGGAGGAAATGAAAAAGGAGAGCAGAATAACCCAGGATCAAATGGAAGGATAAGCACACCCCCCAGAAACACCTGCAGAAGGACTCCAGCCACGACACCACCAAGGCAACTGAACAATCCAAACCAACCATCACACACCGATCCCTCTGTTTCCACCCCCCGCACCACAGTTACAGGATTAGAACAGAAGTTGAAGGTTTGGTACACAAATGCAGATGGATTAACGAATAAACATGAGGAATGGCAAGAAAGAATCAATGAGAAGTCCCCAGACATCATAGCAGTTACAGAAACAAAACTCACGGAGACAATAACAGATGCAATCTTCCCACCAGGATACCAGATCATGAGGAAAGATAGAAGGGGCAGGGGGGGAGGTGGGGTTGCTCTGCTAGTAAAAAACAGATGGAAATTCGAGAAAATGGAAGGTATAGATGAGATGGGAGAAAGAGACTACATAGCAGGTACACTTCAGTCTGGGGAACACAAAGTGGTCATTGCAGTGATGTATAATCCACCACAGAACTGCAGGAGGCCAAGAGAGGAATATGAAGAGAGCAACAGAGCAATGGTGGACACATTTGCTGATGTGGCAAGAAGAGCTCATTCCAGCAGAGCAAAGTTGCTGGTTATGGGGGATTTCAACCACAGGGAGATTGACTGGGAAAACCTGGAGCCACTTGGGGGTCCCAAAACATGGAGAGTCAGGATGTTGGACGTGGTGCTGGAAAACCTCATGCACCAACATGTTAAGGACACTACCAGAGTGAGAGGGGAGGATGAACCAGCAAGATTGGACCTTGTGTTCACCCTGGGCAGCTCAGACATTGAGGACATCAAGTATGAGAGTCCCCTAGGAGCTAGCGACCACGTGGTTCTGTGCTTTGAATACATAGTAGAGCTGCAAGTGGAGAGAATAACAGGAGTTGAATGGGAAAAGCCTGACTATAAAAGAGGGGACTACATAGGGTTGAAGAACTTCCTGCGGGAGGTCCAGTGGGACAGAGAACTGGCAGGAAAGCCAGTAAATGAAATGATGGAATATGTAACAACAAAATGCAAGGAGGCAGTGGAAAGGTTTATCCCCAAGGGCAACAGTAACAACGGGAAGACCAGAACGAGCCCCTGATTTACCCGACGGTGTAAGGAGGCAAAAACAAAGTGCAATAGAGAATGGAAAAAATACAGAAGGCAGAGAACACACGAAAATAGGGAGACCAGTCGCAGAGCCAGGAATGAGTATGCACAGGTAAGGAGGGAGGCCCAGCGATAGTATGAAAATGACATAGCATCGAGAATCAAGACTGACCCGAAACTGTTGTATAGCCACATCAGGAGGAAGACAACAGTCAAAGACCAGGTGATCAGATTAAGGACAGAAGGTGGAGAACTCACAAGAAATGATCAGGAGGTATGTGAGGAGCTGAATAGGAGATTTAAGGAAGTTTTTACAGTAGAGACAGGAAGGGCTGTGGGAAGACAGCACAGAAGGGAACATCAAGAGGGAATATACCAACAAGTGTTGGATGACATACGAACAACTGAGGAGGAGGTGAAGAAGCTCTTAAGTGACCTTGACACCTCAAAGGCGATGGGACCGGACATCTCCCCATGGGTCCTTAGAGAAGGAGCAGAGATGCTGTGCGTGCCTCTAACCACAATCTTCAACACATCCCTTGAAACTGGGCAACTACCTGAGAAATGGAAGACAGCTAATGTAGTCCCCATATTTAAGAAAGGAAACAGAAACGAGGCACTAAACTACAGACCTGTGTCTCTGACATGTATTGTGGGCAAAGTCATGGAGAAGATTATCAGGAGGAGAGTGGTCGAACACCTGGAAAGGAACAAGATTATAAATGAAAACCAGCATGGGTTCATGGAGGGCAAATCTTGTATCACAAACCTCCTGGAGTTTTATGACAAGGTAACAGAAGTAAGACACGAGAGAGAGGGGTGGGTAGATTGCGTTTTCCTAGACTGCAGGAAGGCCTTTGACACAGTTCCCCACAAGAGATTAGTGCAGAAGCTGGAGGATCAGGCACATGTAAAAGGGAGGGCACTGCAATGGATAAGGGAATACCTGACAGGGATGCAGCAACGAGTCATGCTACGTGAAGAGGTATCACAGTGGGCGCATGTTACGAGCGGGGTCCCACAGGGGTCAGTTCTAGGACCAGTGCTATTTTTGATATATGTGAACGACATGATGGAAGGAATAGACTCTGAAGTGTCCCTGTTCGCAGATGACGTGAAGTTGATGAGAAGAATTAAATCGGACGAGGATGAGGCAGGACTGCAAAGAGACCTGGACAGGCTGGACATGTGGTCCAGTAACTGGCTTCTCGAATTCAATCCAGCCAAATGCAAAGTCATGACGATTGGGGAGGGGCAAAGAAGACCGCAGACAGAGTATAGGCTAGGTGGACAAAGACTACAGACCTCACTCAGGGAGAAAGATCTTGGGGTGACCATAACACCGAGCACATCACCGGAGGCACACATCAACCAAATAACTGCTGCAGCATACGGGCGCCTGGCAAACCTGAGAATAGCGTTCCGATACCTTAATAAGGAATCTTTCAAGACACTGTACACTGTGTATGTTAGGCCCATACTGGAGTATGCAGCATCAGTCTGGAACCCACACGTGGTCAAGCACGTCAAGAAGTTAGAGAAAGTACAAAGGTTTGCAACAAGGCTAGTCCCAGAGCTCAAGGGAATGTCGTACGAGGAAAGGTTAAGGGAAATCGGACTGACGACACTGGAAGACAGAAGGGTCAGGGGAGACATGATAACGACATACAAGATACTGCGGGGAATAGACAAGGTGTACAGAGATAGGATGTTCCAGAGAGGGGACACAGGGACAAGGGGTCACAACTGGAAGCTGAAGACTCAGACGAGTCACAGGGACGTTAGGAAGTATTTCTTCAGTCATAGAGTTGTCAGCAAGTGGAATAGCCTAGCAAGTGAAGTAGTGGAGGCAGGAACCATACATAGTTTTAAGAAGAGGTATGACAAAGCTCAGGAAGCAGAGAGAGAGAGGACCCAGTAGCGATCAGTGAAGAGGCGGGGCCAGGAGCTGAGTCTCGACCCCTGCAACCACAATTAGGTGAGTACACACACACACACACACACACACACACACACACACACACACACACACACACATACCATAGAGTTGTCAGGAAGTGGAATAGTCTGGCAAGCGACATAGTGAGGGCAGGAACCATACATAGCTTTAAGAAGAGGTATGATAAAGCTCATAGAGCAGAGTGAACCTAGTGGCGACCAATCAAGAGGCGGGGCCAGGAGCTAAGTATCGACCCCTGTAACCACAATTTGGGGACTACAATTAGGTGAATACACAGGCAAACCCCAAAAAAACTTACAGACATAAGTGGGGACAGTGTATGTCTAAGTCAATAATATTTTTGTTTTTGTTTTCAAAAATTCGTGTTAAACTTGGGAATATAAATCAGCGCATCAGCGCCACGGACTAGATTATTGAAGTACTTTGAGATAATATCATTAGCGACTGCTTTTAAAAATACGTGGAGAAGGCAGGCAGCAGGAGACCGTGCAGTTAATACCTGCTGAGGAGGACTAGTTTCCGGTCTAGTTACTTGCTTTGTCTGTCAGGTTTAAAGCTTATCGACTGCACCGGATCTATTAAGGCTGCATTTCACCTGTGTAAACATCAGTTAAGAAGACTCATCCTTCAGTAACCCTTTGCGGTTATCTTTTATCCTATCGCAGTTAACTACTAGAGTTTGAGCTCCAGTGATACAACTTTTTTTTTTTTTTGTATTCGCCGGTATTCTCCCGGTCCGGGTCTTTTCCAAGTAGTGGTGACCCGGCCTTGGCTCCCTATCTGGGGAGTGTCTCGAGACCTAAGTCTCCCATGGGAGGAGGTACAAGTACCCCCTCATCTTTTGGACCAAGTGTCCCCAGGCCTAGCCACAGTCCCCGCCCTCACGGGGCTCGTAGGGAGAAGCTAGGCCTCTGGTCTGCCATCTGCCCCGCCCTAAAAGGGCTCGTGGGGATGGAAGTCTTATGAGCTGCAGGTGGTAACAAGCTCAGGCTCCAGTGATAGAACTAATTACACTAATACTGATGACCCTCTTACCGCAGAGCTGTACCATAGGAAGGAACAATGTAAACACTGACTTGAAAAAAAAGACGAGCGAGAAGTGAACATTACGAGGTCTCGGTGGCTCCTCGCTGGTACGAGGTGTACACCGCCCTTGTACTCCGCCTCTTGTACTCCGCCCTTGTACTCCGCCTCTTGTACTAAGCTCAACCATCCGTGGTTCGATCCCCGGCACGGGTGAAAACATTGGGGCGTGTTTCCTTAAGGTACCTGCTGTCCCTGTTCACCTAGCAGTAAGTAGGTACACGGGTGTTAGCAGACTGGTGTGAGTCAGATCCTGGGAACAAAATTAACCTATTTTTTTCCGAAATACTCTCCATAACAAGGGGATTTCTGTATAATATGTCACTGATGTCAGCTACGTCTGTATACCTTATACTTGTAGAAATAAAGATTATCATTATTATTTAGAGCTAAAATATCAATCTCAGAAAATGCCTCCAAATACTCTGAATTATTATTATAATCAAGGGGAAGCGCTAAACCCGGAGGATTATACAGCGCCTGGGGGGGGGATGTGGAAGGCATTCAGGCTTAATTCGGGGAACTGGAGCACAGATCCAATTCCCTAAATCAAGAGCCCCTCACCAACATCAAGGATCCAAATACTCTGAAACATCGAAATATGCAATAAAAAACATTGATTTTAATGGACATTTCGTAATTTTTTTAATATGTAAAATATTAAAAAATATCGCTACACATGTGATTTTATTAAAAAATATCGAAAAAAAACATGATAATGTATGATTTTTTTTTTCATATTTGTACGATCCAGTATGGCGTACTTGTGAAGACTCAGTAAGGTTCCCAGGACCTGACAGTCTCCCTCCCAATATAAGACTCAATAAGGTTCCCGGGACCTGGCAGTCTCCCTCCCAATATAAGACTCAATAAGGTTCCTGGGACCTGGCAGTCTCCCTCCCAATATAAGACTCAATAAGGTTCCCGGGACCTGACAGTCTCCCTCCCAATATAAGACTCAATAAGGTTCCTGGGACCTGACAGTCTCCCTCCCAATATAAGACTCAATAAGGTTCCCGGACCTGACAGTCTCCCTCCCAATATAAGACTCAATAAGGTTCCTGGGACCTGGCAGTCTCCCTCCCAATATAAGACTCAATAAGGTTCCTGGGACCTGGCAGTCTTCCTCCCAATATAAGACTCAGTAAGGTTCCCGGGACCTGGCAGTCTCCCTCCCAATATAAGACTCAGTAAGGTTCCCGGGACCTGGCAGTCTCCCTCCCAATATAAGACTCAATAAGGTTCCTGGGACCTGGCAGTCTTCCTCCCAATATAAGACTCAATAAGGTTCCCGGGACCTGGCAGTCTCCCTCCCAATATAAGACTCAGTAAGGTTCCCGGGACCTGGCAGTCTCCCTCCCAATATAAGACTCAGTAAGGTTCCCGGGACCTGACAGTCTCCCTCCCAATATAAGACTCAGTAAGGTTCCCGGGACCTGGCAGTCTCCCTCCCAATATAAGACTCAGTAAGGTTCCCGGGACCTGACAGTCTCCCTCCCAATATAAGACTCAGTAAGGTTCCCGGGACCTGACAGTCTCCCTCCCAATATAAGACTCAGTAGGGTTCCCGGGACCTGGCAGTCTCCCTCCCAATATAAGACTCAGTAAGGTTCCCGGGACCTGACAGTCTCCCTCCCAATATAAGACTCAGTAAGGTTCCCGGGACCTGACAGTCTCCCTCCCAATATAAGACTCAGTAGGGTTCCCGGGACCTGGCAGTCTCCCTCCCAATATAAGACTCAGTAGGGTTCCCGGGACCTGGCAGTCTCCCTCCCAATATAAGACTCAGTAAGGTTCCCGGGACCTGGCAGTCTCCCTCCCAATATAAGACTCAGTAAGGTTCCCGGGACCTGGCAGTCTCCCTCCCAATATAAGACTCAGTAAGGTTCCCGGGACCTGGCAGTCTCCCTCCCAATATAAGACTCAGTAGGGTTCCCGGGACCTGGCAGTCTCCCTCCCAATATAAGACTCAGTAAGGTTCCCGGGACCTGGCAGTCTCCCTCCCAATATAAGACTCAGTAAGGTTCCCGGGACCTGGCAGTCTCCCTCCCAATATAAGACTCAGTAAGGTTCCTGGGACCTGACAGTCTCCCTCCCAATATAAGACTCAGTAAGGTTCCCGGGACCTGACAGTCTCCCTCCCAATATAAGACTCATAAGGTTCCGGGACCTGGCAGTCTCCCTCCCAATATAAGACTCAGTAAGGTTCCGGGACCTGACAGTCTCCCTCCCAATATAAGACTCAGTAAGGTTCCGGGACCTGGCAGTCTCCCTCCCAATATAAGACTCAGTAGGGTTCCCGGGACCTGGCAGTCTCCCTCCCAATATAAGACTCAGTAAGGTTCCCAGGACCTGGCAGTCTCCCTCCCAATATAAGACTCAGTAGGTTCCCGGGACCTGGCAGTCTCCCTCCCAATATAAGACTCAGTAAGGTTCCCGGGACCTGGCAGTCTCCCTCCCAATATAAGACTCAGTAAGGTTCCCGGGACCTGGCAGTCTCCCTCCCAATATAAGACTCAGTAAGGTTCCCGGGACCTGGCAGTCTCCCTCCCAATATAAGACTCAGTAGGGTTCCCGGGACCTGGCAGTCTCCCTCCCAATATAAGACTCAGTAAGGTTCCCGGGACCTGGCAGTCTCCCTCCCAATATAAAACTCAGTAAGGTTCCTGGGACCTGGCAGTCTTCCTCCCAATATAAGACTCAGTAAGGTTCCTGGGACCTGGCAGTCTTCCTCCCAATATAAGACTCAGTAAGGTTCCTGGGACCTGGCAGTCTCCCTCCCAATATAAGACTCAGTAAGGTTCCTGGGACCTGGCAGTCTCCCTCCCAATATAAGATTCAGTAAGGTTCCTGGGACCTGACAGTCTCCCTCCCAATATAAGACTCAGTAAGGTTCCTGGGACCTGGCAGTCTTCCTCCCAATGTAAGACTCAGTAAGGTTCCCGGGACCTGGCAGTCTCCCTCCCAATATAAGACTCAGTAAGGTTCCCGGGACCTGGCAGTCTCCCTCCCAATATAAGACTCAGTAAGGTTCCTGGGACCTGGCAGTCTTCCTCCCAATATAAGACTCAGTAAGGTTCCCGGGACCTGGCAGTCTCCCTCCCAATATAAGACTCAGTAAGGTTCCCGGGACCTGGCAGTCTCCCTCCCAATATAAGACTCAGTAAGGTTCCTGGGACCTGGCAGTCTCCCTCCCAATATAAGACTCAGTAAGGTTCCTGGGACCTGGCAGTCTCCCTCCCAATATAAGACTCAGTAAGGTTCCTGGGACCTGGCAGTCTCCCTCCCAATATAAGACTCAGTAAGGTTCCCGGGACCTGGCAGTCTCCCTCCCAATATAAGACTCAGTAAGGTTCCGGGACCTGGCAGTCTTCCTCCCAATATAAGACTCAGTAAGGTTCCGGGACCTGGCAGTCTCCCTCCCAATATAAGACTCAGTAAGGTTCCTGGGACCTGCAGTCTCCCTCCCAATATAAGACTCAGTAAGGTTCCCGGGACCTGGCAGTCTCCCTCCCAATATAAGACTCAGTAAGGTTCCCGGGACCTGGCAGTCTCCCTCCCAATATAAGACTCAGTAAGGTTCCCGGGACCTGGCAGTCTCCCTCCCAATATAAGACTCAATAAGGTTCCCGGGACCTGGCAGTCTCCCTCCCAATATAAGACTCAGTAAGGTTCCCGGGACCTGACAGTCTCCCTCCCAATATAAGACTCAGTAAGGTTCCGGGACCTGGCAGTCTCCCTCCCAATATAAGACTCAGTAAGGTTCCCGGGACCTGACAGTCTCCCTCCCAATATAAGACTCAGTAAGGTTCCTGGGACCTGGCAGTCTTCCTCCCAATATAAGACTCAGTAAGGTTCCCGGGACCTGACAGTCTCCCTCCCAATATAAGACTCAGTAAGGTTCCTGGGACCTGGCAGTCTTCCTCCCAATATAAGACTCAGTAAGGTTCCGGGACCTGCAGTCTCCCTCCCAATATAAGACTCAGTAAGGTTCCTGGGACCTGACAGTCTTCCTCCCAATATAAGACTCAGTAAGGTTCCCGGGACCTGGCAGTCTCCCTCCCAATATAAGACTCAGTAAGGTTCCTGGGACCTGACAGTCTCCCTCCCAATATAAGACTCAGTAAGGTTCCTGGGACCTGACAGTCTTCCTCCCAATATAAGACTCAGTAAGGTTCCCGGGACCTGGCAGTCTCCCTCCCAATATAAGACTCAGTAAGGTTCCCGGGACCTGGCAGTCTCCCTCCCAATATAAGACTCAGTAAGGTTCCCGGGACCTGGCAGTCTCCCTCCCAATATAAGACTCAGTAAGGTTCCCGGGACCTGGCAGTCTCCCTCCCAATATAAGACTCAGTAGGTTCCGGGACCTGGCAGTCTCCCTCCCAATATAAGACTCAGTAGGGTTCCCGGGACCTGGCAGTCTCCCTCCCAATATAAGACTCAGTAGGTTCCCGGGACCTGGCAGTCTCCCTCCCAATATAAACTCAGTAGGTTCCTGGGACCTGGCAGTCTCCCTCCCAATATAAGACTCAGTAAGGTTCCGGGACCTGGCAGTCTCCCTCCCAATATAAGAAGCTCAGTAAGGTTCCCGGGACCTGGCAGTCTCCCTCCCAATATAAGACTCAGTAAGGTTCCCGGGACCTGGCAGTCTCCCTCCCAATATAAGACTCAGTAGGGTTCCCGGGACCTGGCAGTCTCCCTCCCAATATAAGACTCAGTAAGGTTCCCGGGACCTGGCAGTCTCCCTCCCAATATAAGACTCAGTAAGGTTCCCGGGACCTGGCAGTCTCCCTCCCAATATAAGACTCAGTAAGGTTCCCGGGACCTGACAGTCTCCCTCCCAATATCTTGCAAGTTTAAACATTACAGTAAAATATAACACTCGTATCACTCTCATTTAATACCACATAAAGCAAAGTTTGGCTGTAAAATATTAATTTCCTTAATACTTTAAGGTATATTGGGAAACAAGTCTAACGATATGCAGGAACTCGTAAATATGTGAGAGAGTTGTAACACAGCGCTAAGTTTATATTCTTTATGGTCAAACTTCATTGAAAAAAATATAATTGTATTTATTCTGAGTGTATTTATTGGTGCTCCGATACACTGAGAGCAGCTGTGCATATACACCGACGGATATATATATATATATATATTGACGGGTCAAACGCTTTATCGGTAAGCTACTGAGGTTATCCAAAGACGTGCCCAGTATGGGCCAACAGGCCCATACTGGGCACGTCTTTTACAAATCCAACCCACTAACAGAATATTTGCCCAACCCACGTTCAGTACTACCCTAACAATAAGCTCTGATAGATCTATTTACTATATCTACTTCAGTCTAGAGTAAGTGCTATTAAGGATAGTAAAGCAAAAGACTCTCTCCGCCCATCTGGGCACTGTCGGCATGAAACGGAATAATATACCGAAACATATTGGAAAAAAAAAGGCATAGAATTGACAGGAGAGATGAAAGTGGATGGAAGGTGCTGGCTACAACTATCTCTGTTTTATACCACAACTATTCAAGTTACTCCGCTATCACAAGCAGAACTGTGTAGTAGTTGTTCTACTGTGATATCAGTCCTACTCCTGGATACCACAAGTCCTACTCCTGGATAAAACCAGTCCTACTCCTGGATACCACCAGTCCTACTCCTGGATACCACCAGTCCTACTCCTGGATACCACCAGTCCTACTCCTGGATACCACCAGTACTACTCCTGGATACCACTAGTACTACTCTTGAATACCACCAGTACTACTAGATACCACCAGTCCTACTCCTGGATACCACCAGTTCTATTCCTGGATACCACCAGTCCTACTCCTGGATACCACCAGTCCTACTCCTGAATACCACCAGTACTACTGGATACCACCAGTCCTACTCCTGGATACCACCAGACCTATTCCTGGATACCACCAGTCCTACTCCTGGATACCACAAGTCCTATTCCTGGATACCACCAGTCCTACTCCTGGATACCACCAGTCCTACTCCTGGATACCACCAGTCCTATTCCTGGATACCACCAGTACTACTCCTGGATACCACCAGTCCTACTCTTCAATACCACCAGTACTACTGGATACCACCAGTCCTGTTCCTGGATACCACCAGTTCTACTCCTGGATACCACCAGTCCTACTCCTGGACACCACCAGTCCTACTCCTGGATACCACCAGACCTACTCCTGGATACCGCCAGTACTACTGGATATCACCAGTCCTACTCCTGGATACCACCAGTCCTACTCCTGGATACCACCAGCCCTACTCCTGGATACCACCAGTACTACTCCTGGATACCACCAGTCCTACTCCTGGATACCACCAGTCCTACTCCTGGATACCACCAGTACTACTCCTGGATACCACCAGTACTACTCTTGAATACCACCAGTACTACTAGATACCACCAGTCCTACTCCTGGATACCACCAGTTCTATTCCTGGATACCAACAGTCCTACTCCTGGATACCACCAGTCCTACTCCTGAATACCACCAGTACTACTGGATACCACCAGTCCTACTCCTGGATACCACCAGACCTATTCCTGGATACCACCAGTCCTACTCCTGGATACCACCAGTCCTACTCCTGGATACCACAAGTCCTATTCCTGGATACCACCAGTCCTACTCCTGGATACCACCAGTCCTACTCCTGGATACCACCAGTCCTATTCCTGGATACCACCAGTACTACTCCTGGATACCACCAGTCCTACTCTTCAATACCACCAGTACTACTGGATACCACCAGTCCTGTTCCTGGATACCACCAGTTCTACTCCTGGATACCACCAGTCCTACTCCTGGACACCACCAGTCCTACTCCTGGATACCACCAGTACTACTCCTGGATACCACCAGTCCTACTCCTGGATACCGCCAGTACTACTGGATATCACCAGTCCTACTCCTGGATACCACCAGTCCTACTCCTGGATACCACCAGCCCTACTCCTGGATACCACCAGTACTACTCCTGGATACCACCAGTCCTACTCCTGGATACCACCAGTCCTATTCCTGGATGCCACCAGTCCTATTCCTGGATACCACCAGTCCTACTCCTGGATACCACTAGTTCTACTCCTGGATACCACCAGTCCTATTCCTGGATACCACCAGTCCTACTCCTGGATACCACCAGTCCTAAGATAGGATAAGATTTCGTTCGGATTTTTAACCCCGGAGGGTTAGCCACCCAGGATAACCCAGGAAAGTCAGTGCGTCATCGAGGACTGTCTAACTTATTTCCATTGGGGTCCTTAATCTTGTCCCCCAGGATGCGACCCACACCAGTCGACTAACACCCAGGTACCTATTTGCTGCTAGGTGAACAGGACAACAGGTGTAAGGAAACGTGTCGAAATGTTTCCACCCGCCGGGAATCGAACCCGGGCCCTCCGTGTGTGAAGCGGGAGCTTTAGCCACCAGGCCACCGGGCCACCAGTCCTACTCCTGGATATCACCAGTCCTACTCCTGGATACCACCAGTCCTACTCCTGGATACCACCAGTCCTATTCCTTGATACCACCAGTCCTACTCCTGGATACCACCAGTCCTACTCCTGGATACCACCAGTCCTACTCCTGGATACCACTAGTCCTACTACTGGATACCATCAGCCCTACTCCTGGATACCACCAGACCTACTCCTGGATACCGCCAGTACTACTGGATATCACCAGTCCTACTCCTGGATACCACCAGTCCTACTCCTGGATACCACCAGCCCTACTCCTGGATACCACCAGTACTACTCCTGGATACCACCAGTCCTACTCCTGGATACCACCAGTCCTACTCCTGGATACCACCAGTACTACTCCTGGATACCACCAGTACTACTCTTGAATACCACCAGTACTACTAGATACCACCAGTCCTACTCCTGGATACCACCAGTTCTATTCCTGGATACCAACAGTCCTACTCCTGGATACCACCAGTCCTACTCCTGAATACCACCAGTACTACTGGATACCACCAGTCCTACTCCTGGATACCACCAGACCTATTCCTGGATACCACCAGTCCTACTCCTGGATACCACCAGTCCTACTCCTGGATACCACAAGTCCTATTCCTGGATACCACCAGTCCTACTCCTGGATACCACCAGTCCTACTCCTGGATACCACCAGTCCTATTCCTGGATACCACCAGTACTACTCCTGGATACCACCAGTCCTACTCTTCAATACCACCAGTACTACCTGGATACCACCAGTCCTGTTCCTGGATACCACCAGTTCTACTCCTGGATACCACCAGTCCTACTCCTGGACACCACCAGTCCTACTCCTGGATACCACCAGTACTACTCCTGGATACCACCAGTCCTACTCCTGGATACCGCCAGTACTACTGGATATCACCAGTCCTACTCCTGGATACCACCATTTCCTACTCCTGGATACCACCAGCCCTACTCCTGGATACCACCAGTACTACTCCTGGATACCACCAGTCCTACTCCTGGATACCACCAGTCCTATTCCTGGATGCCACCAGTCCTATTCCTGGATACCACCAGTCCTACTCCTGGATACCACTAGTTCTACTCCTGGATACCACCAGTCCTATTCCTGGATACCACCAGTCCTACTCCTGGATACCACCAGTCCTAAGATAGGATAAGATTTCGTTCGGATTTTTAACCCCGGAGGGTTAGCCACCCAGGATAACCCAGGAAAGTCAGTGCGTCATCGAGGACTGTCTAACTTATTTCCATTGGGGTCCTTAATCTTGTCCCCCAGGATGCGACCCACACCAGTCGACTAACACCCAGGTACCTATTTGCTGCTAGGTGAACAGGACAACAGGTGTAAGGAAACGTGTCGAAATGTTTCCACCCGCCGGGAATCGAACCCGGGCCCTCCGTGTGTGAAGCGGGAGCTTTAGCCACCAGGCCACCGGGCCACCAGTCCTACTCCTGGATATCACCAGTCCTACTCCTGGATACCACCAGTCCTACTCCTGGATACCACCAGTCCTATTCCTTGATACCACCAGTCCTACTCCTGGATACCACCAGTCCTACTCCTGGATACCACCAGTCCTACTCCTGGATACCACTAGTCCTACTACTGGATACCATCAGCCCTACTCCTGGATACCACCAGTCCTACTCCTGGATACCACCAGTCCTACTCCTGAATACCACCGGTACTACTGGATACCACCAGTCCTACTACTGGATACCACCAGTCCTATTCCTGGATACCACCAGTCCTACTCCTGGATACCACCAGTCCTACTCCTGGATACCACCAGTCCTACTCCTGGATACCACCAGTACTACTCCTGGATACCACCAGTCCTACTTCTGGATATCACCAGTCCTACTCCTGGATACCAGCAGTCCTACTCCTGGACACTACCAGTCCTACTCCTGGATACCACCAGTCCTACTGGATACCACCAGTCCTACTCCTGGATACCACCAGTACTACTCCTGGATACCACCAGTCCTACTCCTGGATACCACCAGCCCTACTCCTGGATACCACCAGTCCTACTCCTGGATACCACCAGTACTACTCCTGGATACCACTAGCCATACTCCTGGATACCACCAGTACTACTCCTGGATACCACCAGCCATACTCCTGGATACCACCAGTACTACTCCTGGATACCACCAGCCATACTCCTGGATACCACCAGTACTACTCCTGGATACCACCAGCCATACTCCTGGATACCACCAGTACTACTCCTGGATACCACCAGTCCTACTCCTGGATACCACCAGTCCTACTCCTGGATACCACCAGTCCTACTCCTGGATACCACCAGTACTACTCCTGGATACCACCAGCCATACTCCTGGATACCACCAGTCCTACTCCTGGATACCACCAGTCCTACTCCTGGATACCACCAGTACTACTCCTGGATACCACCAGTCCTACTCCTGGATACCACCAGTCCTACTCCTGGATACCACCAGTCCTACTCCTGGATACCACCAGTACTACTCCTGGATACCACCAGCCATACTCCTGGATACTGGTGTAGATGGATACGATCAAGTAGATATCCTTAACAGCTTCAGATTTAATTAGGATGGTTTACTGTTCGTTTTGATGTAGTTTCTGAACCGACACCACTAATCCGACCACCAAAGTTTACCCCATCAAAGTATCAATTAAGAATCTATATTTACAAAGGTCTTGTCCGGCTGGGTAGTAAACGACGGTATTGCCTTCGCGCTTGCAGTGCATCAAATACTTTATTTCACTCTTGCTATCGTTCTGTTAGACACACACTTGCATTGCACCTCTTGTTTCGAAGTTTCACTCAAGTTGTTTCGGGTGTCTGAATGGCTTTGTGCTTCAAATAGTCTTTCGTGTTGAAGTGTATCAAAGTCCTTGGATATCACAATGATTTCCAAGAGATCTACGGGTAGCCTCCTTTCCTAAGAAAGAAAAGGTTGAGTACATTAAGTTCTCCTTCATATACTGTGTGTTGCAGTGATGGTACGAGCTTGGTACTACTTCACTGTACCGTCTCCAGTACAAAATAATATAATAATAATAATAATAATAATAATAATAATAATCTTTATTTTTACAAGAACATGTACAAGGTATACAGACCATAGCTGACATCAATGACATACTACCATATAGAGAGCCCCTGGTTATAAAGAACATTTCGCAAAAATAAAGACATAAGCAGTATAATGTGATCCTTTATTGACAACGTTCTCGCCCACACAATGGACTTTATCAAGATATATACAGATCTGTTTGTGACCTGATAAAGCCCACTGTGTGGGCGAAATGTTGTCAATGAAGGATCCCATTATACTGCTTATGTCTTTATTTTTCCATTGTGTCGGTATTTTATACCATTTAATTCCAAGAACATTTCGGGCAAATTTTGTCCCCGGGATGCGACCCACACCAGTCGACTAACATCCAGGTACCTATTTACTGCTAGGTAAACAGGGACAGTAGGTGTCTTAATTAAGAAAACACGTTCTAATGTTTCCACCCGTACCAGGGATCGAACCACAGACCTCAACGTGTGAGCTGAGTGCGCTACCAATCGAGCTACGAAACCTAGACGGTATATCCAAGATGCGGTCTAACAAGTTCATTACAGAGTCAATATGATTTGTAATGTTTTCAACTCGGCATGTCTAGCTCTGAGACCTAGCATTCTGTTACCGAAAGGAGGGAAAAGAAATGAGACAGAGTAGAAGATAAAACAAGAAAATAAAGGAGGAAGAAAGGGGATAGCAAGCGAAGGGAGGGGGAGAAATAGATGGAACGGGGATAAGAGGGAGAAAAGAAACATGGTACTAGTCCTGCCCTTCGTCCCCAGTGTACCACGGGACCTGGATGAAAAATATGGACACTCAAATTAACCACTTGTTGTAGAGACAATATATCAAAGTACAATGACAAAAAATATAGTGAAAATACACATTTCTCAGTATTAATCACGAGTATGTCTGCATAACTGTGAGTATGCAGGTCAATATGAGTTTGATAAATGTATTTTTCGAAATATTTTTTAGGTGATAATCCCAACTCCTCGTCTCTCAAAGTTCGTCTCTTGCTCCTTGCCTCTCATTGTTTGTCTCCTGCTCCTCGCCTCTCCAAGCTTGTCTCCTGCTCCTCGCCTCTCCAAGCTTGTGTCCTGCTCCTCGCCTCTCCAAGCTTGTCTCCTGCTCCTCGCCTCTCCAAGCTTGTCTCCTGCTCCTCGCCTCTCCAAGCTTGTGTCCTGCTCCTCGCCTCTCCAAGCTTGTCTCCTGCTCCTCGCCTCCCCACACACAAACCTCCTGAAGATAAGCAGCAGCTTGGGAAACGGGTCTGTGTCCTGAACCAACACACTAGATTGAAATCCTATTTATGGGTAGAAGCCTGTCTCTTCCCTCCCTCGCTCTCTCTCTCTCTCACGCTCTCCTGACAGATACTACTTTGCTCACACTCTAACAGCACGTCGATCCCCCTTCCCCCAATTAGCTTAATTTATTTACTCCGATACAGCACGCTCACACGTATTTGCTGGGCTCTTAAACCACTACCTCTCAAAACCTCCTTCAGCTCTTAACATAAGAATGCAGGAACACTGCAGCAGGCCTACTGGGCCATACAAGGTAGGTCTTTTTTCAAAATCATCCATTCCCACCCACGTATTTGTCCAACTTTTTCCAAAGTTACCCAAGAATTTGCTTCAGCACCAAAGGTACAGGTTGTTAGATAAGACACATATGCAACAGTTAGGTATCTTTATTTCGAAACGTGTCGCCTACACAGTAGTCTTCTTCAGTCGAATACAGAAAAGTTGATAACATAGAAGAACATAAGAACGAAGGAACACTGCAGCAGGCCTACTGGCCCATGCGAGGCAGGTCCAAGTCTCCTACCGGCTTAAGCCAATGCACCCAACCTAGTCAGGTCAGGTCACCTTGACTTAAGGGAGGAACACGGCAACCGACCTGGTAGCACAAGCTATCAGGTCCAACTCACACCCACCCACATCCACTCATGTATTTATCCAACCTATTTTTAAAGCTACACAACGTTCTGGCCTCTATAACTGTACTTGGGAGTTTGTTCCACTCATCCACAACTCTATTACCAAACCAGTACTTTCCTATATCCTTCCTGAATCTAAATTTTTCCAACTTAAAACCATTGCTGCGAGTCCTGTCTAGGCTAGATATTTTCAGCACACTATTTACATCCCCTTTATTTATTCCTGTCTCCCATTTATACACCTCAATCATATCCCCCCTAATTCTACGTCTTTCTAGAGAGTGCAGATTCAGGGCCCTTAGTCTATCCTCACAGGGAAGGTTTCTGATACATGGGATCAACTTTGTCATCCTCCTTTGTACATTTTCCAGAGCATTTATATCCATTCTGTAATACGGTGACCAAAACTGTGCAGCATAATCTAAATGAGGCCTAACCAAGGATAGAAGCAGAAGAGACGCGAAAACGATGTAATCAATCCATCACCCTTGAAGTTTTGAGGTGGTCAGTCCCTCAGTCTGGAGAAGAGTATTGTTCCATAGTCTGAAACAATATGGAGTTGAAGTGACAGGATGGAGCCTTATATACCACCAGGAGGTGAGATGTAGGCCACTAGTAGAGGTAAGAATGTACATAAGTGTCTTTTTCCACGTCCCTCTCAAATCCAGCCATTCTCACTAGTAGAAGTTGTCCAAGTAGGTTTCAGTTCTGTACCAAGATACTCTTGTGTTGCAGTGTCTGACAGAGTGAATATTAAAATGGTATAAAATACCGACAGGTTGTTAGGTAAGAACTGAAACCTACTTGGACAACTTCTACTAGTGAGAATGGCTGGATTTGAGAGGGACGTGGAAAAAGACACTTATGTACATTCTTACCTCTACTAGTGGCCTACATCTCACCTCCTGGTGGTATATAAGGCTCCATCCTGTCACTTCAACTCCATATTGTTTCAGACTATGGAACAATACTCTTCTCCAGACTGAGGGACTGACCACCTCAAAACTTCAAGGGTGATGGACTGATTACAACGTCTTCAAGTCTCTTCTGCTTCTATCAACTTTTCTGTACTCGACTGAAGAAGCCTACTGTGTAGGCGAAACGTTTCGAAATAAAGATACCTAACTGTTGCATATGTGTCTTACCTAACAACCTGTCGGTATTTTATACCATTTTAATATTCACCACAGGTACTCATCAAACCCAGTCCTTTTCCCTCACATATTTGACCAATCTTTTTTTAAAGTTACCCAAGGTCTTAGCCCACTCTTCTCTCTGACCTTTACTGGAGAGTTGCCTACACTACTTTCGTGCACCCCTGATTTATGCATACTTTAATCAGCCTTTCTTGCTCCAACAGTTGCATGTGAAAACAATGTATCAACGGCCCCTTCCTACACTCTCTGAAATAGAGTATACCTTCCATGCCACCACTCTATCTTACAGTTTCTTCCAGCTACCACACTATCCTACAATTTCTTTCATGCCACGACTACACTATCTGAATGTTATACACTATCCGTATATAATATTCACACCACACGCTCAATTCAAAGATGACATCTCCCACTGCCTCCAGCTTCCTCGCCGCAGACAGCATCAACATACCCCTTACCTCACACGAGGCCTGGTCATGGACCGGGCCGCGGGGGAAGCCTTGATTCCCGGAACACCCTCCAGGTATGGTATAAACCTTGGTAATAAACACCGACAAGTTGGTTTAGAAAGACACGTAAGCAAACACTATGACATTTATTAGAAAATGTTTCGGTCCTGGGACCTTGATCAAGGTCCCAGGACCGAAAAGTTTTCTAATAAATATGTCATAGCGTTTGCTTACGTGTCTTTCTAAACCACCTTCCAGGTATACTCCAGGTATACACCCATACACACAAGTGAACACTACGATCTCATATATCCCCTTCTTTGTATATCCAGTGAGAGATTTCGTGCGGCTTCCAGAGATTCCAAAACCGCCGCGTCATCAGCAAACAGCAGCATTGTTTTGTGGAGAGGAAAGCTCTAAACCCGTGTGGGTCGTGTAGCAAAGATACAAGTACGCAAAATTCAGCTTTATTTATTTGACGCCTTGACTTGAGAAAGCTTTACACACTTGTGTCTGTACAAAGACATAATTGTGTTTGTAAACAAGTACCCTGTGTCTGTACGAAGAGTACGTATTAACCTATATACTTATGAATGTACACAGACATGCGTCTGTACACGTGCTTGTACAGAGATATTTGTGTCTGTACAAGGAGTACATATTTACTGAATTTATTATATAAAGGGGAGAGATGCTGTTAGAGTGCACCAGTAAGGCATCCCGAGTGCACTCTAAAGAGCATCACAGTGCACTCTGAGGAGCACCACAGTGCACTCTGAAGAGCATCACAGTGCACTCTGAAGAGCATCACAGTGCACTCTGAGAAGCACCACAGTGCACTCTGAAGAGCATCACAGTGCACTCTGAGAAGCACCACAGTGCACTCTGAAGAGCATCACAGTGCACTCTGAGGTGCACCACTGACATGATTGGAAAAAAAAGAAAATACACATCTAGAGAGAGAAAAAGAAATTGATTAAATGTCAATTTCAAGCCAATCAGAAATCTGGAAAACTACAAGCAATAATCCAATCAGGAACTGGAAAACTACAAGCAATAATCCAATCAGGAACTGGAAAACTACAAGCAATAATCCTCCGCTAATCATAACGCCGGAAAAAAATGAAAGCAATACGTCTCGACCAATCAGGAAGAGGAAACTGTATCCTGTTTGAGTTTCGTATTAATTAAGAACCTTCAAAGGTGACCTTTAAATTTACTCACTAATTGGTAAGACCAGTCAGAGGAAGACCATTTAGTAAGACCAGTCAGTGGGAAAACCAGAGGGAAGACCAGTTAGTAAGACCAGAGGAAGGACCAGTTAGTAAGACCAGTCAGAGGGAAGACCAGTTAGTAAGACCAGTCAGTGGGAAAACTAGTCAGAGGGAAAACCAGTTAGTAAGACCATAGGAAAGGCCAGTTAGTAAGACCAGTCAGAGGGAAGACCAGTTAGTAAGACCAGTCAGAGGGACGGACGACTAGTCAGAGGGAAGACCAGTCACCGAGAAGACCAGTCAGTAAGACCAGTCAGAGGGAAGACCAGTTAGTAAGACCAGTCAGAGGGAAGACCAATTAGTAAGACCAGTCAGTGGGAAGACCAGTTAGTAAGACCAGTCAGAGGGAAGACCAGTTAGTAAGATCAGTCAGTGGGAAGACCAGTCAATGGGAAGACCAGTTAGTAAGACCAGTCAGAGGGAAGACCAGTTAGTAAGACCAGTCAGTGGGAAGACCAGTTAGTAAGACCAGTCAGTGGGAAGACCAGTTAGTAAGACCAGTCAGTGGGAAGACCAATTAGTAAGACCAGTCAGTGGGAAGACCAGTTAGTAAGACCAGTCAATGGAAAGTCCAGATAATAAGACCAGTCAGAGGGAAAAACCAGTTAATAAGACCAGTCAGTGGGGGGGGGAGCAACATTTCTCCTTTGATTATCCACCAATCAGAAGGCTGTCACTCTTTCCCTCAGGGTATCCACCAATCAGAAGGCTGCCATTCTTTCCCTCAGGGTATCCACCAATCAGAAGGCTGTCACTCTTTCCCTCAAGGTATCCACCAATCAGAAGGCTGTCACTCTTTCCCTCAGGGTATCCACCAATCAGAATGCTGCCATTCTTTCCCTCAGGGTATCCACCAATCAGAAGGCTGCTACTCTTTCCCTCAGGGTATCCACCAATCAGAAGGCTGTCACTCTTTCCCTCAGGGTATCCACCAATCAGAAGGCTGCCATTCTTTCCCTCAGGGTATCCACCAATCAGAAGGCTGCTACTCTTTCCCTCAGGGTATCCACCAATCAGAAGGCTGCCACTCTTTCCCTCAGGGTATCCCCCAATCAGAAGGCTGCTACTCTTTCCCTCAGGGTATCCAACAATCAGGAGACTGCTCTTTCCCTCAGGGTATCCACCAATCAGAACCCTGCTACTCTTTCCCTCAGGGTATCCACCAAACAGAAGACTGCCACTCTTTCCCTCAGGGTATCCACCAATCAGGAGGCTGCTACTCTTTCCCTAAGTGTATCCACCAATCAGGAGGCTGCTACTCTTTCCCTCAGGGTATCCACCAATCAGGAGGCTGCTACTCCTTCCCTCAGGGTATCCACCAATCAGGAGGCTGCCACTCTTTCCCTCAGGGTATCCACCAATCAGAAGGCTGCCACTCTTTCCCTCAGGGTATCCCCCAATCAGAAGGCTGCTACTCTTTCCCTCAGGGTATCCAACAATCAGGAGACTGCTCTTTCCCTCAGGGTATCCACCAATCAGAACCCTGCTACTCTTTCCCTCAGGGTATCCACCAAACAGAAGACTGCCACTCTTTCCCTCAGGGTATCCACCAATCAGGAGGCTGCTACTCTTTCCCTAAGTGTATCCACCAATCAGGAGGCTGCTACTCTTTCCCTCAGGGTATCCACCAATCAGGAGGCTGCTACTCCTTCCCTCAGGGTATCCACCAATCAGGAGGCTGCCACTCTTTCCCTCAGGGTATCCACCAATCAGAAGGCTGCCACTCTTTCCCTCAGGGTATCCACCAATCAGGAGGCTGCTACTCTTTCCCTCAGGGTATCCACCAATCAGAAGGCTGCCACTCTTTCCCTCAGGGTATCCACCAATAAGAAGGCTGCTACTCTTTCCCTCAGGGTATCCACCAATCAGGAGGCTGCTACTCTTTCCCTCATGGTATCCACCAATCAGGAGGCTGCCACTCTTTCCCTCAGCGTATCCACCAATCAGAAGGCTGCTACTCTTTCCCTCAGGGTATCCACCAATCAGAAGGCTGCTACCACTTTTTCTTGGGTTTCCACCAGTCAAGGAACTCATTACATAATTTTAAAGTTTTATTAATTAGGGAACAATAAAAGTGTTGCCTTGATCCTTGACTAATGAGAAAACTCTAACCTAATCATTCTTAAGTATCCACTATTCAGAGAGAGAGAGAAGAGAGAGAGAGAGAGAGAGAGAGAGAGAGAGAGAGAGAGAGAGAGAGAGAGAGAGAGAGAGAGAGAGAGAGAGAGAGAGAGAGAGAGAGAGAGAGAGAGAGAGAGAGAGAGGAGAAGAGAGAGAGAGAGAGAGAGAGAGAGAGAGAGAGAGAGAAGCTTCCCCGATACTCACTGTGGACCGCCGTAGAAAAGATCGAAGTCCCTGAACTCCAGTCTGATGCGCTGCTCCCTGCGTCCCACGAACTTGTAGTAACAGGTGATGTTCTTGGGGTAGGCGCCTGGGTAGGTGAGGGTCATGAACTGACCGTTCTTCTTCTTCAGGTCGGAGTGGATGACGTAGCCACACAGGGTCTCCGGCACCAGGTCGCTCACCATGTACCTTGCTGATAACAAAAAGATTATTAAACCGCGAACTACTGCAGTCGGAGTCACCTTCCTCCCACTGACTTGGAAAATAGGTGGAAATTGGAAAGAATAAGTCTTATGCCCTAAAATAGCAAACATCGCACACAGACTGTTGTTGATACGCCTTAATATACAAAGACTTATAGTGGGAATTTATTCCAGGAATTAGTGTGAGATGTTATACAATAAACTATAGTGAATAGTTATTCAAGAAACTACAGTGGAATGTTGACTAAGAAGTTACAGTGGAATGTTATTCAAAGATTAAATGTTAGGTAAATGTTGTTTTAGTATCCCCGTAGCTAAAAAGACAAGCACACATTTCTGACTATTGATTAATATTACAAACAAGTGAGATATTATGGAATACGTAATTGCTTTACACGCCCTTAATAAACAACATATGAGAAAACTTTAAATGTTTTGAAAGTATTACACGAGAGAGAGAGAGAGAGAGAGAGAGAGAGAGAGAGAGAGAGAGAGAGAGGAGAGAGAGAGAGAGAGAGAGAGAGAGAGAGAGAGAGAGAGAGAGAGAGAGAGAGAGAGAGAGAGTCGTGAACTTACAGTCATTGATAAACTTGTAGGTGCCGACGAAGAGGTCAGAGGTAGTGTTGAAGAGGTCGGTATAGAAGCTGATGACTATGGTGTTGTAGAGAGAGACTCTCAGCCGGGGAGAGATCCCGCCGCAGTAGCGGCCCCCGAACGGTGTATCGAGCAGGTCCACCGAACTGGGGTCCTTGATCTCCGTATAGATGTCCAGGTACTCGTGGTTACACCTGGTCAAACAGGGTGGAACACGGGGTTAATCAACAAACATTCATGGGAAACACCAACCTTAATTACCCTCATGATTATTATTTATTGATTTATTATTCATGCTGGAGCGCTAAACCTGTAGGGAGTTATATAGTGCCTGGGAATGGGAGGTAATCAGGTTTAATACAATGCAGAGGAGGGTAGATCAGAATCCTTGGATCAAGAGCCCTTCCCCAGCATCGTGAAGAAAGGTTGGGAAGATGCGGCAGTGTAGTTTGAGCAGCACTGTAGGTGTGATGTATATAGTTGTAAATGTGATATATATAGTTGCAGATGTGATGTATATAGTTGTAGGTGTGATGTATATAGATGCAAGTGTGATGTATATAGTTGTAGCTGTGTTGTATATAGCTGCAGGTGTGATGTACATCGCTGTAGGTGTCATGTATATAGTTGCAAGTGTGGTGATGTATATAGTTACAAATGTGATGTATACAACAGCAGGTTTAATTATGGACTACTCACAGGTGTAGAAACTAGTGCCAGGTGTATGCAGTACCAGGTGTGTGTAGTACCAGGTGTGTGCAGTGCCAGGTGTGTGTAGTAGTGTAGTACCAGGTGTGTGAAGTAGTGTAGTACCAGGTGTGTGTAGTAGTGTAGTACCAGGTGTGTGAAGTAGTGTAGTACCAGGTGTGTGTAGTAGTGTAGTACCAGGTGTGTATAGTATCAGGTGTGTGAAGTGGTGTAGTACCAGGTGTGTGTAGTAGTGTAGTACCAGGTGTGTAGTACCAGGTGTGTGAAGTAGTGTAGTACCAGGTGTGTATAGTATCAGGTGTGTGAAGTGGTGTAGTACCAGGTGTGTGTAGTAGTGTAGTACCAGGTGTGTGCAGTGCCAGGTGTGTGTAGTAGTGAAGTACCAGGTGTGTGTAGTACCAGGTGTGTGAAGTAGTGTAGTACCAGGTGTGTGTAGTAGTGTAGCACCAGGTGTGTGTAGTACCAGGCGTGTGAAGTAGTGTAGTACCAGGTGTGTGTAGTAGTGTAGTACCAGGTGTGTGTAGTACCAGGTGTGTGAAGCGGTGCAGTACCAGGTGTGTGTAGTAGTGTAGTACCAGGTGTGTATAGTATCAGGTGTGTGAAGTGGTGTAGTACCAGGTGTGTGTAGTAGTGTAGTACCAGGTGTGTATATTACCAGGTGTGTGTAGTACCAGGTGTGTATAGTACAAGGTGTCTGTAGTACCAGGTGTGTATAGTACCAGGTGTGTGCAGTACCATTTGTATATAGTACCAGGTGTGTGTAGTACCAAGTGTGTGTAGTACCATTTGTGTATAGTACCAGGTGTGTGTAGTACCAGGTGTGTATAGTACAAGGTGTCTGTAGTACCAGGTGTGTATAGTACCAGGTGTGTGTAGTACCATTTGTGTATAGTACCAGGTGTGTGTAGTACCAGGTGTGTGAAGTAGTGTAGTACCAGGTGTGTATAGTATCAGGTGTGTGAAGTGGTGTAGTACCAGGTGTGTGTAGTAGTGTAGTACCAGGTGTGTGCAGTGCCAGGTGTGTGTAGTAGTGAAGTACCAGGTGTGTGTAGCACCAGGTGTGTGAAGTAGTGTAGTACCAGGTGTGTGTAGTAGTGTAGCACCAGGTGTGTGTAGTACCAGGCGTGTGAAGTAGTGTAGTACCAGGTGTGTGTAGTAGTGTAGTACCAGGTGTGTGTAGTACCAGGTGTGTGAAGTAGTGTAGTACCAGGTGTGTGTAGTAGTGTAGTACCAGGTGTGTATAGTATCAGGTGTGTGAAGCGGTGTAGTACCAGGTGTGTGTAGTAGTGTAGTACCAGGTGTGTATAGTATCAGGTGTGTGAAGTGGTGTAGTACCAGGTGTGTGTAGTAGTGTAGTACCAGGTGTGTATATTACCAGGTGTGTGTAGTACCAGGTGTGTATAGTACAAGGTGTCTGTAGTACCGGGTGTGTATAGTACCAGGTGTGTGCAGTACCATTTGTATATAGTACCAGGTGTGTGTAGTACCAGGTGTGTGTAGTACCATTTGTGTATAGTACCAGGTGTGTGTAGTACCAGGTGTGTATAGTACAAGGTGTCTGTAGTACCAGGTGTGTATAGTACCAGGTGTATGTAGTACCATTTGTGTATAGTACCAGGTGTGTGTAGTACCAGGTGAGTGTAGTAGTGTAGTATCAGGTCCGTATACTACCAGGTGTGTGTAGTAGTGTAGTATCAGGTGTGTATACTACCAGGTGTGTGTAGTACCAGGTATGTATAGTACCAGGTATGTATGGTACCAGATGTGTGTAGTGCCAGGTGTGTGTAGTACTAGGTGTGTAGTACCAGGTGTGCATAGTACCAGGTGTATGTAGTACCAGGTGTGTGTAGTACCAGGCATGTGTAGTACCAGGTGTGTATAGTACCAGGTGTGTGTAGTACCAGGTGTGTGTAATACCAGGTGTGTATAGTACCAGGTGTGTGTAGTACCAGGTGTGCATAGTACCAGGTGTATGTAGTACCAGGTGTGTAGTACCAGGTGTGTATAGTACCAGGTGTATGTAGTACCAGGTGTGTAGTACCAGGTGTGTGTAATACCAGGTGTGTGTAGTACCAGGTGTGTATAGTACCAGGTGTGCATAGCACCAGGTGTATGTAGTACCAGGAGTATGTAGTACCAGGTGTGTGCAGTACCAGGTTTGTATAGTACCAGGTGTGTGAGCCAGCAGACGTGGGAACCCACTCTAATCAGCAGACCTAAATCAAATCCTAATCAGCGGGTCCTAATTGACATATTCTAATCAGCAGACCTTATTTATAAGATCCTAATCAAGAGACCCCTAATTAAAGCTAATCAGCAGACCTTAATTAACCCTTACCAGCAGACCTTAATTAACCTTAATCAACAAACCTTAATTAACCCTAATCAGACATTAATTAACGCTAATCAGCAGACCTTAATTAACCCTAATCAGCAGACCTTAATTAACCCTGATCAGCACACATTAATTAACTCTAATCAGCAGATCTTAACCCTAACCAGCAGCCCTTAACCGTAATCCGCAGATCCTAATGAGAGCATCAGTAAGAACGCTCAATACCAGGTGCAGGCGAGGGTGAGGCAGGGGGAGAGAGTGACAATGTGTCACCCTGTGTAGAACTCTACCACGTATACAGCAACCACTGGCTACATAGCCCTCTAAAAAGAAGTAAAAAGCTTGAGCCACACCAGCACGCACACCTCACATACACGGACCAAGCACACACACACACACACACACACATAGAGGAGCCAGGAGCTGTTACTCTACCTCTGTAAGCACATATAGGTGAGCGCACATACACACACACACATAGGGGAGCCAGGAGCTGTTAATCAACTTCTGCAAGCACATACAGGTGAGCACACACACACACACATAGAGGAGCCAGGAGCTGTTACTCAACCTCTGCAAGCACACATACACACACACACACACATAGAGGAGCCAGGAGCTGTTACTCAACCTCTGCAAGCACACACATACACATACACACACACATAGAGGAGCCAGGAGCTGTTACTCAACCTCTGCAAGCACACACACACACACATAGAGGAGCCAGGAGCTGTTACTCAACCTCTGCAAGCACACACATACACATACACACACACATAGAGGAGCCAGGAGCTGTTACTCAACCTCTGCAAGCACACACATACACACACACACACACACACACACACACACACACACACACACACACACACACACACACAGTGTTATTGTACTAAAAATAAAAATGTGTACCGTTGTTTTTTATTAATTTTCAACATTACATTTTCCTTTCTTCCGTTTATGTCTTAATTACGTGTAATTATCAAGTTATCTCATATTCCCCCTTGTTTATCATGTGTTAATTCCGTTTAGTTAGAAAATCTAAGCAAAACGATTAGTATTAAATTCCATTAAAAGAGCGATCAGGATTAAATTTATTAAAGGATTAGGATTAAGTTCTGTTAAAAGAACGATTACGATTAAGTTCTATTAAACGAACGATTAGGATTAAGTTCTATTAAAATAACGATTAGGATTAAATTTATTAAAGGATTAGGATTAAGTTCTGCTAAAAGAACGATTACGATTAAGTTCTATTAAACGAACGATTAGGATTAAGGTCTATTAAAATAACGATTAGGATTAAATTTATTAAAGGATTACGATTAAGTTCTGTTAAATGAATTATTAGAATTAAGTATGTGTGTTCACTCGAAGCGGCTGAAAATTTACGAACGTTCCACTGTGTGATTCGAGAATTCCACTAAGAGCATTTCGAACGTTCCACTAAGTACTTTAAGCTTTCCGTTGCGTATTTTCGAACGATTAAATTACGAGAATTCATTTCGAACGCTGGACTGGACCATTTGAACGCGTAATTGAACGTTTCGAACGCTCGCCCTCACCGTTTTGTAATTACCGTTTCGCGTATTGGCGGAAAAGGGATCGAACACTTAAGAACACTAGCTTCCGACCTGAGCCCTGTCATACCTAGTGCTGAAGATGTGTGTGTGAAGCCTCTCTTCACTACTTCCACATTACCATATACTGTTTTTTTTCTTTTACACATACAGGGTGTTTCAAAAAGATGAACCCGGTTTGAAATCGCTGTATCTCTGCAACCACGAACCACCCATGACTTTTTCTTGTGAGGATACGTCAAAGACCGTGTTTTTACACTAATCTGGATGACCTTAGAAACAGAAACATGGCAGCGGTGACTTCACTGGAAGAGGATACATAGAGGACATCTCTTTGGAACATGTATATTCCTTTGTTTCTGGTCCTCTTACATTTCACTAGGTTAGGTTAGGTTAGGTAAGGTTAGGTTAGGTAAGGTAAGGTTAGGTTAGGTTAGGTTAGGTTAGGTTAGGTTAGGTTAGGTTAGGTAAGGTTCGCCAGGAAGCAGAAGTGTTTCCTGACGCGGGTCTTAGTCAAATGATGACCCGCCATTGGAGCTTTGGGTCATCTGACGGAGGCCTTGTGCTGGCTTACCGGTCCGCCCCTTTAAAAATTATGGTTATATTTATAACCATCTGTTTAATAATAATCTTCACATTTTACTCCGTCACAATGGTGTGGAAAACCACGGAAAAAACAACTTGTTTGTGTTGAATATATCGACGTTTCGGATGGGTCTGAGGCGTTATCTGACACGTCTCGATGTTTCAAAGCGGACCAAAGAGTTTTCTGCCACAATTCGACGTTTCGGAGCGGTCTGAGGAGGTGAAATGTCTATCCAATTAATTCCTCTAAAAAGGAAGATACAGTTACTTTTGTTTTTGGTGACAACGGTAAGAAGGTAAGCTTTTATTTAGGCTTATGATACATAATGCAATATTTTTACAATATTCTCGACGGTATATAGTTATTATGGACACACGAAAAAGCATATTATGATTTTTTAGCCTAGTATTATCTAATAAAGTTCAATTAATATTAATCTGATAATCATAACTAAGCGCTAAAACACAAACCTCAGATTTCTTCATCAACATTTAACAGTTCCTCAAAATATTTCCTCCATCTTCCCGATACCTTCAACTCTCCCTCTAATATCTCTCCTCTCCTATTTTTAACTGTCAACTCCATTCGTTCCCTAGGCTTTCTCAACTGATTTATTTCCAACTTGGGTTCGCTCTATTTTTCTCCCTCGACACTGAGCGAAAACGCCGAAAGAAGGTTGCTCTGCGCCTGCGTGTCGTGTTTTTGTTGCTTCTCTGGTAGAGTTCACCCAGGGCTCCGCAACTAATCAGGTTCCAAAACTTTGAACACCGCGAGGCCTGGTCGTGGACCGGGCCGCGGGGGCGTTGATCCCCGAAACACCCTCCAGGTATACGCCAGGTATCGTGCCAAGCTTGTGAACACGCATCACCAAGAGGGGGCTCCACGCTGGTGCTGTGTATTCTAATACATGCCTAGCCTACCGCTGCGCACACAGTTCTAAGGGACGCAATAAATGGACAAGCAAATGAAAATAGGTCGATAATGAGAAGCACATATAGGGGAGAAATAAATGGGATTAGGTCGGGAGTATCTGAGAGAGTTAGAGCTAAGGAAGGGGTAGCAATAATGGAAATAAATGGTATAAAATACCGACACAATGGCAATATAATGTTGAAAGATCAGTTATGGAAGGAAAAGAGGAAATATAAATGCGTAAATTCAAGGATTATGTGGATTAAAATAAGGATCGGAAGTGAAAAGTGGGTCATAATAAGTGTGTATGCACCTGGAGAAGAGAGGAGTGTAGAGGAGAGAGATGGGAGATGTTAAGCGAATGTATAGAAACCTTTGAACCAAGTGAGAGAGTAATTGTGGTAGGGGACGTAAATACTAAAGTAGGAGAAACATTTAGAGAGGGTGTGGTAGGTAAGTTTGGGGTGCCAGGTGTAAATGATAATGGGGGCCTTTGAACTTTGTATAAAAAGGGATTTAGTTACAGGTAATACGTATTTCAAGTAATGTTAAAAGCAGGTTGGGATATAGTTTTGGAGTGGTTGGTGCTATTATTTAATAAATGTATGAAAGAGGGGTAAAGTACCTAGGGATTGGCAGAGAGCATGTATAGTTTCTTTGTACAAAGGCAAAGGGAATAAAAGAGAGTGCATAAATTATAGGGGAATAAGTCTGTTGAGTATACCTGGTAAAGTGTATGGTAGAGTTATTATTGAAAGAATTAAGAGTAAGACAAAGAGAAGGATAGCAGATGAACAAGGAGGCTTTATGAAAGGTAGGGGGTGTAGACCAAGTGTTTACAGTGAAACATATAGGTGAACAGTATTTAGGTAAGGCTAAAGAGGTTTCTGTGGCATTTATGGATTTGGAAAAGGCGTATGACAGGGTGGATAGGGGGCAATGTGGCAGATGTTGCAGGTGTATGGTATAGGAGGTAGGTTACTGAAAGCAGTCAAGAGTTTTTACGAGGATAGTGAGTCTCAGATTAGAGCATGTTGGAGAGAGGGAGATTATTTTCCCGGTAAAAGTAGGCCTTAGACAAGGGTGTGTGATTTCACCGTGGCTGTTCAATATATTTATAGATGGGGTTGTAAGAGAAGTGAATGCGAGGGTCTTGGCAAAAGGTGTGGAGTTAAAAGTTAAAGAATCAAACACAAGTGGGAGTTGTCACAGTTGCTCTTTGCTGATGACACTGTGCTTTACGGAGATCCTGAAGAGAAGTTGCAGAGGTTGGTGGATGAATTTGGTAGGGTATGTAAAAGAAGAAAATTAAAAGTGAATATAGGAAAGAGTAAGGTGATGAGGATAACAAAAAGATTAGGTGTCGAAAGATTGGATATCAGATTGGAGGGAGAGAGTATGGAGGAGGTGAATGTATTCAGATATTTAGGAGTGGACTTGTCAGCAGATGGGTCTATGAAGGATGAGGTGATTCATAAAACTGATGACAGAAAAAGGGTGAGTGGTGCACTGAGGAGTATGTGGAGACGAAGAACTTTGTCCGTGGAAACAAAGAGGGAAATGTATGAGAGCATAGTTATACCAACACTCCTATATGGGTCTGAAGCATGGGTGATGAATGTGGCAGTGAGGAGAAGGCTGGAGGCAGTGGAGATGTCATGTCTGAGGGCAATGAGTGGTGTGAATGTAACGCAGAGAATTCGTAGCTTGGTAATTAGGAGAAGGTGCGGGATTACCAAAACTATTATCCAGAGGGCTGAGGAGGGGTTGTTGAGGTGGTTCGAACATGTAGAGAGAATGGAACAAAACAGAATGACTTCGAGAGTGTATAAATCTATAGTGGAGGGAAGGCGGGGTAGGGGTCGGCCTAGGAAGGGTTGGAGGGAGGGGGTAAAGGAGGTTTTGTGTGCGAGGGGGCTTGAACTTCCAGCAGGCATGCATGAGCGTGTTTGATAGGAGTGAATGGAAGCAAATGGTTTTTAATACTTGACGTGCTGTTGGAGTGTGAACAAGGTAACATTTATGAAGGGATTCAGGGAAACCGGCAGGTCGGACTTGAGTCCTGGAGATGGGAAGTACAGTGCCTGCACTCTGAAGGAGGGGTGTTAATGTTGCAGTTTTAAAACTGTAGTGTAAAGCACCCTTCTGGCAAGACAGTGATGGAGTGAATGATGAAAGTTTTTTTTTCGGGCCACCCTGCCTTGGTGGGAGTCTGGCGATGTGTTAATAAAAAAAATGAGAATGAGAAGAGATGCAAGGAAAAGCCAAGATTAAAGGAGAGATAAGAGAATTAACAGAGAGATTAAAGTGGAATACTCAAAGTAAGTGCACCAGGTAAAACAAAAGAAGCCCACTAAAGTGATTGATTAGAAACACAGATGCAAATTTATTGCTGACACTATCATGCAATACAAACAAATTGATGATTAAGATACATGTGCAACACTTGGGTATCTTTAATGCGCATTTAAAGATACCCAGGTGTTGCACAGGTGTTTCGTTCATCAACACTGCTGATCTTAGATAAAAAAAGAACATCAATGAATGGCAGAATAGATGATGATGCAATGGAGAGAGAACTACAAGTTTGTGTGTTGTGTCATCGTAGCAACTCCTAACAGTACACACAAGATGAATATTAGTCACATGTGCAACATCTGGGTATCATTATTGCAGACGTTTCGCCATCCAGTGGCTTTATCAATACAAATTCAAGGACATAAATGGAAGACAGTAGAACTATGTACAAAAGATAAGGTAATCAGTCCCACGGACTGATTACCTTATCTGTCTTCCATTCATGTTCTTGAATTTGTATTGATAAAGCCACTGGATGGCGAAACGTCTACAATAAAGATACCCAGATGTTGCACATGTGACTAATTTTCATCATGCTGCAACAATGAATGGGTTGCATTCGCATGGGTTATGCAGTGCCAGGAGGGAATGAGAGGTAATCGGGCTGGATCACATGAATGGGAGGGACGGTCCAGTACCCCGAACCTACAGTCAAACAGCTTCACTTACTTGAGGTGCTAGATAAACAAGATGTCATCTTTGACACAGATTCTCTCTTTGACACAGACTCTCTCTTTGACACAGACTCTCTCTTTGACACAGACTCTCTCTTTGACACAGACTCTCTCTTTGACACAGACTCTCTCTTTGACACAGACTCCCTCTTTGACACAGACTCTCTCTTTGACACAGACTCTCTCTTTGACACAGACTCCCTCTTTGACACAGATTCTCTCTTTGACACAGACTCCCTCTTTGACACAGACTCTCTCTTTGACACAGACTCTCTCTTTGACACAGACTCTCTCTTTGACACAGACTCTCTCTTTGACACAGACTCTCTCTTTGACACAGACTCTCTCTTTGACACAGACTCCCTCTTTGACACAGACTCTCTCTTTGACACAGACTCTCTCTTTGACACAGACTCTCTCTTTGACACAGACTCCCTCTTTGACACAGACTCTCTCTTTGACACAGACTCTCTCTTTGACACAGACTCGCTCTTTGACACAGACTCTCTCTTTGACACAGACTCTCTCTTTGACACAGACTCCCTCTTTGACACAGACTCTCTCTTTGACACAGACTCTCTCTTTGACACAGACTCTCTCTTTGACACATACTCTCTCTTTGACACAGACTCTCTCTTTGACACAGACTCTCTCTTTGACACAGACTCCCTCTTTGACACAGACTCTCTCTTTGACACAGACTCTCTCTTTGACACAGACTCTCTCTCTGACACACACTCTCTCTTTGACACAGACTCCCTCTTTGACACAGACTCCCTCTTTGACACAGACTCCCTCTTTGACACAGACTCCCTCTTTGACACAGACTCCCTCTTTGACACAGACTTCCTCTTTGACACAGACTCCCTCTCTTTGACACAGACTCTCTCTCTTTGACACAGACTCCCTCTTTGACACAGACTCCCTCTTTGACACAGACTCTCTCTTTGACACAGACTCCCTCTTTGACACAGACTCCCTCTTTGACACAGACTCTCTCTTTGACACAGACTCTCTCTGACACAGACTCTCTCTTTGACACAGACTCTCTCTTTGACACAGACTCTCTCTTTGACACAGACTCTCTCTTTGACACAGACTCCCTCTTTGACACAGACTCCCTCTTTGACACAGACTCCCTCTTTGACACAGACTCCCTCTATGACTTTTTGACATCAATAGATTTATTACACAAACTTTGATTATACTTCTTCAGCATTTCACACCGACCTTACAAAGTCTACCTCTGTTATACTCTCCTCCATCGCTGGTCTCCGATCATACATATTCAGCCTTGAGAACGCCCTGCCCGGAAACGGCGCTGTATCACCCTTGTGGGTTTAACGCTTAGCTATGATTATAATAATAATCGAAAAGAAAAGGATTTTCGTATTGGGTTTCTCAAAAATTAATCGCATTCACGTGCAAATTTATTTTAGACAAAAATTAGTCTACATATATGCCTTGAAAGTAATTTTTTCAGGTCCCTGACCACTGCATCGGTTGGTCTTGGTCTCTTGGAATAAGTAACAAAAATCGGTCATAGATGTAAAGCCTTTTCATGATTTCGCTACCTCAAAATGTTACTTACTTTACGTAACTGCTCTACTACTTTCCCGTAGTGAGCCAATTATGAGACAGTGGCGTTAGTGCTGCTTCATGGTCGCTGGTAATAAAGAAGACGGGACGCAGGACTGATCCTTAAGGAACCCCCACTTATACTGACACTAAATAGGACGGGAAAGAGGACTGATCCTTGAAGGATCCCACTAACATCCTCCTACTGTACAATAACCATCAGTGAAAAAAAATCCAAACCAAAACTTATCGAGAAATTAAAAGAAGGTACAGAGTCAAATAAGACTTAGGTGAAATAGCATAGTAATTAATAAAATACAAAAGTAACAAGGGTAGGAGAATGAACATGCGCGCGCAGACGTAAACACTCGAAACGCGAGCTTTCAGAAAGTGTAGAGGCAGCGTACAGTGTATGAGGCAGCGTACAGTGTATGAGGCAGCGTACAGTGTGTGAGGCAGCGTACAGTGAGGCAGCGTACAGTGTATGAGGCAGCGTACAGTGTGTGAGGCAGCGCACAGTGTGTGAGGCAGCGTACAGTGTGTGAGGCAGCATACAGTGTGTGAGGCAGCGTACAGTGTATGAGGCAGTGTACAGTGTGTGAGGCAGCATACAGTGAGGCAGCGTACAGTGAGGCAGCGTACAGTGTATGAGGCAGCGTACAGTGTATGAGGCAGCGTACAGTGTGTGAGGCAGCGTACAGTGAGGCAGCATACAGTGTATGAGGCAGCATACAGTGTATGAGGCAGCGTACAGTGTGTGAGGCAGCATACAGTGAGGCAGCGTACAGTGTATGAGGCAGCGTACAGTGTGTGAGGCAGCATACAGTGTGTGAGGCCGCGTACAGTGTATGAGGCAGCGTACAGTGTGTGAGGCAGCGTACAGTGTGTGAGGCAGCGTACAGTGTATGAGGCAGCGTACAGTGTGTGAGGCAGTGTACAGTGTGTGAGGCAGCGTACAGTGTGTGAGGCAGCGTACAGTGTGTGAGGCAGCGTACAGTGTATGAGGCAGCGTACAGTGTGTGAGGCAGCGTACAGTGTGTGAGGCAGCATACAGTGTATGAGGCAGCGTACAGTGTGTGAGGCAGCGTACAGTGTGTGAGGCAGCGTACAGTGTGTGAGGCAGCATACAGTGTGTGAGGCAGCGTACACTGTGTGAGGCAGCGTACACTGTGTGAGGCAGCGTACACTGTGAGGCAGCGTACAATGTGTGAGGGAGCGTACAGTGTGTGAGGCAGCGTACAGTGTGTGAGGCAGCGTACACTGTGTGAGGCAGCGTACACTGTGAGGCAGCGTACACTGTGAGGCAGCATACACTGTGTGAGGCAGCATACACTGTGTGAGGCAGCGTACACTGTGTGAGGCAGCGTACACTGTGTGAGGCAGCATACACTGTGTGAGGCAGCGTACACTGTGTGAGGCAGCGCACAGTGTGTGAGGCAGCGTACACTGTGTGAGGCAGCGTACACTGTGTGAGGCAGCGTACACTGTGTGAGGCAGCGTACACTGTTGAGGCAGCATACACTGAGGCAGCGTACACTGTAAGGCAGCATACACTGTGAGGCAGCGTATACTGTGAGGCAGCGTACACTGTGTGAGGCAGCGTACACTGTGTGAGGCAGCGTACACTGTGAGGCAGCGTACACTGTGAGGCAGCGTACACTGTGCGAGGCAGCATACACTGTGAGGCAGCGTACACTGTGTGAGGCAGCGTATACTGTGTGAGGCAGCATAGACTGTGTGAGGCAGCGTACACTGTGTGAGGCAGCATACACTGAGTGAGGCAGCATACACTGTGTGAGGCAGCGTACACTGTGTGAGGCAGCGTACACTGTGTGAGGCAGCGCACACTGTGAGGCAGCGTACACTGTTGAGGCAGCATACACTGAGGCAGTGTACACTGTGAGGCAGCATACACTGTGAGGCAGCGTACACTGTGAGGCAGCGTACACTGTGTGAGGCAGCGTACACTGTGTGAGGCAGCGTACACTGTGAGGCAGCGTACACTGAGGCAGCATACACTGTGTGAGGCAGCGTACACTGTGTGAGGCAGCGTACACTGTGAGGCAGCATACACTGTGTGAGGCAGCGTACACTGTGTGAGGTAGCATACACTGTGTGAGGCAGCGTACACTGTGTGAGGCAACATACACTGTGTGAGGCAGCATACACTGTGTGAGGCAGCGTACTCTGAGGAAGCGTACACTGTGTGAGGCAGCATACACTGTATGAGGCAACATACACTGTATGAGACAACATACACTGTGTGAAGCAACATACACTGTGTGAGGCAACATACAGAGGCAACGTACACTGTGTGAGGCAACATACACTGTATGAGGCAACATACACTGAGGCAACGTACACTGTGTGAGGCAACATACACTGTATGAGGCAACATACACTGTGAGGCAACATACACTGTGTGAGGCAACATACACTGTATGAGGCAACATACACTGTGAGGCAACATACACTGTGTGAGGCAACATACACTGTATGAGGCAACATACACTGTGTGAGGCAACATACATTGTGTGAGGCAACATACACTGTGTGAGGCAACATATACTGTATGAGGCAACATACACTATGTGAGGCAACATACACTTTGTGAGGCAACATACACTGTGTGAGGCAACATACACTGTATGAGGCAACATACACTGTGTGAGGCAACATATACTGTATGAGGCAACATACACTGTGTGAGGCAACATACACTGTGTGAAGCAACATACACTGTATCAGACAACATACACTGTGAGGCAACATACACTGTGTGAGGCAACATACACTGCATGAAGCAACATACACTGTATGAGACAACATACACTGTGTGAGGCAACATACAATGTGTGAGGCAACATACACTGTATGAGGCAACATACACTGTATGAGGCAACATACACTATATGAGGCAACATACACTGTGAGGCAACATACACTGTATGAGACAACATACACTGTATGAGGCAACATACAATGAGTGAGGCAACATACACTGTGTGAGGCAACATACACTGTATGAGGCAACATACACTATATGAGGCAACATACAATGTGTGAGGCAACATACACTGTGTGAGGGAACATACACTGTGTGAGGCAACATACACTGTATGAGGCAACATACACTGTATGAGACAACATACACTGTGTGAAGCAACACACACTGTGTGAGGCAACATACACTGTGTGAGGCAACATACACTGTGAGGTAACATACACTGTGTGAGGCAACATACAGTGTGTGAGGCAACATACACTGTGTGAGGCAACATACACTGTGTGAGGCAACATACACTGTGTGAGGCAACATACACTGTGTGAGGCAACATACATGTGTGAGGCAACATACATTGTGTGAGGCAACATACATTGTGTGAGGCAACATACACTGTGAGGCAACAAACATTGTGTGAGGCAACATACACTGTGAGGCAACATACATTGTGTGAGGCAACATACACTGTGTGAGGCTACATACATTGTGTGAGGCAACATACACTGTGTGAGGCAACATACACTGTGAGGCAACATACACTGTGTGAGGCAACATACACTGTGAGGCAACATACACTATGTGAGGCAACATACACTGTGTGAGGCAACATACACTGTGTGAGGCAACATACACTGTGTGAGGCAACATACACTGTGTGAGGCAACATACACTGTGAGGCAACATACACTGTGTGAGGCAACATACACTGTGAGGCAACATACACTGTGTGAGGCAACATACACTGTGTGAGGCACATACACTGTGTGAGGCAACATACACTGTGTGAGGCAACATACACTGTGTGAGGCAACATACACTGTGTGAGGCAACATACACTGTGTGAGGCAACATACACTGTGAGGCAACATACACTGTGTGAGGCAACATACACTGTGAGACAACATACACTGTGTGAGGCAACATACACTGTGTGAGGCAACATACACTGTGAGGCAACATACACTGTGAGGCAACATACACTGTGTGAGGCAACATACACTGTGTGAGGCAACATACACTGTGTGAGGCAACATACACTGTGAGGCAACATACACTGAGTGAGACAACATACACTGTGTGAGGCAACATACACTGTGTGAGGCAACATACACTGTGAGGTAACATACACTGTGTGAGGCAACATACAGTGTGTGAGGCAACATACACTGTGTGAGGCAACATACACTGTGTGAGGCAACATACACTGTGTGAGGCAACATACACTGTGTGAGGCAACATACATTGTGTGAGGCAACATACATTGTGTGAGGCAACATACATTGTGTGAGGCAACATACACTGTGAGGCAACAAACATTGTGTGAGGCAACATACACTGTGAGGCAACATACATTGTGTGAGGCAACATACACTGTGTGAGGCAACATACATTGTGTGAGGCAACATACACTGTGTGAGGCAACATACACTGTGAGGCAACATACACTGTGTGAGGCAACATACACTGTGAGGCAACATACACTATGTGAGGCAACATACACTGTGTGAGGCAACATACACTGTGTGAGGCAACATACACTGTGTGAGGCAACATACACTGTGAGGCAACATACACTGTGTGAGGCAACATACACTGTGTGAGGCAACATACACTGTGTGAGGCAACATACACTGTGTGAGGCAACATACACTGTGTGAGGCAAACATTACACTGTGAGGCAACATACACTGTGTGAGGCAACATACACTGTGTGAGGCAACATACACTGTGTGAGGCCACATACACTGTGTGAGGCAACATACACTGTGTGAGGCAATATACACTGTGAGGCAACATACACTGTGTGAGGCAACATACACTGTGTGAGGCAACATACACTGTGTGAGGCAACATACACTGTGTGAGGCAACATACACTGTGTGAGGCAACATACACTGTGAGGCAACATACACTGTGTGAGGCAACATACACTGTGAGACAACATACACTGTGTGAGGCAACATACACTGTGTGAGGCAACATACACTGTGTGAGGCAACATACACTGTGAGGCAACATACACTGTGTGAGGCAACATACACTGTGTGAGGCAACATACACTGTGAGGCAACAAACACTGTGAGGCAACATACACTGAGTGAGACAACATACACTGTGTGAGGCAACATACAGTGTGAGGCAACATACACTGTGAGGCAACATACACTGTGTGAGGCAACATACACTGTGTGAGGCAATATACACTGTGTGAGGCAACATACACTGTGTGAGGCAACATACACTGTGTGAGGCAACATACACTGTGTGAGGCAACATACACTGTGAGGCAACATACACTGTGTGAGGCAACATACACTGTGAGGCAACAAACACTGTGAGGCAACATACACTGAGTGAGACAACATACACTGTGTGAGGCAACATACACTGTGTGAGGCAACATACACTGTGAGGCAACATACACTGTGTGAGGCAACATACACTGTGTGAGGCAATATACACTGTGTGAGGCAACATACACTGTGTGAGGCAACATACACTGTGTGAGGCAACATACACTGTGTGAGGCAACATACACTGTGTGAGGCAACATACACTGTGTGAGGCAACATACACTGTGAGGCAACATACACTGTGTGAGGCAACATACACTGTGTGAGGCAACATACACTGTGTGAGGCAACATACACTGTGTGAGGCAACATACACTGTGTGAGGCAACATACACTGTGTGAGGCAACATACACTGTGAGGCAACATACACTGTGTGAGGCAACATACACTGTGTGAGGCAACATACACTGTGAGGCAACAAACACTGTGAGGCAACATACACTGAGTGAGACAACATACACTGTGTGAGGCAACATACACTGTGTGAGGCAACATACACTGTGAGGCAACATACACTGTGTGAGGCAACATACACTGTGTGAGGCAATATACACTGTGTGAGGCAACATACACTGTGTGAGGCAACATACACTGTGTGAGGCAACATACACTGTGTGAGGCAACATACACTGTGTGAGGCAACATACACTGTGTGAGGCAACATACACTGTGTGAGGCAACATACACTGTGTGAGGCAACATACACTGTGTGAGGCAACATACACTGTGTGAGGCAACATACACTGTGTGAAGCAACATACACTGTGTGAGGCAACATACACTAGTGTGAGGCAACATACACTGTGTGAGGCAACATACACTGTGTGAGGCAACATACACTATGTGAGGCAACATACACTGTGTGAGGCAACATACACTGTGTGAGGCAACATACACTGTGAAGCAACATACACTGTGTGAGGCAACATACACTGTGTGAGGCAACATACACTGTGAGGCAACATACACTGTGAAGCAACATACACTGTGTGAGGCAACATACACTATGTGAGGCAACATACACTGTGTGAGGCAACATAAACTGTGTGAGGCAACATACACTATGTGAGGCAACATACACTGTGTGAGGCAACATATACTGTGTGAGGCAACATACACTGTGTGAGGCAACATACACTGTGTGAGGCAACATACACTGTGTGAGGCAACATACACTGTGTGAGGCAACATACACTGTGTGAGGCAACATACACTGTGTGAGGCAACATACTCTGTAGTGGCACCACGGGTGCCACTACAGAGTAATGGTCACATAGAATTAAAATTGTCCAGAAAACCTCATATATATTTTTTCTTTGAGACGAATGATGTTACCTACATACCCATGATGATAGTAAAAATATATTATTATTATTATTATTATAAATTTATTGGAAAGCGGTAAATTCGTTGGGGTTATATAGCAAGTGGGGAAATGGGAGGTAATTAGGTTTGTTCCAAGGAAGGGGAAGGGCATGGTTCTTTAGATGAGGAATGCTTCAGCAGGACCAAGGAGCCGTCATAAATGGAATGGTACAAGTAATTGATAAACGGTAAACAGTGTGGTACCTCAACTACCACACACTACCTCGTTATCAACGGTACTCGGTGTGGTACCTCAACTACCACACACTACACCGTTATCAACGGTAAACAGTGTGGTACCTCAACTACCACACACTACACCGTTATCAACGGTAAACAGTGTGGTACCTCAACTACCACACACTACATCGTTATCAACGGTAAACAGTGTGGTACCTCAACTACCACACACTACATCGTTATCAACGGTAAACAGTGTGGTTCCTCAACTACCACACACTACATCGTTATCAACGGTAAACAGTGTGGTACCTCAACTACCACACACTACATCGTTATCAACGGTAAACAGTGTGGTACCTCAACTACCACACACTACATCGTTATCAACGGTAAACAGTGTGGTACCTCAACTACCACACACTACATCGTTATCAACGGTAAACAGTGTGGTACCTCAACTACCACACACTACATCGTTATCAACGGTAAACAGTGTGGTACCTCAACTACCACACACTACATCGTTATCAACGGTACACAGTGTGGTACCTCAACTACCACACACTACCTCGTTATCAACGGTACTCGGTGTGGTACCTCAACTACCACACACTACATCGTTATCAACGGTAAACAGTGTGGTACCTCAACTACCACACACTACATCGTTATCAACGGTAAACAGTGTGGTACCTCAACTACCACACACTACCTCGTTATCAACGGTACACAGTGTGGTACCTCAACTACCACACACTACCTCGTTATCAACGGTACACAGTGTGGTACCTCAACTACCACACACTACCTCGTTATCAACGGTACTCGGTGTGGTACCTCAACTACCACACACTACATCGTTATCAACGGTAAACAGTGTGGTACCTCAACTACCACACACTACATCGTTATCAATGGTAAACAGTGTGGTACCTCAACTACCACACACTACCTCGTTATCAACGGTACACAGTGTGGTACCTCAACTACCACACACTACCTCGTTATCAACGGTACTCGGTGTGGTACTTCAACTACCAACACTACCACCTCATCAACGGTACACAGTGTGGTACCTCATGTACCACACACTACCTCGTTATCAACGGTACTAGGTGCGGTACTTCAACTACACACACTACAACCTCATCAACGGTACACAGTGTGGTACCTCATGTACCACACTACCTCGTTATCAACGGTACTAGGTGCGGTACTTCAACTACCCACACTACCACTTCATAAACGGTACACAGTGTGGTACCTCAACTACCACACACTACGTCATCAACGGTACACAGTGTGGTACCTCAACTACCACACACTACCTCATCAACGGTACACAGTGTGGTACTTCAACTACCACACACTACCTCCTCATCAACGGTACACAGTGCGGTACTTCAACTACCACACACTACCTCATCAACGGTACACAGTGTGGTACCTCAACTACCACACACTACATCATCAACGGTACACAGTGTGGTACCTCAACTACCACACACTACCTCATCAACGGTACACAGTGTGGTACCTCAACTACCACACACCACCTCATCAACGGTACACAGTGTGGTACCTCAACTACCACACACCACCTCATCAACGGTACACAGTGTGGTACCTCAACTACCACACACTACCTCATCAACGGTACACAGTGTGGTACTTCAACTACCACACACTACCTCCTCATCAACGGTACACAGTGTGGTACCTCAACTACCACACACTACCTCATCAACGGTACACAGTGTGGTACCTCAACTACCACACACTACATCATCAACGGTACACAGTGTGGTACTTGAACTACCACACACCACCTCATCAACGGTACACAGTGTGGTACTTCAACTACCACACACTACCTCCTCATCAACGGTACACAGTGTGGTACCCACATACCACACACTACATCATCAACGGTACACAGTGTGGTACTTCAACTACCACACACTACCTCCTCATCAACGGTACACAGTGTGGTACCTCAACTACCACACACTACCTCATCAACGGTACACAGTGTGGTACTTCAACTACCACACACTACCTCCTCATCAACGGTACACAGTGTGGTACCTCAACTACCACACACTACCTCATTAACGGTACACAGTGTGGTACCTCAACTACCACACACTACATCATCAACGGTACACAGTGTGGTACACACACTCTGCTTTCCAATACAATCTGACCAAAAACGTGAAAATTTGTAAGTTTTGTGATGCATCATTCACCTTCTCAAGAACCCACGAAAAATAACTATCACAACAGGTGGGTCATGAACATCTAAATATAATATATATATATTATATATATATATATATATATATATATATATATATATATATATATATATATTATATATATATATATATATATATATATATATAGGGAGTGAGTGGTGGAATGATGAAGTAAAGGGTGTGATAAAAGAGAAAAAGGTAGCTTATGAGAGGTTTTTACAGAGCAGAAGTGTTATAAGAAGAGCAGAGTATATGGAGAGTAAAAGAAAGGTGAAGAGAGTGGTGAGAGAGTGCAAAAGGAGAGCAGATGATAGAGTGGGAGAAGCACTGTCTAAGAAATTTTAATGAAAATAAGAAAAAATTTTGGAGTGAGTTAAACAAGTTAAGAAAGCCTAGGGAAAGTATGGATTTGTCAGTTAAAAACAGAGTAGGGGAGTTAATAGATGGGGAGATGGAGGTATTAGGTAGATGGCGAGAA
>NC_069402.1:81954671-81969671 GCF_026875155.1 Cherax quadricarinatus
TGATTGAAACCTGGGGAGTCTGTGGGACCAGAGGTTCGTGTCTTTCTGCAGGTCGTGATTTAAAACCACTGCTTGGGGGCGGCCGGTTGGCTGAACCTTCAAACGAACCGCTCCTTGCCGGGGCCGTCTCCTTTTAAACATCTGGCGTGAGAGAGATCGACAACATTGGAGAAAAGTGCCACCGGAGGGAGACGTTATCACCCCAACCCAACATTTTGGTGAGCCACGCTTCTCAAATATGGTCCCCCTGCGGAGGGGGCAAACATTATGGACATCTCGCAACAATACCAGGGGCACCAGCCAAACGCACCACTTGAACGTCATCAGGAGAAAAGGGGCACCTGCGTTGCTTCAGGTGCAAAAAAAGTAGGTCAATCATTCCAACTGCCCCAAAAAACCTCAACCCATGGGGGAAAATCTTAATACCCTAGAACAGTCCCCTGAGAAGAGAAAAAGGTAGGCCCCTTTATTATTGGAAAGTCTTATTCCCCTTCAAAAATCAGAACCAACTAAAGTAATCCCTTTAGAGATACGGGGAGCATATTGCTCCCTTTGTCAGGAAGGGGAATATTTACCCCCCTTTCAGGAATATTTCCCTTGAATTCCTCAGTTTTATGGAAGCCTAGGAGGACTATAATTTTTTCCCTTTTGCTAAAATTTATGTACATGAAAATATTAACACTGGGTACTTGACTGTAGGTATCTAAAAAGGTTTTTCCATGAAAAACCCATTTATTACTGGGTAATAACATTACATGTTACTTCGTGTCCTAACCAAAGTTTAAATGTTTTCTCCAGTGTTGGCCTAACTGGGGGCAACACCCAAAGGGGTTGTCTGGGGAGAATTTGACCTATCCTTGGACGACTCCATCTGGGTTTTAAGCCCGTTGTTTTGAGACACACCGGCCGGATCTCGTAAATAAAATTGAACAGCCCCCGTCAAGCCTTCCTTTTCCCCGGGGGTTGCAGGTTTTGCCAGTGTCTCTGTTTCCATCCCGGGGGACTGCCCTTCCCGGGGAGGAAAAAACGACAGGACCCTTCTTAAAATGCGTTTTTTTGAGGCAGCCGGGGGTAAATCCTCTTTGGGTCATCCAGTCAAGTATGAAGTTAAAAATGATTTTTTGGGTTTGCACTGAGACTGGAAAGGAGAAGGGGCCCCGGCAATTATACGACGGTTAGGGGTTCCCCCCCAAAATATGACCCAATATTAAATAAGCTCTAATACTCATCAGGAGGTCACTTAAATTCAAAAAACCCGTATAGAATCACAAAGTTTTATTGGCCAAAATTAAAGAAAAAAAGTGAAGAATCATTTAGGTGTTGCCGGAATGTCAGCAAGTTGGGGAAAAACCCGGACATTTTTTAAAAACCTGCACCTCCCAACCCTACCTCTATGGAGAACCTTTTGCAGATTTAATTAAGATTGTGTGGTCCACTACCTAAGTCAAAGTTGGAAAACGATTTTTTTTACAATTATGGATAAAGAACCAATATCCTGAAGCGATCCCAATGCGTGTATCAATACTAAAAACATTCTCAAAACTTTAACAAATTCATTCTTGTTTTTGGCATTCCTAAAACTATACTGATCAAAGGTATAACTTCACTGCCAAAAACATTTAGGGAAAATATTAACTGGTTAGGGATAATTCACAACTTATCCCTGGGTATCACCCTAGTCCCAAGGCGCCTTGGAAAGATTCCCCCCAAACATTAAAAACAATGATTTTAAAGTTTTTGCATGCACTTTCCGAAGATTGGGATGAATCTTTACCTTTGTTTCTGTTCTCATACGAAGACGGTGCAAGAGTCAAAGGGTAAGTCCGTTTGATGATCTTTTTGGGGACAATGTACAGGTCCCCCTTTGGGCTCAAAGAAGGAGGAGGAGAAACGTAAGTCTACTCTCAACCCTCTTCAAGGTTCAGGTGGCACGTGAGTTAGCCCCGGCTAACCTAAAGATAGCTCAAAGTAAGATGAAAAAGAGGGGACAAAAAGGGCCAAATTTCCCCTCCTTCCACCGAGGGCAAGGGTTGGGCAGGAACCTATACCTGGGCCCCACCTTTAAAGCTAGATTTAGGGACCTAGCAATAGTAAGTGATTTTCTGATTTTTAAAAAGTGGTACCCCATTGTTGACCTCAAAAACAAAAAAATTTCCACATTAATCAAATCAAGGCCTTTCATAACCAATAAAATCCCGTAAGACTCTTTCCCCTACCTCTGAGGACGACTCTGACTCTTTGCACTCTATCTCGAAATTAAAACTAAACTTTTTAAATTCTTTCCTCCTCAAGGATCCTAGCCCGTTAATGGAGGATTACTGAATACAAGCAACAAATTTACTGACTTCTACAGCATATCCTAAAATTTTTTCGGATGGCCGAAAAAATGTACGTTAGGGTTTCCAGAGTAATGTGGGAAAAACTAAACCAAATTTAAAATCTCCCCCCCCACAACAATCCTGAAAACAAAGGCTACTTTTGAGAGTAGATTCTTGTTAGAACATGGTTTAGTGGAGGAGTCATCAGCCCCGGGCTTCACCGTGCATCCTAAAAAAAGGTGATGGAGGGTTTTGTATGTGCACAGACTACCGAAAGTGAACGAGGGCACAAACAAGATGCTTACCCTCTTCCTCGTTGGATGACGTAATTGACTTTTTTGGGGAAGGACTTTGTGCCCCAAAATTTAAACTCCTTAAAGGTTTCTATCAGGTACCTTTTTACAGTAAGGCGAAGGAAATCCTCCTTCGTAATTCCCGGAGGTCATTATCATATACGTTACCCCCTTCGGGTGAAAAATTCCCCCCCTTCATTCCCGAAAAATCGTCCCCTCGGTTTTAAAGGGGCTTGAAGGGACGGGCAAACCTAGATGATTTTTTGGTGTCGTACTTGGGGTCAACACCAAATTAGACTTTAAAACTCTGTTTGGACCTTTAAGAATTCCCAATTAACAGTTAATTTACTAAATCTTCCTTTGGCCAGCCACTATCACTTTTCTAGGCCATGAATAGGTAGTGGTAAAGTTGCACCTAAACTTGCCCAAAGTTCTTTCATTAAAGATTATCCAGTTTTTCCCCATATAGGGGAAAACTCTTCAAAGTTTCCTAGGCATGATAGGATTTTACAAAGATTCTGTAAGAATTTTCAATATTGTTGCCCCTCTTACCTCTCTTTACCAGTCAAAAGTTTCCCTTTTAAAAATTTGGGCTCAATTGAACACGCTTTTAAAAAAGCAAAAAGATTATTGTGCTCGCCCCCCATTTTTTTTTCCTTGTCCAGACTTCTCCAAAACCTTTTTTTACAGGGTTTAGCTTTGAGTCTGGGGTTGGGGGGGTACTATTACAAAAACGGGAACAAGGAGTGCGCCAAACGCATACTTTTCAGCTAAGTTCCAGCCACATCAGAGAGCTTTTCTCTACCATTTAAAAGAAGCCCTCGCGCTTGGAATGGCTTTGGAGCATTCGATTTTTGTGGGCCCGACAACGAGGTTCACAGTCTCAGTTTCACAACCCGTTAGTTATCTCCAAGCCATGAAGAATCACAACCAAGGCTCATGCGCTGGACGCTAAGGCTGCAGCCCTACAATATTTAAATCAAAACATGCCGGAAAAAAAATGTTTGGCAGACTCTTTGTCAAGAGTCTAGTTTAATATTTTATTTAGGTTAGGATGTATTTGTGGTAACCCCCCCTTTCAAGCTCTTTTTTTTATCCCCTGATGTGGGGGTTTTTTTTAGTGAGGGGATACGGGCTACCGTCCGCTTGTATCTTGGACCTATGTTGGCCTATCGGACTGCTGTCTCACTCTGAGTTTAGAGTTTGGCTTTTGGTCACTAGGAAAGCTGAGCTCTATCTAAGAGTTGGATGGTGGAGAGGATAGGCGGTCCCATTATTTTGTGCCATGGCGGCACGGTTACCACTGGGAGGTGGCAGCCTAATCCTGAGCCTTCTCGGGGGTGGGGGTGTGGCATGCAAAGAGTACGTAACCTTTATTCGGCGCATGGACACACCCTCATTTACAGGCTATCTCCCCCCAAACCAGCGAACCAGGTTGCTAAGAGTTGAGATGGGGCCCCATCGTTCAACTAGTGACCAGGTTCTAGCCAATAAGAAGGTGGGATTGACAATCGCAGAGGTTATGTGGATACCGCTCTCCTGTCTGCCCTTGTCATTCCCACTCTAGAGCTGGTTGAAGCACGGTCTGCTATCTTGTGGCTTCTATTTCTGCCTTGCTTACCGTGGAGTGCACTATATTTATCACTGTACATAGTGTACATATTGCTGTTATAATTGGTGAAGGATAATATAAGTCTAAACTTTTTCTACTGTGTTTATTTGCTCCCATTACACCTGGGATAACAGGCCATTTGAAATCCTAGGTTGTAATAATAATGTACACACCGTGAGAGTGGAACACCATGTACAACAATAATGTACGCACCGTGAGAGTGGAACACCATGTACAACAATAATGTACACACCGTGAGAGTGGAACACCATGTACAAACAATAATGTACGCACCGTGAGAGTGGAACACCATGTAACAACAATAATGTACACACCGTGAGAGTGGAACACCATGTACAACAATAATGTTTCGCACCGTGAGAGTGGAACACCATGTACAACAATAATGTACACACCGTGAGAGTGGAACACCATGTACAACAATAATGTACACACCGTGAGAGTGGAACACCATGTACAACAATAATGTACGCACCGTGAGAGTGGAACACCATGTACATCAATAATGTACACACCGTGAGAGAGTGGAACACCATGTACAACAATAATGTACACACCGTGAGAGAGTGGAACACCATGTACAACAATAATGTACACACCGTGAGAGAGTGGAACACCATGTACAACAATAATGTACACACCGTGAGAGAGTGGAACACCATGTACAACAATGTACACACCGTGAGAGAGTGGAACACCATGTACAACAATAATGTACACACCGTGAGAGAGTGGAACACCATGTACAACAATAATGTACACACCGTGAGAGAGTGGAACACCATGTACATCAATAATGTACACACCGTGAGAGTGGAACACCATGTACAACAATAATGTACACACCGTGAGAGAGTGGAACACCATGTACAACAATAATGTACGCACCGTGAGAGTGGAACACCATGTACATCAATAATGTACACACCGTGAGAGTGGAACACCATGTACAACAATAATGTACACACCGTGAGAGAGTGGAACACCATGTACAACAATAATGTACGCACCGTGAGAGTGGAACACCATGTACAACAATAATGTACACCTAAGGGACACACCATGTACAATAATGTACACATAAGGGACACACACTAATAATGTACACACTATGAGAGACACACCATGTACAACAGTAATATACACACCATGAGACACACACCTTGTACAATAATAATGTACACACCATGACACACACCATGTACATTAATGTACACACCATGACACACACCATGTACATTAATGTACACATCATGAGACACACACCATGTACACTAATAATGCCCACACCATGAGACACATCATGTACACTAATAATGTACGCACCATGAGACATGTACATTAATAATGTGCACACCATGAGAGACACGTGCACATATATACACACCATGTAAAATAATAATGTACACACCATGTACAATAATAATGTACACACCCAGAGAGACACAACATGTACACCAAGAGATAGAGACATGAACACCATGTAAACTAATACTGTACACACCATGAACAACAATAATACAACAACATACACTAGGCTCACTGTATGCTTATCCTTCGTCACCTAAAACTATTGGAAATAGAAATACATCGTGTTTAACCTCAGGAGGAAATTTTATGGTTGAAGGAAATGTATCATGCAGACAATGTATCATGCAGACAATGTATCATGCAAACAATGTATCATGCAGACAATGTATCATGCAGACAATGTATCATGCAGACAATGTATCATGCAAACAATGTATCATGCAGACAATGTATCATGCAGACAATGTATCATGCAGACAATGTATCATGCAAACAATGTATCATGCAGACAATGTATCATGCAGACAATGTATCATGCAGACAATGTATCATGCAAACAATGTATCATGCATACAATGTATCATGCAGACAATGTATCTTGCAGACAGTGTATCATGCAGACAATGTATCATGCAGACAATGTATCATGCAGACAATGTATCATGCAATGTGTCATGCAGACAATGTATCATGCAGACAATGTATCATGCAGACAATGTATCATGCAGACAATGTATCATGCAGACAATGTGTCATGCAGACAATGTATCATGCAAACAATGTATCATGCAAACAATGTATCATGCAGACAATGTATCATGCAGACAATGTATCATGCAATGTATCATGCAGACAATGTATCATGCAGACAATGTATCATGCAGACAAAGTATCATGCAGACAATGTATCATGCAAACAATGTATCATGCAGACAATGTATCATGCAGACAATGTATCATGCAATGTATCATGCAGACAATGTATCATGCAGACAATGTATCATGCAGGCAATGTGTCATGCAGACAATGTATCAGGCAGGCAATATATCATGCAGACAATGTATCATGCAGACAATGTATCATGCAGACAATGTATCATGCAATGTATCATGCAGACAATGTATCATGCAGACAATGTATCATGCAGACAATGTATCATGCAGGCAATGTGTCATGCAGACAATGTATCAGGCAGGCAATATATCATGCAGACAATGTATCATGCAGACAATGTATCATGCAGACAATGTATCATGCAATGTATCATGCAGACAATGTATCATGCAATGTATCATGCAGACAATGTATCATGCAGACAATGTATCATGCAGGCAATGTGTCATGCAGACAATGTATCAGGCAGGCAATATATCATGCAGACAATGTATCAGGCAGGCAATATATCATGCAGGCAATGTGTCATGCAGACAATGTATCGGGCAGGCAATATATCATGGAGACAATGTATCAGGCAGGCAATATATCATGCAGACAATGTATTATAAATACAATACATCATACAGGTAAATCATGCATATAATATATGCATACAATATATCATGCATACAATAAATAAAGTATACAACATATAATGCATACAATATAAGATGCATAGAGTATATCATGCATACAGTACATCATGCATACAATGAATCATGCATACAATTATCATACATACAATATATCATACATACAATAAATCATGCATAAAATATATCATGCATACCATATATCATGTATACAATATATCATGCATACCATATATCATGTATACAATATATCATGCATACCATATATCATGTACACAATATATCATGCATACCATTTATCATGTACACAATATATCATGCATACCATATATCATGTATACAATATATCATGCATACCATATATCATGTACACAATATATCATGCATACCATATATCATGTATACAATATATCATGCATACCATATATCATGTACACAATATATCATGCATACCATTTATCATGTACACAATATATCATGCATACCATATATCATGTATACAATATATCATGCATACCATATATCATATATACAATATATCATGCATACCATATATCATGTACACAATATATCATGCATACAAACAATATGGCATGCAGACAGTGTACCATATAAGCAATATATCATGCAGACAATACGTCATGCACTGTCAAGCAGAGAATATATCATACAAACAATATATCATGCAGACAATATACCACACAATGTCATGCATACACTATATCATACACGCAATATATCATGCAGACACTATATCATACAATGTCATGCAGACAATATGATACACAACATATCATGCAGACAATGTACCATACAAACAATACATCATGCAAACAATATACCACACAGTATATCATGCAAACAATATACCACACAGTATATCATGCAGACAATATACCACACAGTATATCATGCAGACAATATACCACACAGTATATCATGCAGACAATATATTACACAATATATGCAGACAACATATACAAACAATATATCATACAAACAATATACCATGCAGACAATATATCATATACACAATATATCATGCAGACAATATATAATGCAAACAATATATAATGCAAACAATATATCATGCAGACAATATATCATATACACAATATATCATGCAGACAATATATCATGCAGACAATATATCATGCAGACAATAACGTATTCCAGGTAAAGGATTCAGGTTTGATCCAAGAGAGAAGAGCTCTTCTTCTTTGGATCAAGAGCCCTTCAACAGTATCAAGGCACAACTTTGAATGGTCATGCATATACAAAACAAAGTTATCATACACATGATGACGTATGATAGGAATTATTATTATAATGATTTGGGGGTATGGGGGTTGGTATGCCTTCCTGGGTCATACAGTGCGTGAGGAATGGGGGTATGGGGTTGGTATACCTTCCTGGTCATACAGTGCGTGAGGAATGGGGTATGGGGGTTGGTATACCTTCCTGGGTCATACAGTGCGTGAGGAATGGGGGTATGGGGGTGGTATTCCTTCCTGGGTCATACAGTGCATGAGGAATGGGGTTATGGGGGTTGGTATACCTTCCTGGGTCATACAGTGCATGAGGAATGGGGTATGGGGGTGGTATTCCTTCCTGGGTCATACAGTGCATGAGGAATGGGGGGATGGGGGTGGTATTCCTTCTGGGTCATACAGTGCATGAGGAATGGGGGTATGGGGGTGGTATACCTTCCTGGGTCATACAGTGCATGAAGAATGGGGGTATGGGGGTTGGTATACCTTCCTGGGTCATACAGTGCATGAGGAATGGGGGTATGGGGGGTGGTATTCCTTCCTGGGTCATACAGTGCATGAGGAATGGGGGTATGGGGGTGGTATTCCTTCCTGGGTTATACAGTGCATGAGGAATGGGGTATGAGGGTGGTATTCCTTCCTGGGTCATACAGTGCATGAGGAATGGGGGTATGGGGGTTGGTATTCCTTCCTGGGTCATACAGTGCATGAGGAATGGGGTGTGGGGGTTTGGTATCCTTCCTGGGTCATACAGTGCATGAGGAATGGGGGTTATGGGGGTTGGTATTCCTTCCTGGGTCATACAGTGCATGAGGAATGGGGGATGGGGGTTGGTATTCCTTCCTGGGTCATACAGTGCATGAGGAATAGGGTATGGGGGTTGGTATTCCTTCCTGGGTCATACAGTGCATGAAGAATAGGGGTATGGGGGTTGGTATTCCTTCCTGGGCCACACAGTGCATGAGGAATAGGGGTATGGGGGTTGGTATTCCTTCCTGGGTCATACAATGCATGAAGAATAGGGGTATGGGGGGTGGTATTCCTTCCTGGGTCATACAGTGCATGTGGAATAGGGGTATGGGGATTAGTATTCCTTCCTGGGTCATACAGTGCATGAGGAATAGGGGTATGGGGGTTAGTATTCCTTCCTGGGTCATACAGTGCATGAGGAATAGGGGTATGGGGGTGGTATTCCTTCCTGGGTCATACAGTGCATGTGGAATAGGGGTATGGGGGTTAGTATTCCTTCCTGGGTCATACAGTGCATGAGGAATAGGGGTATGGGGGTTGGTATTCCTTCCTGGGTCATACAGTGCATGAGGAATGGGGGTATGGGGGTTGGTATTCCTTCCTGGGTCATACAGTGCATGAGGAATTGGGGTATGGGGTGGTATTCCTTCCTGGGTCATACAGTGCATGAGGAATGGGGGTATGGGGGTGGTATTCCTTCCTGGGTCATACAGTGCATGAGGAATGGGGGTATGGGGGTGGTATTCCTTCCTGGGTCATACAGTGCATGAGGAAATAGGGGTATGGGGGTGGTATTCCTTCCTGGGTCATACAGTGCATGAGGAATAGGGGTATGGGGGTTGGTATTCCTTCCTGGGTCATACAGTGCATGAGGAATAGGGATATGGGGGTTGGTATTCCTTCCTGGGTCATACAGTGCATGAGGAATGGGGGTATGGGGGTTGGTATTCCTTCCTGGGTCATACAGTGCATGAGGAATGGGGGTATGGGGGTTGGTATTCCTTCCTGGGTCATACAGTACATGAGGAATGGGGGTATGAGGGTGGTATTCCTTCCTGGGTCATACAGTGCATGAGGAATGGGGTATGGGGGTGTATTCCTTCCTGGGTCATAGAGTGCATGAGGAATGGGGGTATGGGGGTTGGTATTCCTTCCTGGGTCATACAGTGCATGAGGAATGGGGTATGGGGGTGGTATTCCTTGATGGGTCATATAATGTATGGGGAATAGAGGAATAGGGGGTGGTATTCCTTCTTGGGTCAAACAATGCATGGGGAATGGGGGGAGAGGGTGGTGGTATTCCTTCTTGGGTCAAACAATGCATGGGGATTGGGGAGGATGAGGGGGTGGTGTTCCCTCCTGGGTCATACAATGCATGGGGAATGGGGAGTGGTATTCTCTCCTGGGTCATACAATGCATGGGGAATGGGGAGTGGTATTCCCTCCTGGGTCATACAATGCAGGGGGAATAGGAAGCGGTATTCCTTCCTGGGTCATACAATGCATGGGGAATGGGGAGTGGTATTCCCTCCTGGGACATACAATACATGGGGAAAGAGGGGATGGGGATGAGGGTATTCCTTCCTGGGTTATACAATGCATGGGGAATGGGGGAATGGGGGTATTTCTTCCTGGGTCATACACTGCATGGGGAATGGAGGGATGGGGTGGTATTCCTTAATGAGTCATACAATGCTTGGGGAATGGGGGATGATAGTGGCATTCCTTGCTGGGTCATACAATGCATGAGGAATGAGGGGGTGGGGGTGGTATTTCTTAATGAGTCATACAGTGTATGGGGAATAGGGGAATAAGAGCTGGTATTCCTTCTTGGGTCAAACAATGCATGAGGAATGGGGGATGGGGGTGGTATTCCTTCCTGAGTTACACAATGCAAGGGGAATGGGGGGATGGGGGGTGGTATACCTTCCTGAGTCATACAATGCATGGAGAATGGGGAGGGATGGGGGAGGTATTCCATTCTGGGTCATACAATGCATGGGGAATGGGGGGATGGGGTATTCCTTCCTAGGTTATACAATGCATGGGGAATAGGGGGATGGGGGTATTCCTTCTGGGTCATACAATGCATGGGGAATGGGGGGATGGGCGGATGGGGTATTCCTTCCTGGGTCATACAATGCATGGGGGATGGGGGTGGTATTACTTGATTCATACAATGCATGGTGAATGGGGGGATGATGGTGGTATTCCTTGCTGGGTCATACAATGCATAAGGAATGGCGGGGATAATGGTGGTATTCCTTGATGGGTCATACAATGTATGGGGAATATGGGAATAGAGGGTGGTATTCCTTCTTAGGTCAAACAATGCATGGGGAATGGTGGGGATGGGGTGGTGGTATTCCTTCTTGGGTCAAACAATGCATGGGGATTGAGGGGGATGAGGGGGTGGTATTCCGTCCTGGGTCATACAATGCATGGGGAATGGGGAGTGGTATTCCCTCCTGGGTCATACGATACATGGGGAATGGGGAGCGGTATTCGCTCCTGGGTCATACAATGCATGGGAAATGGGGAGTGGTATTCCCTCCTGGGTCATACAATGCATGGGGAATGGGGAGTGGTATTCCTTCCTGGATCATACAATCCATGAGGAATGGGGAGTGGCATTCCCTCCTGGGTCATACCATACATGGGGAATGGGGAGCGGTATTCCCTCATGGGCCATTCAATGCATGGGGAATGGGGAGTAGTATTCCCTCCTGGGTCATAAAATGCATGGGAAATGGGGATTTGGTATTCCCTCCGGGGTTTCATACAATGCATGGGGAATGGGGAGTGGTTTTTCCTCCTGGGTCATGCATGCAGGGGGAAAAGGGGAGTGGTATTCCCTCCTGGGTCATACAATGCATGGGGAATGGGGAGTGGTATTCCCTCCTGGGTCATGCAATGCATGGGAAATGGGGAGTGGTATTCCCTCCTGGGTCATACAATACATGGGGAATGGGGGGGTATTCGCTCCTGGGTCAAAATGATGGAAATGGGGAGTTATTCCCTCTGGGTCATAACAATGCATGGGGAATGGGGAGTGGTATTCCTTCCTGGATCATACAATGCATGAGGAATGGGGAGTGGCATTCCCTCCTGGGTCATACAATACATGGGGAATGGGGAGCGGTATTCCCTCCTGGGTCATACAATACATGGGGAATGGGGAGCGGTATTCCCTCCTGGGTCATACAATGCATGTGGAATGGGGAGTAGTATTCCCTCCTGGGTCATAAAATGCATGGGAAATGGGGAGTGGTATTCCGTCCTGGGTCATACAATGCATGGGGAATGGGGAGTGGTATTCCCTCCTGGGTCATGCAATGCATGGGAAATGGGGAGTGGTATTCCCTCCTGGGTCATACAATGCAGGGGGAATGGGGAGCGGTATTCCCTCCTGGGTCATACAATGCATGGGAAATGGGGAGTTGTATTCCCTCCTGGGTCATACAATGCATGGGGAATGGGGAGTGGTATTCCCTCCTGGTTCATACAATACATGGGGAATGGGGAGCGGTATTCCCTCCTGGGTCATACAATGCATGGGGAATGGGGAGTGGTATTCCCTCCTGGGTCATACAATGCATGGGGAATGGGGAGTGGTTTTACTCCCCCTGGGTCATACAATACATGGGGAATGGGGGGGTGGTATTTCCTCCGGGGTTTCATACAATACATGGGGAATGGGGGGAGTGGTATTCCCTCATGGGTCATACATACATGGGGAATGGGGAGGGGTTTATTCCCTCCTGGGTCTACAATACATGGGGAATGGGGAGTGGTATTCCCTCCTGGGTCATACAATACATGGGGAATGGGGAGTGGTATTCCCTCCTGGGTCATACAATGCATGGGGAATGGGGAGTGGTATTCCCTCCTGGGTCATACAATGCATGAAGAATGGGGAGTGGTATTCCCTCCGGGGCCTTATTTTTTTTATACAATAATGGGAATGGGGAGGGGTTTATTCCCTCCGGGTCATACAAGAATGGGGAATGGGGAAGTGGTATTCCCCCCTGGGTCATACAAGAATGGGGAATGGGGAGGGGTTTTCCCTCCTGGGGTCATACAATGCATGGGGAATGGGAGGGTATCCCTCCTTCTAAATTCGGGAAAGGGGTGGTATTCCCTCCTGGGTCATACAATGCATGGGGAGTGGTATTCCCTCCTGGGTCATACAATGAATGGGGAATGGGAAATGGTATTCCCTCCTGGGTCATACAATGCATGGGGAATGGGGAGTGGTATTCCCTCCTGGGTCATACAATGCATGGGGAATGGGGAATGGTATTCCCTCCTGGGTCATACAATGCATGGGGAATGGGGAGTGGTATTCCCTCCTGGGTCATACAATGCATGGGGAATGGGGAGTGGTATTCCCTCCTCGGTCATACAATGCATGGAGAATGGGGAGTGGTATTCCCTCCTGGGTCATACAATGCATGGGGAATGGGGAGTGGTATTCCCTCCTGGGTCATACAATGCATGGGGAATGGGGAGTGGTATTCCCTCCTCGGTCATACAATGCATGGAGAATGGGGAGTGGTATTCCCTCCTGGGTCATACAATGCAGGGGGGAATGGGGAGTGGTATTCCCTCCTGGGTCATACAATGCAGGGGGAATGGGGAGTGGTATTCCCTCTGAGTTTTTAAAATGCATGGGGAATGGGGAGTGGTATTCCCTCCTGGGTCATACAATGCATGGGGAATGGGGAGTGGTATTCCCTCCTGGGTCATACAATGCCAGGGGGAAAATGGGGAGTGGTATTCCCTCCTGGGTCATACAATGCATGGGGAATGGGGAGTGGTATTCCCTCCTGGGTCATACAATGCATGGGGAATGGGGAGTGGTATTCCCTCCTGGGTCATACAATGCATGGGGAATGGGGAGTGGTATTCCCTCCTGGGTCATACAATGCATGGGGAATGGGAAGTGGTATTCCCTCCTGGGTCATACAATACATGGGGAATGGGGAGTGGTATTCCCTCCTGGGTCATACAATGCATGGGGAATGGGAAGTGGTTTTCCCCTCCTGGGTCATCCCAATGCATGGGGAATGGGGAGTGGTATTCCCTCCGGGGCCCATACAATGCTGGGGAATGGGGGTGGTATTCCCTCCTGGGTCATACAATACATGGGGAATGGGGGTGGTTTTCCCCTCCTGGGTCATACAATACATGGGAATGGGAGTGGTATTCCCTCCTGGGTCATACAATACATGGGGAATGGGGAGTGGTATTCCCTCCTGGGTCATACAATACATGGGGAATGGGGAGTGGTATTCCCTCCTGGGTCATACATGCATGGGGAATGGGGAGTGGTATTCCCTCCTGGGTCATACAATACATGGGGAATGGGGAGTGGTATTCCCTCCTGGGTCATACAATGCATGGGGAATGGGGAGTGGTATTCCCTCCTGGGTCATACAATACATGGGGAATGGGGAGTGGTATTCCCTCCTGGGTCATACAATGCATGGGGAATGGGGAGTGGTATTCCCTCCTGGGTCATACAATACATGGGGAATGGGGAGTGGTATTCCCTCCTGGGTCATACAATACATGGGGAATGGGGAGTGGTATTCCCTCCTGGGTCATACAATGCATGGGGAATGGGGAGGTGGAATTCCCTCCTGGTCATCCCAATACAGGGGGGAATGGGGGGGGTGGTATTCCCTCCTGGGTCATACAATACATGGGGAATGGTATTCCCTCCTGGGTCATACAATGCATGGGGAATGGGGAGTGGTATTCCCTCCTGGGTCATACAATACATGGGGAATGGGGAGTGGTATTCCCTCCTGGGTCATACAATACATGGGGAATGGGGAGTGGTATTCCCTCCTGGGTCTTTACAATGCCATGGGGAATGGGGAGTGGTA
>NC_069402.1:81974671-81987171 GCF_026875155.1 Cherax quadricarinatus
AAATTCAAGAATTATGTGAATTAAAGTAAAGGTTGGATGCGAAAAGTGGGTCATAATAAGCGTGTATGCACCTGGAGAAGAGAGGAATGTAGAGGAGAGAGAGAGAGATTTTGGGAGATGTTAAGTGAATGTATAGGAGCCTTTGAACCAAGTGAGAGAGTAATTGTGGTAGGGGACCTGAATGCTAAAGCAGGAGAAACTTTTAGAGAGGGTGTGGTAGGTAAGTTTGGGGTGCCAGGTGTAAATGATAATGGGAGCCCTTTGATTGAACTTTGTATAGAAAGGGGTTTAGTTATAGGTAATACATATTTTAAGAAAAAGAGGATAAATAAGTATACAAGATATGATGTAGGGCGAAATGACAGTAGTTTGTTGGATTATGTATTGGTAGATAAAAGACTGTTGAGTAGACTTCAGGATGTACATGTTTATAGAGGGGCCACAGATATATCAGATCACTTTCTAGTTGTAGCTACACTGAGAGTAAAAGGTAGATGGGATACAAGGAGAATAGAAGCATCAGGGAAGAGAGAGGTGAAGGTTTATAAACTAAAAGAGGAGGCAGTTAGGGTAAGATATAAACAGCTATTGGAGGATAGATGGGCTAGTGAGAGCATAGGCAATGGGGTCGAAGAGGTAACGGGTAGGTTTAAAAATGTAATGTTAGAGTGTTCAGCAGAAGTTTGTGGTTACAGGAAAGTGGGTGCGGGAGGAAAGAGGAGCGATTGGTGGAATGATGATGTAAAGAGAGTAGTAAGGGAGAAAAAGTTAGCATATGAGAAGTTTTTACAAAGTAGAAGTGATGCAAGGAGGGAAGAGTATATGGAGAAAAAGAGAGAGGTTAAGAGAGTGGTGAAGCAATGTAAAAAGAGAGCAAATGAGAGAGTGGGTGAGATGTTATCAACAAATTTTGTTGAAAATAAGAAAAAGTTTTGGAGTGAGATTAACATGTTAAGGAAGCCTAGAGAACAAATGGATTTGTCAGTTAAAAATAGGAGAGGAGAGTTATTAAATGGAGAGTTAGAGGTATTGGGAAGATGGAGGGAATATTTTGAGGAATTGTTAAATGTTGATGAAGATAGGGAAGCTGTGATTTCGTGTATAGGGCAAGGAGGAACAACATCTTGTAGGAGTGATGAAGAGCCAGTTGTGAGTGTGGGGGAAGTTCGTGAGGCAGTAGGTAAAATGAAAGAGGGTAAAGCAGCCGGGATTGATGGGATAAAGATAGAAATGTTAAAAGCAAGTGGGGATATAGTTTTGAAGTGGTTGGTGCAATTATTTAATAAATGTATGGAAGAGGGTAAGGTACTTAGGGATTGGCAGAGAGCATGCATAGTTCCTTTGTATAAAGGCAAAGGGGACAAAAGAGAGTGCAAAAATTATAGGGGGATAAGTCTGTTGAGTATACCTGGTAAAGTGTATGGTAGAGTTATTATTGAAAGAATTAAGAGTAAGACGGAGAATAGGATAGCAGATGAACAAGGAGGCTTTAGGAAAGGTAGGGGGTGTGTGGACCAGGTGTTTACAGTGAAACATATAAGTGAACAGTATTTAGATAAGGCTAAAGATGTCTTTGTGGCATTTATGGATTTGGAAAAGGCGTATGACAGGGTGGATAGGGGGGCAATGTGGCAGATGTTGCAGGTGTATGGTATAGGAGGTAGGTTACTGAAAGCAGTGAAGAGTTTTTACGAGGATAGTGAGGTTCAAGTTAGAGTAAGTAGGAAAGAGGGAAATTATTTCCCAGTAAAAGTAGGCCTTAGACAAGGATGTGTGATGTCACCATGGTTGTTTAATATATTTATAGATGGGGCTGTAAGAGAAGTAAATGCGAGGGTCTTGGCAAGAGGCGTGGAGTTAAAAGATAAAGAATCACACATAAAGTGGGAGTTGTCACAGTTGCTCTTTGCTGATGACACTGTGCTCTTGGGAGATTCTGAAGAGAAGTTGCAGAGATTGGTGGATGAATTTGGAAGGGTATGCAAAAGAAGAAAATTAAAAGTGAATACAGGAAAGAGTAAGGTTATGAGGATAACAAAAAGATTAGGTGATGAAAGATTGGATATCAGATTGGAGGGAGAGAGTATGGAGGAGGTGAATGTATTCAGATATTTGGGAGTGGACGTGTCACCGGATGGGTCTATGAAAGATGAGGTGAATCATAGAATTGATGAGGGGAAAAGGGTGAGTGGTGCACTTAGGAGTCTGTGGAGACAAAGAACTTTGTCCTTGGAGGCAAAGAGGGGAATGTATGAGAGTATAGTTTTACCAACGCTCTTATATGGGTGTGAAGCAGGGGTGATGAATGTTGCAGCGAGGAGAAGGCTGGAGGCAGTGGAGACGTCATGTCTGAGGACAATGTGTGGTGTGAATATAATGCAGAGAATTCGTAGTTTGGAAGTTAGGAGGAGGTGCGGGATTACCAAAACTGTTGTCCAGAGGGCTGAGGAAGGGTTGTTGAGGTGGTTCGGACATGTAGAGAGAATGGAGCGAAACAGAATGACTTCAAGAGTGTATCAGTCTGTAGTGGAAGGAAGGCGGGGTAGGGGTCTGCCTAGGAAAGGTTGGAGGGAGGGGGTACAGGAGGTTTCGTGTGCGAGGGGCTTGGACTTCCAGCAGGCATGCGTGAGCGTGTTTGATAGGAGTGAATGGAGACAAATGGCTTTTAATACTTGACGTGCTGTTGGAGTGTGAGCAAAGTAACATTTATGAAGGGGTTCAGGGAAACCGGCAGGTCGGACTTGAGTCCTGGAGATGGGAAGTACAGTGCCTGCACTCTGAAGGAGGGGTGTTAATGTTGCAGTTTAAAAACTGTAGTGTAAAGCGCCCTTCTGGCAAGACAGTGATGGAGTGAATGATGGTGGAAGTTTTTCTTTTTCGGGCCACCCTGCCTTGGTGGGAATCGGCCAGTGTGATAATAAATAAATAATAAATATATATATAATTTTGTGTAGCTGTAAAGCCAATAGGGCTCATACAGAACTCGGGAAGCCTGAGATAACCAGGTTTGATTCGTGTGTTAAGACTGACTCCATGGATCAGCAGCAGCAACAAGGCACCCTGCCATTACACTTGTCCACACCCTTTACACTGGCACTAGTGCTGGTAGACGCTCAATAATATTAATAATAATCACTTCAATATTATGGGGAAGCGCTAAACTCGTATAGAAGGAATGGGAAGTAATCACATTTTAGTTCCAGTTGCGTGGATGAAGAGCCCGTGACCATAATGGAGTCAGCGGCCAGCTTCAAGGGGAGCGCGTCTCTCCCAGCTGCAATCAATGTGAGTTACCTTCCTTTTATCACTTTAATTCCTCACTAATTTCCTCCTCCTCCGGCTTTAATTACTCTATCATGACTTTCTTTCCAGTCAGTAAATCTATTTTGGCGCATTTCCCCTTTTGTAACTTCTATGATAATAACAACAATTACTAATTATATATATTATTAATTATTATTTTATTAATTATATATATTACTATTTATTAATATTATTATTTATTACTGTATTATAATTCTCACAAGGAAATGTTGAACCCAGTGTGTCATGCCCGCTTGGATGGAAAGCAAGAAGGTTCAATCCGATGAAGGGTAGGATCCGTCTGCCTCCCTGGATCAAAGGCACGTCAGCAGCATCAAGGCACCTTCTTAGATGTGAGAATTTGATGACGTGTACGTCAGGGTCGTCGCCTCATTCTGATGGTCTGAAAATTGACCGTTCCTGGACCCTTGATTTCCTTAACCACTCGGTCAAGATCTCCGAGAGTGCACTTTTCATCATACGAGGCTCTCTGGGCGTATTACCATGAAAGTGTAATCTTGTGTGAGGCTACTATGTTTAAGGACATTCTGGGTCATTCCCATTTCTTTTTTGCAATCCTCATTTCCATCAGGAACTTTTTACTGCATGATCGCTGGCAGCCGGAGGTTAATTTTACCTATGACCTCAATATTTATGGTGAAAACCAGACCTAGTCTTGCCCGCTCATCTTCCCCTCACTATTGTGGTTTCATTTCCATGCTGACACACATCGTTGTATTACTATTATTATTATGGGGAGTGCTAAACCAGTAGGGATTATACAGCACCTGTGGGGAAGGATGTGGAAGGCATTCAGGCTCAATTCAGGGAACTGGAGCACAGATCCATTCCCTAGATCAAGAGCCCCTCACCAGCATCAAGGAACCTCCCTTGAAGGGAAACATCACTGTCGCGTAAGTTACTATTTCCAGTACTTTAGTCATGCTTTGTTGTTGTAATTGTACTCTACATTGGTTGTCTAGTGATGCATCGGAAGTTTTATACCAGTGCCACCTTGATCTATCTCCATATAACTGTACATGCTATGTAGTCTTCGTAATTTTCTTTGTCCAACTTTCTCAGTCCATCAAATCTCCAGTGATTTCTGATGACAAGTGTTGCTACTTTGGTTTCTGATGACAAAGTATGATACTTTGGTTTCTGATGACAAGGGCTGCTACTTTGGTTTCAGATGACAAGGTATGCTACTCTGGTTTCTGATGACAAGGCCTGCTACTATGGTTTCTGATGGTAAGGTATGCTACTCTGGTTTCTGATAACAAGGTATGCTACTCCGGTTTCTGATCACAAGGTCTGCTGCCCCTGTTTCTAATCGCAAGGGCTGATACTCTGGTTTCCTTTGGTTTCATTACTAAGAATGTCGCACTTATTGCTCCTGTGAGTCTCGTTTCTGAAACAACGATTCTAACAGAGTTTTCCTCTACTAATCTGCCATAAAGAACCGCGATTTGTGGCTCTATCTGAGGCCAAGTACAATGCTCTGATTCGTCCATGTTTTACGTATTGGAGGGCACTGTTCTCCTAGCTTCATTTCTGCAAACACTGTGAAGAGTCTCCATGAAGATTTGGGAGTTCTCTGGAAAACGAGAATGCTGGAAAAGTTAATGTATGTGTGTGTGTGTGTGTGTGTGTGTGTGTGTAAAACAAATGTGAAAATCAGATAGCTTAACCTTTTTCTGAATTTCCATCCTTCAGTGAAAGCAAGCAAGGAAACAGCTCCTGAGCGAGCTATCTAGTATAGCACAAAGAATGTTGGTTAAACATCTTTGATCCAAGAAACTGCAGTTACCCTCCTAGTCCTTCGATCAAGCCTAATCTCCTCCCGTTCCCCAGGAAACTGTATGATTCCCCCCCCTTCCCTAGGGGTTTAGCTCAGCCCCATGAATATATAAAAGAAATTCCAAATTAGGTTGACACAATTGTCCCATCCAAGATTGAAAGACAGGAACTAAGACTGTTAATCATCAATAGTGTGAAAACGTTCAATAAAACTATATATAGGAGATCTACTACAGAAGAATGATTCAGTATTATTACGTTTCATTATTGAAGTTTGTTCTAGCAGCATAAGACGGTTTCAGTTGTCAAAAGGGCGAGGCTGTGTGCGCACGGGTGGTAACTAGAATTAAGTTGAGTAAAACGTTTTCACTTTAGAATGACCTCAAGCCATAGTGCAATGTCTGAGCCTTGAGGAGTGAAGTTAGGAAACAGACAGAGGCAAGATATGAAAAACTGAGAGTAGGGACGACAAAGAAGTGTGGTATTCACTGACTTAAAAAATAATTCAAATATCTGACTGCCGTGTAAGAATCCATCAGAATGAATGATAAGGGAACTGTTCAAAACTAGTCATCCTAGCTAATATAAAGACAGAAATCCTATTATCTTTAAAGTAGACACAGCCACTTAAGGTTCCACTTAAGGGGTAAAAGAAACTCTCGAGAAATTTGGAAAAGCAGCGAGTACCAGAAACGATCATGAAGACCAACCTTTAGTCAAGGTAAAAAAAAAATAAGAAAAAGGACTGCCACTTTCTTGTTTCTTAAGACAACGAGACTATATCAATCGCCAGGCCAAACAAATGCCAAATTAGTGCCGTAGTTCCACACCAACAGAGATCATCGGGCGGTTTGAAAATATTACTCCAGGATAGTAATAATTCTCACTTCCCAGGAGTCAGAGTCCAGCGTATTTGCTCACACGTAAATAATCGTGTTTGTTGAAAACTTCGTTATATAATACGTCTGGCTTACACTGATGAGTGGTGTGGAGCCCAGCGGTGCGGTGTGAGCAGCTGTGCGGTGTGAGCAGCGGTGCGGTGTGAGCTGCGGTGGGGTGTGAGCAGCGTAACAAACTTTTGTGACATGTTATTGAGCCGACGGCCTCCCAGCCGTCGGCTCAAATAAACTTGGAGCAGTGTTTATGTTTAATATGACAACGTTTCGCTCTTCATGAACGGATTATCGGTTTGATCTCTCCTCAGTGTCTCCCTTGTAACTTTGATCATACTTACGCCGCCAGCCGTCCATAGTAACGCATTTTCTGCCTCCTTGGTAGTCTCCACTTGAGCAGTGTTAGGAGTTGGCGTTCTCTCTCTCACTCTCTCTCTCTCTAACCTTGATGACTTACAGCTTCCCTTGCTATCTTTGACTTGAATAAAAGAATTAAAATACCAAAAAAAAAAAAAAAAAAAAAAAAAAAAAAAAAAAAAAAAAAAAGCACGAATAGCATACTAGAGGTGTAAACAAAACTCACTGCTCTTCGCTCACCACGATATAAGACACTCACTTACGCCTGCAGGGTGCCCAAGCCCCTGCCTCACAATACCTTCACATCCTCCTTCCATTCCTTTTTCACAAGTGCCCCAACGTGCCATTCCACTCATCCCAGATTACACACCGCCTCATCTTGCTCCGACTTTCTCACATAATATAACCATAACAACTGCCTTCTCCCTGCTCTTAGAATTATATTTTTCATTTAATCTTCTAATTTCTTTAATTTTCTAATTTCTGCATAATATACGCATCACACATTGCATAATATTCACACCTTCCATTAATCTTATACACAGCATTACTACTCTATAATTCTACAGAACTGTTCAGCTACAGTTTTCCCTCCACGTTACCTGCTGGTGTACTGAACACATTCCTTCTCCCATAATTATTATATTTTGCATTCTCTCTTTCAATCCGTGTGCACCTCATTCCCCTCCATCATACACACTGAACAAATGGGCCAACCATTCCATTCTTTTATAGCCTCTTACTTCCAGTATTTCAGTCTCAATCCCATTAAGAGCTGTTACTTTCTTTACTTTCGCCTTACTGCCTCACGCATTTCCTTCATTCGTACTTCTCGTTCTTCCCTCGTTCTAATAAATTCCTGCCCCCAAGTACACGTTCTTGGCCTCCATTTCATTCACTATATTCTGTACATGATGTTTTCTCTACATCTCTTTAATATCGTTATTCCTTTACTGATATTTTCACCAGTCATTCTTGACAGATGAGTCCGTGTGCTTCCCATACACTTTTATATCGCTTATTTCTACTCAGAATTGTTTATTATTCTTAGCCAAATTTTCTGCTAATACCATTCTTACATTACCTCTTATTTTGTGCTCATTCATCACTGTTTTTATTTACCGATATCTATTCCATACATTCTGTTTTCCTGTATTATCCTGCCTTTGCTCCCAAAAAACTTCAAATGTCAACTTTTCCCATTACCAGCATTTTCCTGTGTTATTGCCCTTCTTTGTCTCCTACTGTTACCTTCACGTGAACACAAACATCTGCTCACACTACACAACTATACGTAAATCCCCATGTCACCACATCCTCATCACCTAATTCACTCACATTTCCATTTCACGCTTCGAGCATTCTCCCTGTATTTCTCTTACTTTCACTCTAGCAAACACTAAATTAGACATATCAGTTTCTCCTCTCCTAGTAGAATGCTCTAGTTAAATACTATACATATACTCATTCATCTTTTTCAGTCAAACGCTGCAAACACATTTCAGTTTACTACACGTTACACTCGGCATGATCCTATTGCCTCTCTTGCGCACATCTGCTCACACAACATTTATTCTACACAGAAATGGAAAAAGTCACATTGGACATTACTAGTAACTATCCTAGTTATCTAAGAAATATATCTTGACCTAACTAAACCTAAAAGAATAAAGCCCTATACACACACACACACACACACACACACACACACACACACACACACACACACATATATATATATATATATATATATATATATATATATATATATATATATATATATATATATATATATATATATATATATATATATATATATATATATATATGTCGTGCCGAATATGTAAAACTGGTCAATTAGCAAGAACTCATTTAAAATTAAGTCCTTTCTAAAATTTTCTCTTATACGTTTAAAGATATATTTTTTTCATTAATGTTAATGTAAAATTTTTTTATTTTACACCAAAAGAATCTTAGAAAACTTACCTAACCTTATTATGAGAAGAGAAATTTATTTTAGCCTAACCCAATTAAATATATTTTAGATTTGTTTACAGTAATTTAATACTAAACAAACACAGTGAAATATATTTTTTTTCGTTAGGTTCAGAATGATTTTGGCGACATTATTGCATACACAAATTTTTACTTGTCCTATATGGCAAGATGAACGTTGCTATTTAAGCCAAGATCGCAAATTCTGATGAGAATGGAGGAGAGAATAAGCGATCTTGATGCCCATGATGCTCTGTATCTCCTCACAAGGTGTCTTACTATGCCAAGACTCACTTCTTGAGGTGTGCACCCTCTTTTGACAACCCAACACTCGATGAATATGACGCACACCTGAGGTCAACCCTTAAGAAGGCACTGAACCTGTCACTAGAGGATGAGCAATGGGATCAGGTAACCCTCCCAGTGCTACTGGGAGGTATAGGGGTGCGTAAAGCAACGCATGTTGCTTTACCTGCTTTTCTGTCTTCGTGTTTGGCTTCCAGTGCATTAGTCAAGAAGATAGTTCCCGAACGCTTGAGAGATGTGGTAGGAGCTCAAGACCCCAGGTTTACTGAAGCAGCGATTCGGTGGGACACCCTTACAGACTCCTCCAGTAGACCAGCTCCCCCCAAACAGCACAAACAGTCCCACTGGGACAAACCGATCATGGAAAAAATCGCCAACACAATGCTCTCCAATGCTTCAGGAAAGAACAAAGCTCGTCTCCTGGCAGTGAAGGCACCACACTCAGGAGATTTCCTGTTAGCTGTTCCCAATTCCTCCCTGGGCACCCGTCTCGACCCACAGGCCATTCGGATTGGTGTTGCTCTTCGCCTAGCCGCCCCCATCCTCACCGAACATAGGTGTATTTGCGGCAGGGCGACAGCTGATCAATTCGGACTTCATGGTCTCGCGTGTCACACAGCAGAAGGGAAGTATGCCAGACATGAGGAGGTCAGTGATATAATAAAGAGAAGCCTCGCCACAGCCCGTTGCCCAGCTCAACGGGAACCCCAAGTACAGAGGTCTGATGGAAGTCAAAAGCGTCCTGATGGAGTCACTATGCTACCCTGGAAGGATGGAAAGCAGATTGCCTGGGACTACACCTGTGCTGCCACACTGGCAGACACCTACTTGCCAAACCATGATCGGTTTGTCCCAGTGGGACTGTTTGTGGTGTTTGGGAGGAGCTGGTCTACTGGAGGAGTCTGTAAGGGTGTCCCACCGAATCGCTGCTTCAGTAAACCTGGGGTCTTGAGCTCCTACCACGTCTCTCAAGCGTTCGGGAACTATCTTCTTGACTAATGCACTGGAAGCCAAACACGAAGACAGAAAAGCAGGTAAAGCAACATGCGTTGCTTTAAGCACCCCTATACCTCCCAGTCGCACTGGGAGGGTTGCCTGATCCCATTGCTCATCCTCTAGTTCAGTGCCTTCTTAAAAGTTGATTTCAAGTGTGCGTCATATTCATCGAGTGCTGGGTTGTCAAAAGAGGGTGCACACCTCAAGAAGTAAGTGAGTCTTGGCATAGTAAGACACCTTGTGAGGAGATACAGAGCATCATGGGCATCAAGATCGCTTATTCTCTCCTCCATTCTCATCAGGTCATTCAATTTGTCCCTGAGGACAGTGTCGATGGCCTGGTGACCAAGCGGTGCCCCCAAGAGGGTACTGTTGGACGGAGTGGTAGTTGAGACTTCCTGGAGGATTCTTCGCACAGTATTGATTATTTCCTGGTTCACTGTGATGATTTCACACTTGAAGGGATTGAGAATGAGTCCCAATTCTTTTCCCTGTGTTTTCACCAGTTGTAGGTCCCCTGCCAGGGACTCTTCAGTACCTGCCAGAGTGCCGTCATCCAGGTACCAGATATTGAGCTCGCTGCGTAGGCTGGAAGTTAGTTCTCTTACTGCCAAGCAGAAGAGAAGTGGAGCGAGTGGGTCACCCTGCTGAACACCCTCTGATGATTGAATTTCATGTTCTCCAAACAAAAGAATTGAGGGTTTGCTGTAGCCGGCTTCTAGTGAATGGTTCGTTATCTAAAAAAATATCAGTTGCAGTAAATCCAGTACATTATATTACTGAAGGAAGGTGGTGTTAGCAGTGCAAATTTATTGAAATCATGTGATTTATGAAGTCCCGTGAAGTCCCGTGCATCTAATTATCTAAATGTTCCATTTAACTGACAGTTTTAAGATGTACAACATATTTCATTGGAGAAAAAAATACTACAATATTTTTAACATAAGATACAGTATAAACCGGGAAGAAAATACAGATTCTGTACAAACAACTGCGACAAAAAATGTGTAAACTAAAGAAGAGGCTACGGTAATTAGGGGACTTGTTTAAAGCTATCAAATTTGTCTTGAAGACGGACTTTAAGGTCAATTAGTGTAATAACCAGGAGTAATAACAAAGGTGCTGAACATAAGTCCACATTACAAAATCATATAATTTAAGTATCTTTACAAGCACTTCAGTTTCCACTCATAACTCAAAAGGGATTTAACACCACTAAGGAGATCAAACACCACATAATTCTAACGGGATCAAGCACCACATAACTTTAAGGGGATCAAACATCACATAACTCTAAAGGGATCAAACATCACATAACTCTAAGCCTCAGAGTTATGTTAGAGTCTAAGGGGGTACCAAACATCACATAACTCAAAGGGGATCGAACACCACATTTCACTAACTTTTAGCTCATTGCTGAGAACACATGCACTGAAGATCACCTAAATGAAATATGCTTATACGTACACTCGCATACACGAATACAGGCACAATATGTGTAGGCATGCGTGTGCGCACACACGTGCGCGCCATGCAGTGCTTTCATCAACCTTGTGGTTATCACAGTAACGAAGTCACCTCAAGCATGAGGTCACTACAGTTGTGAAGTCACTTCAACAAGCCTGATATCACTACATTAGTGGAGTCATCTTAAGCTTGAGAATACTACAGTAGTGTAGTCACCTCACAACAAAGCCTGATATCACTACAGTAGCGGAGTCACCTCAAGAAGCTTGAGGTCATTACAGTAGTGAGGTCATCTCAGCAAGCTTCAAGTCACTACAGTAGTGTAGCCACTTCAACAAGCTTGTGTCCACTACAGTAGTAGAGTCACCTCAACAAGCTTGAGAACGGTACAGTAGTGAGGTCACCTCAACAAGGTTGAGATTACTACAATAGCGGAGTCACCTCAAGTTTGAGATCATTACAGCAGTGAACTCATCTCAACAAGCTTGTGGACACTACAGTAGTGAGGTCACCTCAACAAACTGCTTGTGGTCACTACAACGTTGCTATGCTTTAAGACACGGGCTGTCAAACTCAGGTTTTCTATCTCGCCAAATTTGATGCAAATGAAAATCCCAGAGAATAGAGGGTTGAAGGGCGAGCGACGGGGACGATCAAACCATCAGTTTGAGAGTTGGTGAGATTTACTCGTTATGCATCAACACTGTTAAAATATAAAAATAAAATAATTTACGACTGCGGAGATTTTATAATTACAAAAAAAGTGCAAGGTATAGATTTTGAAGTTTTTTGCACTAAACCCGTGAGAGTCATACAGCGCTTTATACTAGTGTGTAAGAAGTCTCTCTTACTGGTACTTGCTGATACCTGGCTCCTCTTACTGATCACTGCATCCAAGCTGGGAGTGACTTGTGTCTGGCGTAAACTTTAAGCTTCTCTCAGGAGGTTTTGAACCAAGTCTTGACTTGCTCATGTTCATAACAAGAGGAACTCTGTTCACAGATATACCTAGTACTAGACAGGAACATTACATTTAGAACAAAACACATTAACCAGAGATAATCTGGTCGTACGTACTGAGAAAACGCACCAACTTCAACATTAGCAAGCATATCCTTCAGTGCAGTCACACCAATGTTTACATCTGAGGCTCCACTAACGCTTCAACTTTGACACAAAACACGCTTCACAGGGTTCATAAAGTCAGAAAGCTAGAAATGTGGCTGCTTTACTTTTCTGAGAATGCCTCACAGCGAGTGTGTGCTGTATGCCGACAGCTAAAAGTGACAAATGTACCAAATAATTTTTTGTTAGTTACGTTTTCCTAAGATGACGTTTGATCTCGAAGGCATAAGTACTTCGTAAATTTTGCCACCAAATTGT
>NC_069402.1:81992171-81994671 GCF_026875155.1 Cherax quadricarinatus
TTAGAAGAATGGAAGAAGGAGAAAAGAATGGAAGAGGAAGGTGGGTATGCAAAAAGGGCGAGCCGTGAGTGAGAGAGAGAGGAGGGGGAGGCGGGTCTGAGGTACCGAACGATGCCAGTCGAGGAGAAAGGTTGGGACATAAACAAAACTACAAAAATTAAACAAAAAAGATGAAATATAAATAACAATTGAAAAAAAGAACTTTAAATATGATTAACAATTAAAAAATTAATTAGAACACAATTACATACTTAATTAAGAACAGATTAATTTATAAATAATGATATAAAGGTCAAGGGACCTAGACAATAGCAGATTTACACAACATAATTTATATTATTACAATAAAGTTAACGTTTACTGATCTCTTTTTATTCAGGGGACAAAATGCATTACACACTTGAGGACAAACTCCAACCAATCCAAAGAAAAAAAATTGTAAATTCATCCAATATACAATAATCGCGAACAAGCGATATAAGATAAAAAAAAAAACACGGGGGAGAGGGGAGTTCAATGATAGCTCTAGGCCTTTTGAGATGCAATCAACACATCACGGGCAGCTTTCAATATTGCAGAAATAAGTAGGAAGTCCAGGCAGAAGCGTTAAAGGGAACGACTTTAGTCGTTCCTTGAACGGATCTACCTTGACTTCCTACTCCTTGACTTCCAAGCTCCTGATGATGTGCTGATTGCAACACGAAAGGCCTAGAACTATCATTTAACTCCCTCCAGTGGTTGATTGCATCATCCAATGCATACGGCAGTCCGAAAAAGTAGGTCTACCCGTAGTGTCAACATTATTTATTTATACTCTGCAGGCAAAATAAACTTATTTAAATATAAAAACGACAAAGAAACACAAATACCACTGACAACGGAGACTAAGCTACCCCTACCATACTTAAAATATCACTGACAACGGAGACTAAACTACCGCTACCAAACTTAAAATATCACTGACAACGGAGACTAAACTACCGCTACCAAACTTAAAATATCACTGACAACGGAGACTAAACTACCGCTACCAAACTTAAAATATCACTGACAACGGAGACTAAACTACCGCTACCAAACTTAAAATATCACTGACAACGGAGACTAAGCTACCGCTACCAAACTTAAAATATCACTGACAACGGAGACTAAACTACCGCTACCATACTTAAAATACCACTGACAACGGAGACTAAGCTATAACTACCATACTTAAAATACCACTGACAACGGAGACTAAGCTACCACTACTATACTTAAAATATCACTGACAACGGAGACTAAGCTACCGCTACTATACTTAAAATATCACTGACAACGGAGACTAAACTACCGCTACCATACTTAAAATATCACTGACAACGGAGACTAAGCTATAACTACCATACTTAAAATACCACTGACAACGGAGACTAAGCTACCGCTACTATACTTAAAATATCACTGACAACGGAGACTAAGCTACCGCTACTATACTTAAAATACCACTGACAACTGAGACTAAGCTACCGCTACCATACTTAAAATACCACTGACAACGGAGACTAAGCTACCGCTACCATACTTAAAATACCACTTACAACGGAGACTAAGGTATAACTACCATACTTAAAATACCACTTACAACGGAGACTAAGGTATAACTACCATACTTAAAATACCACTTACAACGGAGACTAAGGTATAACTACCATACTTAAAATACCACTTACAACGGAGACTAAGCTACCACTACCAAACTTACAATAAAAATAACTGGTTGAAATATTCGAAACAAAGAAATATGAAAATTTATATAGCGGAATCTAACGTATAGAAAATGAGGCGATGATCTCACCTGAGCAGTGACAGGAGTGGGCATGAGTTATGGTGATGACTGTGAGGAGTGGGCATGAGTTATGGTGATGACTGTGAGGAGTGGGCATGAGTTATGGTGATGACTGTGAGGAGTGGGCATGAGTTATGGTGGTGACTGTGAGTGGGCATGAGTTATGGTGATGACTGTGAGGAGTGGGCATGAGTTATGCTGATAACTGTGAGGAGTGGGCATGAGTTATGCTGATGACTGTGAGGAATGGGCATGAGTTATGGTGATGACTGGAGTGGGTATGAGTTATGATGATGACTGTGAGGAGTGGGCATGAGTTATGCTGATGACTGTGAGGAGTGGGCATGAGTTATGGTGATGACTGTGAGGGGTGGGCATGAGTTACGGTGATGACTGAGTGGGCATGAGTTAGGGTGATGACTGTGAGGAGTGGGCATGAGTTATGGTGACGACTGTTGCGAGCGGGGATACGTTTTGGTGATGACTGTGAGGAGTGAGGATGAGTTGTGGTGGTGATGAATGGTACTAATGATTAACGGTGATAGGCGATGCTTCTGTGGGTAGAGTTGTGCATATGGTGGTGTTAATGGTGATTGTATTAAGTGACAGTGTTACGGGTGAGAGCATCATAAGGGATGATGTTACTGGTATTGCTGTTGTGGGTGATAGTGT
>NC_069402.1:82004671-82009671 GCF_026875155.1 Cherax quadricarinatus
TCTAAAATAAAAAAATCTTTGCAGCAATACAATTCCACATTAAAATTATATATATATATATATATATATATTATATATATATATATATATATATATATATATATTTTATATATATATATATATATATTATATATATATATATATATATATATATATATATATATATATATATATATATATATATAATTTTCTGTTCAAATAATTAAAAAAAAGACCTCTGAATTGGTTAACATGTCTGCAAAAGAAGTGTTCAACACTGTTGTGAATATTGTAGTCACGGGAATTAAAAAGTATATTAGTTTGTATATTCCCAGGACTACAAGGCTGCATTCAAAATATGGCAGCCTTGACGTCAAAGAGAAAACTAATCGAAGATGTTGCAGTATAAAAAAAACAAGTCATCAATACCAAAAAAGCTTTAAATTGTAACAAATAGTCTGATAAAAATATTTAAATACCTGGAAGCAGCAAAAAAAAAAATATCACTAATGTTTTTAGCTCTATGGTATCACATAAATTTGCAATAACAAACATCATCACTAATGCAGAATCTACAAGAGCAAAAAAAAAAAAAAAAAAAAAAAAAAAAAAAAAAAAAAAAAAAAAAAAGTCGAAGTTAATATTAATATCACTATTTAAATATGTAATTTTTTAAGTGGATTTAAGGCGTCAGTTTTTTCAAGGATGCAGGGGAGGGGGTTGTTATGCCGAGTAAATATAAGCATAATACTGTTTTATTATTCGGGCAATCAAAGGGTTTTACATAAAATGAATTCTAATCAAGAGATTAAAAAAAATATATATGTACATTAGTCTTGAGATATTCAGGCGATGGTTGCGACCAGTTACACTTGCAGGAAAAACAAAAATATTTATTTAATCACTTTTAAGAGAAAACGACTTGAGATATCAGAGAACACACAACATATAAGAGAACACAAGATATCAGAGAACACAAGATATCAGAGAACACACAAGATATCAGAAAACACAAAAGATAGCAGAGAAAACAAGATTATCAGAGAACACAATATATCACAGAACACACAAGATATCAGAGAACACACAAGATATCAGAGAAAGCAAGATTATCAAAGAATACAATATATCAGAGAACACACAAGATATCAGAGAACACACAAGATATCAGAGAACACACAAGATATCAGAGAAAGCAAGATTATCAGAAAACACAATATATCAGAGAACACACAAGATATCAGAGAACACACTAGATATCAGAGAAAGCAAGATTATCAAAGAATACAATATATCAGAGAACACACAAGATATCAGGGATCACAAGATATCAGAGATCACAATATATCAGAGAACACGCAAGATATCAAATAACACACATCAAAGAAAACAAGATATCAGAGAACACACAACATATAAGAGAACACAAGATATCAGAGAACACAAGATATCAGAGACCACACAAGACATCAGAGAATGCACAATATATCAGAGAGCACACGAAATATAAGAGACCAAACATAATATCGGAGAACACACTAAGATATCAAAATACTGGAAAACACACAAGATAAAGGAGGAACATATGCTTTAAAATGCACCGAGAAAGTCACTCTTAAGTTAATGTAGACAACGGTGAAATTAATTAAAAAGTGAACGGAATTCCAGCTGGCTGACTTCGACGCTGCCTGCTTGCTTGGTAATGAATCTGATAGGCTGTCTTAGGACCTCTGGGAAGACGGCTCGAATCTCGTTCACTTCTTAGAATGCCTTGCAATATTTCTTTCCCCCACACGAACAATACCGTGTTCGTATTAGCAGCCAAAGAGCCAGGGGGAAAAAATATAGAGAATATATGATCTGGAAAAGACCTTCAGGAAGTACCATAGCAAGTGGAATGTTGATATCTGAGTAAGGATGAGATTTACGGTCAGTGTTGTCAGGTCAAAAACTGACCCATGCATATATTTAGTACATGGACTCAGGGACTGTTATTTAGGTAAGCTGAGAAATAATTATTTTAAGTGTCTGAGGAAGTGATGATAATATATATGACCGGGTGTGTGTGTGTGTGTGTGTGTGTGTGTGTGTGTGTGTGTGTGTGTGTGTGTGTGTGTGTGTGTGTACTCACCTAGTTGTACTCACCTAGTTGAGGTTGCGGGGGTCGAGTCCGAGCTCCTGGCCCCGCCTCTTCACTGATCGCTACTAGGTCACTCTCCCTGAGCCGTGAGCTTTATCATACCTCTGCTTAAAGCTATGTATGGATCCTGCCTCCACTACATCGCTTCCCAAACTATTCCACTTACTGACTACTCTGTGGCTGAAGAAATACTTCCTAACATCCCTGTGATTCATCTGTGTCTTCAGCTTCCAACTGTGTCCCCTTGTTACTGTGTCCAGTCTCTGGAACATCCTGTCTTTGTCCACCTTGTCAATTCCTCTCAGTATTTTGTATGTCGTTATCATGTCCCCCCTATCTCTCCTGTCCTCCAGTGTCGTCAGGTTGATTTCCCTTAACCTCTCCTCGTAGGACATACCTCTTAGCTCTGGGACTAGTCTTGTTGCAAACCTTTGCACTTTCTCTAGTTTCTTCACGTGCTTGGCTAGGTGTGGGTTCCAAACTGGTGCCGCATACTCCAATATGGGCCTAACATACACGGTGTACAGGGTCCTGAATGATTCCTTATTAAGATGTCGGAATGCTGTTCTGAGGTTTGCTAGGCGCCCATATGCTGCAGCAGTTATTTGGTTGATGTGCGCTTCAGGAGATGTGCCTGGTGTTATACTCACCCCAAGATCTTTTTCCTTGAGTGAGGTTTGTAGTCTCTGACCCCTAGACTGTACTCCGTCTGCGGCCTTCTTTGCCTTCCCCAATCTTCATGACTTTGCACTTGGTGGGATTGAACTCCAGGAGCCAATTGCTGGACCAGGTCTGCAGCCTGTCCAGATCCCTTTGTAGTTCTGCCTGGTCTTCGATCGAGTGAATTCTTCTCATCAACTTCACGTCATCTGCAAACAGGGACACCTCAGAGTCTATTCCTTCCGTCATGTCGTTCACAAATACCAGAAACAGCACTGGTCCTAGGACTGACCCCTGCGGGACCCCGCTGGTCACAGGTGCCCACTCTGACACCTCGCCACGTACCATGACTCGCTGCTGTCTTCCTGACAAGTATTCCCTGATCCATTGTAGTGCCTTCCGTTATCCCTGCTTGGTCCTCCAGTTTTTGCACCAATCTCTTGTGTGGAACTGTGTCAAACGCCTTCTTGCAGTGTGTACTCACCTATTTGTACTCACCTATTTGTGGTTGCAGGGGTCGAGTCACAGCTCCTGGCCCCGCCTCTTCGCTGATTGCTACTAGGTCCTCTCTCTCCCTGCCCCATGAGCTCTATCATACCTCGCCTTAAAACTATGTATGGTTCCTGCCTCCACCACATCACTTTCTAGGCTATTCCATGGCCTGACTACTCTATGACTGAAGAAATACTTCCTAACATCCCTTTGATTCATCTGAGTCTTCAACTTCCAATTGTGACCTCTTGTGTCTGTGTCCCATCTCTGGAACATCCCGTCTTTGTCCACCTCGTCTATTCCGCGCAGTATTTTATATGTCGTTATCATGTCTCCCCTGACCCTCCTGGCCTCCAGTGTCGTCAGGCCGATTTCCCTCAACCTTTCTTCATAGGACAATCCCCGTAGCTCTGGGACTAGTCTTGTTGCAAACCTTTGCACTTTCTCTAATTTCTTGACGTGCTTGACTAGGTGTGGATTCCAAACTGGTGCTGCATACTCCAGTATGGGCCTGACGTAGATGGTGTACAGAGTCTTAAACGAATCCTTACTGAGGTATCGGAACGCTATCCGTAGGTTTGCCAGGCGCCCGTATGCTGCAGCAGTTATCTGATTGATGTGCGCCTCAGGAGATATGCTCGGTGTTATACTCACCCCAGATCTTTTTCCTTTAGTGAGGTTTGCAGTCTTTGGCCATCTAAACTATATTGTGTCTGCGGTCTTCTTTGCCCTTCCCCAATCTTCATGACTTTGCATTTGGCAGGGTTAAATTCAAGGAGCCAGTTGCTGGACCAGGCTTGTAGCCTGTCCAGATCTCTTTGTAGTCCTGCCTGATCCTCGTCCGATTCGATTCTTCTCATTAACTTCACATCGTCTGCAAACAAGGACACTTCTGAGTCTATCCTTCCATTATGTCGTTCACGTATACCAAGAACAGCACAGGTCCTAGGACTGACCCCTGTGGAACCCCGCTTGTCACAGGCGCCCACTCTGACACCTCGTCGCGTACCATGACTCGTTGTTTCCTCCCTGTCAGATATTCTCTGATCCATTGCAGTGCCTTTCCTGTTATGTGTGCCTGGTCCTCTAGCTTTTGCAGTAACCTCTTGTGAGGAACTGTGTCGAAAGCCTTCTTGCAGTCCAAAAATACGCAGTCGATCCACCCCTCTCTCTCTTGTCTTACTTCTGTCACCTTGTCATAAAACTCTAGTAGGTTTGTGACACAGGATTTTCCTTCCCTGAAACCGTGCTGGTTGTCAATTATACACTTGTTTCTTTCCAGGTGCCCCACCACTCTCCTCCTGATGATCTTCTCCATGACCTTGCATACTATACACGTTAGAGATACAGGTCTGTAGTTTAGTGCCTCATGTCTGTCTCCCTTTTTAAAAATTGGGACTACATTTGCCATTTTCCATACCTCAGGGAGTTGCCCAGTTTCAAATGATGTGTTGAAGATCTTTGTTAATGGCTCACACAATATCTCTGCTCCCTCTTTAAGGACCCATGGAGAGATGTTGTCTGGTCCCACCGCCTTTGAGGTGTCAAGTTCGCATAGCAGCTTCTTCACCTCCTCCTTGGTTATATGTACCTCATCCAGCACTTGCTGGTGTGCCCCCTGTTCTGATTTCTTGGAGTCCTACTGGTTTCCACTGTAAATACCTCTTTAAATCTTGTGTTGAGCTCCTGACATACCTCTCGGTCGTTTCTTGTGAATTCCCCATCACCC
>NC_069402.1:82014671-82033663 GCF_026875155.1 Cherax quadricarinatus
TCATTGTGATGTTTTCGTGTTTGGAGGGGCCAATTTATATATATATATATATTTTTTTTTTTTGTTAGCGGGGGTTAAGATCCTAGCTCTAGGATTTTTCTTGATAATGTCCATTTATTTTTGAGGGCGAATTAACATAAACTGCACATTCGTAAAATTCTAATATTTTTTTCCCAAGCTCAATGGAGGCAAGGAAGGAAAACATAACAACAAAGATAAAAAAAATATATATATAAATGAAGACAAAAAGATGTCGAGATTTAACAGGAGAGGTAACAAGAAAATGCAAAAGTACATGAAGTCAGGTAGGTATTTATTTAGCTCATATAAGGAAGACAAGAGAGGAGGAAAACAAGCAGATGTTTGGTTCGTATAAGACAAGAGAGGACGAAGACAAGTAGGCATATGGTTCCATAAGAAAGACAGGGATAAATGCTACTCTCAAATAATAATTAACAGAAATTCAAGCAGCAGCATACAGTGTACATGTCATGAGGTTGAACGTACATGTTGTAAGATTTAACGTATATATCATAAGGTCTTATGTATGTGCCATGAGGCTCAATGAGGACACTAACCTATTAAAACAAGTAAAAAACCAAAAACAAATGCATATCCATGTGAGGAAGAGGCTACTAGCGTTTTCAGTTGGAGCTTAGACTGCCGGATATGCAGGGAGGGAGAGGGCACACCATTTAGAAAAGACCTCTTGGTCATTTAATGAACATTAGCAACGATGTACTTTAAAGAGAGCAACGATCATCATCAAACGATAACAACATAAGGAATGTAACTAGTGTTTTTTTTTTTTTTTAATAAAGAAGAATGTGTGTACTTGTTGGAAAGAGGGAAGTGACGTACTTGGTTCCTTGGTCGGGTAGGAGTCGGTGTTGCCGTCGATATCTGTCTCGTCGCTAAACAGCAGCCAATCTTCATGTGAGGGGCCATCTACTCCAGTGTCACGAGTATGAGGGGTCGGGCAGGGCAAGGATGATGAGAGGAACAGGATTAACGCACGAGAGGCCAAAGAGAGACCGAGAAGAGTAGGATTAGGGCAGGAGAAAGAGAGAAGGTCGAAAGGAATAGGATTAAATGAAGCCAAGGAAACACAGAGGACCAGGATTGAAGAAAAGGGGAGATAGGAAGGGAATTGTTGAGGAGCAGAGTTAACAGAAGACAAGAGGAAATGTAGAGAGGAAGAGGATTAAGGGACGCCGATTGTTAAAAAATAAGGATAACGAGAGGGATGAGAAAGGATGAAGAGCAATAATTGCTCGGGAGGAGAGAAGGGTGGAATATGCGGGTTGGAGTGGATGTTGGGGGAAGTGGGTGACGTTAAATGGGTGTGGGAATGGTATGGTTACCGGAGTCGTGTCAAGGAATGGTGGGTTTGCGGTTGCAAAATTAGGAGTGGTGAAGAGTGGGTGTGCGAGAGATAAGGCCAATATGTGCATATAGGTAGGGTGGAGGGCAGAGTGGGCGAGTGTGGGTGGAGGCAGAGAGGGTGTGTGGAGGTGGAGGAAGAGTGGAGGTGCAGGCATAGTGGAGATGGAGGGAGAAATTATATACGGAAGATATGGGAAAAGGAGTGAACTCTCGGATTACATTACGGAAGAGTGGGTAGTTAAGGGCGGCATGGCGGGGAGGGAGATGTGGGTGTACGGGGTAGGAGTGCAGAGGAAGGAGGAGGAGGGAGGGGGAAGGAGGAGAGAGCCTAGTTAGTGGTGCTAGTTGTGTAGTAGGGAAGGTGGGAGCTAGCCTCCTGACAACAAGTATTTCACCAATTATGAAACCAAATTCTCCACCTCCCTCCCTTCCCCTGTTGACCTGGCCAACAGAGAGAACCCATGACCACGACATGGGCTGGTCCATGGAGGGTGAGGGAAGGGAGCAGGTGTTCCTACATCCTGCCTAGGGCTGTGAAAGCGGCTGCTCACATAAGCTAAAGAACTCTCAGGCTACAACAAGCAATGCAACACTTCCTTCACGGCAAAACACAATGTTTCATCAGATATTTTCTGAAAAAAAAAAGCACACACACTGGGGATCCTCTCCTTCCTGAAATAATATCGGGGAAAGGGGAAGGAAATTAGTCTTCAGTTTACATGCTTATAAGATTTCAAATTAAATTGGTAATATTACATTAACAAATTTATGCTAAAATAATGATTACATTTAAATTTTGTGCACACAAACACACCCGTTAACAAAATAAGTGGCTGGAAAATATAAAATAACATAATTTTGGGGGGACGAAACAGCTTTAGATGTACTATATAATATATACAAAATGTTTCATTCTGTTGGTCAGGTAGGTTAACCATATTTTTTAAAGGAGGTGGACCGTTGAACCAGAGGAAGGTCTCGGTCAGATATGACTAAAGACCCGCGTCAGGAAACACTTGTCCTGTTTCCTGATAAACCTTACCTAACATAACCTGCTGGTCAGGTGGACGAAAACGGCGCCAGGCAGTAAGTTTGGACTCTCAACTTTGTGCTCATGTGCACCTGTCGTGACTGAAGATTCAGTCGTCGCTATAGTTACACCTGGATAAACTAGGTGTGTTTCGGTCGCTGCCCGATTCAAGAAAGATATCCCTGTGTCCAATAGGCCCATCCCCTTCTACATCAATGCACGCAAGATAAACAGTACTGAATGTAGCATAAGTTGGAATGCAGCTAAATATCAGTTGACAGTTTGAAACCAATCCGAAGAAGCATTCAAAAGTTATCAAATGGAAACTAATAACCCGATTTCCAAAATCAATCCAAATTTTTCTCTAAAGAAGAGGAATACTCTAGATATTGCACAGAAATTTAATTTAATAATATTGACAATGCTAAACTTACACTGCCCAAAATCAATACTAAGCTTCCTTTGAGGAAAAAACACAAACACTGAAAGTTTAAAGCTGAGCAGAAGATGCATTCTCGAGTTATCGTACAAAATTCAAGAATTCAAAGTTTTTTTCCTAACTAGGTTAGTAAATCCGTAAATTTACACCTACACAGAATAAACCTGAAAGGTAAGTTCTGTTTCATACGATCCATCAACCATTAAAGATTGAAGCCATTTGACGAGGTACACTCAAAGTTATTTCACAGAAACAATGCCCTGTCATTTTAAAAATATTAGCAAATTGGCACCTACACACTTCAATGGTGTATCCTACTTCCGTGTCAAAAATTTAAAGTCGACCAGAAGAGGCTTTATCAAGATATCGCAAAAAACCACAATCAGTAATAATCCATTAAATACCGACCAGAGAACACCTGCGCATGTCAATAGTTCCCTGAATATTTTTCCATCGTTGTGAGTCACTGCGTTGAAAATGTGAAGCCAGTTAGATAATTTATTCTCAACATATGAATAAAAACCTTGAAGGAAGATCACTATACCTTAGTTGTGTTGAAAACGGTATAAAATACCAACAAGCTGAAGATTAAAACACTTGTACAACAGCTGGATATCTTTTTTGTTGAAACGTTTCGCCTGCACAGTAGGCTTCTTCAGTCAGATACAAAGGGAATAGTGGTGGTGAAATAAAGATGTAATCAGTCCGTCAACCTTGGAGAAAAAGTATTTGAGGTGGTCAGTCCCTTAGCTCTATGAAGCTGAATTCTTCTCCAGGCTAAGGGACTGAACACCTCAAATACTTTTTCTCCAAGATTGATTGACTGATTACATCATCTTTATTTCGTTACTACTGCTCCCTTTGTATCTGACTGAAGAAGTCTACCGTGTAGGCGAAACGTTTCAACAATAAATATGCCCAACTGTTGTATACATGTTCTATACATGTTCAACCATATCTTATGACCGACGCTGGAATAAACCCTTACGGAAATGTTATAGTTAAGAGTTCACTAAACTCACGAAGCTTCTTAAAAAACTATAAAAACGCGTTTTCAATATCTCCCATTTTCTTTTCTCAATTGTACTGTTTCAAATTCTCTACACCTCTTGCTTTAAGAAACTGGAATTTGCATGCCTTTCAGGAGGTAACAGAGTGGACAACTGAGAGGTTGTGGTAAACTTGTTCAATAACAATGCAGTATTTCTAATAGGTAAGACAGATTAGGCATTCACAAATTATCGCATAACCAATATTTCAGTTTTCACAATTTCTTAAGTAAAAATAGTAATCTGGCAGGTATATATATTCTAGCAACAATCCGAAACTTCTAACCAGACTACACCAGTGTTGAAATTTTGAAACCAATCAGAAAAGGCTTTTTCAAATTACTGCACCGAAATTCCGTCTGGGAACTGTCATGCAACTTTTACATGTCGACTGTTGCATGAGCCTTCTCCTGGTTACAGTACATCAGCGTTAAAATTTTGTATCAAGTCCAAGGAGGCATTTTTTATTTATAAACGAAAACTTGGTCATGGACCGGGCCAAGGGGGGCGTTGACCCCCCGGAACAGCCTCCAGATAAGAAAAGTAATTCAGCAATCAATTAAAGATACCATACAGAAGTAACTAGCATAGATGCTACACAGAGCTTACACCATTCCACAACTAACTTACAATATGAAGATATTTCAGTCTGCTAGGAACCATTAGCAAATCACGACTGGGAGGAAACGAGACAAATTAAAAAAAAAAAACAAAAAAAAAACAGAAGAGTTTAGGTGAAGATGATGGGAGACAGACAAACCAAGGAAAGCCAGGCTAATTCTGAAGATGAGAATATTGGACAATGTACTGGGAAAAGGAAGCATTAACAGAAACAAAGCTGGGATTGAGACTCATATTAGAAATGTTGCATATAAGAGCCGATTTCACAAGTCTGTGGAGATTAGGAAACGAATATTTGGCAGAGAATCAGCTTCTAAGATGTCTAGGTCTCTAACAAAACAAAAAAAGAGGGTTATTGTCAATCACACAAGCACAAATCACAAAAATATTTAATAGCAACCCGTTACTGACTTTCGGTCGGTAAATTCCTGCATATCAAATCAATTAAGCTACTAGGACAGAGCCACAGAAATTATTAAAGAACTAAAGAGATATAAGGATTGAATCATTTATTATCTACAGTTTCTACAGTTTTCAACGCTTGCCTAACCAACAGGCATGACCTACTTCCACTTATGGGCTCTGCCCACTTGTGACACCGTCCCCAAACTTCTTCACCTCGCCTGTCTCCAGTATATAACTTTCCATCTTCAGGTATTTACTTTACATTCAGCAAGGCTTAGGAACTGAACACCTGTTAAGGCAAAGAGACTGATCATCACAAACTACCTCACGACTTCCATCGTCTATAATAATTATTCTCTGTAATGAAATGATAAAGCCACTGGTGGGCGAAACGTCCCCACAACAAAGATAGATCCCAAAGTGTTATACAAGTCTCTTCTTCATCAACACGACAAAAGAAGTGATCGGTGTACTACTGAGTTTGATGTAACAAGTAACCGGACCGGACAATATATTACCTTGGATGCTGAAAGCTGAACCACTAAGTGAACCAATATTCCAGTAACAAAGATCTTCAACCAATCTCTCTAAACACTGTGACTGCCAGAAAATGGAAAAAGGCAGATGCGGTTCCCATATATTAAAAAGAGAGACAGACAAAAGACAGTAAATGCAGACCAGTATCTCTTAACAGGCGTGCAACCAAAAGTTCCGGAGAAGACTGTATAAACAAGCATATTGGAACACTTGGAGAGAAATTTATTTGTAGAAAACCAGCACGAATTCAGGGATAAAAAAAAATCCTGTCTTACGAAATTGCTAGTGTTCTGTGAGCCACAGATTAAAAAATGAAAGACAGAGTTCGGCGGATTACATCTTTGGAATGCAACTACTCATTTGACAACGTACCACATCAGAGATTAATCCAGAAATTACAACAAGCAAAGTTAAAAACAGCGTGCTAAAGTGGGTCAGGAATTACCTGAATGACAGAAGGCGAGAATAACAGTAAGGGATGAGATTTCGGAATGGGAGAGAGTAACGAGTGGGGTTCCATAAGGATCAGAATTAGGAACACTACTATTCCTAATATACTAGAACGATCTACCATCAGTATTTGCTGATACTGTAAAACTAATGAGAAGGATACGAACAGAAACAGTGATCAACTCTAGGGAGATGTCAGCAGATTGTAGATAAGATCAATAAAGTGGCTTATAGAGTTTAACCCATACTAATTCAAGGTCGTACGATTTGAAGGCGAGGGCAGACCAGACTAGACACAGTGCAGTATGGTCGGAGAGAAACTGCAAATATCTGAGAGCGAAAAAATATCTGGGAGTAAATATAATGCTAAGCCTATTGCCAGAATTACACACAAACCATATAACGTCGGAGGCATATGTAAGATTAACAAACCTCAGAATAGTATTCAGGAATTTGAACAAAAATTTCTTAAAAAACCTTATATACGATGTATGTCAGGGCAATCATTGAGTACTCGGCCCCAGCATGGAGCCCACACCAAGTCAAGCATGTACAGAAGCTCAAAAACGTCCAAATGTTTGCAACCAGACTAGTACTAGAACTAGGAAGAATGCACGATGAGTAATAATTGAAGGAACTGAACCTGACGACCTTAGAGGAATTGATAGGGAAATATGGATAGACTGAGTTAAAAGGACCATGCTCAAGGGACACAAGTGAAAGCTGAAAACACAGATGAGCCATAGGGATGTAAGGCAGTATTTGTTATTTGTTTAGTTTCAGGCTGGCTGAAAAGTGGAACGACTTGGGTGAAGCAGTGGCGGAAGGCAATCTGAATACACGGCTTAGAGAATAGATATGATAAAGCCCAAGAGGCCAGAAATTAGTGAGGCCAGTCAACGGAAGCAAGGCCAGGCGCCGTCCCTCGACCCTGGCAAACACAACTTTGTGAGTGCACACAGACAGCAGCTGGGAGGCACCTGTTGTAAACTCTTTCATGTGAACAAATTCCCTAACTTTGCCCCAGGAGCGTGGCCTCACAACACTAAATTATGATGTCTTCCACAACACCAGCTGCGCTCCATGTTTATCATTTGAATTCTACTCCCTCTGGAGGCTCCCCCAGTGTTACCCTCTCACCCCCTCTCTTAAATGCAAAGGACTATGATAAGGTAAACTGTTGGAAATTGTCTGGTGGGATTTTTTTAACACATCGGCCGTTTCCCACCAGGCAGGGTGATCCCCCGAAAAAAGAAGAAATCCTTTCATCATCACTCATTCCATCACTATCTTGCCAGAGGCGCGCCGATACTACAGTTCAAAACTGCAACATATAAAACAATGACATGAACCCAACAGTCAACCTCCGTATTTTGGTACGTTGAACAAAGCATTGTTATGATGTAGTAAGGTAATATTACCGTAATGACAGAGTTTTCAAACGGGGTACGCTAAGTACAAGACTTGTAGGGCGCTTTAGACACGATCTGAGAGCACTATGTCAGCATCCAAGACGCTACATCCATCTAATAGATGTAAGAAATACTGCTGGATCGAAGGCAGAAGTTTTCAATCGAAAAAAATAGACTAGTGCCTGCAAACCTGTCAGCTGAATCAGAATTTGGAAGATACAGTACATACTATGCTCAGTAATAATTAAACATGGAGACAGAAACTAGGGAGATTGATTGATCTGTAGTATATTTCGATCGCCTTCTGGGATCCTCTTCAGCAGATCCCAGAAGAGGATCGAAATATACAGATCACTCTCCTGAGTTTCTCTCTCCATGTGGGTTATTATTGAGCACTGACAAGTGTTCGTTACACTTTAGTTATTCATACAGTACATAAGCTGCTGGCAACAACAGCCCCATTGACCAGGAAATCAAAAAGTTAAGTCTGGCCCCTGGAGAATCTAAGTCCCTGGTAATAGCCGTGCTCACTACAACTGTTATTATGGGGGAGCGCTAAACCCGTAGGAATTATACAGCGCCTGTGCGGGGAGGACGGAAGGCATTCAGGAAACTGAAGCACAGATTCAATTCCCTAGATCAAGAGCCCCTCACCAGCGTCAAGGAATCTCCCTTAATTAAGGGGTCATCACTATAACTGTCCAACATATACAATTATTAATGCAATTCTGAGTCGAGAAAGGGACAGTTATTATCTAAGGAACTACTAGAGTTAACACTACGTCATGGTGCTAACAAGACAGTGCTTGCCCCGTGTGCTACTCCTACTGCCAGCTGTCAGTCAGCTACCGGTAACTAAATAAATGATGCCAAGCTTAGTAGTCGTTCCTTCAGATTTATTTCTCTTCACCTGTCTGGATCACATCAGCAGTGACAAGTGTCACTTCATCTGCCTGGATCACATCAGCAGTGACAGGTGTCACTTCACCTGTCTGGATCACATCAGCAGTGACAGGTGTCACTTCACCTGCCTGGATCACATCAGCAGTGACAGGTGTCACTTCACCTGCCTGGATCACATCAGCAGTGACAGGTGTCACTTCACCTGCCTGGATCACATCAACAGTGACAGAATCTATGAAACTATCATCCTGGGTAGCTAAAAAAAAAAAGATAAACGCTGAGAGATAAAAAGTTGAGAGGGATACATTTGAGAAGGTCCTGCCAAACAAATTTCCACAAAACAACCTACTGGACCACACCAGTAAGAGGATCTGTGAAGCAAAAACAAACAAAAAACTCTCAAAACACTGGTTGACCAAATATAGAGAAGGGTAAATTTGAGGAAGATCTGCCTACCATGGGCCAGTAGACATTATCACCTGTTACCACATTATCTTTCTGTAAAGATGATTTGGCAATAAGGATGAGTTTTCAATGTCCCTTAACAGTTTGAAATTCTCTTGTGTCAGTTATTGCTCGTTGAATTATTTTAACGTTGCATGTGTACACTCAAGAGTAGTGTTCAGACTTCTTATGAGAACTCAGTCGGGAGTCGAAATATACAGCACAGAATGTTTTCCACTGCTGTTTCCTTGGCCACTCATGCAACACCTTGCAGCATCGATAAGTGTTCATTACACCTATATTATACATAGTGAAGCGTTTTATGAAATAATTATTTTTTAAATTAAATACATAAATTATCACACTTTCAATCGAAATGCTGCTACGATTGCATTTTATACTTCAAGTAATAACCCTCATATACGTATATATATATTTATATATATATATATATATATATATATATTATATATATATATATATATATATATAATATATATATATATATATATATAATATTATATAATTATAAGTACATCTTAGCCGTTAGAATGATAGGAACACAATTATTAATAAATAAATAATGGGGATGTAGCCCTTTAGTAAGGTGAAGGAGAGCTGAGGAGACCCAGCCAGCTGTAGTGACAGGTCACATACACCACCACCACCACAGGTCAACACGTGTCATAGGTCAACAGTGGTCAGAGGTCAACCTGGCGTGTCAAATGTCGGTGAGCCTCACCCGGCCCCTCGCCCCCTCCTCCTCTCTCTCACCCGATGTTAACTACTACAGTACTACTGTGAAAATCCACACGGTTTTCGAGCCAAAATGTAAATAAACCACACACATAAAACACAATGAGAGTCATCGTGGGGACGAGGTCAGGTGTAGCGTTAATTAAAGACTATGGTATGACACACAAACATAATGGTTAAGCAGTTTTAGACTGGAGACGCCGGGGTCCTGTACACAGCAACATCTTCTGAGAAAAGGGATTCCCAAATATAATGAGCCGCAACGTCATTATGTGTATATATATATATATTATATATATATATATATATTTATATATATATAATATATATATATATATATATATATATATATATATACCACACACACACTGATAAACGGACAAGATCACACATGTGTAAGGTACAAGTCATGACAAAGCTGGCACTAATTGCTACGTAAAATGAGAGAGAACTCTCATTTCTGAGGTGAAGATACATGAGCTGGTGTGTTAGGTCAAACTGAAAGGTGACTTCACGTGTTAGGGAGACACGGGGATGGCCACACATGTTAGATTCAGCAGCAGATGGAACTCCAGTATGAAGTGAGTGTTAGCGATAGCCTTACACACAAGGTCACACTAGCTGTGGTTAGCCTTATTGGGCATTTAGGAACCCCTCCTGCTCAACAGTCACACACACACACACACACACACACACACACACACAAAGGCAAGCATAAATGCGAACACACACACATACGCACACACAACCAAAATCTGGCAGGATCTCACCAACGATGGGAGCTCAGTGCTTGTGGGACGCTTGCAACCACAAGAAAACTCGTTTCCCATAACTAACTCGAATATGCCAATGTTGTCGAGATTAATCGTTTTTCCCGATGTACCTCTAAAGATTTTGAACACATATCATTCCAGGAATAACAGAAGTCCCTTCATCCCGAGAAGGTAGTATAAATAAAACTAGAGGGTATTGGGCGAGTCATGGTTCCAGCGACGGAATGTCGCGAGACGTTAAAATGGGAATCAACAAGCATTGTGCTTCCTGTGTGGAGCAAGTCCCCTTAGGTTCACCCCGGCTCCTGTGCTCCCTTAGTGGGTGGTAATAGTGGTAGTGATGGTGGTGTTGTTGTCAACAAGTGATGAAACTCGCTGTCTTGAGACACTGCCTGGAAGTCACAATGATACACTGTAGACAATGCCTGGAAGCCACCAAGATACACTCTAGACAATGCCTGGAAACCACCAATATACAATGCATATACTGCCTAGAAGACACCGATATACACTGCCTAGAAGGCACCAATATACACTACCTATTAGCCAACAATATACACTACCTAGAAGCCACCAATATACACTACCTAGAAGCCACCAATATACACTGCCTAGAAGCCACTAATATAAAATGCCTAGCAGCCACCAATATACACTGGTCACCAATGTACACTACCTACAAGCCACCAATATACACTGCCTACATGCCACCAATACACACTGCCTACAAGCCATCAATATGCACTGCTTACAAGCCACCAATATACACTGCACACACTGCCCAGGGCCACTGAGCTGCAGAGTCTGGGACTCAGCATGGTTACACTCTTTGGAAACACTAATGGAATCTACTTAGGTGTTCTTTCTGAAACCCAATTACATCCTGGGATCCGATCCCTTTCCTAAACCACATCCTGGGATACGATTCCTTTCCTGAACCACATTCTGGGATCCGATCCCTTTACCGAACCAAATCCTGGGATCTGATCCCTTCCTGAGCCAGATCCTGAATCCGATCCCTTTACCGAACCACATCCTGAGATTCGATCACTTCCCTGAACTACATCTGGGATCTGATCCCTTCCCTGGACCATATCCTAGGGTCTAGCCCCTTCCTGGAACTCCGCTTCCTGGAAATCCACTTCCTGGAACTCCACTTCCTAAACTCCACTTCCTAGAACCCCACTTCCTGTAACTCCACTTCCTGGAAATCCACTTCCTGGAACTCCACTTCCTAAACTCCACTTCCTAGAACCCCACTTCCTGTAAATCCACTTCCTGGAACTCCAGTTTCTGAACTCCAGTTCCTGAACTCCACTTCCTAGAACTCCACTTCCTAGAACCCCACTTCCTGTAACTCCACTTTCTGTATCTCCACTTCCTGGAATTCCAGTTCCTGAACTCCACTTCCTGAACTCCACTTCCTAGAACTCCACTTCCTAGAACTCCATTTCATATAACTCTACATCCTGTAACTCCACTTCCTTGAACTCCACTTCCTGGAACTCCACTTCCTAGAGCTACACTTCCTAGAACTCCACTTCCTGGAACTTCACTTCCTGAAATTCCACTTCCTGGAACGCCACTTCCTGAAACTCCACTTCCTGGAACCTCACTTCCTGAAACTCCACTTCCTGAAACTCCACTTCCTGGAACGTCACTTCCTGAAACTCCACTTCCTGAAACTCCACTTCCTGGAACTCCACTTCCTGGAACTCCACTTTCTGAAACTCCACTTCCTGAAACTCCACTTCCTGAAACTTCACTTCCTGGAACTCCACTTTCTGAAACTCCACTTCCTGGAACTCCACTTCCTGGAATTCCACTTCCTGAAACTCCACTACTTGGAAATTCACTTCCTGAAACTCCACTTTCTGGAACTGAATCACTTCCAGGAACATTACCACTTCCTGAAACGCAGCGTCTTCCTAGAATCCAACCACTTAATGAAACCCAACAATTTCTTGAAACCCCTTCTTGAACCCCACAACCACTTCCTGAACTCCACAACCACTTCCTGAACCCCACAATCACTTCCTGAACCCCACAACCACTTCCTGAACCCCACAATCACCTTACTGAAACTCCGCAAAACCCCTTCCTGAACCCACAATCATTTCCGGAAAACCCCACAATCACTTCCTCAACTGAACCCCACAATCACTTCCTGAACCCCACAATCACTTCCTGGACCCCACAATCGCTTCTTGAACCCCACAATCACTTCCTGAACACCTCAATCATTTCCTGAACCCCCTGATCACTTCCTGAGCCCTCAATCACTTCCTGAACCCCACATCCACTTCCTGAACCCCGACATCTACTTCCTGAACCCCAAACCACTTCCTGAAGTCTCACAATCACTTCCTGACCCCCCACATCCACGTCTCTCGATAGCCCCAAACCCACTTTCCTGGAAGCCTCACAGTACCAGTTCCTGCAACCCCAACATCAACCCCCTGAGCGCCAGAACCACTTTCTCGAAGCCTCAGAACAACTATCCTGCAACCCTCACAGCCACTCCTAAAACCCAAACACTTCTGAAGCCTCAGAACAGTCAATGAACCCCCACATCCACTTCCTGCACACCACACATCCGACCTGTCATGTCCTCTCTTACCCCCCCCCAAAAATATATATCGAGCCCTACGTGTATGCGTTAGTCCTATTATATCTAAACAAAAGCATAAAGTCTGTCAATGAATACTGACAGCTGTTGTTTTGTGCGTAGGCATCAAGACTAATTATCTTTAGACACTGCTGCTACTTAATCTTATAGACGACCCGCCTTGAAGAAATCGATGTTTTAAAGATAGAGGCTTACCAATAATCATCAAGAGAGCTGAATACCATGTGATTAGTCTGGCATTACACTCACGTGCAATGAATCGGGATATTTTACTAAAGAGCAAACAGTTCGCTCTCCAGGTGTCTCTATCAAGACGAACGTTGCGACAATAAATGACCACATTAGTTGAACCTAAGTATTTTTGGGGAATTCCTGCCAACGTTAGTGTAATGACAATGTCATAATTTATTATTATTTATTATTTATTATTATGTATTATTATTATCTATTATTATTATTATTCAGCAACTTAAGAAAGCAAGGTGTGGGTTTAAGGACGTAGCCATTGGTCGAGTCTTAAGTGGTTTTAAGTGGTTTTAGATCAATACAGGGCGACCCAAAAGTCTGCCGACACAAGAACTACTTACTAATATTTGCTCGTTTTTTTCCCATAAGTGCCTAGCGAATACTGCGTCATGCTTCCATGTGGAATCCTATGTAAAGGCGCGTTGAACTTTGCATATGTTGATAAATGGCATTTACCAGCTAAGCTTAAACAGGTGAAAACTTAACTTAACAGACAACTCATCGCCTGCACAGCGCCCCTGCAGACGAGACGTCTCAGGAAGCTGTCAAAACCATCTCACCAACGGCTGCTCAAGAATATAATTTTCTGCTAAGTTTATAAATTACCCCTAGGCGCCGGTGTTTGTCAGCCATATTTCATTCATTGATGGCCCCCCCCCACCCCCCCCCCCCTGCCCCCCCCCCCACCTCAACCTCCCCCGACAAAATACATACATTGTTTGGCTACTCAAATGTCCACAACCTTACTGCCGACTATAGGTTGTATTACAAACTCTACTGCGACTCAAGAACTGCCGCCAGACTCCCCCGTTCTACAAGCAATATTCCATAACATACCTTGCCTTCTTGTACAGTGCAGCTATGCAGTAGTTCTTCACACCTTCGACAGATATCGCCCGTGACTGATAGAAGCTGAAGTCAGTCTCCTTTAGATGTCACGTCTTTCCATCTGTCTAGGAAACGCCACATGGATACACTGATGCTTCACCAAGATTTCGTCTTTATTGTTCACAATGTTATCCACTGAAAGAAGCTGCAAATCACCACTTCTCTTAAGTGTTTATTGTGTTTCATGAGACACTTTGTTCACACTAATGCCACAGATCGTTATTTGTTGGGTTATCTGGCGTCAGTGTCACTCTCAGTAGCAAAAGTAATCCACTGGCAGATTGCCCATCAGCGCCCATGCCGTCAATCCCCCTAGCACAAGAAAAAAGCTGACTATAGCTACTTTTGCCCCTTCCTTGCCACTCCTCGAATGAAGCAAAGACAGAAGTGTTTGATTCTTGCATGCTCTTAAGCCATATGTCAACAATGTACCACTATCTTTAATATGGTAACGAAGTGGGAGCAGGATTTTCCTTAATATGTCTGTTAAAGTAGAGATGTACTGACTGCCCAAGGAGCAATGGTCTGGTTGACCACAAGTCGCACACTCGTACGGCCATTCTGCTTGATCAATTACTAACTGATAGCAGCTAAACAAGACGCTTGCCCCCACTTCTGAGAAGTCTGGCGCCTCTCAGGGCTGAAAGGGCTGAAAGGGGCTGAAGGGCGGCCTGGATATCCCCCCTACCTGCGAGAAATTTCTCCACACTGGAAGGGCGCGCTGAGCGTTCACTGCCAGGTGCATCTATTATCACTTAACTCTAATTTATAATTTTCTCACTCGCACACTGCTGCTTGTCTATTCTTGAACAGCCTTTACAAAAACCCCCCCCCCCCCCCCCCCCCCCCCCCCCCCCCCCCCCCCCCCCCGTCTGTGTGGTGTCTGCGAGAATCACTAATTTTGGCTTTTCAACATTGTGCTAATTCATCTTCTACGGCAATAGTTTATTTATTGTCCGCCTTAATTCACTACACCTCTCTGCTCAAAACATCAACATGTCCTGATGATTCCATTTGCATCCAGTAGATTTATGGTACACAATTTTTTCCAAGTGCGCCATTTAGCGACCCTCGCCCGACCATCAATTGTCAAGAATCACTATGCTCACCTGGTCTTATATGCGACTATGATTTTTCAGCCTGAAACACCACTCCATAGAGCCTGTTTCTCAATGACGGTTGAGATAGTCTTCTCGCAAATTTTTCTCCAACGTTTCAATCCACTTTATTAAGGTGCCCCTCTTTGAATTTACGTCTGACAAGTTGCTCAGGATTCGAATATAGCTAGGATCCTTCTATGAGATTCTTTATCATTCATGGGAGGAAAAGCGTTCGAGCTTCTGACCATGGAAGTAAATGACGTTGCGACTTACACTCTAAATTGTCCAGATATCGTGGCTAACACAAGTCAGCAGGTCGTTGTTGACTCTATTTTCTATTTCAGTCACAACTGTACGGAATTCTTCTAAGCGATTCTTTGACGATGTAAGAGTCTTCCTTTAAACACACGAACCACTTTTACAATGCCGATCATTCTTGTCTAAAATCCAGCGTGCCATGGAGATTAGGAGAGAATGTTATCCCACGACATCTGCGTGATTCGAAGCATCTGTTGTTTACTTCTGAGTTGATCAAAGAATCTTCTGCTTATAGAAAGCAGCACCAGCCCAACAAAGTTGTTGCATTATCTGCAATCATCAAGTCTAGCGGACATGCCCTTCGGCTGCAACCTTCTGATAATATGATAAAGAGTGTCTGCGACACTAGTCAGTGGCCTTACTTCTTAGATTGTACTGCCCTCTAAGTTGTAGCACAAGTGAAGACAAACAGGTGTACAGCCTTGATGAGGACCTTTGTCAACTGTTTGGTTAAAATTATTGGTCCAGCCGTATCATACACCTGATCACCTCAAATTGGAGTGATATCGACAAACTCTTTCAGAGGGATTCATGCGAGGTGAACTGGTTACTGACTACTCGCATATCGTAAGTGACGACAAGTAATACAGTTCCTTGATCTTGCTTTTTCCACACTTTGTCGACCTTGACTGGTATCAGCGAGTAGCGATTCGTCGTATATGACAAAGCGGCTGTCAGTACCCCACCATGTAACACGTTCACTGTGGGTGTTTTGCACAATCAGTTTAGTTTAGCAATAGCCTTCTGTGGGGATCAATATTGGATGTATGGATTCTTTAAGGTCAGATGCAAGAATAAAATATATAAAAAAAAATTAAAGGAAAAAAAAACAAAAACTATGCAATTCTTCCTCGGACATCTGATAATCTTTTCTGAGTCGAAGATTAAAGTCCTATAGAATTAATCATGACAGGTTTTTCTTGACTCTTTCTGTGGGCGATTTTCTCTTGCCTGCCCTTCCAAGAAATTTTATTCTGCTAGAGAAAACATCTTTCTGCGATTAGAACTAATTTCCACCGTATTTAATGGGTTCAAGACATTCATAATCAGGTTTTATTCCTTTAATGAATTTAAAGACAAGAACTGTATACTCTTATGCGTTTACCCAAAGATGAGTATTTTGATCCATCAATGCCTATTTCTGTTGTGGTCTTGCCAGTATTGTACACATTTATTTCTGCCTGTGTTAGCAGACTGGATAATGTGAGCGTTTTTAGCCTGCCATGACGACCAGATTATCTTCCATTAGAGAGCCAGTTCGGTCCGTGACCGAGCCATAATTTATTTTTACCCACAATTTCTTGAGTGACGGACACCAGTGACAACATGTCAAGCTGCTGTTCTCTCTTGGGTAGAGACGTGGAGAAAGGATAATCTCTCTGCCCCATTCTCTTTTATTTCTGCTACTTGCTTCTTGTACATTGACCAACTTACTCTTTATTATTTCTTAACCACTGGCAAGAAAACTGCACTTCATTATCACTCCAGATCACGGTTTTTTCAATAGTGAGATGTATCAAGTACTTTGTTGCAGTAGTCAGCTACTTTTGTACCTACATAGAGTGCCCTGTCTTCAGTTCCAATTGTGGATACTGTTTTCTGACCTTCAATGAGTGCTAACTCCTTGGCCTTTTGAATGTAATTAGTGTACTTCCTTCAAGCATTACTCATGCTAAGCCTACAGCGCCATAACCCATCTGGTTTGACGCATAAATGTAACACAATGTAATGTTTACTTGTTTCCCCTCTTGACCTATTTGTCTGCCGGAAATTTAATTCTTGATGATAGTTGTTTAAAATCCTTGGTATTTTTCATCCAATGCTTGACTATTTTCAGAGGCCAATTTTTCATTCCCATTCCAATTTGAGCTTCCATGCATCTTGCTTAAGCATTTTACCCTTTATGCCGTAATGGTGAGACGAGTCCTAGAGGATCAAAACATTGTGATACCTCTGGACACGTAAACTAGTTTAAGTGAGTATTACTGATGATTTATTGTTTATCCTTTGAGAATCAAGCTATCTTCACTGTGTGCTTCCAATTTAGGACCAGCACATTCGCGTGTAGGCAATCAGGAAGGAAATTTCAGTTTCAACGAAATCTTCTTTGATAAGATTCCCTTAATTGCTTTTGAAATTTGCATCCCCCCCCCCCCCCCCCCCCCTTATTCCACGACCTTTAGCAGCGCCATTTATTTGACTTCTTTCCATCTCCTTGATTAGCTTCCTTCTGCTATAAGGATTTCAAATCCTTCATCTTTATTACAGTACCTTGAAGATTGTCCACATAGAAACTTTTCTACTAGATTTCTTTGAAGGGACTTTCAGATTTACTCTATCAAAATGTGTAATTTTAGAAGTCCAAAATAGCTTCTAGTCAAGAATGGAAGAGGATGTTGCACCAACATAATAGTGATTTGAACGATTAGTTTTCACAGGACTTGAGGATCATAAGATGAATTTTCAGGCCCACAAGAATCGAGTACAATTTCTATTATGTTCTGTAGGTCCTACTCTTATGAATGCTTTGGAAAAATCATCAGCCTGGGTAGAGCATATGGGTTTATGCGAATATTTCATTAAGCACGTCTCCAAGATTCTCAGGTGGAGGGTCCGCGTCATCAGCACAGTAATTTTAAGTAGTGACTTCCATCTTGATTTGCTCCGTGCGCCTACCGACCACATTTTATTCTATCTAGTAGTGAATAGTGGTCTTCAGAATCCTTTTCTGACTTCGCATTGGTGAGGCGAGATTAATGAGAGTCTCTCTCAACTTGTCTTCTGACTATTTCCTATGAATTTATTGCTCAAAATGTTCTTGTAGCATAATTATCATAGACAGTCAGTAGCTATGGATTCTTCTGCAGCTCATGCTAATTTGTGCCTTTCATTGTCCGAAAGCCATGCGATAATTGCCACTAGGCAGATGTGGGTGCGAATTTAATTTCCATTTAGCCGTAACTTAAACCTAATACTGGTCCATCTTTTATATCTGACAGTGTCCAAATATTGGCTATGAGACTCTGAGACTCCTTGATGCAGGCTTGCGTTTATTTACATCAGATACCTTATATCGCATCTAATCGCACAACTTATCAACTGGTTCATCCTCATTTTCTTCCAGTCAATGATTATTATTGCTGTAGGTACATGCATACTGCGCCGTTATGTTTCGTAATTCAGATACATTTTACCACTGAAAGCAATATTCATAGCTTCTTTCCACTTTGAGGAAGTAGAATGCGCCGCGCCCACATATCATGTGGCCTCTGCTGTTTTCAGCCAAGTGATCGAACATGCGTGTATTACTTACTATATTTTGCACAAAACAGTGATTAATCACTTTCCAACGATTAAATCTAATGGACTATTGTGTCCGTCTGCTTATGTCCAGGACAGGCTAACTGTGACCTTAAGCTGCTCTCAGTGCCCTGTACAACTGTTTCCTTTATCCAGTGCGTTCCAAACTTTTTCAGCTGCTTACCCAATTTATCATGCCACGTAAAGCCTAGCTTACCCCTTCACAAATGTTGTTATTACTTGAAGATATATATGGCCTAAACGCTGAACGTATACAAGCCTCGCCATACTATGCTAATCCTAGCA
>NC_069402.1:82034163-82131663 GCF_026875155.1 Cherax quadricarinatus
TTTTTTTTAATTTTTTTCCCTTTTTTTTTTTTTTTTTTTTTTTTTTTTTTTTTTTTTTTTTATTTTTTTTTTTTTTTTTACTTTTAATAACAAGGTTTTTCTAGTTACTTTTTAATTAACAAAGTCTATTTGGTTTATAAGTAAAAAGTCGTGTTATTTTGTCTCTTGTTATTCTGTTAAGTACAAAGTCGATTTTTATTTTGGTGTAACAAAGTCTATTATTATGTAACAATGGTCTAGTTATTTTTTAATTTTTCAAATTGTAGTTTTTGGTTTAAAAATCATTATTTGTAACAAGGGTAGTTTTTTGTACAAGGTCTATTTATTTGTTTTATGTAAAAAAGTCGTGTTATCTGGTGTAGGTCAAGGTGTAGTTCATTTGTGTTTACAGATCGTATTATTATACTAATACCTTATTTAAACGGTAATTTTAAAATTGGAATGTTGGTGACTTTTTGCCTTGTTCCTTTGTGTGTGACATTCATTTTTTGTTTAATAATGGGTTCATTTACTTGGTAATAACAAGTCCCCTATTTGTAAGTTACAAATTTTTTAAATTTTAACCAGTTAGTTTTGTTATCAATCAATTTTGATTCAGGAGTTTTTGTGACTCTTTTATTTGATTCAAGCCTTTATTTTAAGTCAGTGAGTTAATTGGATCCAGCAGAGGTTAACAAGGTTTAATATTGTTTAAAAAGGTGGTTAGGGTTAATTTGGGAGATGGGGGAAAAGGGAGATTTATAAGTTTGTGGTATTAATGTGGGGAGTGAATTGTAAGTGGAAATTTTGGAGTTTTGGAGTGGTAAGGAGGGTATTGGGGGTGGGAATTTTTAGATTGGGGGGGATATGACTGCACATACAATGTATATTATTTAATTTATTTTTTTAAATTTCCTATTATTTATTTTTGCTGTTTTTTGATGAGAAGGGGTTTAACCTGGGGCAAGTTTGATTAAACTTGATTATTGAAGTCCGTCACACTATCAGTTATTGATTTAGTTTTTTTGTTGGGTCCATTGTGAAAAATTTGAATTGAAGGTTGTGAAAGTGAAAAATGTATATTATGGAAGTTATTTGAAGTTTTTATGATTTTTTTTAAAGCTTTTATGGATTTTCCAATTTTTTGAGGTTTATTGGCATTTTTCCAGCCTTTTTTTTTATTTTTTTTAGCAATTTTATTCTTTTTGGTTTATTAAGGATTTTTCCCAGGCTTTTTCTTGGGCCCTTTATTAAGGCTTTCCACTTCTTTTTTGTCCTTTATTAAGTTTTTTCCACTTTCTTTTTGAGGTTTTATTAAGGCATTTTTTCCAGCTTCTTTCTTCCTTTAAAGATTTTTCCAGATTCTTTTTAGTCTTTTATTAAGGCATTTTCCCAGCCTTTTTTCTTGAGGCCTTTATTAAGGCATTTTTCCCAGGCTTCTTTCTTGAGGCCCTTTATTAAGGCATTTTTCCCAGGCCTTTTTTTGGCCTTTTTAAGGTTTTTTCCCGGGCTTCTTTCTTGAGGCCCTTTTATTAGCATTTTTCCAGCCTCCTTTCTTGAGCCTTTATTAGGATTTTCCCATCCTTTTCTTGAGGTCTTTATTAAGGCATTTTTCCAGCCTTTCTTTTTTGAGGCCTTTATTAAGGATTTTTCCCGGGCCCTTTCCTTTCTTGAGTCCTTTATTTAAGGATTATTCCAGCTTCTTTCTTGAGGCCTTTATTGGGGATTTTTCCCAGGCCTTTTCTTAGGTCCTTTTTTTAAGGCTTTTTTCCAGGCTTCTTTTTGAGACCCTTTATTAAGCATTTTTTCCAGGCCTCCTTTTTCTGGGCCCTTTATTAAAGCATTTTTCCCGGCTTTCTTTTCTTAGGCCCTTTTTTTAAGCTTTTTTTTTTTCCAGACCTTCTTTCTTGAGCCTTTATTAAGCTTTTTTCCCAGACCTCCTTTCTTGGGGTCCTTTTTTAAAGGGCATTTTTCTTCAGCCTTCTTTCTTGAGACCTTTTATTAGCTTTTTTTTTTCCCACCTTCTTTCTTGAGGCCCTTTATTTAAGGCTTTTTTTCCCAGGCCTTCATTTTTGTGCCCTTTATTAGCTTTTTTTTCCCAGGCTTTTTTCTTGAGGCCCTTTATTAGGCTTTTTTTCCCAGACCTTCTTTTTTGAGGCCCTTTATTTAAGCTTTTTTTTTTTCCCGGGCCCTTTTTCTTGGCCTTTATTAAGGCTTTTTTTTCCAGACCTTTTTTTTCTTGAGACCCTTTATTAAGGCATTTTTCCCAGCCTTCTTTCTTGAGGTCCTTTATTAAGGCATTTTTTTCGGGCCCTTTTTCTTTTCTTGAGGCCTTTATTAAGCTTTTTCCCAGGCTTTCTTCTTGAGCCTTTTTATTAAGGCTTTTTTTCCAGACCTTCTTTCTTGAGGCCCTTTTTAAGGCATTTTTCCCAGCTTTTTTTTTTGAGGCCCTTTTTTAAAGGCTTTTTCCCAGTGCCTTCTTTCTTTGAGGCCCTTTTTAAGGCTTTTTTCCCGGCCCTTTCCTTTTTTTGAGGCCCTTTATTAGGCATTTTTCCCAGGCCTTTTTTTCTTGAGCCCTTTATTAAGCTTTTTTTTTTCCAGGTTTTTCTTTCTTGAGCCCTTTTTAAGGCATTTTTCCCAGACCTTCTTTTTTTTGAGCCTTTATTAAGCATTTTTTCCAGGCTCCTTTTTTTGAGGCTTTTTTTAAGGATTTTTTTCCCACCTCTTTTTGAGGCCTTTTTATTAAGGCATTTTTTCCAGGCCTTCTTCTTGAGGCCTTTTTTAAGGCTTTTTTTTTAAGCTTCCCGCCCTTCAGACTTTTTCTTAAAGCAATTTCCTAAGACCCTCTTCTTAACGTCTTTTCTTATGGTCCTTTCCTAAGACTCCTTTTCTTAAGGCCTTTTTATGGGGTCTTTCATAAGTCCTTTGTTAGCAGACTTAAAAATCCAAGTTTTGTCGTTCAAGTGGTGACACTCACGTTTCGCGTCTGGGAGATCGGGTTTGACCCTCTGGAAGGAGGATCGAGCCTACAGTGTGTCACACAATTCAATGGATTGATAAGGCATTCATTCGTCCATGTGCACTCGTCTAGTCTGCATATCATGCTACCAACTTCAAAAAAAATCGTAGTTGTGGGTGCTCTCTGTCTCTGTCCGTCTGTCTGTTTGTCTCTCTGTCTGTCTGTTTGTCTCTCTCTCTCTCTCTCTCCACACACAGTAAACCAGGAACGAAAGCTCCAGAAAATGAAGGAGGGCAGAAGAAAGATGGGGCAAAAAAGAAGGGAGGAAAGGCTTACCTCTCGACCTTTAGCAAGACGCTGCTGGCTAGTTCCTCCTTCCTTCCCTCTTTACCTATCCTCTTCCTCCCTCCATACCCCCCCAATCTCAGTAGTACCATACCAGAAACCAGTTACCAGTGTCAGTAGTGACTCACTACCAACCGTCTGTGTGAATCACTTTTTTATTCATGTTACTGCTGACCTTTAGCATGTTTTGAACGCCGCTCACCCCTAGGAATATCTCGTGAGGCAGTCGTAAGGATAGAGAGCAGAGAGGCAGGTCAGGCTGGGCGCTTCCCATATTTCCGTTTTAATTATACCCCAAATTATTGCCTATGTGATATCCTTTACCCAATCCCTTTTACCGAACCCAACGGGACACCAAATCATTCTTACCTATCCCACCTCCACAACTCAGGAAGGGGGAAAAGACGTTGAATTACAAACGTTTAACATCTACCTGGTCGTTAATATCCCAACTCTTATTCCAGCTGCACTTCGATGTGCAAATCTGACACTTCTCAGTCATATCTTGCAATTCTAACAGTCCCAGTCATTCCCCTACAAGTCCCAAATTTCAACCAGGTTGCTATGACTATGAAGCTTTGCGGGCTACTAGCAGCAACACCTGGTTGACCAGGCACGTGGAAAATCTATACTATAAAGACGTTACACCAACTTTGAAAGATGAGGTAACTAGTCCCACTGCCTTTGATAGGCAGTGGGACTGAACACCACTATGTTACTGAACACCAATCAAAGCTTCTTCACTGTCTCCAGTATAAAATTTCTCTCTATTAAATACTAAAAAAAAATGGTCACTGGTTGGGGGGAACGACTTGACGATAAGATACCCGAATGTTACGCATGCGCAATTATGTTAAGAAACTGTGTTTGTAGCAAAGGTGGTAAACCGGTGTTTACAAATTGATGTGTTTGTACCAGTTCGTAAACTGGTGTTTACAAATTGATGTGTTTGAAATAAAGTTAGTAAACTGGTATTTACAAATTGATGTGTTTGTACAGTTGTTAAACTGGTATTTACAAACTGATGTGTTTGTAGCAGTTGTTAAACTGGTTTTTTACAAACTGATGTGTTTGTACAGTTGTTAAACTGGTGTTTACAAACTGATGTGTTTGTGGGAAAACTTATGAACAAATTTTTTTAAAAGTTGATCTTTTGGGGAGAACTTGTGAACTGACATAAGCAAGTTCATCAATTTTGGAAAAAAAAAATCATAAACAAGTCGATCTCCCTTGTAATAAACCCCACTACACTTAGAAGTCCAAAAAATCTATAGAACAGAAAAGTACTTAAATCCGTCTTCCAAAGTCACTTACAACTACAAAATAATAATAATAATAATAATAAAAATGAATTAGATTTTAATAGGCAAAGGCATATATTTTTTTGATGTTAACTTTATCGTCCTCTTTCAAACCCAATAAGCAATACATAAATACAGTTGATAATACGATACCCTTGATACACTATTACGGTAAGGCTCCTGAGTCTTAGTCCTGCAAAAGCAAATATACAAAAATGCAAAACGAAAAAAAATGAGACAAACTACAAAGAGAATGGACTCGATCACCCTCCCTTCACACACAAGAGGAAATCACCAGAGACACCTAGTTCGTTCCTGATCAGCCAGGCTGTGGTGTCGCCAACGCTGGCTGACCAGGCCATCAGTCAGAAGGCCAGGTCTGGGGACGGGCCATGGTTAAGCCAGGGGAAATCCTCTTAAGGTAACCAGATCCAGGAAGCAGCTCCGGAAGACAGGCTGCTGTCACCACCCCCCGCCACTACACTACTACCACCAGTACTACCAACACCACCACTCAGTCACCCCCACAATACCGTGGAAATAATATTGCTCCTCCAGGGTGAAGACTATCGAGGTAGGCGCCTCTGTCAAGTCAGGAGGGTCCACTCTGAAACACAAGGTCGGGGCCACACTCAGAACATACTCTCACTAGATGAAGGAATGGCACTGTGCACTCGGAATGACACTGTGCACTATGGAAGGGACACTGTGCACTACGGAATGACACTGTGCACTTGGAATGACACTGTGCACTATGGAATGACACTGTGCACTATGGAATGACACTGTGCACTATGGAATGACACTGTGCACTATAAAAACGACACTGTGCACAAAATGTAACATGTGTTCAGTAATCTCAATACACCGTACACACGCCTTAAATATTGTACAACACTGTAAAGATGACGGGCAGGCCCAGGCTGACAAGCGGAAATCAAGACGCTGGTAGCAGAGAATCCTTTTGACACGTTTCGCCCGGCTGGGCTTCACCGAGAACAGGGGGAACGAACAAACGAGAACCATAAGGTCAGGCTCGGAGACAGACGGGTCACATTGGAGGTCATGAGATTGTCTAAGACCTCACACGTGACCTCAAGGTGCTCGTTTTGCCTAGCAAGGTGTTCAATTTGTTAATGACTGTGTAGGTAATATATAAATGTTGTCTTTAAAAAGAATTCCCATACCAGTGTCCTCATTCAACTTATTAAAGATATCTTAACTTACTTGTCACACAAAAATTCACAATTATCTGAAGTTCAAAGCACATCTCAGCGTACCAAGCACACATCCCCACAGAGCCCCAAACACATCCCTCATACACATAGAGCCCCAAAAATACTCTACAAAAACATTCCTTCAAGAAAGGTTTTAGAGCACACTTTAAGAGGCTCAAATTACCACTTAAATTATATTAACATACAAAAAATCACTGAGGGGGAAATTCAGGCGGACTTAGAAAACAAACATTACAACCGTGCGTGATGGAACTCTTAAGGAGTACAGCGGTAACATTCACTATCTACCCTCCTTGGCCTCCCTACCTCCCATGAAATGTGCACTTTACATATACGGTGTTTCAAAGAGATGGCCCCAATTTCAAAGCGGACTGCTTTGAAATTAGGTCCATCTATAAATAACAAAAAAAGGCACAATACCGTGACGGGAACGATACACAAATAACCCGCACATAGAAGAGAGGAGCTTTACGACGACGTTTCGGCCCGACTTGGACCATTTACAAAGTCACACTAACGAACAGGATAGAAGGAGGGAGTATATATAGGCAGGAGATGAAAGTGGTAGTAGTGGAGGTAGAAGGTAGTATGGAATGACACTACCTTCCACCTCCACTAGCTTACTACCACTACCACCCCCTGGCCTATATATTCCCCCTCGTTCTCTCCTTTTCGTTAGAGTAAATGATCAAGTCGGACCGAAAAATCGTCGTAAGCTCCTCTCTTCTATGTGCGAGTTATTGTGTATGGGTCCATCTCTTTGAAATTCCATGTATATATGCAAAACAACCACCGGGGGAGTTGAATGATAGCTCTAGGCCTTTCATGCTGCAATCAACACATCATCAGGAGTTGCAATGTTGCAAATGAGGAGGAGGTCCAAGCAAATACGATCATACGCAAAAGCGTTCCCTATGATCGTATTTCGTGGGACACCTTTTTTCAGCAACATTGCAAGCTCCTGATGATGTGTTGATTGCAACACGAAATGCCTAGAGCTATCATTCAACTCCCCGGTGGTTGTTTTGCATATATGTATATATATGTGAATATATATATATAAAATATATAATATTTTTAAATATATATATATATATTATATAATATATATAAAAATTATATTTTATATATATATATATATAATGTGCCGAATTTGTAAAACTGGTCAATTGCAAGAATTTCATTTAAAATTAGTCCTTTCTAAATTTTCTTTAATACTTTAAAACATATTTTTCTATTTATCTAACGTAAAAAATAATAATTTTGTCCCAAAAAGAACCATGAAAAACTTACCAAACCTTTAAATATAGGAAGCACAATTTATGCAATCCAACAAAATTATATTTCAGATAAGTTTACAAAAATTTTAAAATAGTAAAGAAACACAACGAAATATATTTCTTCGTTAGGTTCAGAAAAATTTTTTTGCACATTGCATACAAAAATTTTTTGCTTGCCTTATTCGCAAGTTTTACCTATTCGGCACGATATATATATATATATATATTATTATATATATAAAATATATAATATATATTATATATATAATATATATATATATATATATAAAATTTTAATATATATAATGTGGTCTTCTATAAGGTGAGGTGAACACTCGTTCCTCCGCCAGCTAATCGCGAGAGAAACCCCTTAAGTGCTTCTCGGGGAAAAACACTCTATATAAGACTTTTCGCTGGAACAACGGCGACATAAATGGGTAACTGTGCGAAATGATGAACTAGCGGTGAGACGCAACGCAGTGACGGGAAGACTTGGGAAGAGGGAAAGCAAGGAAGTTTCCCTGTCTTTTCTCGTCCGTAAGTCGATAACCTGGAGGATGGGGGGCGTAGAGGGAATAAAGGGGAGGGCTCTGAAATGCAAGATTACTGCTTACTCTTTCAAAAATATTAAGAATAACATCTATTATTTAAAACTAGGAAAAGGGTTTTATGAAAGCTGAAATGTCCTCCTGCCTTACAATTTTTTTCCAGAAGTATCAACACGCAAGGCAAGAATAGGGGGCTCTGGAAAGCAAAGCTCTTCCCTGTGCTTAAAAAGTCTTCAAGCGTGTCTTCCAACATTAAAAGTGGATTGAAAAAAAAGAGGCTCTGAAATCCCAAAAATCCTCCCTACAATTTCAAAAAAAAAAAAAGATCTTCAGGTGTAACTTAAATCAACGAAACAATTTATTCAAATTTTGCAATATAAAAACAGATAGGAGGTGACACGAGGGTAATTATCATTTGGGGTAATTGGAAAACAGCGAGGTTCAAACAACACACAGCGGGGTGTTTCGTCCCTTAAATTTTGTGTTGAACCCACAAGGTGCGACTCAAACACACAGATACAGAAACAATATAACGAGGACAATAGCAATGAAAAATGGAATGAAATGGCAAATATCGACTTAAAAACACAACACACACACACAACACACACACAAAACACACACACACACAAAAATATATATATATATAATATATTATATATAATATATATATTTAAAAAAATATATATATATATATATAATGGACAAAACGATGATAAAACTAAAATATAAATTAAAGAAGGAAAATCGTAGTAAATATGATGAAATAACAGAGAGTATATTAACAAGTTGAGTGTCTGAGGTGAGCGAGTGTTTGATACCAGCTCAAGAAGACACTCAGAAGCACAGTGTGTACAAAACAAAGCTCTACCCCAACCGTCAACACCAACCAACACACTCAACAGAGAACACAACACTACAATGAAACAAAGGTTATGGGAAATCACTTCTGAAATACAGGTGAAACGTGAAAAAATTCGTGAAACACAGCTGAAATCACTAAGTGAAACACAAGGAAATCACTGGTGAAATCAGGTTTAGCTCTGAAAGACAAACACCTCATTAGGTGGGTTAAACACTTAGCAAGTTCGTGCCCCACCATTAACAAGTACACACGATTTAAACAGGTAAGTGTACTAATATATCACTCCGCCATGTACTGACCTCCCTCAAAGAAAGTACTAACTCGCCCCTAAAGAAGAAATACAGGTTCACGCAAAGCTTTCACTGTGACTACACCTATGTCGAGATTAATTTAAATCAATACAACGATATAAGAACACGTTTATATATAAAGAATATAAGGTGTGACCAGATGAGTGGGGTGAAGGAGAATCATGTGCAGGCAGGTGGGTTAGGTTAGGTAACGTTTGTGAGGAAAAGAGACAAGTGTTTGGGTAGAGTGGGTATGTAAGTAGCAAAGCTTACAGGGAAACCTAGTGGCTAGTGCAGGGATGTACACAGCTATGCAGCATGTATACCTGGAGTTTACCTGGAGAGAGTTCCGGGGTCAACGCCCCCGCGGCCCGGTCTGTTACCAGGCCTCCTGGTGGATCAGAGCCTGATCAACCAGGTTGTTGCTGCTGGGTGCACGCAAACCAAAAGTACGAACCACAGCCGGCTGTCAGGAACCCACTTTAGGTGCTTGTCCAGTGCCAGCTTGAAGACGCCAGGGGTCTGTTGGTAATCCCCCCTTTTGTATGTTTGGGGGGCAGTTGAACAGTCTCGGCCCCTGACTTATTGTTGGTCTCTTAAAGTCTAGGACACCCCTGCTTTTCATTGGGAGGTTTGCCTCGCTGCCAAGTTTTTGGGTTTCGTAGCGGTGATTTTCGTGTGCAGTTCGGGACTATCCCTCTAGATTTTCCAGGGGGTTAAATCATGTATCTCCTCCTGCCTGCGTTCCAGGGGAAACAGGTTTAGGAAACCCCAAGCGCCCATAATTGAGGTGTTTTTTTTTCCCCGTTATGCCGCCCTGAAGGGTTTTTTAATTTTTTTAGGTAGCAATTTCACCTGCCTTGAAAGGTGCTGTTAGTGTGCGCATATTTCCCCCAGATGAACAATGCCTGAACAGAGGTCATCATGGCTTCCTCCTATTTGAAGGTTCCCATTATCCCCTTCATTTTTCTAGCAGTACGATTTAACAATGTTATGGGCCTTGAAATTTAGATCCCCCCGCATGCACTCCCATTTTTGCGTTGGTGTTTCCTCTATTTTGTGGCCCGAAATTTGTTTTTTTGCTCTGTGAAAGATTTTTTTCCTCGTGTTTTACCAACGAGTAATTGAAATTTCATCGTTTAACTTCATATTGTTTTTTTGCAGCCCACTGAAAATTGGTTGATTCCCCTGGAGCCTTGCAGGTCTGCAAAGGGAAAACACTGTCATGCAGATTCGGGGTCATCTGCAAAGGGGAAACACGGGCTGTGGCGACATCCCCGTCTATTCCCATTGGTGAGGGGCAAATGGGGGCGAGTACTTTCCTTGTGGAAAAGCTTTTCACCGTGCTGCCTCGGACTTTTTCTGTTTGACGATACTCTCTGTGTTTGTTAAATGCCTATTACCCATGGTCAAAAACTTGTCGAAGGCTTTTTCAAAGTCTGTAATATTACATCTGCTTCTTTTTTCTTCTAGTGCACTAGGACCTTTTCGTAGGGGATCCCAAAAGTTGAGACAGACAGGACGACCCGTTCAAACCCCTGTTGCCCTGGGTTGTTAACTGATGGGTTTTCTAGATGGGGTTTTGACTTGCTTCTTAGGACCCTTCTATGCAACATGTACACCAGCAGTGCAGCATGATACTGTCATTTCAACGTACACCATTTTTATGGAGGTTTGATTGGCTAATATTGTTTTCGTAGTTTTGTAAAGGGGGGGGAAAAAGGGTCTGAAAGGGTCTGTGTGGCGATATTCCGTTTTTCAGATTAAAAGAGGCTTTTCTGAAGTCGTCGTCACCCTGGAGGCAGAGGATTTTTTTTTTTTTTTTTTTTTTTTTTTTTTTTTTGCTCTGTATTTTTAGGTTTAAAAGTGGGAAAAACCCTTAAATTGTGAGTAGGAATGGGGCAACCCCTATCCCAAATGTCACAGTCTTTGTTTCCTTCCATTTTTCCAAAATAGAAAAAAAAAGATCCCCAAAAAATTTTTTTTACCTGAAGAAAACATGACTGAGACGACCCTTTCTAATAAAAGGGTAAAACCAGACATCGCCACATAAGTACCACCGATTGAACGCAGCGGTCAGAATGACAGCAGGCACTAGTACCAAAAAGCTTGTTGTAAGCACGACAAACTAAGTAGGCAAAGCCCTTCCCAAAACCCAGACCGGGTCCAAAACCCTCAATATCGCGTGGACACGAAAAAACAACAAGCAGGTGTTTTTCACAGGGACAACTGGCAGGGTGCCAAAATGGGGTGAAAATCCCAGGGTTTTTTGGGAAAGGGGGTTACCCATCACCCTAAGCAACACTGAAAAAAAAAATTCCTTGGCTAAACTTTGGGACACAATACAGAGAACAAAAAATCCACCGGGCAACGCTTTTACACCTCACTGCCGGGTTTTATATGGGGTGTTCTTATATTTTCCTACTGACCACTAAAGCTCTCATAACGAGAACCCCACTCGAAAGCTTCTCCGCACCTCTGTTCTTTCTTATAATTTTGGGTAGAAGCTTGTATTATCTCTTCATACCTACTAACACCTACCTAATAAAAGTCTAATTTAACCTTTGAATCAAAATAAAACTATTCATTTTCACCAAGACCGGAACCATTCCCCAAACCCAAAATTTTCATAAATTTAAAACGAACAAAATAACACAGGAAAATAACTGAAAAAACCCATGTGGTTTTTAATGGTGAAACGGGGTTTCAATGTTATGCCCAAATCTTTAACATAACGGGAAAATTGTGCGAGGAATGTGGCGTGTGCGCGTGAGAGAGGCAGGCACCCGGGCCTACATGTGCCCGGGGTGGTGGGGAAATTGTAATTAAGGCGCCCTGTCAGCATCCACGCCAGAGTTTTCTAGCTACGGGCCCGGGGGTTTTAGTAGGGGCGAGCAAGTATCTGGGGGAGGCACGATCATAGTTGTGAATTTTTCACTATCTTTTCACTTTTTTTTAATCTTTTTTCACCACGTGTACTTTTTCCCTTTAGCAATGACAAAAACGGGGCGTACAAAAAGAAACAAACCCACAAGATGAAATTAAGACACTGTGCAAAACTGGGGGTTCTTTATTGTAGACTTTTCGCCATCCAGGGCTTTATCAAAACAAATTTCCCCGGGCATAACTTGAATTCGAGGGAAAGTACTAACCCTTCACGCACGACAAAATTACTACAACTAACCCCTCTCTTTGGGGAGGACCTACTTCCACTGGGAAACCCGCTACCAGTGATATGCCCTCGTCTGCTACCCGTCCCATTTCCCCCTGATGTTTAGTATGTAAAGGTCACAACTCGCTTTTGCTCAGAATCTCCAAGACTTTCGGGGCTCTTCGCCCTACCCTAGGGTTTAGGGACGATTACCCCATCTTTTTGTACTAGTTCATCTTCAAGTTTTTTTTTCCCGGAATTTGATTGATAAACCCCTGGTGGCGAAACGTCTACAATAAAAAAACCAGTTTTGCAATGTTCTTAATTTTTAAAAAAGGTGTCCACAAAATCGCAGAAAACTTCTGGGTAAACCTACAAACTCAGGTTAGGAATCACTATTTAAATATTTGGGTTAAAGGAAGCCCGAGCTTAATGGCCCCGGGCTTTTAGGGGAGGCTCTATCCAAACCCCCCAATCAATACCACAGCCCCGACCAATACCAAAGATACCAACCGGTCATTTGCTGTGTGGCCGCTTTTGTGACACTTTTCTGAAATGTACAAAAGCACACACCACTGTAAAATGTTTCTCCTGATCATGCCAAAATTTAAGGGGGTGCCACCTGGTAGACTCGGACCCAAACGGGAGAGCAAAAAACTCAATGAAGACGGGAGAAGACAGGGGACACGGAGGACATGAATACTGCAAAAAAAGATACCCTTTTGACCTTGACCTCTCCGTGACCCCTGTGACCCCGACCCTCCGGAAACCCTGTGACCTTACCTCCTGATTCCTTTCACTTCTCGAATTCCTTTGACCTTGCCTCTTCGTACCCCTGGACCTTGACCCCTCTATTTTCTGTGGCCTTAAAAATCTTTGTGACTTCTGGGCCTTGACGCCTGTGACTTTTGTTTGGGCCCTTTACCTCTCCGGTCTCGTGTACCTTGACCTCTCCGTGAAACCTGTGACCGACCTCTCCGGTTTTTCACGTGACCTTGACCCTCCGTGATTCTTTTACCTTGGCCCCCCGTGACCCTGTGACCTTGACGCTCCCATACTTCGTGGCCCCGACTCCGTACTTGTTGCCCTTTACCTCTCTGTGACTTCTGTGGCCTTTACCTCCTTTTTTGACTCTGTGGCCTTGACCCCTCTATTATTTCTGTAACCCCGAGCTCCGTGTTTCACTTGACTTTTTCCTCTCGTAACCCCACCCTTTGGGCCCAAAATTTACTATGGCTTACTACTTTATCTTTGACACATTAACCTTTTAATCACCAATAACAAAGACTACCGCAGGGGAAAAAAACAAGTCCCCGACAACATTACCGCAGAGTTTTTAAATTTTTTCTACCAGTTGATAGCGTTTTCCTTTTAAAAACTATTAACACACCCAACACACAAACCCCCACCACACAAAACACACACACAACACACACACACACCCCACACACAGCAAAGAAGCGGAGCCAGGAGCTAAAGAATCGACCCCCCAACAACAAATGGGGAAACACACACCCACACACACACACACAACCCCCAAAACAACCCCCCACACAACCCACACACACACACCACACACACACACACACCACACACACACACACCACCACAAAACCCACACCAACACCAGCAGGGCCGACAACCCAACAACAAACAAAAAACAAAACCCAACAACCACAGCAAACACAACCCAAACCAAAAAAACAAAACACCACCACTCCAACGCACGACCCCAAACCCCAAAACCCCAACCCCACAACCCAAACAAAAACCGACACAAAAAAACACAACCCCACACCAACACCCCCAGAGACGCACCAAACCCAACCAACCCCACAAAAAACCCAAAAACCCCCCCCAAACAACAAACACCCAACAAAGACCAGAAAAAAAACAACCACACACAAAACAAAAAAAACCCCAAAAAACAGACAAAAAAAACAAAACCAAAACAAAACAGAGACCAGGAAAGCCAAAAAACACAAACAAACACAAAACACAAAAAACAACCACAAGCCAAAAAAAAAAAAAACAAACAACCAACAAAACCCAAAACAGAACGAAAACCCACGCCCAAAACCAACACAAAACCCAACCACCACCCCACCCAACCAGAGACAACAAAAAACAAACAACAAAACAAAACAACCAACGCCCAGCACGACGAACAAAAAAAAACAAAAAAAAAACCAAAACAACACACCACCACCAAACCACACAACCCCAAACCGCACGCCGCCCCCCAAACAAACCACCCAAAACCAACAACACCCCAAAAAAGAGACAAAACACAACCCAAACCAAACACCCAAAAAAAAGAGACAACCAAAAAACCCCCAAAACCCCAAAAACCAACCAACCCCAAAACAAACCCCAAACAAACCCCCCAACACCAACAAAAAAAAAACCACACAACAAAACCCACACAACCACACCCAAACCACACCAACAAACAAACCAACAACCAGCCACAAACCAACACAAACCCAACAAACCCAAAAAAAACCCGACTTGGGCCACGAAAAAAAAATTTTAAAAGTTAAAAATTTTTGGGGGGTTTTTAAAATTTTATGAGGGAAAAAAGGGACAAATTGTTTGGACCTGAATGTTGGTTTTGAGTCCCTTCCCCGGTTTTTCCCCCCAAAGAAGGGCAAATTTTTTGGGTTTGAAAATTTTTCTGGGGGAGCTTAATTACACCCAGTTAAAATATTAACTAAAAAATCGCAAAAAAAAAAATCATCTTTTAAAAAATTTTAAACAAGGCCTTTAAAACAAAAATTTAATTCTTTTTTAGACGGGAAAAAACCTTTCCTTTAAAGAACCCGTCCTTTCGGTTCCCCTTTAAATTAAAAAAACCCACGGAAAATCAAAGCCCCGATTGAAACTTTGATTGTGTTGAATTTGGTTCCCAGTTCCAGATTTTTTTCTTTTTCCGGGTGAAAATTTTTTTTTTGAAAATCATTTGGGGTCCACCCAGACTTTTTAATTTTTTGTACCCCAAAATGTTTCCCCTACAAACATGTTCCAGAAGGTTAAAAAACTTAAGGTTTTAGTATAGTGAGAAAAGGGGTTTAAGCCCGGGCCCGAATTTCCCTGGTCAACTTACCCCAGGTACACTACCCCCAGTAGGGGCTTTGATTTTAAAACCAATTGACCCCGGGGGTCATTTAAAGCAGTCTTGCAAGGGAAAAAAAAAAACAAAAAACATTAAGGTAAAATTTTTTGAAAAAATAAAAAAAAAAGGGACTAGGGGAAAAAATTTGAAACAAAAGAAACCAGAAGAAACAACAAAAAACTTACACAACCAAAAAAACACACACTAAAAAAAAATCACATTAAATCCCAGTCCAAAGAACTTCTAAATAACCCCGAGATAAACTTAATTCAAAACCCAGCAAAATTTAAAACCAAATAGTGAACAGAAAATCACTTGTGACAAAGGGGGGTTTGTCAGGAAGAAACCTTTTGGTGTTTTTACTGCAATCGCTCCAAAGGCAACAGATGAGGAAGGTCAAAAACACACCCCCATTTAATATTTCCCTAAGACAACGTCCCCTGTTCCAAAAACAGTTTCCGATAGGCTTAAATCTGTGAGAAAGTCGAATACGAAAACCGTTTAAGAACCCCCCAAAGGTTAATTAAAACCAATGGTGGGAAAAACTGGACAATTTGTGGTTTTTGGAAGTTGTAGGAAATAAAAAAGTGTCAGAATTAGTGTAGGGGGTACCCAGAACCTAGGCCTAGGGCTGACCTTCACAGCCGAGGTTTTGGGGGAATTTTTCGGTTACCCCCGGCCCACTTGGTATTACCCCTCGGGGGTTTTAACCTGATATAACCTTTTTAGTCCTCTTGGATACACCGATACACGGGCCCTCTGGGAACCACTTGGTTTCATCCTGGGTAACACGGTCCTTTGGAAATTCCCTTGGTATTCACCGGATGACACTTTGGCCCTGAATTATTTGGTTTTAACTTGGTATACACCTCTTCTTTCATTTGGTTTCTCTTGGCAATCTTGTTTCCTCTGGGTTTTCATCGGTTTTAAACCCCTGGGATTTCATGTTATAACATTTAAAAGAGGTTCAGGTTCAGTATTAATTCAACTTCTAAAAAAATGGCTTTTAGTGTTGGGGCAAAACCCAAAAACTTAATTGAAAAGGAAACAATTTCACCTCTCGAAACTTTTAAGTGTGGACATTTACCAATTTAAACTGCTAAAACGTTACAGGTCTCTGTCTCCTAATTTAAGGTTTAAATTCCATCCGTCATTTCCGTTTAAAACCCCCCCATTTGAGGTGTGGTAACCTCAAATTCCCCAAATTTTCCCCTTGTGTCCCCAAAAAGTTGCAATTTTTTTTGCCAAAAAAAATTTCAATCCAAACAAAAACTTTCTGGAAATTAAAAAAACCAATCGCCCGAACTGTTAAGCAGTTTGGTGATGTGCTAGGTCCCTAAATTTGTTGGGAAAGGAAAGAACGTACCAAATTTCCCCGGGTTTTTTAAACATGTTTGGCTGAAATCCGCAGACATTTTATGGAACAAGAAACATTACGTCCGGGAAAAAAGGGGCCTTTTCACCGGCTCCCCCCAACAAAACCCGAACGGTACCTTTGGTGGGAGGGATCTGGAACACGTGAGTTTCTGCCAAATTAACAAGGGTTCACTTCCACTTAATCAAAAAAATTCTTCCTTTTTTGTTTCTGTGAATAAAAGACAGCAGGGTCTGTTGGTAATCCCCCTTAGATGCTGGAGGCAGTTAACAGGTCCGCGGGCCCCCTGACACTTTATTGAATGGTCTCTTAACGTGCTATACACCCCTGCTTGTCATTGGGAGGATGTTGCCTCGTCTGTCCAAGTCCTTTTGTGCTTTCGTAGCGATGATTTTCGAGTGCAAGATCGTACATTATTCCCTCTGTATTTCCAGGTGTATATAATCATGTTCATCTCTCCAGCTCTGCGTTTCCAGGATACAGGTTTAGGAACCTCCACGCTCCCATTAATTGAGTGTTTTAATCTTCCGTTATGCTGCCCCGAAAGGTTCTCTTACATTGTCAAGAGTCAGCAATTTCACCTGCCTTGAAAGTGCTGTTAGTGTGCAGCTATATTCCAGCCTAGATAGAACAAATGACCTAATCAAGTGTCATCATGGGCTTGCTCCAAATTTTTGAAGGTTCTCAATAGCCATTCCAGTCATTTTTCTAGCCTATTACGATTGATACAATTTATATGGTTCTTGTAGGTGAGATCCTCCGACATGATCACTCCCAGGTCTTTGACGTTGGTGTTTCGCTCTATTGTGGCCAGATTTGTAGTTTTGTGCCTGATGAGATTTAATTTCCTCGTGTTACCAATCTAGTAATTAAAGTTCTCATCGTTGAACTTCATATTGTTTGCTGCAGCCCACTGAAAGATTTGGTTGAAGTCCGCCTGACCTTGTCAGTGTCTGCAAAGGAAGACACTGTCATGCCGATTCGGGTGTCATCTGCAAAGGAAGCACGGTGCCTGTGCTGACATCCTTGTCTATGTCCTATATGAGATGAGGAACAAGATTGAGCGAGTACTGGGCCTTGTGGAACAGAGCTTTTCCACCGTAGCTGCCTCGGACTTTATTCTGGTTGACGACTACCTCTGTGTTTCTGTTAGTGCGCTAAAAACGCATGGTCACACTTGTCGAAGGACTTTGCAAGTCCTGTAGATATGACATCTTGCATCTTTTTGTCTTCTAGTTGCCATGCAAGGACGCTTGTCGTAGTGATCCAATAGTTGAGGGACAGACAGGAGCGACCTTTACTAAACCATGTTCCCGGTTGTGTAGACTGATGGGTTTTGCTAGATGGTTCATTTGAATCTTGCCTCTTAGACCCTGTCTATTGCAACATGTACACCACTAGTTGAAGCTTGTATACTGTCATTTCCGACATGTACACCCATACATATATGGATGCATTGGATTGCTTGAATATATGGTTGTCTGTAAATGGTGTATTAGGGGAGTATAGGACTCTGAAGGGTCTGTGTGGCGATATTCACTGCTCACAAGATTAAAAACGAGTGCTTCTCTGGAAGTCGTCGTCCCCCTGACATAGTGCAGAGGATTCTTGTTTTGTTGTTTTTTTTTTTTTTTTTTTTTTCTCTGAATTGGTAGGCGATGAAAAAAGTTGTGAAGGAACTCTTAGAATAGTAGTATGAATGTACGAACCGCTATCAACAGACTTCGTCACAGCGTCGCTTGTTTCGCTTCCTCACTTTAAGTCCATATGTAGTATTGAAAACAGATCCCAATAGAATGCTTTTTACTCTCGAAGAAACAATGACTGAGACAGACGCCCTTGTCTATATTACAGGTAAAGCAACAGACATCGCCACATAAGTAACCACCAGGATGGAGATGGCCAGCGGTCAGAAGACAGCAGCGCAACTAGTAAACACCATTTCTTTGTGTGGTAAGCAACACAACTAAGTAGGCAAAGCCATTCCCATAACCCTAGCACCAGGATCCAATATCCATCAATATGTCCGTAGGACACGCAAAATCAACAATGCAGGTGTTCTTCACAGGGACAAACATGGCAGGATGCCAGAGAATGGGATGAAACTCCGAGGTTTGTTTGGAAGGGGCATTACCCATCACCCTAAGCAACACTGAACAGAACTTAGAAATTCAGCTTGGCTAAACCTGTGGCACACAATACTAGAGAAACAGAAACTCCACCGGTCAACGCTTCACACCTCACCTGCCGGTTGTATATATGGGCGTGTTCTTATATTCTTCCTACTGACTCACTAAAGCTCTACATAACGAGAAGCCACACTACGAAAAGCTTGCTCCGCACCTCTGTTCTTTCTTCATAATTTAGGGTAGTATGCCTTGATATTCATCTCATTCATACCTACTAACACTCGTACCTAATAAATGTACTAATTTATACCTATTGAATCAAAATAAAACTATTCACTTTACACCAAGACTCGTGAACCATTCCAAACCATAATTTGCATACATTAAAGCGAACAAAATATGCATCATGGAAGATAGACTGAAAGACCCATGTGGGTCTTTTAATGGTGAAACAGGCATGTTGCTCAACTGTACTCGCCTAACTCATGATACATAACGTGTAAAATTGTGCGAGGAATGTGTGTGCGTGTGCAGCCGTGAGAGAGGCGAGGCACGCCGGGCCTACATGATGCCAGGGATGGCTGGGGATGGGATCTGTAATTAAGGCTGCCGTGTGCAGCATCCACGCCAGAGTTTTCTAGCTACTGGCCGGGGTTATTACGTAGGGGCGAGCAAGCTATCTGGTGTAGGCACGTATCACTAGTTGTGCACATTATCATCTATCTCTTTCACTTTGTTTCAATCTTTTGTTCACACACGTGTACTTTCCTATGAGCAATGACGATAAAAACAGGTGTCGTACAAGAATGATATACAATACCGACAAGATGAAATTAAGACACATGTGCAACATCTGGGTATCTTTATTGTAGACGTTTCGCCATCCAGTGGCTTTATCAATACAAATTCCAGGACATAACTTGAATTCTGAGGACATGTACATAACCTTCACGACTACGACAACTACTACTACAACTAACCCATCTCTTTGGGTAGGACCTACTTCCACTGGGGAATCCCGCCTACCAGTGACTATGCCCTCGTCTGCTACCCGTCCCATTTCCACCTGATGTTAGTATGTAAGCGTCAGGCAACTCGCTTCTGCTTCAGAATCTCCAAGACTACGGTGCTCTTCGCGCCTACTCCTAGGTTGAGGGACTGATTACCTCATCTTCTGTACATAGTTCTATCTTCAAGTTATGTCCTGGAATTTGTATTGATAAAGCCACTGGATGGCGAAACGTCTACAATAAAGATACCCAGATGTTGCACATGTGTCTTAATTTCAAAACAGGTGTCCACAAAAATCGCTAGAAAATCTTCTGGGGTAATACCTACAGATCTCAGGGTTAGGAATCCAGCTATTTAAATATTTGGTTAAAGGAAGCCTGAGCTTAATGGGCCCCGGTCTTTCTAGGAGAGGCTGCTATCAACCACCCAGCATCAATACATCACAGCCACGTAGCCAGAGTACCAACGATACCAGACGCGAGTCATTTGCTGTGTGGCCGACTTTAGTGACACTTACTGAAGTGTACAACAGCACACACCACTGTAACTGTTTCTCCTGATCAGCTGCCAATTAAGGAGTGCCACCTGGTAGACTCGGAGCCAATCAGGGAGAGCCAAATAACGTCAATGGAAGACGGGAGAAGACAGGAGACACGGAGGACACTGAGAGTACTGCAGAACACAAGATACCCTTATGACCTTGACCTCTCCGTGACCCCTGTGACCCTGACCTCTCCGTGACCCCTGTGACCTTGACCTCCGTGATTCCTTTCACTTCTCCGAGATTCCTTTGACCTTGGCCTCTTCGTGACCCCTGTGACCTTGACCGCTCTATGATTTCTGTGGCCTTAACATCTTTGTGACTTCTGTGGCCTTGACGTCTGTGACTTCTGTGGCCTTGACCTCTCCGTGTCTCGTGTGACCTTGACCTCTCCGTGTATCCTGTGACCTTGACCTCTCCGTGTTCTCACGTGACCTTGACCTCTCCGTGATTCCTTTGACCTTGGCCCCTCCGTGACCCCTGTGACCTTGATCGCTCTATGACTTCTGTGGCCTCGACCTCTCTGTGACTTCTGTTGCCTTGACCTCTCTGTGACTTCTGTGGCCTTGACCTCTCTGTGACTTCTGTGGCCTTGACCGCTCTATGATTTCTGTAACCCTGACGTCTCCGTGTTCTCACATGTGACTTTGACCTCTCCGTAACCCCTACCACTTTGGCCTAACTCTTACTATGGCTTACTAGCTTTATCTTTGACACATTAACCTTGAATCACCACCATAACAATGACTCACGCTGCAGGAAACAACAATGTCCTGACAACATTACTCGCAGAGTTATTAATGTTTATCTTACACAGATTGATAGCGTTTTCCTTTTAAAAGCTATTAACACACACACACACACACACACACACACACACACACACACACACACACACACACACACACACACACACACACAGCAAAGAAGCGGAGCCAGGAGCTACGAATCGACCCTTGCAAACAACAAATAGGTGAATACACAACACACACACACACACACACACACACACACACACACACACAACACGCACAACGCACACACACACACACCACACACACACACACACACACACACACACACACACACAACACACGACACGCGACACGTCACACACACACACAGCATCCCACACACATCAAAACAACACGATGCAACGCAACACCACAGCACACCAACATCACACACTACAGGGTCACAACACAACACACACACCACCACACAAACACACGGAGACAACACACACAGCACATCACCCACAGCACACACACAACCAACAACACACGCACAGCAAGGCGCACTAGCACAACACACACAACACACACACAACACAACATCACAGAACGTCAGGACACCACGAACACCGACACAGGCACACACAACACAACACACACACACACACACACACACACCACGCACCACGCACCGACACACACAAACACACACAGCACGACGAGCACACACCACACACACACACAATCACCACAACGCACCAAGCACATCACAACGACACACATACAGGACACATCACACCCACGACAACACGCACGCAGCACGACGCACAAGCAGACAACAACACACAACACACACACACACCACAACTGCAGGGACACAACTACCACACGGCCGCAACAACACACACACGACATTCACAATGCACACCACCGCAACCACACCGGACACCACGTGACACGCCTAACAACACAAACACCACAGGGAGCTAACACTCACCACAGAGTATCAACATGACAACACAGCCGACGTATGCAGCCACACCCATACACAACACACACACACGACACAACACACCACACGCCCGGACACCAACCCAACACCTCAACAAGCGCCAGACACACACACACACACCCACACACCTACAACACACACGACTACACACACACCGACGTACCACACCACTCACGAACACACACACACACACACACACAGGAAAAACACCAGACTTGTCACACGATACAGAACAAAATTAAAATGTTACAAAATATGGTGAGAAACGTTTTCAAGATTTATCGAGGACATTTTCACCTTACTCGTATCGAAATTGTCTCGACTCTGGAACTGCTTCCGGTATATGACCGTCTTCGCAGCCTGGTCTTCCTCCTGGCATTATGGGTCAAGATTTTTGGTGGTTGCCGCCTGAAAGGTGATCTGGGCGGAGCTTATTACACCCCAGTTAGAAGTATTATGATCATAATCACAGACTCGCTAAACCTGTAAAGTCATCTTAGTTATAGGAATGTTGGAATGTTGAAGGACAAGTGCCTTAAAGAGTGTCAACACAGACTTTATATGTCTTGTTTGGAGAGCTGTGGCTATTCAGACATCATTGTCTTCTTAACAGTACTTCTCTTGTGCCATTACGGATTCCGAGACATTAATTAAAAAAAATTCCACATCGGAACTCAAGGAACTCGCACTTCGAACTTTCGACTCTGTAGTGAAGTTTGGTTGCCTTTTATTTCAGTTCCAGATTTGGTTTTCTATAATCAGGGTGAAATTTGTTTCTGAATATCATTTGGCTTTCTTGCGTCCTACTGGAAGACTTAGTTTACATTGTCTGTTGTACTTTCCATACATGTTACTCTCATACACAGACTAGTGTCGTCCACGAAGGTTAATATAATGCTATAATTTATGTGTGTCAGATATAATGATGAGAAATGGTACTGGTATTAAGTCGAGCAACCTGAAGTGGTGTACCCTGAGTCATCTTACCCTCAGGTACACTACCACAAAGTAGGCAGCTTTGAGGTTTGAAAAACCATTTGACCTGGGTGATCATTTAGCAGTCTTGACAAGAAAAATAATACAAACAAAAGAACATCTAAGGTAAAATTAGAAAACAATAAAAAATAACACGACTAAAACACAACACAAATACTATCACATCAACCAAAAATAACCAGCATCAGCTAAAAAAAAATCACATTAAATCTTCCATGTCCAAAGACGACTCTCCTAAAATGAACCCCGAGATCCCTACAAGCACCTCGGTAATTACAAAACCCACGGCGAAAGTTCAAAGGCCTAAGTAGTGGGGAAACAGTTAAAATGCACTTGTTGTATGCCACAGAGGCGGTGGGGGTCAGGTGCCAAGAATATCTTTGTCTGCCTTTTTTGCTCGACTGACAAACTCGTCTCAAAGTGGCAAATCATGATGGAGGAGGAGGTCAAACACCCACATCCTGCGGGATTCTGAATAACTTGCTTCTCGTAAGGCCAACTGTACCCGCTGTTTCCCAAAAACATGTTTCCGTATGAGGCTCATGAAATCTGTGAGGCAGAAGTCTGCTATAGCGTGAGCTCGTTCTAGCAGCCGGCGCCCAGGCATCTGCCCGTTCATCTCCCACGAAACCAACATGGCTCCGGAACCAACTGGACTCCACATCTTTGTGGTTTTTGGCGCATGTGACATGCTAAGGATCACAAAGTGGACAGAATCATACGTGGTCAGGGTAGGTACCCCGACGTACCGTGCCCTGAGGTGCTGATCCTTCCACAGCCGAGGCTTTTTGAGTTTACTTTTTTACGTATTACACTCTGAGTATTACACTCTGAGTATTACACTCTGGGTATTACACTCTGGGTATTACACTCTTGGTATTACACTCTTGGTATTACACTCTTGGTATTACACTCTGGGTATTACACTCTGGGTATTACACTCTGGGTATTACACTCTGGGTATTACACTCTTGGTATTACACTCTTGGTATTACACTCTTGGTATTACACTCTTGGTATTACACTCTTGGTATTACACTCTTGGTATTACACTCTTGGTATTACACTCTGGGTATTACACTCTTGGTATTACACTCTTGGTATTACTCTTGGTATTACACTCTTGGTATTACACTCTGGGTATTACACTCTGGGTATTACACTCTGGGTATTACACTCTGGGTGCACTAACGATGTCAAAAGGAGTGTTCAGTATGCTTCGTAGTAATTAGATTTCATACTTTCTAAAATAAATGGCTGTTTAGCTGTCTAGGGGCAAAAACACACTAAAACTATGAATGTGTAAATGTGTAACTAATATCACCGAAATACTGCAGGAACACTGTAAGTTGTGACACTGTTAACAACTTTCCAAACTGCTAAAAACGTTGTTGACAGTCTACTAGTCTGCTAAATAACCGTTTACAGCCTTCCAGTCCGTCAAAAAGCGTCGTTTACAATCTCCCAGTCTGCCAAAAAGAACTGTTTACAACTTTCAAATCTGCCAAAAAAGTTTACAACCTTGCAATCTGCCAAAGAAACAGTTGACAATCTTCCAATCTGCCAAAAAAAACAATTTACAACCTCCCAAATCACAAATAACGTTGCTGGAACAATTCACAAAAAAAACACAATCGACCGAAACGTCGTTAAGACGATGTTTCGGTCGATCGTGAACTAGTGTCAACTGATTATGGTTGAGGAAGGACTGAAACGTGACCCGAACTTTCTTTCCGTATTTTTATTTTCATTTTAGTTTGTGAAGATGGCACACGAGGCAGAGCGAGTTCTTACTGGAAGCAAGGAAACATTTACGCTATACACAGGACGAACAAAGGCCTGATCTGAAACGTGTCTCTTCACTCACGTAAACCACGGAACGGGTGAGCTTTGAAACCGTGGCGAGGGAGTCTTAGGAGGCACGTGTAAGTTCTCTCGTCTTCTAATAACATGTTCATCTTCCACTATAATCTACCTTGACAAAAATTACTATCACATTTGCTATGTCTGTTTCGTAAGGTGAAGTCTAGCAAAGATTTGAGCTTCGTTCAGACCTCTGCAACACAACGTAGATTAGTGGAAAAATGAGTATGTTATTAGAAGACGGGGGAATTTACGTACCCTATAAAACTCACATATATACACCGACCAACCTTCCTGTGTAACTCAAATCTGTGATCACAAGATGTCGCGCCACGCCAATCACAAGCTCACATATAACACTTCCACCAAAGGGTGTATTCAATCCAGATGTACTCCAGTAATAGTTATAATTATAATCTTAATGTTTAAAGGGGTGGAGCGATAAGCCAGTGGAAGGCCTCAGTCAGATGACCAAAAGCTCCAGTGGCAGGTCATAATATGATTAAGACCCGCGTCAGGAAATACTTGTCCTGTTTCCTGACGAATCTTACCTAACCTAACCTAACTCCTGTTAACTCCTTATTGGGGGAGGCCTAGTTCTAAGGCCTCCTGGCTATCTATATGTTCTTGGACTATCCTCCAGAGGATAATGAGGGCACAATGAAGTAGTCGGTCCGGCGGCAAAATGTAAATGTAATGGAAGCGGAATATTTCTATATATTCCAGTCTATCTCATCTCAGGTAAGATAATCGAACATTTACATTCGTATAAACGGTATTAGGGAACTCACTATAACTGCCACATACACGATGGTATTCAACCCAACAAAACGTATGTTTAACAGAGAGAGTTCGCGGTGGAAGTAATTATACTGACGTTGTATTGATTAGTATTAAGCTTAATCAGTGTTGATAGAGCTCATCAACACTGTGCGAAACGTCACAAAATTGTGGACTTGCTCTGCGAACTCTCTCTATCAAACTTGTCTGAACAAGTTACCAGAGCAACCAAGCAGGAAATTATTATTATTATGAGGGAGCGCTAAACCCGTAGGGTTATACAGCGCATGTGGGGGGATGGAAGGCATTCAGGCTCAATTCAGGGAACCGGAGCACAGATCCAAATCCCTAGATCAAGAGTCCCTCACCAACGTCAAGGAACCTCCCTTGAGGGAACCAAGCAGGAAAAACATTAGTTTTCAAAATACACACATACACACACACACACATACGTCCTATAACATGTTTTAAGCCAGATATAAGTTGTAAACTACGATACACCAGACGATAAAGGCAATGACACTAACATAATGGTATACGTCGACTCACGCTTCATACTTCACCTAATAGTATACATATACATACATACATACATACATAATATATATATATATATATATATATATATATATATATATATATATATATATATATATATATATATATAAAATAATATATATAATATATATATATATATATATATATATATATATATATATATATATATATATATATATATATATATATATATATATATATATATATATATATATATATATATATATATATATATAAATATATATATATATATATAAGATGAAAAAATAATAAAAATAATTACACTATTAATAATAATGAGGCTACAAATAACCGTAAAATATAAACTGAAGGAAGCTTTAATAAAGTACTTAGATTAATGACTAACTGGACTGCTGTAGGAAAGTGAGGACATGTTAGGTTATAACGAGCTATAACGATATTTCTCCAACTACAGATATCAATATTAACAAGCTTAAAAATACAGCATGTATGTATATATATAATTAAATATATATATAAAAATCTATAACTGCTACGATGCTAAAATACGGTATATTCAGTGCATATATGTGTATAGACGCAGTGAGACAGCCATAAGCGACAAAAGAGGAAATGAGGACTTACCGTGAGCGTGAACGAAGAGAGGGAAGAGGGAGAGGAGAGAGAAGAACAGCAACAGCAGCAGCAGCAGGAGAGAGTAGGACCCAGAACGTCGCATCCGCGCACCGGAGACATGATGGAGGTCCCACGCGCAGCCATCACCAGCCATCCCGTACACAGCGCAGCCTGCGCACACACACACACTCACACTTAGCCAACTGTATGAGGAACATCCAACAACTAGATCATATTCTTTACAAAAAGTTAGTCTTCGTTAATTAATCTGCTTAAATAGTACAATTAAAATATGTGCATACATAGCTGCAATAAAATATAGCCAAGAGAAAAATACAAGGCATATTTTTTTGCATATACATTGTAATAAATACTGTGAATCATATTCACATGGACAGAATAAGATCTTAAGTTAACGCTGTTTTGCCCTGGGAGAAATCGTGTCCAGTACCAACTACGTTTGTTTGATTCACCACTTGTGTCAAGTACCACGTACATTTGATTCACCACTTGTGTCAAGTACCGCTTGTGTCTGAGTTACTTGTTCGGTTCTGCCCAAGTTGCATACATGTCTGAGAATGGCACTGTTAAGCGTTTAATCTGGAGGTGGGAAGTATAGTGCTTGCACTCAATAATAATAATTTTATTTCTTTTCTGCAGTATCCAGGTAATGTAGTTTACATGTAATAACATATTGTTAGGCACAAAATAAAGCCTCTAGCATGTGGTGCATGATGGGTGGAGAAGTTGTGGCTCTGGAGGTGGGAAGTACAGTGTCTGTATTCAGAAGGATGGGCGGGATGTTGTATTTCTTGATGTGTGAAGTACAGTGCCTGAAGTCTGAAGGATGGACGGGGATGTTGTAGTTCTGGCTGTGGGAAGTACAGTGTCTGCACTCAGAAGGATGAGCGGGATGCTGTATTTCTTGACATGTGAAGTACAGTGCCAGCACTCTGAAGGATGGGTGGGGATGCTGCATTTAGTGATGTGTGGAGTACAGTGCCTGAACTCTGAAGGATGGGTAGGGATGCTGTAGCTCTGGAGGTGGGAAGTAGAGTGTCTACACTCTGAAGGATGGCCTAACTAGTATGCCTCCTTGGGGAGGCATAATAGTTATTTAATAACATTTCGAGATTATTTAATAACATTTCGAGGTTAAAAGCCGACCTGAAGACGCATTCTTTAGGTACTGAAATCAATATTACTATTGAATATTACCAAACTGGGACTTATGCAGCCTCATAACAACGCTCTGAAAAACATACTAGAGCTGAATAATTATTATGGGGAGAGCTACACCCGAAGGGATTATACAGCACCTGTGGGGGGGATGGAAGGTATTCAAGCTCAATTCAGGGAATTGGAGCACAGATCCAATTCCCTAGATCAAGAGCCCCTCACCAGCACCGAGGAACCTCCCTTATCTGGAGAGAGTTCCGGGGGTCAACGCCCCCGCGGCCCGGTCTGTGACCAGGCCTCCTTAGGTCAGTGTCCCAGGATGCGACCCACACCAGTCGACTAACACCCAGGTACCCATGAACATAGACAACAGGTGGAAAGAAACACGTCCAATGTTTCTACTCTGGCTGGGAATCGAACCCAGGCCCTCACCGTGTGAAGCGAGAGCGTTAACCACCAGGCCACCAGAGCCCCTTGAGGGAACCAGAGCTGAAAAATAGTTACAATACAGTTACAGAGATTATCATACATATCAGCATATGTAGGGACCCTAAGATAACCCAAAAAAGTCAGTGACTTATTTCCACTGAGTCATTATAAGCGTGATATAACGGGAGCACCAACTCACCCTGACACATATTATTATTATAATCAAGGGGGAAGCGCTAAACCCGGAGGATTATACAGCGCCTGGGGGGGGATGTGGAAGGCATTCAGGCTTAATTCGGGGAACTGGAGCATAGATCCAATTCCCTAAATCAAGAGCCCCTCACCAACATCAAGGAACCTTCCTTGAGGGGCCCTGACACAAAACTGACAGTGATCCACCTACACTCTGGAGTTTCACTCTTACTCAAGTTACGAGGCATCTTTTTTCCCTGAATATTTGAAGACAAACAGCAGACGCTTTTGAAAGTTATCATCATTCTAGGAATGGGTCATCATACAGCTCTATTAGCAGGTCATCTGCACATGACAACAATTCCCTTAATTTTTCCCTAATTACCGCACACCAGCGTTGAAAGTTTGAAACCAATCGGATGAGGCTTTCCCGTGTTAAGGAAACAAAAAAAATGAATTAGAAAACAGTTCAGACGGCACTTTCTACAACGATTAATAATGAATCATAACAACCTGGTAACAAAATATATAGTATGACTTCCCAAATATATGAATACATAACCAAACACTAAATAATTATAAACGAGTTATCATTTACCAACAGCTGACAATGACGAGGCATAAAAATGCAAATTCAATTGATCTCCATGTTGATTGGGGCCAAAAGGGCCTCCCAGGTGTCTGGAGGACAGGTGTGCACGGCCTGCAACCTGTACCCTCCTTTATACGTCCTGCCATCACCACACCTCATCACCAGTGTCTTAGCTGAAGGCTGGAAGATAACAAGAGTCCAGAGCAAGAGTTGTTGACTCTCACTCTTGATGCCTGGGATGAGACTGACGAGGTGGCGGACGCACGAGCACGGAGGGGGGCGTTGCCGGCCCTCAGGCCGGCGGAAAACCTGTTGTACACAAACCTTTGCTTTTTTTTTTTCCAGTTGAGTGGGAGTTTCTGGACGCTGATGCCAGGGCTCTATGATTCGGTGAACTGAGGCTACCCTTCCCCTTCCTCGAATCAAACCTGATTGCCTCCCATTCCCCATCCCCAGGCGATGTTTGACCCCTACCTAATGGTCTTCAGAATCACGACTACTTTTAACATTAACTACGTATTTGTTTACACATGTTCACTGTAGAGTTGCTAGAGGGAGTTTGGGGTCCAGGGGGGAATGGGTGGTCAACCTCAGCATATTCGCCGGGTCAAAGGTCACAGGTCACATTCCACGGGGGCACAACTTGCACAGGCGGTGACCGCAACAGCGACCCCAGTTGCAATTATTGCTTAGCAAGCTTCAACTAAATTTCCTGCTACGGGGACGATATATTGCCTGTTGCACACACACACACACACACGTACGATAAACCTCTTAGAGCAGGAGAGAGAGAGAGAGAGAGAGAGGAGAGGCGGCCAGGACCTACGAGTCGACCCCTGCAACCACAAACGGGTGAGTACACACACACACACACAGGACAGAAGGAACAGGGACGACATAATAGCGACGTATAAAGTACTGAGAGGAATTGACAGAGATAGGACACAGCAATAATGGGTCACAACTGGAAGTTGAAAACTCAGATGAGACACAGGAATGTTAGGAAATAATTCTTCAGCCTTAGAGTTGTCAGGAAGTGGAACAATCTGGAGGGAGAAGTAGTGGAGTTAGGATCCACATATGGTTTTAAGAAGAGGTGCAATAAGGCTCTTGGAGCAGGGAGAGAATGAACCTAGTAGCGACTAGCGAAGAGGCGGAGCCAGGAGCTACGACTCGACCCCTGAAACTACATATAATTGAGTAAACACACACATACAAATAACGAGGCAGGAGGGATCACAACGTTATATAACGGGTGCACAGGAGAGGAAGAGATAAGGCAGATGACAAACAAGGCACAGTCAAACTAAACTGCTGGTCACACACAGCCGGGAGCTGTATGTGACCAGCACGATCAGGACACGATCAGGACACGATCAGGACACGATCAGGACACAACGATAGTGGAGAGGTAAAAATACGCAACCCATACAGAGGAGGAGAAAGAAGTTTATGACGACGTTTTGGTCCCACTTGGATCATTAACTAGCCACTAGTCGTGTGACTAGTCAATGGTCCAAATCGGACCGAAACGTCGTTATAAGCGTCTTTTTCCTATGTCCGGGTTATTTGCGTATTGTTCAAGTCATGGTATTGTGACTTGTTTTTTTTCAGGAGAGGGAACAGTTAAGTGAGGATGTAAAACTCGCCAGGTACTGAGAAGAGTAGCAGAGGAAGAGTCAGGAGGAAGCACTCAACCTCGAGGAACTCAAGAACCACCCCAGCCCCTTGCCTGGAAGGTCCAACTCAGGACCAGCCCTCACTTTCCCAGCAACTACACTAACCCCTCCTACCCGACCCCACTCACCTGCTTTCCCCTACCTGCCGACAGCCTCATACCTAATACCTCCTCATGTTAAGATGCACGTAAGTTTATTTACGTAGAAGTACACATAAGTACAATTATCATACATAGTAACATATGTACGAAACAACTATTGTGAGAAAAATTGTGAACTTCCAAGAGCTGTAGTGATTTCTCACATTAATAAGTTCCTTGATAATGTGAGAAATCACGAAAGCGGTTTTAACTTTACTATTTTTTCACAGTGTTTGTTTTGAATATTGTGATATCACCTGTTTACTGTGATCTTATTGCATAGTAACATATGTGTAAATTACCTAGATAACCAAAAAAATAGTCAAAGTGACTTACAATGGGGCCTTAAGACAGCCTTACCTCTCCCTGGGTCTGTGAGAGGAGGAAGGTGAAGGAAGAGTAGAGAATGTAAACCACTGTATGGTAAGAAAAATATAGCTCAGAGTGTGATACACAGTGCAGATGGATATCATACAAGAACGATGAGTATAAAGAAAGAATAACAGAGTTAACCCCAGACATCGCAGCTATCACAGAGACAAAGTTAGCTGAAATATCAGATGCCATATTTCCAGCAGGATATCAGGTGATAAGGAAAGCCAAATGAAACAGGGGAGGCAGAGGAGTAGCATTATTAATAAGAAATAAGTGGGGGGTTTTAAGAGATAATCGGGATAAACGGACATGTGGCAAGTGACCACACAGTGGACTCAATTAAGTGTAGAGGACTTTGTGTAATAGTGCCGGAGGTTATTTACAACTCGCCACCTAACAGAAGGAGACCGAGACAGAAATATGAATCCAACAAAGTAGTGATGGACATCACAGGAGAAGCAGCGAGGATGACACACAGTGCTAAAGCGAAGATATTTATTCATGGAAGATTTCAACCACAGAGAAATAGACTGGGAGAACTGAGACCCACATAGGAGACCTGAAACGTGAAGGGGTAAGTTAACATAAGCAGTTAGAGGGGAAAATTTATGTGTCAGCATGTTAGGGATACGACAAGAGAAGAGATAAACCAGCAAGACTAGACTAAGTATTTGCTGCAAGTACATCTCACAAAGATGAAATGGAATATGAGTGCCAATCCCTCTCCTTCCCGGGCGCTGGCACCCATAAAGTACTGAACTTTGAGTACAGTGTGAAACTGAACGTAGAGGGAAGAACGGCAGGTGGAGGATGCGAGAAGCCAGGCTTTAGAAGAGGGAACACCAAGGGGACGAGAATATCCCTGAATACAATGCAGCGGGAAAGGGAACTAGAAGGAAAGTGAGAGGATAAGATGTTGGGGTACCCAGCTGTATATTAGAGGAAGAGGAGAATTTCATACCCAGAGGAAAGAACAAGAGTAAACACAAGAAGGGTCCTGGGTACAGCCGGAGATGCTGAGGCTAAGAGAAGCAAGTTACTGTGACTGTATGAAGCCAGACATACCACGTAATTCTGCTTTTTTTTCTTCTTCATCATTTTCTTCTTCTTCTTCTACGTCTTCTTCTTCTTCTTCTTCTTCTTCTTCTTCTTCTTCTTCTTCTTCTTCTTCTTCTTCTTCTTATTATTATTATTATTATTATTATTATTATTATTATTATTATAATTATTATAATCGCCATCATTATTATTTTACTGTTATTATTTAATCATTATATTCATTATAATTATTATTATTATTATTATTATTATTATTATTATTATTATTATTATTATTATTATATTATTAGTATTATTATTATTATTATCATTATCATCATCATCTTCATCATTATTTAGCATTAATTTCTTATAATTTGACATTCCTTCTCAGATCCTACACTCTTAGACATGATACTACACTCTGAAACATGATCCAACACTCTGAGACATGATACAACACTCTGAGACATAATCCAACACTCTGAGACATGATCCAACACTCTGAGACATGATACAACACTCTGAGACATGATACAACACTCTGAGACAATAAGGTTTTCTTGACGAGTCCCCTAAATTCCTTTCCAATTAAGAGCGTCTTGCGTTGTCTTACAAGAATACAACTTCGCTTTAAGCAAAAGAAAGATGGAAGGTCGGGAAGAATGGAGGGAGGGAAGGAGGAAGGAAGAAAGATGGAGGGAGGGAAGGAGGAAGGGAGAGAGATGGGGCGAGGGAAGGAGGAAGGGAGAGAGATGGGGGAGGGAAGGAGGAAGGGAGAGAGATGGAGGGAGGGAAGGAGGAAGGGAGAGAGATGGGGCGAGGGAAGGAGGAAGGGAGAGAGATGGAGGGAGGAAAGGAGGAAGGGAGAGAGATGGAGGGAGGGAAGGAAGAAGGGGAGAGAGATGGAGGAAGGGAGGGAAGGAGGAAGGGAGAGGGAGGAGGGAGGGAGGGAAGGAGGGTTGAAGCAAAGGAATCAATTAAGGACAGAGGGAAGAACTAAGAAAAATAGAAAAACGATGTATTTCGGAGATAGATAGGGTTGAGGTATATATTATTTTTTAGAGGTATTCTACACATGTATGCTGTAAGAATGCTTGGGTGTGGTTTGTTGTGATTATGATACTGTTGCGATGTGACAGGCTTATATGCTCAGGTGAAGCTAGGAGAATGAGTGACAGGGTAATGTATACTGACGAGAGACAGTGGGTGGTTGCCCAAATGAGGGGGAAGAGGGGGGGGGGTGAGGAGTGTTGAAGTGACTGACTTTGCACCTTGGTCAATGGTCCAAGTCGGAACGAAACGTCGTCGTAAGCTTCTCTCTTTTATGTGCGGGTTATTTGTGTATAGTGTTTCTTGTATACACCTTTGTTTTGTACAGTGACCTTTGTGCAGTGAATAGGTTGTGATAGGGTAGTTTATTTACGTGTTCGCATTAGGTTACAGAAGCCTGTGCTGTGATACTGAATTTTGTTGATAGTATATTTAATCTTATATGATATATCAATTGTATGTGTACAACGACATGTTAATTCAGTAATTGGCCAGTGTGTTTGGCGGAGGTGTGTGTAGCTCCGGCGGATACAGATACTTCTGTATGATTTAACCCCAGGATAGGGGTAGTTATTAGGAATGTGTTTTTCTCGTTACATTAATATATATATGTGATATCTTCTTTACTTAACTCTACACGAGTACCGTTGTTTTGGTCCGCTGCACGTCACACTTAAGTTGAAGTGAGACATGACAATGTTAAGTGTTTTTATATATATATATATATATATATATATATATAATATATATATAATATATATATATATATATATATATATATATATATATATATATTATATATATATATATATATATATATATATATAAAATATATATTATATATATAATATAAAATATATATATATATATATATATATATATATTTTATATACTGACAGGTTGCTTGAGTGGTGTGTAGTGTGCTTGTCTTTTTTTTCTGTGTCGGGTTTTTTCTCCTGTGTACAACTACGCGTGTGTGTGATGTTTTCTTTATGTACTTATTGTTCTCAGTATGTCTATTATATATATATATATATATATATATATATATATATATATATATATATATATATATATATATATATATATATATATATGTAATTTTGTTTGTACAAGATATGCTCTCAATAAAAAAAAAAATCGGAGATAGATACATACATACATACATACATACATACATACATACATACATACATACATACATACATACATACATACATACATACGGACATACATACATACATACATACATACATACATACATACATACATACGGACATACATACATACATACATACATGCATACATACATACATACATACATACATACATACATACATACATATATACATACATACATACATACATACATACATACATACATACATACATACATACTATTGCGACCCCTGAATGGGTCACAATGTATATTATATATATTACCTGTTCATATAATTTTATATTGCTTATATTTGCGATATTAGCTAAATTGTAAATATATTGCTTTATATTATTATTTGATTTAGTTATATTATTAGGTAGGATGTAACATTTATATATATTATTCAGTGCTCATAGTTCGAGTGTTAAGTAGCTGACAGCATTGTCTAACTACTGTAATTATCGCTCTGCTCGTTTCTCTGCCGGCTTCTCTGTAGTTGCTGGGCAGCAGCAGTCACGTGGTCAGGGTGGGGTGATCACACCTCACCTGGGTGAGAGACGGCCTGGCCTGTGCTCGCTCTTTTTCTGTTTGACATTGCTTCCAACAAGACGTGCCTCTCCAGCTCTCCCTTGATGGCCCTTGTTGGAAGATCGTCTCTGTCGCTTTCTTGTTGTTGGTTCTGTGTAACTCTGTTCACAGAACATAGTCTAGACTTAGTGATTTTCGACGTTGTACTGAGGTTGTGTGTCACATAGACACTCTGAGAAACTCAGGTCCTGAGCTGTAGCTTCTGACCTAATTTGTACTGGTATCTGTGTACTGTCACAGTCGAGGATTTTCTAATGCTGAACTTGGATTCAGTAGTATGGAAGTTTTGCGACTTTTGTGGAGGATCTGCAGATGGTCCTTACCTAGTGTTGTTATATTATCTCCTTGTTCCTGATTCTGTGTCGCTGTTGCTTGTTATATTGCTGTTCGGCTTATCAGTCTTTTTATTGTTCAAGCAAGCTGTTCTGATTGCCAGGTTGGTCAAGAAGTTAGTTTATGCGAGGACTTTTAGTCAGTCACTGGTTAAATCTAGTCGAGTCTTGAGACATAGCGAACTACTTAGAGCACTTACACACATACACACACACACACACACACACACACACACACACACACACACACACACACATACACAAACTTACTTGTATATATTTGTATTATGTTATCAAATACTAACAATGTACCAGACGGTACTTAACAGCCATAAAGATGTGATATGTGCCTTCAGCACAATACTACTGTACACCAGAGAAGTGTACCAACTTGTATCCTGTATTATTTCAATTGATTAATTTACTTTAATATTTTACGCCTAGACAAATTTATTGTTATTAATAAATTTATTAAATTATAATTTCTTTAGTTAGTAGCCTACCAGTTGTAATCCTGAAGCACTATTGAATCTTACTAAATTCTAATGGATAATTGGACAAGGATACTGACTACTTGTTACAAAACCCAGTAACAGGCTGGATGCTAGAAGGGCAGTCCTTTCTAGTATTCACTGGAGATCTCTATCATTATTAGATATCGCGTTTTTTGTAACACATTCATACATACATATATACATATATACATACATACATAGACAGATAGACAGAGAGGAAGAGATTAGATATAGAGAGAGACAAAGAGAGAGACAGACCGACAGACAGACAGACAGACAGACAGGCAGGCAGTCAGAGGTAATAAGTCAAATGGCGATGGGGGGTGGAGGTAGGAACATAAAATAAATAATGGGAATAGTGAGAGTAGTGAAGAGGTTGAGATGTACCGAGAGGAAAGTGAGAGAAAATGGAGAGGATACACAGAAGGGATTGAGGGATTAGAAAGAGGGGAGAAGCGGCAGAAGAGGGGATAGTGTGATGAGGCAGGACAAAGGTGAAAGCCAGGTGGTAGAAGAAGAAAACAGGAAAAAGAAAAAGAAGACAAAGAAGAACATAAGAAAGGAGGAACACTGCAGCAGGCCTATTGGCCCATACTAGGCAGGTCCTTTACAATCCATCCCACTAACAAAACATTTGCCCAACCCAATTTACAATGCTACTCAAGAAATAAGTTTTGATGATTCTATTTACTCATTATGCAAGTCTCACTCAAATCCAACCCCTCTCACTCATATATTTATCAGACCTACATTTGAAATTACCCAACGTTTTAGTTTCAATAACCCTACTAGCTTAAGCAAGAATTGAGGATGGTGAAGATGGAGATTCGGCGACGACGAGGAAAACAGAAGATCGTATACCTCCTGTTTTGAGTCCTCAGGTCAAGAAAGGAAACTGGTCAGTGGCTGGACAGCAGGGAACGAAGTTGACGATCAAGAAGACGAATGGAAAGGTAGAAACGATGAAGAAGAAAGAGACTGCCGTGGAAACTGTTGTGGAAACATCTAATACATTCTCAGTGCTACCCGACGAATGTGAGTCGACAACTGGGAACGTCACGACGAACGACACCAAGGAATTTAAAAATATTGTTGTTGTTGGGATAGCCAAGTTAAGGTATATGGATAGGGCGTTCTGCTTGAACGGACAGAGTAGGAGACAGAGGTTTGCTTTCCTAGGGCTGGGATGGAGGAATATTGATAGCCATCTGATTTGACAAGTCATGAGAGGTAATGGGAGCAATCCTATTATCTTTCTCAGTGCTGGAGGCTAACGATGTTGGCATACGTAGGAGTGGAAGACCTGATTAGCAGGAATAGGGTCACAATATAGAAATAATTAGGAGAGGGTAGGGAACCCTGTCATATGGGGTATTTTGCTCAAGGATTAGGAGTTGAAATAATGTTTGACCAGGCGATTGGTGTCAAATGCTGGCTGGACAAATACTGTAAGGAAAAATGCGTGTAACAATTCATTGAACAACTGGACCTCTTTCTATGGCGAAATACATGATGCCAGGGATGGGATCACTTATCTAGGTCTGGGGTGGGAGCATTGGCAATTCAGTGGAGGAGCTGTTAGGACTTTAAACAGGGACTAGTAGTGGTATTGGTTTCGGCAGAAAACAGTGAAGTCCCAGTGTATAAAAAAAAAAAAAAAAAAAAAAAGGAGGAAAAAAAAAAAAAATATTATGAGTTCTAGGAAGTAGAAATAAGCAGAAAAGAGGTAGATATTGAAAAGTCAGTGGACATTGGGTGATAAGGACAGTAATAGGTTTAGTAGAAAACAGAAATGAGCAGAAAAGGGTAAAGAGAAAGGAGACTCAATGTTTATTATGCTAATAGCCGTAGTGCTAGAAATAAAGATGGACGAGTTGAGATTAGTTGCTATTGCATGGTAACATTGATGTATATGCCTTACCTGAGACGTGGTTAATTCAAAAAAGTCGGGACATGCCTGCGGAATGTCCATTTCAGTTTTAAATTGTTCCCAGTAGATAGAGGTATCGGAAGGGAGGTGGGGTGGCATTGTATGTCCGGATCGCTTGAACTTTTTGCATAAAAACGGGTATTAGAGGTCTGAAGTAACACATACGAAGTCTTTTGGTGGATATAATTTTCAGAGGGGGCATGAAAAACTGAATTTGGAGTGAAATAGCGTCCCCCAAACTTAGATAGGGACCAAGGGAGACTACTATGGGAGGAAAATGTTAAGGCCACAAGGCACGATAATGTAGTAATTCTAGGAGACCTTTAACTTAGTCATATTGATCGGAATTTCTTGACTGGGAATTTAGAAATCATACGGACTTCTAGAAGTACATTCAATTGTTTTTTTGAAGCATTTGTGACAGAACCTACAAGGGACATAAACTGCTTGACTTAGTTATGGCATACAATGAATCAACCCTTGTTAATAATTATAGAATTTCATCAGATGAACTGGGGGTTTTTTTTTTTTGCTAGCGACCACAAATTACAATTAAATTTAGCATTGAATGGAAGTACGATAGTAGAGATAACTCATTAACGTCCCAGATTTTCGCTTAGCAATTACGATGTGCTTAAGAACACTTATCACTGTTGTCTGGGTAACGAAAGATCTATCAAAATGACAGTTTTTCTGACACTATACATGCCTGTTCATAAAGACGTTTTATCCCGTATAAAGAATTTAGATCATGAATATAAATGACCCAAAATGGATGAATAATAGGAGCTAATATCTACTAGGGCATAAGAATGGAATTTATAGCCGTATCAAAAGAGGTGAGGGTCATCTTATGAATCAGTATATTGACATTAAGAGGGACATTAAAAAGGGGGTAAGAAAAGCTAAAAGGGACTATGAAATTAAAGTTGCTAGGGATTCGAAAACTAACCCAAAAAGTTTTTTCCGGGTCTATAGAACAAAAGTTAGAGATAAGATAGGTCCCCTTAAAAATAACTATGGGCATCTTACTGACAAAGAGAATGAAATGTGCTCGATTTTAAATAATTATTTTCTCTCGATTTTTACACAGGAAGACACTAACAATATTCCAGTAACTAATTTTTATAGTGGGCTAGAAGAAGTTAAATTATGTAACATCACAGTCTCTAGTGAAATGGTTGTGAAGCAGATAGACAGACTGAAGCAAAATAAGTCGCCGGGTCCTGATGAGGTTTTTTCAAGGGTTCTTAAGGAATGCAAAATGGAACTCTGTGAACCATTAACTAATATTTTTAATTTATCTCTTCAAACAGGTGTAGTGTCTGATATGTGGAAGATGGCTAATGTAATTCCTATTTTTAAAACAGGGGACAAGTCGTTACCGTCAAATTACCGCCCAATAAGCCTGACCTCAATTGTAGGCAAATTACTAGAGTCAATTATAGCTGAGATTATAAGAAGCCATCTCGATAAGCATAGCTTGATTAATGATACTCAGCATGGATTCACAAGAGGCCGGTCTTGTCTAACTAATTTATTAACTTTCTTCAGTAAAGCTGTTGAGACTGTTGACCACGATAAAGAGTTTGATATTATTTACTTAGATTTTAGTAAGGCTTTTGATTAGAGTTCCGCACCAAAGACTGTTAAAGAAAGTGACAGCTCATGGCACTGGGGGAAAAGTGCTCTCATGGATCGAGTCATGGCTCACAGACAGGAAGCAGAGAGTGTCCATAAATGGGGTTAAATCCGAGTGGGGATCTGTAACAAGTGGCGTTCCACAGGGATCAGTCTTGGGCCCGTTGTTGTTTATAATATATATCAATGACCTTGATGAGGGAATTACTAGTGATATGAGCAAATTCGCCGATGACACAAAGATAGGTAGGATAATTGATTCAAACGTAGACGTTAGGGAACTTCAGGAGGATATAAACAAACTATATTCTTGGTCAGAAAAGTGGCAGATGCAGTTCAGTGTAGATAAATGCAAGGTTCTGAAGCTCGGGAGTGTCCATAACCCTAGCACTTATAAGTTAAATGATGTAGAGCTTAGCCATACAGATTGCGAAAAGGACTTGGGGGTTATGGTGAGCAGCAACCTTAAACCAAGTCAGCAATGCCTAAGCGTACGTAATAAGGCAAATAGATTACTGGGATTTATATCAAGAAGTGTAAGCAACAGAAGTCCAGAGGTCATACTGCAGCTTTATACTTCATTAGTAAGGCCTCACCTAGATTATGCAGCTCAATTCTGGTCTCCATATTACAGAATGGACATAAATTCGTTAGAAAACATTCAGCGTAGGATGACTAAATTAATACATAGCATTAGAAATCTTCCTTATGAAGAAAGATTGAAAGACTCTTAAGTTACATTCACTTGTTAGACGAAGAATGAGGGGGGCCCTGATCGAAGTGTAAAAGTGGAAGATGGGTATTAAAAAAAGGGAAAATTAAAAAAGGCTTGAGGTTTAATCTCCCCCAAGGAGAACCCGCAGAAAATGGTTTTAAAATTAAATAATTTAGATTTAAAAAAGGACACGGGAAAAGTATTGGTTTGGAAATGGGGTTTATTGATGAGTGTAACAGTCTACTATTTTTGGGTTTTTTTTGGGAGGCTGGGACTTTGGTAGTTTCAAATTTAGGGGTGTTTTTGGGTTTGTGGGGAATTGTAAAAGGGCCGCCTATTAAAGGGCCAACAGGCCCCGCAGTGTTCCTTTTCTTATGGGTTTTTATGTGGACTGTTCCACTTTAAACAACAAACCCTATTTTTTTTTAAACCAATACTTTCCTATTTTCCTTTCTAAATCCAAACTTTTTCTAATTTTTTAATCCATTTCCTTTCGGGGTTTTATTCTTTGGGGTTATATTCTCAAAAACCCTTTTTTATATCCCCTTTTTGTTAAAACCCCTCTTCCACTTAAACACTTTGAAACATGTCTCCCCCCCATTCTTCGTCTTTTCAAGGAATTTTAAATTTAAAAAGCTTCAATTTTTCTTCGAAAGGAAAAATTTCTAAAAAGCAAAGTATTAAATTTTTTTTAATTTTTACCCGGATAATTTTTTTAGCGAATTTATACCCCTTTTGTAATAGGAACCAAAATGAGGCTGCGTAATCAGGTGAGGCCTTAATAATGATTTTTTAAAATAAAAAACCCAAAATAAAAACCCCCGGACTTCTGGGTTGGGTTTTCACTTCGGAAATAAAAACCCATTTAAACAATTGCTTTGTTACGTACGCTTAGGCATTGGGTGTCCTTTGGGTTTAAAGGTTTCTGCTTACGAAAACCCCCCAAAAACCTTTTCCCCAATCTTTTATAACTAAGTTCTACAAAATTTAACTGATAATACCAGGGAAAATTGGGCACTCCCCAGCTTCAGAAAACCCTTTCATTTTTCTACACTAACTGCATCGCCACTTTTCTGACCCAAAAACTGAATTTGCTAAATCCTCCTGAATTCCGTAACATCTAAGTATTAATTAAAAATTTTCCACCTATCTTTGTGTCATCGGCGAATTTTCCATATCCCCTAGTTTAAATTTCCCTCATCAAGGTCATTGATATATATTATAAATAACAACGGGCCCAAGACTGATCCCTGTGGAACGCCACTTGTTATAAAATCCCCACTCGGATTTAGCCCCCATTTAAGCATACTCTCTGCTTCCTATTGGTGAGCCATGACTCGATCCATGACAGCACTTTTTCCCCAGTGCCATGAGCTGCCACTTTCTTTAACAGTCTCTGGTGTGGAACTCTATCAAAAGCCTTACTAAAATCTAAATAAACAATATCGAATTCTTTATCATGATCAACGGCCTCAAAAGCTTGACTGAAGAAGGTTAATAAATTAGTTAGGCAGGAACGGCCCCTCGTGAATCCATGCTGAGTATCATTAATCAAGCTGTGCTTATCCAGATGGCTTCTTATATTATCAGCTATAATTGACTCTAGTAATTTGCCTACAATTGAGGTCAGGCTTATTGGGCGGTAATTTGACGGTAACGACTTGTCCCCTGTTTTAAAAATAGGAATTACATTAGCCATCTTCCACATATCAGACACTACACCTGTTTGAAGAGAAATATTAAAAATATTAGTCACTGGTTCACAAAGTTCCATTTTACACTCTTTAAGAACCCTTGAGAAAAGTTCATCAGGACCCGGGGATTTATTTTGCTTTAACCGGTCTATCTGTTTGATAACCATTTCGGTAGTGACTGTGATATTGCATAATTTATCATCTTCAGGCCCATTATAAAAATTAATTACTGGGATGTTGTTAGTGTCTTCCTGAGTGAAAACCGAGAAAAAATAATTATTAAGAATAGAGCACATTTCATTCTCCTTGTCAGTGAGATGCCCATAGTTATTTTTAAGGGGACCTATCTTATCTCTAACTTTTGTTCTATATACCTGGAAAAAACTTTTTGGGTTAGTTTTCGAATCCCTAGCAACTTTAATTTCATAGTCCCGTTTAGCTTTTCTTACCCCCTTTTTAACGTCCCTCTTAATGTCAATATACTGATTCATAAGATGACCCTCACCTCTTTTGATACGCCTATAAATTCCTTTTTTCTGTCCTAAAAGATATCTGAGCCTATTATTCATCCATTTGGCGTCATTTCTATTGTCCTTTGGGCAGCATGTATTGTGTTAAGAAAGCTGCTAAGTGACCTTGATACCTCAAAGGCGATGGGTCCAGACAACATCTCCCCGTGGGTCCTTAGAGAGGGAGCAGAGAAGCTGTGCGTGCCACTAACTACTATCTTCAATACATCTCTTGAAACTGGGCAACTACCTGAGGTATGAAGACGGCAAATGTAGTCCCCATTTTTAAGAAAGGAGACAGAAACAAGGCACTAAACTACAGACCAGTGTCTCTGACGTTTATAGCATGCAAAGTCATGAAGAAAATTATCAGGAGGAGAGTTGTGGAGCACCTGGAAAGGAACAAGATTGTAAACGACAACCAGCACGGATTCATGGAAGGAAAATCCTGGAGTTCTATGACAAAGTAACAGAAACAAGACACGAGAGAGAATGGTGGGTTGATTGCATTTTCTTGGACAGCAGGAAGGCCTTTGACACAGTTCCTCACAGGTGATTAGTGCAGAAGCTGGAGATCCAAGCGTGTATAACAGGAAGGGCACTGCAATGGATCGAAATTACCTGACAGGGAGGCAACAACGAGTCATGGTACGCGATGAGGTATCACAGTGGGCGCCTGTAACGAGCGGGGTCCCACAGGGGTCAATCCTAGGACCAGTGCTATTTTTTATATATGTGAATCACATGATGGAAGGGACAGACTCTGAAGTGTCCCTGTTCGCAGATAATGTGAAGTTAATGAGAGGAATTAAATCAGATGAGGATAAGGCAGGACAAAGAAACCTGGACAGGCTGGACACGTGGTCCAGCAACTGGCTTCTCGAATTCAACTCTGCCAAATGCAGAGTCATGAAAATTGGGGAAGGGCAAAGAAGACCGCAGACAGAGTATAGGCTAGGTGGAAAAAGACTGCAAATCTCACTTAAGGAGAAAGATCCTGGGGTGACCATAACACCAAGCACGTCTCCGGAGGCACACATCAACCAGATAACTGCTGCAGCATATGGGCGCCTAGCAAACTTGAGAATAGCGTTCCGATACCTTAGTAAGGAATCGTTCAAGACATTGTACACTGTGTATGTCAGGCCCATACTGGACTATGCAGCACCAGTTTGGAACCCACACCTGGTCAAGCACGTCAAGAAATTAGAGAAAGTACGAAGGTTTGCAACAAGGCTAGTTCCGGAGCTCTGGGGAATGTCCTACGAAGAAAGGTTGAGGGAAATCGGACTGACGACACTGGAGGACAGGAGGGTCAGGGGAGACATGATAACGACATACAAAATACTGCGTGGAATAGATAAGATGGACAGAGACAGGAAGTTCCAGAGATGGGACACAGAAACAAGGGGTTACAATTTGAAGTTGAAGACTCAGACGAGTCACAGGGATGTTAATAAGTATTTCTTCAGTCATAGAGTCGTCAGGAAGTGGAATAACCTAGCAAGTGATGTAGTGGAGGCAGGAACCATACGTAGCTTTAAGACGAGGTATGGCAAAGCTCATGAAGCAGAGAGAGAGGACCTAGTAGCGATCAGTGAAGAGGTGGGGCCAGGAGCTGAGTCTCGACCCCTGCAACCACAATTAGGTGAGTATACACACACACATATACACACACACATACACACACACATACACACACACACACACCATCACACACACATACACACACACACACACACACACACACATACATACATACGTGTATATATATATATATATATATATATATATATATATATATATATATATATATATATATATATATAATATATATATATATATGTATAGAAATCCTTCTTCTGTACATATTACTAAATGTAAAAGGAGAAACTTTCTTTTTGTCTTATGGGCCACCACTGCTTTGGTGGGATACGGCCGGTTGTGTTGAAAGATATAATATATATATATATATATATATAATATATATATATATATATATATATATATATATATATATATATATATATATATAATATATATATATTATATAGGGAGGTACCACCTCTAGAACTGTCCTGGGGACCCTCATCCTCAGAGAAAAGAATAAACTTGCTTCAGGGAAAACTCAAGGTTCTTCCTGAATATTTTCTCCTACCACCTCCTATATTCTATATTCTATATAGACTTTATTTAAAGACAAAATATATTGACAAAAATGTATTAGGGAGTAAAACAACATTGATAACTCAGAGTTACATCTCGAATACTTCGTCCAGCTCCCCTGCGGTGGGCCGCGTGCCCAGAATGCTGCAGGCATTTTCCCTCTGGATCGTAACACTGAGTCCCTGAATGAGGAAGCAGGCCGCCCTGTGGTCCTTGGTTTCCATGATGAGTTTTTCACCCAGCTCTTTGAGGAACTTCAGAGCGCACTTGCCCCATGCTCCAAGGGTCTCCAACCTTTCTGGGATGAAGTTATAGCAAGGGGTAAGGTCTTCATATATGCGAGTCTTCTGGGTCTCCCTGTGGCTGGCAGCTGCACCCTCTTCAGCTACAGAATATGGCAAGTGGGTGTCTGCCAATGAGGCGGCACAGGTGTAGTTCCAGGCAATTTGCTTTCCATCCTTCCAGGGTAGCATAGTGACTCCATCAGGACGCTTTTGACTTCCGTCGGACCTCTGCACTTGGGGTTCCAGTTGAGCTGGGCAACGGGCTGTGAAGAGGCTTCTCTTTATGATGTCGCTGACCTTCTCATATCTGGCATACTTCCCTTCTGATGTGTGACACACAAGATCATAAAGTCCGAACTGATCAGCCGTAGCGCTGACGCAAATACACCTATGTTCGGTGAGGATGGGGGCGGCTAGGCGAAGAATAACACCGATTCGAATGGCCTGTGGGTCGAGTCGAGTGCCCAGGGAGGAACTGGGAACAGCTAGAAGGAAATCTCCTGAGTGAGGTGCCTTCACCGCTAGGAGACGAGCTTTATCCTTTCCTGAAACGTTAGTGAGCGATTATATATATATAATATATATATATATATATATATATATATTATATAATATATATATATATATATATATATATATATATATATATACATTTACATAATTACGCATTTACGTAATAACATATTTAGATATTTACGTATTTCTAAATTTAATAATTTTCATATTTACAAACGTAATAATTTACATATTAACAAACATAATCACTTACATATTTAAAAAAGTAATCATTTACATGTTTACAAATGTAATCATTTACATATTTATAAATGTAATCAGTACATATTTACATATGTAGTCATTTACATATTTGCAAACGTAATAATTTACATATTTACATATTTATATGCAAATGATTACATTTATAAATATGTAAATAATTACACATGTAAATATGCAATTGATTACAGTTGCGTATTTACATGTGTAATTATTTACATATCTATAAATGTAATCATTTGCATATTTACAAATGCATTCATTTACATATTTACAAAAGTAATCACTTACAGATTTGCATGTGTAATCATTTACATATTTACAAACCTAATAAGTTACATATTTACACGTGTAATCATTTACATATTTACAAATGTACTTATTTACTGACTTACAAATGTAATTATTTACATATGTATATAAAAGTAATAATTTACATATTTGCATGTGTAATCATTAGCATATTTACACGTGTAATCATTAGCATATTTAAACGTGTAATCATTAGCATATTTACATGTGTAATCATTTGCATATTTACATGTGTAATCATTTGCATATTTACATGTGTAATCATTTATATATTTACATGTGTAATCATTTACATATTTACATGTGTAATCATTTATATATTTACATGTGTAATCATTTGCATATTTACATGTGTAATCATTTATATATTTACATGTGTAATCATTTACATATTTACATGTGTAATCATTTGCATATTTACATGTGTAATCATTTATATATTTACATGTGTAATCATTTACATATTTACATGTGTAATCATTTACATATTTACATGTGTAATCATTTACATATTTACATGTGTAATCATTTACATATTTACATGTGTAATCATTTACATATTTACGTGTGTAATCATTTACATATTTACATGTGTAATCATTTACATATTTACGTGTGTAATCATTTACATATTAACAAATGTATTTACATGTGACTGCTATGTGGGTGACTTGCGTAAGATCAAATATATTGTAACCGGAAACAAATATTTTTTCCTATACTTGTATTTTCGTATGTATTTACAATCGTGTATTTTCGTGCTTATTTACAATGGTGTATTTCAGTGCCTATTAACAAGTGTGTATTTTCGTGCTTATTTACAATGGTGTATTTCAGTGCCTATTAACAAGTGTGTATTTTCGTGCGTATTTACAATGGTGTATTTCAGTGCCTATTAACAAGTGTGTATTTTCGTGCGTATTTACAATGGTGTATTTCAGTGCCTATTAACAAGTGTGTATTTTCGTGCGTATTTACAATGGTGTATTTCAGTGCCTATTAACAAGTGTGTATTTTCGTGCGTATTTACAATGGTGTATTTCAGTGCCTATTAACAAGTGTGTATTTTCGTGCTTATTTACAATGGTGTATTTCAGTGCCTATTAACAAGTGTGTATTTTCGTGCTTATTTACAATGGTGTATTTCAGTGCCTATTAACAAGTGTGTATTTTCGTGCTTATTTACAATGGTGTATTTCAGTGCCTATTAACAAGTGTGTATTTTCGTGCTTATTTACAATGGTGTATTTCAGTGCCTATTAACAAGTGTGTATTTTCGTGCGTATTTACAATGGTGTATTTCAGTGCATTTTAACAAGTGTGTATTTTCGTGCTTATTTACAATGGTGTATTTCAGTGCCTATTAACAAGTGTGTATTTTCGTGCGTATTTACAATGGTGTACTTCAGTGCGTATTAACAAGTGTGTATTTTCGTGCTTATTTACAATCGTGTATTTCAGTGTGTATTTAAAATCGTGCATTTTCGTGCGCATTTATAATCGTGTATTTTCGTGCGTATTTACAATAGAGTATTTTCGTGCGTATTTACAATCGTGTATTTTCTTGCGTATTTACAATCGTGTATTTTCTTGCGTATTTACAATCGTGTATTTTCTTGCGTATTTACAATCGAGTATTTTCTTGCGTATTTACAATCGAGTATTTTCTTGCGTATTTACAATCGTGTATTTTCTTGCGTATTTACAATCGAGTATTTTCGTGCGTATTTACAATCGTGTATTTTCTTGCGTATTTACAATCGTGTATTTTCTTGCGTATTTACAATCGTGTATTTTCTTGCGTATTTACAATCGTGTATTTTCTTGCGTATTTACAATCGAGTATTTTCTTGCGTATTTACAATCGTGTATTTTCTTGCGTATTTACAATCGAGTATTTTCTTGCGTATTTACAATCGTGTATTTTCTTGCGTATTTACAATCGAGTATTTTCTTGCGTATTTACAATCGTGTATTTTCTTGCGTATTTACAATCGAGTATTTTCTTGCGTATTTACAATCGAGTATTTTCTTGCGTATTTACAATCGTGTATTTTCTTGCGTATTTACAATCGTGTATTTTCTTGCGTATTTACAATCGAGTATTTTCTTGTGTATTTACAATCGTGTATTTTCTTGCGTATTTACAATCGTGTATTTTCTTGCGTATTTACAATCGTGTATTTTCTTGCGTATTTACAATCGAGTATTTTCTTGCGTATTTACAATCGTGTATTTTCTTGCGTATTTACAATCGTGTATTTTCTTGCGTATTTACAATCGTGTATTTCCGTGCGTATTTACAATCGTGTATTTTCTTGCGTATTTACAATCGTGTATTTTACTGGCACTCATTTACCTTTTTTTAGATACAATTTTTTGATTAAAGTGGTAAACTTGTGTTAATATAGAGAGCCAATGGAATTCTCCCTTCAGTCCCCTATATCCTGCTGACAGGTTGGGGAAGGGGAAGAGGAGGATGAGCAGGGGGAAAGAGAGGGGAGGGACGAGAGAGAGGAGAGAGAGAGAGAGAGAGAGAGAGGGGAAGGCACAGAGGGAGGGTGGTGGTGGTGACCTACTGACCTTTAGCTGACCTGCAGGACACAGTTGCTCGCTGATGACCCAGCTCATACACCCGCCTCATCCATACACACCTGCCAGTAAAAACACATCGTTGTATTAACAGGAACTCTAAACAATACGGCATTGTGTGTGTGTGTGTGTGTGTGTGTGTGTGTGTGTTGTGTGTGTGTGTGTGTGTGTGTCTGTGTGTGTATGTGTGTGTGTGTGTGTGTGTGTGTGTGTGTGTGTGTGTGTGTGTGTGTGTGTGTGTGTGTGTACTCACCTAGTTGTACTCACCTAGTTGAGGTTGCGGGGGTCGAGTCCGAGCTCCTGGCCCCGCCTCTTCACTGATCGCTACTAGGTCACTCTCCCTGAGCCGTGAGCTTTATCATACCTCTGCTTAAAGCTATGTATGGATCCTGCCTCCACTACATCGCTTCCCAAACTATTCCACTTACTGACTACTCTGTGGCTGAAGAAATACTTCCTAACATCCCTGTGATTCATCTGTGTCTTCAGCTTCCAACTGTGTCACCTTGTTACTGTGTCCAATCTCTGGAACATCCTGTCTTTGTCCACCTTGTCAATTCTTCAGTATTTTGTATGTCGTTATCATGTCCCCCCTATCTCTCCTGTCCTCCAGTGTCGTCAGGTTGATTTCCCTTAACCTCTCCTCGTAGGACATACCTCTTAGCTCTGGGACTAGTCTTGTTGTGTGTGTGTGTGTGTGTGTGTGTGTGTGTGTGTGTGTGTGTGTGTGTGTGTGTGTGTGTGTGTGTGTGTGGGACACCAATTAACACCGTCACAAAAATGAGTGTATCATTCAGAGTTTGTATGAAGAGTTGAGAGACAGCATATTGATGTGTTGTTGTTGTTGAGGTTTTTTATTATTCATTTAGTAAGGCAAGAGCAGTTTGTTGTTTTCTTGTACCTGAGTGATGCTGGCAGTGGTGGAACACCAGTGGTGGAACACCAGTGGTGGAACACCAGTGGTGGAACACCAGTGGTGGAACACCAGTGGTGGAACACCAGTGGTGGAACACCAGTGGTGGAACACCAGTGGTGGAACACCAGTGGTGTAACACCAGTGGTGGAACACCAGTGGTGAAACACCAGTGGTGAAACACCTGTGGTGAAACACCAGTGGTGGAACACCAGTGGTGAAACACCAGTGGTGAAACACCAGTGGTGAAACACCAGTGGTGGAACACCAGTGGTGAAACACCAGTGGTGGAACACCAGTGGTGAAACACCAGTGGTGAAACACCAGTGGTGGAACACCAGTGGTGGAACACCAGTGGTGGAACACCAGTGGTGGAACACCAGTGGTGAAACACCAGTGGTGGAACACCAGTGGTGAAACAACAGTGGTGAAACACCAGTGGTGAAACACCAGTGGTGGAACACCAGTGGTGAAACACCAGTGGTGAAACACCAGTGGTGGAACACCAGTGGTGAAACACCAGTGGTGAAACACCAGTGGTGAAACACCAGTGGTGAAACACCAGTGGTGGAACACCAGTGGTGAAACACCAGTGGTGGAACACCAGTGGTGGAAAACCAGTGGTGGAACACCAGTGGTGAAACACCAGTGGTGAAACACCAGTGGTGGAACACCAGTGGTGAAACACCAGTGGTGAAACACCAGTGGTGGAACACCAGTGGTGGAACACCAGTGGTGAAACACCAGTGGTGGAACACCAGTGGTGAAACACCAGTGGTGAAACACCAGTGGTGGAACACCAGTGGTGAAAAAACCAGTGGTGGAACACCAGTGGTGGAACACCAGTGGTGGAACACCAGTGGTGAAACACCAGTGGTGAAACACCAGTGGTGAAACACCAGTGGTGGAACACCAGTGGTGAAACACCAGTGGTGGAACACCAGTGGTGGAACACCAGTGGTGGAACACCAGTGGTGAAACACCAGTGGTGAAACACCAGTGGTGGAACACCAGTGGTGGAACACCAGTGGTGGAACACCAGTGGTGAAACACCAGTGGTGGAACACCAGTGGTGAAACACCAGTGGTGAAACACCAGTGGTGAAACACCAGTGGTGGAACACCAGTGGTGGAAACACCAGTGGTGGAACACCAGTGGTGAAACACCAGTGGTGAAACACCAGTGGTGGAACACCAGTGGTGAAACACCAGTGGTGGAACACCAGTGGTGGAACACCAGTGGTGGAACACCAGTGGTGGAACACCAGTGGTGGAACACCAGTGGTGAAACAACAGTGGTGAAACACCAGTGGTGAACACCAGTGGTGAAACACCAGTGGTGGAACACCAGTGGTGGAAACACCAGTGGTGGAACACCAGTGGTGAAAAACCAGTGGTGGAACACCAGTGGTGGAACACCAGTGGTGAAACACCAGTGGAGGGGAACACCAGTGGTGGAACACCAGTGGTGAAACACCAGTGGTGGAACCCCAGTGGTGAAACACCAGTGGTGGAACACCAGTGGTGAAACACCAGTGGTGAAACACCAGTGGTGGAACACCAGTGGTGAAACACCAGTGGTGAAACACCAGTGGTGGAACACCAGTGGTGGAACACCAGTGGTGAAACACCAGTGGTGGAACACCAGTGGTGAAACACCAGTGGTGAAACACCAGTGGTGGAACACCAGTGGTGAAACACCAGTGGTGGAACACCAGTGGTGAAACACCAGTGGTGGAACACCAGTGGTGGAACACCAGTGGTGAAACACCAGTGGTGAAACACCAGTAGTGGAACACCAGTGGTGAAACACCAGTGGTGGAACACCAGTGGTGAAACACCAGTGGTGGAACACCAGTGGTGGAACACCAGTGGTGGAACACCAGTGGTGGAACACCAGTGGTGAAACACCAGTGGTGGAACACCAGTGGTGGAACACCAGTGGTGAAACACCAGTGGTGGAACACCAGTGGTGGAACACCAGTGGTGAAACACCAGTGGTGGAACACCAGTGGTGAAACACCAGTGGTGAAACACCAGTGGTGAAACACCAGTGGTGGAACACCAGTGGTGAAACACCAGTGGTGGAACACCAGTGGTGAAACACCAGTGGTGGAACACCAGTGGTGAAACACCAGTGGTGAAACACCAGTGGTGAAAACACCAGTGGTGGAACACCAGTGGTGAAACACCAGTGGTGAAACACCAGTGGTGGAACACCAGTGGTGGAACACCAGTGGTGAAACACCAGTGGTGAAACACCAGTGGTGAAACACCAGTGGTGAAACACCAGTGGTGAAACACCAGTGGTGGAACACCAGTGGTGAAACACGAGTGGTGGATCACCAGTGGTGAAACACCAGTGGTGAAACACCAGTGGTGGAACACCAGTGATGGAACACCATTGGTGAAACACCAGTGGTGAAACACCAGTGGTGAAACACCAGTGGTGAAACACCAGTAGTGAAACACCAGTGGTGGAACACCAGTGGTGAAACACCAGTGGTGAAACATCAATGGTGAAACACCAGTGGTGAAACACCAGTGGTGAAACACCAGTGGTGAAACACCAGTGGTGGAACACCAGTGGTGAAACACCAGTGGTGAAACACCAGTGGTGAAACACCAGTGGTGAAACACCAGTTTTGAAACACCAGTGGCGGAACACCAGTGGTGGAACACCAGTGGTGAAACACCAGTGGTGAAACACCAGTGGTGAAACACCAGTGGTGGAACACCAGTGGTGAAACACCAGTGGTGAAACACCAGTGGTGAAACACCAGTGGTGAAACCCAGTGGTGGAACACCAGTGGTGAAACACCAGTGGTGAAACACCAGTGGTGGAACACCAGTGGTGAAACACCAGTGGTGAAACTCCAGTGGTGGAACACCAGTGGTGAAACACCAGTGGTGAAACACCAGTGGTGGATCACCAGTGGTGAAACACCAGTGGTGGAACACCAGTGGTGGAACCCAGTGATGGAACACCATTGGTGAAACACCAGTGGTGAAACACCAGTGGTGAAACACCAGTGGTGAAACACCAGTGGTGAAACACCAGTGGTGAAACACCATTGGTGAAACATGAATGGTGAAACACCAGTGGTGAAACACCAGTGGTGAAATACCAGTGGTGAAACACCAGTGGTGAAACCAGTGGTGAAACACCAGTGGTGGAACACCAGTGGTGAAACACCAGTGGTGAAACACCAGTGGTGGAACACCAGTGGTGAAACACCAGTGGTGAAACACCAGTGGTGGATCACCAGTGGTGAAACACCAGTGGTGGAACACCAGTGGTGGAACACCAGTGATGGAACACCATTGGTGAAACACCAGTGGTGAAACACCAGTGGTGAAACACCAGTGGTGAAACACCAGTGGTGAAACACCAGTGGTGGAACACCAGTGGTGGAACACCAGTGGTGAAACACCAGTGGTGAAACACCAGTGGTGGAACACCAGTGGTGAAACACCAGTGGTGAAACACCAGTGGTGGATCACCAGGGGTTTGAAACACCAGTGGTGGAACACCAGTGGTGGAACACCAGTGATGGAACACCATTGGTGAAACACCAGTGGTGAAACACCAGTGGTGAAACACCAGTGGTGAAACACCAGTGGTGATACACCAGTGGTGGAACACCAGTGGTGAAACACCAGTGGTGAAACATCAATGGTGAAACGCCAGTGGTGAAACACCAGTGGTGAAACACCAGTGGTGAAACACCAGTGGTGAAACACCAGTGGTGAAACACCAGTGGTGGAACACCAGTGGTGAAACACCAGTGGTGAAACATCAATGGTGAAACACCAGTGGTGAAACACCAGTGGTGAAACACCAGTGGTGGAACACCAGTGGTGGAACACCAGTGGTGGAACACCATTGGTGAAACACCAGTGGTGGAACACCAGTGGTGGATCACCAGTGGTGAAACACCATTGGTGAAACACCAGTGGTGGAACACAAGTGGTGAAACACCAGTGATGAAACACCAGTGGTGGAACACCAGTAGTGAAACACCAGTGGTGAAGCACCAGTGATGAAACACCAGTAGTGAAACACCAGTGATGAAACACCAGTAGTGAAATACCAGTGGTGAAGCACCAGTGATGAAACACCAGTGGTGAAACATCAGTGATGAAACACCAGTAGTGAAACACCAGTGGTGAAACACCAGTAGTGAAGCACCAGTGGTGAAACACAAGTGGTAAAACACCATTGGTGAAACACCTGTGGTAAAACACCAGTATTGAAACGCCAGTAGCGAAACAACAGTGGTGAAACACCAGTGACGAAACACCAGTTGTGAAACACCAGTGGTGAAACACCAGTGATGAAACACCAGTAGTGAAACACCAGTGATGAAACACCAGTAGTGAAACACCAGTGGTGAAACACCAGTGATGAAACACCTGTGGTGAAACACCAGTATTGAAACGCCAGTAGTGAAACACCAGTGATGAAACACCAGTAGTGAAACACCAGTGATGAAACACCAGTAGTGAAACACCAGTAATGAAACACTAGTAGTGAAACACCAGTGATGAAACACCAGTGGTGAAAAACCATCAGTAAAACACCAGCACTGAAACACCAGCTCTAAATCACCAGTAGTAAAACACCAACACTAAAACACCATCAGTAAAACACCAGCAGTAAAACACCAGCAATAAAACACCAGCAATAAAACACCAGTGTATAGGAAGGCAGTAATAAAGACCCCAGAGACATATATACGACTGTCTTGTAATGAGTTTAATTTATACCACCGTTATTATACAACGGGGAAAACTTAAGACGCCATCAAACGTTGAAAAAAATACGCATGCCAACGCAGCTTCAAGAAAATTGCACCGTAAAAAAAAAATTAATATGCAGTGATTACAATGTAATGCATCGTACTGCAACTATGCAGAATAAAACATTATCCTATAATACTGGTTAAAACATCATCCTAGAATAATACTGGTTAAAACATTATCATCCTACTCACAGCGTCATCATATTGTAACAATATAGGTTAAAACATCATCATACTGCAACAATACAAGTTAAAACATCATCATACTGCAACAATACAAGTTAAAACATCATCATACTGCAACAATACAAGTTAAAACATCATCATACTGCAACAATACAAGTTAAAACATCATCATACTGCAACAATACAAGTTAAAACATCATCATACTGCAACAATACAAGTTAAAACATCATCATACTGCAACAATACAAGTTAAAACATCATCATACTGCAACAATACAAGTTAAAACATCATCATACTGCAACAATACAAGTTAAAACATCATCATACTGCAACAATACAAGTTAAAACATCATCATACTGCAACAATACAAGTTAAAACATCATCATACTGCAACAATACAAGTTAAAACATCATCATACTGCAACAATACAAGTTAAAACATCATCATACTGCAACAATACAAGTTAAAACATCATCATACTGCAACAATAGAATGGTGACAGGTATGATATGACTGATCAATCAAGTTAAGTACATCAGTCTAGTTGCAACATATGTTATACAGTCGGTGTCAGTACTTGCAGCATACAAGTTAAACACATCATTCATACTGATATACAAATGAAATACACATCTCTACATACTGAGAGATACAAGTTACAACATTTATCACACCCCCGCAACGGAATACAAGTATATACTGAGAGATACACTCTACGCGTACAATACACAGTGAAAACATCTCAATAACTGAAACAATCTCAGGGTTATAAAACACACCTCTCGGGTACTAAACAATAACACCCTGGGGGGACATATATGAGTAGATACACCTTGGGTTCACTTAGTGTACCACCCTGGGTAGGTACCATGATACCCGATAGATACTATCGTCCGGTGTACTATACTTAAACCCCTTAGGGAATACAATGAGAGATACACACCTCTCGGGGTAAAATACTGAGAGATACACACCTCTCGGGGTACATACACTGAGAGATACACACCTCTCGGGGGTACATACACTGAGAGATACACACCTCTCGGGGGTACATACACTGAGAGATACACACCTCTCGGGGTACATATTACTGAGAGATACACCCCCTCTCGGGGGTACATACACTGTGAGATACACACCTCTCGGGGGTACATACACTGAGAGATACACACCTCTCGGGGGTACATATACTGAGAGATACACACCTCTCGGGGGTACATATACTGAGAGATACACACCTCTCGGGGGTACATATACTGAGAGATACACACCTCTCGGGGGTACATACACTGAGAGATACACACCTCTCGGGGGTACATATACTGAGAGATACACACCTCTCGGGGGTACATATACTGAGAGATACACACCTCTCGGGGGTACATATACTGAGAGATACACACCTCTCGGGGGGTACATATACTGAGAGATACACACCTCTCGGGGGTACATACTACTGAGAGATACACACCTCTCGGGGGTACATACACTGAGAGATACACACCTCTCGGGGGTACATACACTGAGAGATACACACCTCTCGGGGGTACATACACTGAGAGATACACACCTCTCGGGGGTACATACACTGAGAGATACACACCTCTCGGGGGTACATACACTGTGAGATACACACCTCTCGGGGGTACATACACTGAGAGATACACACCTCTCGGGGGTACATACACTGAGAGATACACACCTCTCGGGGGTACATATACTGAGAGATACACACCTCTCGGGGGTACATATACTGAGAGATACACACCTCTCGGGGGTACATACACTGTGAGATACACACCTCTCGGGGGTACATATACTGAGAGATACACACCTCTCGGGGTACATACACTGAGAGATACACACCTCTCGGGGGTACATACATGAGAGATACACACCTCTCGGGGGTACATACACTGAGAGATACACACCTCTCGGGGGTACATACACTGTGAGATACACACCTCTCGGGGGTACATACACTGATGAGATACACACCTCTCGGGGGTACATACACTGAGAGATACACACCTCTCGGGGTACATACACTGAGAGATACACACCTCTCGGGGGTACATACACTGTGAGATACACACCTCTCGGGGGTACATACACTGAGAGATACACACCTCTCGGGGGTACATACACTGTGAGATACACACCTCTCGGGGGTACATACACTGAGAGATACACACCTCTCGGGGGTACATATACTGAGAGATACACACCTCTCGGGGGTACATACACTGTGAGATACACACCTCTCGGGGGTACATACACTGTGAGATACACACCTCTCGGGGGTACATACACTGTGAGATACACACCTCTCGGGGGTACATACACTGAGAGATACACACCTCTCGGGGGTACATATACTGAGAGATACACACCTCTCGGGGGTACATACACTGTGAGATACACACCTCTCGGGGGTACATACACTGTGAGATACACACCTCTCGGGGGTACATAACTGAGAGATACACACCTCTCGGGGGTACATACTGAGAGATACACACCTCTCGGGGGTACATACACTGTGAGATACACACCTCTCGGGGGTACATACACTGTGAGATACACACCTCTCGGGGGTACATACACTGTGAGATACACACCTCTCGGGGGTACATACACTGAGAGATACACACCTCTCGGGGGTACATACACTGAGAGATACACATCTCTCGGGGGTACATATACTGTGAGGGTACACACCTCTCGGGGGTACATACACTGTGAGATACACACCTCTCGGGGGTACATACACTGAGAGATACACACCTCTCGGGGGTACATATACTGAGAGATACACACCTCTCGGGGGTACATACACTGAGAGATACACACCTCTCGGGATACATACACTGTTGGCATGAACTATGGACGGTACATAACCCTTTTAATTACCACTACGTACAGTAACTCAGATAAAACTATGGGTTGTAATACTCATAATACACTTGCGGGGGCCAACATAGTTAGTCTGATGCGAAAATATTATCTGGGGGAATACACTGTGAGGTACACACCTCTCGGCGAAAATACTGCTGAGGATACACACCAAATTTCGGGGGTGCCAAAATTGCTGACAGCCAACCTTTCCCCGGGCAATAGGACGGCATAACACTGTGCGACACCCAACACTTTTCCGGGAGACGCTAATACGAGAGATACAAAATCTTTCGGGTTGGTGACATAAGACTGTGATGAGGTACACATCTTGAGGCCGGGTACATAGTATCTGAGAGTCACACTCTCGGGGGTACATATATCTGAGAGATACAACCTCTCGGGAGGTCACATAGTATCTGAGAGTAACCCCCTCTGGAGATCCATACATATTGAGAGTAACTATGAGATCATATAACGGAGTAAACAGAGTCCTTTTTAATGCACCAACAGTAACGTACAGTACACTCAGAGTCATACTATTGAAGTTTAGAAAGTTACTCAAAAATTAATATGCAAGGTGGCCAAATTTAGTTAGTCCCTTTGTCTAGGCAAAATTATTATTGGCATGTGTAATATTGTTGTGGACGGTAGGATTGTTTCTGAATGCGTTTGTTTTCTGACACGCTAAAATTGTTGCCAGGCCACGCCCAAGATTTGCTGCCTGTGGGGAGCCAAAAATTTTGGACACGGCGAATTCATTGCCCCCGGACACCGGCAAAATGCTGCACCGAAGAGGGTGTTAAATGTTGCCGTGAGAACTGTAGTGCAAATTCTCCCTTCTGCCAACATATGGTTGTGTTGCTGACAGTTCTTTTTCATGGCTACCGCCTTGGTGGGAAGCGATGTGTAGTATATAGGGATTATTATTATTATGCATTGATATTATTTGTTATTAAGTATACTTATTATCCATTTATTAGAACATGGGCCGGTCCATAGGTATCGAGAGAAACACTTACTCATCAGTCCATAGTCTGAGAGACACGCTGAGAGTCCAGTTATATCTGCAAGTACACTCTGAGAGTCCATGTATCATCTGAGATAGTCACTCTGAGAGTCCATGTCATCTGAGAAGTACACTCTAGAGTCAAGTCCAAAACTTCTCAGTTTAGAAATTCGACAGTCGAGAGAAATTAATTTATTATTAACTCCGAAGCGAACTGTGGCCACTATGTGTTAGTTAGTTACCATTTTGTCCTAGGCACATGTCGATTAGATACTAGGCCTGTTGTATATGTGTGTGTGTTTGTGTGTAGGTGTGTATGTGTATATGCGTGTGTGTGTGTGTGTGTACTCACCTAGTTGGGGTTGCAGAGGTCGACTCACAGCTCCTGGCTCCAGTGATGGAGTTTGTAGAACTTGACGTGCTGTTGGAGTGTGAGCAAAGTAACATTTATGAAGGGGTTCAGGGAAACCGGCAGGCCGGACTTGAGTCCTGGAGATGGGAAGTACAGTGCATGCACTCTGAAGGAGGGGTGTTAATGTTGCAGTTTAAAAACTGTAGTGCAAAACACCCTTCTGGCAAGACAGTGATGGAGTGAATGATGGTGAAAGTTTTTCTTTTTCAGGCTACCCTGCCTTGGTGGGAATCGGCCGATGTGTTAATAAAAAAATAATATATTATTATTATTATTATTATTATTATTATTATTATTATTATTATTATTATTATTATTATTATTAGCACATGGGCCGTCTCCCACCAAGGTAGGGTGGCCCGAGAAAGAAAAACTTGCACCATCATTCACTCCATCACTGTCTTGCCAGAGACACGCTTACAATACAGTTATAAAACTGCAACATTAACCCCTCCTTCAGAGTGCAGGCACTGTACTTCCCATCTCCAGGACTCAAGTCCAGCCTGCCGGTTTCCCTGAATCCCTTCATATATATTACCTTGCTCACACTCCAACAGCACGTCAAGTCCTAAAAACCATTTGGCTCCATTCGCTTCTAACACGCTCACGCATGCTTGCTGAAGTCCAAGCCCCTTGCACACAAAACCTCCTTTACCTCCTCCCTCCAACCTTTCCTATGCCGCCCCTACCCGCCTTCCCTCCAATACAGATTTATACACTCTCGAAGTCATTCCATTTCCTTCCTCTCCACATGTCCGAACCATCTCAACAACCCCTCCTCAACCCTCTGGATAATAGGTTTGGTAATCCCGCACCTCCTCCTAATTTCCAAACTACAAATTCTCTGGATTACATTCACACCACACATTGCCCGCAGACATGACATCTCCACTGCCTCCAGCCTTCTCCTCACTGCAACATTCATCACCCATGATTCACACCCATATAAGAGTGTTGTACAACTATATTCTCATACATTTCCCTCTTTGCTTCCATGGACAAAGTTCTTTGTCTCCACACACCCCTAAGTGCACCACTCACCTTTTTCCCCTCATCAGTTCTATGATTCACCTCATCTTTCATAGACCCATCTGCTGATACGTCCACTCCTAAATATATGAATACATTTACCTCCTCCATACTCTCTCCCTCCAATCTGATAACCAATTTTTCCTCACCTATTTTTTTTGTTATCCTCATCACCTTACTCTTTCCTATATTTACTTATAATTTTCTTCTCATACATACCCTATCAAACTCATTTACCAACCTCTGCGGCTTCTCTTCAGAATCTCCCAAAAGCACAGTGTCATCAGCAAAGAGCAACTGTAACAACTCCTTCTTTCTGTTAGATTCTTTATCTTATAACCCAAAACCTTTTGCCAACACCCGAGCATTCACTTCTCTTACAACCCCATCCATAAATATATTGAACAACTATGGTGATATCACACATCCTTATTAAGGCTTACTTTTATTGGGAAACAATCTCCCTCTCTCTTACATATTCTAACCCGAGCCTCACTATCCTCGTAAAAACTTTTCACAGCTTTCAATAACCTACCTCCTACTCCATACATTTACAACATCTGTCACATTGCCCCTCTATCCACCCTGTCATACTCCTTTTCCAAGTCCATAAATGTCACAAAAACCTCATCAATCAAATCCCATCAATCCCGGCTGCCTTACCCCCTTTCATTCTACCCACTGTCTCACGAACTTCCCCCACACTCACAACTTGCTCTTCCTCACTCCCATAAGATGTTATTCCTCCTTGCCCTATGCACGAAATCACAGCTTCCCTATCTTCATCAACATTTAACAATTCCTCAGAATATTCCATCCATCTTCCTGATACCTCTAACTCTTCATTTAATAACTCTCCTTTCCTACTTTTAACTGTCAAATCCATTCGTTCCCTAGGCTTCCTCAACTTATATATATATATATATATATATATATATATATATATATATATATATATATATATATATATATATATATATATATATATATATATATATATATATATATATATATATATATATCAGGCGAAGAAAACATGTATAAGCCACAACGACGCCCAGCATGAAGTACGTCGAACATATCGTGTCGTGAGCGAGGTTACGAGACTGTGGATCGAGCCTTCAGCAACCTCTGCGTTAAATCTGCATGGGTTTGACGCTCCATATCAAATATTTTCAAAGGGATCATTACCAAGGCAAGCCCAGCCCGCCTTCACCCGCGGATGTCCAAGAGGAGTTATTGACTTCCTGAAGTCGCTGGCAGCCATTTCATCACCTTTCCAAGACATGATCTTTCCAATGCATGACCTTTACTCAAGACATGACCTTTCCATAAGACATGACCTTTCCATAAGACATGACCTTTCCAAGACATCATTTTTCCAAGACATAACCTTTCCAAGACATCACTTTTCCAAAGCATGACCTTTCAACAAGACATGACATTTCCACAAGACATGATCTTTCTACAAGTCATGACCATTCCAAGACATGACCTTCCCACTTCATATGACCCTTCCATGGCATCACCTTTCCACAAGACATGACCTTTCCACTAGCCATCCCGTCACTCAGCCACCAGAAGCCATCAAAGGCCACCCCTGACACCTTTCAGTACCTTGCATTAAAGTCAGGGAGGGAGAGGAAGGGGGAGGGACTCTTACACAAGGACTCCACATAGAAGGGGCTCTCACACAGAAGGAATTATCAGAGAAGGAACTCTCACACAGAAGGGACTCACAAAGAGTGAACTCTGACAGAGGGGACTCTCACACAAAAGGGACTCTCACAGAGAAGAGACTCTCACAGAAGGAACTCCCACAGAGATAGGACTCTCACAGAGAAGAGACTCTCACAGAAGGAACTCTCACAGAGATAGGACTCTCGCAGACAAGAGACTCTCACAGAGGAGACTTTCACAAAGAAGGAACTCTCACAGAGAAGGGGCTCTCACAGAGAAGAGACTCCCACAGAGGGGACGCTCGCAGAAGGGACTCTTACAGAGGGGACGGTCGCAGAAGGGACTCTCACAGAGGGGACGCTTGCAGAAGGGACTCTCACAGAGGGGACGCTCGCAGAAGGGACTCTTACAGAGGGGACGCTCGCAGAAGGGACTCTCACAGAGGGGACGCTTGCAGAAAGAGGGTGAGGAGGACTTTCACACAGACACAGAAACTCTTTGAAGTTCAACTCGGACATTACGACCACCAAAGCTTCTCTCAGACACTTGGCAGGAGTTGCCAGAAACTCTTCCCGCTTCACCTCACTCCGGTGGGAGGGACTTTTGATCTAAGGAGGCGTGGGTGCATCTTCCCCTTCCTGGGATCAAACCTGATTGATTCTCAATCGGTCGTTTCGTATTTCATCAGCAACAAAAAAATAAAAACGGTGAAATATTGTCATATAGAGACAATTTCAGAAAATTTGTTTTTATTGCGTGAAATTCTCGACGTTTCTAAGCTGTCTGAGGCTTTTTTTGACGTATTACCCCTACGGATTTAGCGTTTCGCATAATAATAATAATAATAATAATAATAATAATAATAATAATAATAATAATAATATTACAACTACCACTACTACTACTATTACTTCTACTACTACTACTACCTCTACTACTACTTCTACTACCACTACTACTACTACTACTACTACCTCTACTACTACTTCTACTACCACCACTACTACTACTACTACTACTACTACTACTACTACCTACTACTACTACCTCTACTACTACTTCTACTACCACCACTACTACTGCTACTACTACTACTACTACTACTTCTACTACCACCACTACTACTGCTACTACTACTACTACTACTACTTCTACTACCACTACTACTACTACTACTACTACCTCTACTACTACTTCTACTACCACCACTACATACTGCTATACTACTACTACTACTACTACTTACTACTACCACTACTACTACTACTACCTCTACTACTACCTCTACTACTACTTCTACTACCACCACTACTACTACTACTACTACTACTACTACTACTACCTCTACTACTACCTCTACTACTACTTCTACTACCACCACTACTACTACTACTACTACTACTACTACTACTACTACCACTACTACTACTACTACCTCTACTACTACTTCTACTACCACCACTACTACTACTACTACTACTACTACTACTACTACTACTACTACTACCTCTACTACTACTTCTACTACCACATACTACTACTACATACTACATCTACTATACTACCACTACTACTACTACTACATCTATATAACTCTTTACACTCCACCACTACTACTACTACTACTACTACTACTACTACTACTTCTACTACTAGGACTACTACTACTACTACAATTAGCAGAAGTTTAAGAAATAAGATATATGAGCTAAGATTAATCGCAAGTGCGAGGAGGATAGATATTATTGCTATAACATAGACCTGGCTCAATCTGAAAGATAGAGAAATGCCTTCTGAATGTCACATACAAGGCTATAAATTATTCCACACTGATGGGGTCAACAGGGAGGATGGTGGAGTGGCGATGTATGTCAGAGACAATTTAAATTGTTGTGTTAGGTAAGATAAAAAATTAGAAGCGTCAGCCACTGAATCGGTTTGGTTACAGCTTCTCGAGGGCCGTGAAAAACTAATCTTGGGTGTGATTTACAGGTCCCCCAAACCTTGATAGGGAATGCGGTAAAATTCTATGGGACGAAATTCGTAAGGCATCTTCATACGAAAATGTGTTAATGGAAGATTTTAACTTATTAATAATCTTGAGGTTAATGATGAGCTTGAGGAAAGTGATCACAAATCACTCAGTTTTAATATATCATGGAATTATCCTAATAATGGCAATCAAGTCTCTGTCCCTGACTTCTGCTTGGCTGATTTCATAGGACTGAGAAATTACCTGAGTGGGCTGAATTGGAATGACCTGACTATGGGTCAGGTAGGTGATGATGGTTGCTGATATGACTTTTTCCAGAGCATAGTTCTAGCTGCTCAGACAACTTATGTTCCAGATAGGGAAATCAGATCAAACAAAAATGATCCTAAATGGATAAACAATACATTAAAACACCTCATTCGTCTAAAGAGAGGCATATACAGGCGAATCAAAAGGGACGAGGGGCAGTTAAGAAATCAATATATTCAGTTAAAGAGAGAAATAAAAAAAGGGAATTAGGAAAGCAAAAAGAGATTATGAGGTTAAAGTTGCAAGGGAATCGAAGACTAACCCAAAAGGTTTCTTTCAGGTATACAGAAGTAAGATTAGGGACAAGATAGGCCCACTCAAAAGTCACTCGGGTCAGCTCACCGACAGTGATAAGGAAATGTGTAGAATTTTTAACACTTACTTCCTCTCAGTTTTTACACAGGAAGATACTAGCGATGATCTAGAAATAATAAATTATGTAGAACAGGACGATAATAAACTATGCACGATTAGGGTCACAAGTGACGTGGTCCTTAGACAAATAGATAAATTAAAGCCAAAGAAATCCCCCGGCCCTGATAAACTGTATGCAGGAGGAGAATTTTTTTCCTTGATCGAGGCATGGTTGACAGCAGCAGAGAGTTTGCATAAATGGGGAGAAATCAGAGTGGGGAAGCGTTACGAGTAGTGTTCCACAGGGGTCAGTGTTGGGCCCCTTGTTTACACTCTGCATAAACTACATAGATGAGGGAATAAAAAGAGATATAAGCAAGTTTGCCAATGACACCAAAATAGGCTGACGAATTCATTCTGACGAGGACATTAGAGCACTCCAGGAAGATTTAAATAAACTGATGCAATGATCGGAGAAGTGACAGATGCAGTTTAATATAGACAAATGCAAAGTTCTAAACATTGAGCAGGAAAATAACCATGCCATATATAAACTAAATAATGTAGATCTTAATATTACTGTTTGCGAAAAGAATTTGGGAGTTGTGGTTAGCAGTAATCTAAAACCAAGACAACAGTGCATAAGTGTTCACAATAAAGCGAACAGAATCCTTGGCTTTATATCAAGAAGCATAGATAATAGAAGTCCTCAGGTTGTTCTTTAACTCTATATATCCTTGGTTAGGCCTCACGTAGATAATGCTGCACAGTTTTGGTCACCGTATTACAGAATGGATATAAATGCTCTGGAAAACGTACAAAGGAGGGTGACAAAGATGATCCCATGTATCAGAAATCTTTCCTATGAGGACAGACTGAGGCCCTGAATCTGCACTCTCTCTAGAAAGGCGTAGAATTAGGGTGAATATGATCGAGGTGTATAAACGGAAAACAGGAATAAATAAAGGAGATGTAAATAGCGTGCTAAAAATATCTAGCCAAGACAGGACTCGCAGCAATGATTTTAAGTTGGAAAAATTCCGATTCAGGAAGCATACAGGAAAGCACTGGTTTGGTAATAGAGTTGTGGATGAGTGGAACAAACTCCCGAGTATTGTCATAGAAGCTAAAGCTTTGTGTAGTTTTAAAAATAGGTTAAAAAATACATGAGTGAGTGTGGGTGGGTGTGAGCTGGACCTGACTAGCTTGTGCTACTGGGTCAGATGCTGTGCTCCTTCCTTAAGTGAATGTGACGTGACCTGATTAGGTTGGGGCATTGGTTTGGGCCGGTGGGGAACTTAACCCTGCCTCGCATGGGTCAGTAGGCATGCTGCAGTGCTCCGTCTTTCTTAAATTATATTATTTTTGCTACTACTACTACTTATACTACTATGGTTACTTCCATTACTACCACTACTTCTACTACTACCTCTACTACTACTTCTACTACTGCTACTACTACTATTACGAACACTACTACTGTTACTACTACTATTACTATCAGTACTACTACTACTTCTACTACTGGTACTAGTACTACTACTGCTGTTACTGCTACTGCTGTTATTATTATTATTATTATTATTATTATTATTATTATTATTATTATTATTATTAATATTGTTACTACTACTACTACTACTACTACTACTAATAATAATAATAAAAAGGGTTGGATGGCTGTTTACGAGTCACTAGAAAAAAGTATTGTTATTTATCAGTGCTGAAGGACTGAGTGAACACAGGCAAGACCAGTGTTACTGATGTACAACACAAGACTGAGTGAACACAGACAAGACCAGTGTTACTGATGTACAACACAAGACTGAGTGAACACAGGCAAGACCAGTGTTACTGATGTACAACACAAGACTGAGTGAACACAGGCAAGACCAGTGTTACTGATGTACAACACAAGACTGTGTGAACACAGACAAGACCAGTGTTACTGATGTACAACACAAGACTGAGTGAACACAGGCAAGACCAGTGTTACTGATGTACAACACAAGACTGAGTGAACACAGGCAAGACCAGTGTTACTGATGTACAACACAAGACTGAGTGAACACAGACAAGACCAGTGTTACTGATGTACAACACAAGACTGAGTGAACACAGACAAGACCAGTGTTACTGATGTACAACACAAGACTGAGTGAACACAGACAAGACCAGTGTTACTGATGTACAACACAAGACTGAGTGAACACAGGCAAGACCAGTGTTACTGATGTACAACACAAGACTGTGTGAACACAGACAAGACCAGTGTTACTGATGTACAACACAAGACTGAGTGAACACAGGCAAGACCAGTGTTACTGATGTACAACACAAGACTGAGTGAACACAGACAAGACCAGTGTTACTGATGTACAACACAAGACTGAGTGAACACAGGCAAGACCAGTGTTACTGATGTACAACACAAGACTGAGTGAACACAGGCAAGACCAGTGTTACTGATGTACAACACAAGACTGAGTGAACACAGGCAAGACCAGTGTTACTGATGTACAACACAAGACTGAGTGAACACAGGCAAGACCAGTGTTACTGATGTACAACACAAGACTGAGTGAACACAGGCAAGACCAGTGTTACTGATGTACAACACAAGACTGAGTGAACACAGGCAAGACCAGTGTTACTGATGTACAACACAAGTCTGAGTGAACACAGGCAAGACCAGTGTTACTGATGTACAACACAAGTCTGAGTGAACACAGACAAGACCAGTGTTACTGATGTACAACACAAGACTGAGTGAACACAGGCAAGACCAGTGTTACTGATGTACAACACAAGTCTGAGTGAACACAGGCAAGACCAGTGTTACTGATGTACAACACAAGTCTGAGTGAACACAGACAAGACCAGTGTTACTGATGTACAACACAAGTCTGAGTGAACACAGGCAAGACCAGTGTTACTGATGTACAACACAAGTCTGAGTGAACACAGACAAGACCAGTGTTACTGATGTACAACACAAGACTGAGTGAACACAGACAATACTAGTGTTACTGAACACAGGCAACACCAGTGTTACTGATGCACAACATAACACAATAGAGAATCGTCTAGATATGTTATTGGGAAGGTAGTTTGACAGTGCCACTGATCCAATCGCTTCTGAATGGTTGAGAAAATACACTGGCTGTTGCGGGGGTAAAAACTTTTAACCACCTGGAAACGAGCGCCATTAAGAGGCCTCGTGGCAATTGCAAGAAGCTGCGAGACCATTTGAGTGCCAAGTAGCCCCCTGGTGCTAAGTAATGTCATGGTGCTAACACCCTGGTGCCAAGTAACACTCGGGGACTAAGGAACACCTCACAGAGTCGTCTTAATATTAATAAAGGCGCTACCAATTACATAATTTATTAATTTATTTTGGGAGCATGAGAGGTATGCAGCTCTTAATAACTACCACCACCACCACTATCACTACCGCCGCTACCACTACCAACACCCACCAACAGTATCACCACCACCACCACTATCACTACCGCCACTACCACTACCAACACCCACCAACAGTATCACCACCCACCTTCACTACTCATGTGTGTCGAAGATGATTTGGGAGTCTCTCTCTTTCACAAAACTATTGACATTCCCGACTCCTTGACCCTGTGACTTCCCACACCTACAGTAATTCACAGCAGTCAAAGAGGGACCTGGATAAGCTTACAAAAGGGTCTTGTGTGTGGGTGTCAGCTTGAAAGACCCTTTGCACGCTCAGTTCTCACGGTGGTTACTACGGGGTGGGAGTGGGGATAGAATGAGGAGTAGGAGTAGAGGGGGAATTGGGGCTGAGTTGCAGTGGGATAGAGTGGAAGTGGAAGGATTCGAGAAGCGAGGAATCATTCTGGAATTGGAATTTCAACACGGACAGGAATTGAAAAAAGGTTATATATGTCAGAAGAAGATTCTCACGAAAGAAAAATTATGCAGGAATATTATTGGGGTAAATTTTGGAGGATGTGTAGAATGAGAGACGTGTTATAAGTTATGGTGTGACGCAGAGACGTGTTGTAGTGTTGAAATGTGACTGTGTGAGGTGTTGTAGTGTTGATATGTGACTGTGTGAGGTGTTGTACTGTTGAGATGTGAATATGTGAGGTGCTGTGGTGTTGAGATGTGGCTGTGTGAGGTGTTGTAGTGTTGAGATGTGACTGTGTGAGGTGTTGTGGTGTTGAGATGTGACTGTGTGAGGTGTTGGGGTGTTGAATGTACTGGGGGGGAAAGGGTTTGAGTTTTTGGTTGGGGTTTTGGGTTTGGATGCTGTGTGAGGTGTTGTGTGTTGAATGTATTGTGAGTTATTTTATGGTTTTGGGGTTTTGGGTTTTGAGGGTTTTTTGGGGGTTGAATGTGCGTGGGGGTTTTGGTTGAATTGACTGTGTGAGGTGTTTGGGGGTTTGGAGATGTGACTGGTGAGGTTTATGGTTTGAGATGCTGTGTGAGGTTTTTTTGAATGTGCTGTGAGCTGTTTTGGTTTTTGAGATGTGACGTGTGAGGTGTTTGGTGTTGAGATGGGGCTGGTGAGGTTTTGTGGATTGGGATTGGTGTGTGAGGTGTTGATGTTGAATTGATTGTAAAGGGTGTTGTGGTTTGAGAGTGGCTGTGAGGTGTTGTGGTTGGGAAAAGGCTTTTGAGTTTTGTGTTGGATTTTATTGGTGAGTGTTGGGGGTTTTTAGTTCTGTGTGAGGTTGTGGTGTTAATTGCTGGTATGTTGTGTTTGAATGTGACTGGGGGGTTTTTTGGGTGTTGAGTTTTGGCGGTGAGGTGTTGGGTTTTTGAGATGTGCTGTGGGGGTGTTGTGGGGTTGGATGTGCGGTGGGGTTTGTGTTGAGTTTTATGTGAAGGTGTTGTGGTGTTAAATGGGGGTTGGGGGTTTTTGTGGGTTGGATGGGGCTTGTGGTGTTTTGTTGAATGTATTTTAGTTTTGGGGTGTTGAGATGGCTGTTGAGGGTTTGGTTTTGAATGTCTGGGGAGGTTTGGTTTTTAAAATGTCTGGTGAGGTTTTGGTTTGAGATTACTGGAGGGTTGTGGTTTGAGATGTGACTGTGTGGGGGTTTTTTGTGTTGAATGGGGCGTGTAGGGGGGTTTTTGGTTTGGAGTTTTTTTAATTTTTTTTTTTTTTTATTTTTTTGGGATGGCTGTGTGAGGTTTTAGTTTGAGATGTATTGGAAGGTTTGGTGTTGAAGGGGCTGGGGAGGTTTTTTTTTTTTTAGATGGGGCTGTGTGATTTGTTGTGGTTTTGAGATTGGGCTGTGTAGGTTTGTGGGTTGAGATGTGCGGTGGGGTGTTGGGGTGTTGAGATGTACGGGGAGGTTTTTTGGTGTTGAATTCGTGATGTTTTGTTGAAGTGGCTTGTAGGTTTTTGGGGGTTGGTTTTGGTTTGGAGGTTGTGGTTTTGAGATGTGACTGTGAGGTTTTTGGGGTTGAGATGGGGCGGGTTTGAGTTTTGTGTTAAATTTGGACTGTGGGGTTTTGGGTTTAATTTGGCTGTTTTGGGTTTGTGGTTTAATTAACTGTAGTTTTTGTGGTGTGAGATGGGGCTGTGTGAGGTTTGTGTGTTGAATGTAACTGTGAGTGTTGGGTGTTAATTCTTTTAGGTGTTTGGGTTGAAGTACTGGAGGTTTTGTGGTGTTGAGATGTGACTGTGGGGAGGGTTGTGATTTTAATGTCTGTTGGGGGTTTTTTGAGATTACTGTAGGGTTTGTTGTTGAGAAAAACTTTATTGTTTTAAATTTTACTGGAGGTTGGTTTGAATTTCGGTAGGGTTTTTTTTTAGTGAACTGTGACTTTTTGTTTGAAAACTGGGGGGGGTTGAGATGGTGTGTGAGGTTGTTTTGGAAGTGGTGTGTGAGGTTTTGGTTTAGATTTTGTTTATGTTTTTTAATGTAACTGTAGTTTTTGTTGTTTCTGTTGGGGTTTTGTTAGATTCCTTTATTTGGGGTGTTAAATGGGGCTTGAGTTTTGGTTTAATGTGAGTAGGGTATTTTGTTAGATTCTTGTGATTTTCTGTTATATTACTTAAGATTTTTTTTTGAGATTCTGTTGGGGGTTTGGGGTTTAATGTAAATTGGTGGGGTTTTGTGGTTTTGGGATTACTTTGGTGATTTTAGTTAGTTTTACTTGTGAGGGTGTTTTTTGGGAGATGTTATTTCTAGGTTTTAATGGGGGTAAAGGTTCCCTTTTTGGAGGTTTAGTTTTTAAAGATTACTCGTATTATACTTTTTTCCCACAAGTTTTTCCCAAGTCCCGGGATTCCCCAATGTTTCTAGTTTTTTAATAATAATTTAATGAAGGAACCCAAAAAATTTTCCAGGAATTAAGAATATGCTAAAGAAGAAAAACCTTTTAATAAAAAAGTTCACATGAGTAAAGAAACATAATGACGCATATAAAACCACGGTAAAACAAGTGTTTTATATTTAGAAACCTAAGTGGGGACAAATTGTTTAACAGAAAACACAGGTAGATTAACGTGAAGTATAAACCCCAAACGAAAAATTATTTAACTCAAAGGAATATTTAATGTAAAGTGAGTATTCCCCACAGAAAAGTTTTTCCCCATCAATTAAGTATTACCACAATTAATATTACCAAAATTTTAAGTTTTACCATAAATTAATATTCCCATCAATTTTAAGTTTTACCATCAATTTAAGTTTTACCACAATTAAGATTACCATCAATTAAGTATTACCATCTAAAAGTATTACCATCAGTGAAGTATTACCACAATAAAGTATTACCAAAATTTGTATACCTAAAGTAAGTATTACCATCAAGTGAATATTCCCATAATTTAAAAGTATTAAACGTAAGTATTACCATCAAGTTAGTATTACCATAAAGTGAAGATACCACCCATAATATTCCCCATCAATAAATTTTTACCTCAATGAATTTTACCATCAAGTGAAGTATTACCATCAAGTGAAGTATTACCATCAAGTGAAGTATTACCATCAAGTTAAGTATTACCATCAAGTGAAGTATTACCATCAAGTGAAGTATTACCATCAAGTGAAGTATTACCATCAATTAAGTATTCCACAAGGAAAATTACCATAAAAGTAAAGTATTCCCATCAATGAATATTACCATCGGGAAGTATACCACAAGTGAATATTACCATCAATAATTTTTACCATCAAGTTAATATTACCATAAAGTAAAGTATTACCATCAAGAAGTTTTACCATCAATTAATTTTACCACAATTAATATTCCATCAAGAAAAGTATTCCCAAAAGTGAAGTTTACCATCAAGTGAATTTTCCATCAAGTTAAGATTCCCATAAAGTTAAGATTACCATCAAGTAAGTTTACCAAAGTGAATTTTACCATCAAGTTAATATTACCATAAAGTTAAGTATTACCACAAGGGAAGTATAACCACAAGTTAAGTATTTACCAAACAATTTAAAGTTTTACCAATCAATGAAGTATTCCCATCAATTTAAGTATTCCATCAATTTAAGTATTACCATCAAGTGATATTACCACAAGTGAAGTATTACCTAAAGGAAGTATTACCCACAATTAAATACCATCAAGTGAATTTCCATCAATTTTAAGTATTACCCAAGTAAGTATTACCATCAATTAATATTACCACAAGTTAATATTACCATCAAGGAAGTTTTACCACAAGGAAGTTTCCCCTTCAATGAATATTACCAAAAGTGAAAAAATTATCACAAGGGAAAGTATTACCATAAATGAATATTACCATCAATGAAGTTCCCATCAAGTGAATATTACCATAAAGTTAAGTATTACCATCAATGAATTTTTCCATCAAGTGAAGTATTACCATCAATTAAGTATTACCTCAAGTGAATATTACCATAATGAAGTTTTACCATCAAGGAATATTACCACAAGTTAATATTACCATAAAGTGAATTTTCCCAAACAAGTGAAGATTACCATCTTAAAGTATTACCATCAATGAAGTATTACCATCAAGTAATATTAATCAAGTGAAATTACCACAATTTAATATTACCATCAAGTGAATTTTAAACCACAATTAAGTATTACCATCAAGTGAAATATTACCCATCAAGTTAAGTTTTACCATCAAGTTAAGTATTCCCAAAATTTTCCAAAGTGAAGTATTACCACAAGTGAAGTTTTACCCATGTGCCCCCTGACCCGAAGTATACCTCAAATGAGGAGACGGTTCCCAAACAAAAGGGAAGGATCAAAAGCTGAAAAAACACAGAAAATAAAGACAAGGAGAAGAAGAGAAGGGAGAAGAGAAAAAGAGAGAGAGAGAAGAAGAGAGGAGAGAAGGGGCACACCGCCAAAACTGCCGCAGATACCGGGTAAATTTACTCTACAAAAAGACATCGGGAGACCAGTTCGGAAAAAAAAAAGGAACTTGACAACGGACCACCTTTTTTAGAACCTTTTCTCAGAAAAAACCACGGGACCCATTCACCGTCACCCACTCATTTTCCCATCTCAGCCCAGCGGGTATATTTTCCTTAACAAGACCACAGACCACACCCCCTGCAGCGCCTCATTACCCTACCTCTCCAAGGCAGGCACCTTACATCCGACCACCCCCACCTAAATTTTGACCACATCATGGGGACCATCAAACACATCCTGCCCGGCCAAATTAAGGTTTCATACAAATGTTGGAGAGCTCACACATTTTTTTTGTAAACACTCGACTCCCGCATATACTTTGTTGAAACATTTTTGGGAAACAGGACTCCAAAAAATTTGCAAGAATTGCGGCTACACCTAGGGATGAGAAGGACAGGAAAGGGGCAAGGAGGTGTTCTGTGTGCTTCTCAAAAGTGTTCATCCCCACACATTGATGTACCACCCCTCTCATTTGAAAGATGTTTTCAAGCCTGCATAAACACAGTACCCCCTGTACTAGCATTAAATTACAACCCAGTGCAAAAAGCAACCCCACATTTCCAATGGAAATATGGACTCCCTTCCCCCAAAACACAACGTCAACATATCATAATTTTTGGGTTCCCTCAACCAACCCTTAAACAAGGGATTTTTATGACCTTTTTCAGTTTTTGACAGAAAAACTTTGTTGATTTCCCTACTCACATCTTGCCCCCCCTTGACCCATATGATATTTGGCAAAGGTATATCATTGTAAAAACCCCCTCGCTACGTTGGTCACCTATCACAAGGCTTTTTTTAAAACGACCTCAAGTCCCAACAAACGGGTGAGGTTTTCCATACGCAAAACCTCTAGGGGAAAGAGAAAATCCAGCCCTTTGCTCTGAGCTCCCCACCCCACCGATTAAAATGCCTTCTCCAAGGGGGTGATGACAACCAATGAAAACCTTTCATGGCCCCCATCCTTAATCTACAACAAGAACACATTTCTTCACCGGGCAAATTACGAAGCCTACAATCACCTTTTTTTTGGGTTTTCGTTGTAGAAAACGCACGCTAAGTACAAAGCGTGACGAAGGATAAAAGACATCCACCACCTAAAACAAACTTGCACAGGCAAGCCTGACAAGGTGCTTCAAAAGGGGGCCATTGAAAAATAGGGTGGACAAAAAAGAAAGCTACATCATAGGTAGCTCCAAAACCGGGGTCCCGGGTCAAGGACAACAATTTTCTGCCGATAACTCACTCCACCTCTAAATCGACGGATGGACCACCTCTCTAAGTCAAGAAAGGGGGACCTTTTTTGCCGAACACTTTGCTCCCAAAAAATGCAAGTTCCGATCCATAAGGGACCCCCTTGGCTACTGCAGAACTGTGCCAAAAACTGTCAGTGGTGACAATAAGGCAAGGGGGTGCATTTCCTTCTTAAGTCCTTGACCAAAAAAGGGCTGTGGGCCCAACAATTCCCCCAAGACTGCTGAAAGATGTGCAGACCACTAGCAGCACCCTAACTCGCACTTTTCAGCACGCAATACAGGAAAAGGGCTCTGTCTGTAAAAAGAGGAAAATTAGCCCCCGTTCACAAAAAAAAAAAGGAAGAGGAAAATCACAACTACAGACCAGTCCCCCCTTTTTCTGTCAAACCTGGAAGATCCTTTAGACGTAATCTCAAGAAAAAATAAGATTTTTTTTTGACTACACCACTATTTTTGTGATCGTCAATATGGCTTCGGGAAAAGGGTTACCTCTGCTGACTTTTTTAAAAAACCCCCCACGCCCCCATCACGGGATAATCCAAAGCAGCTGGGGGTAGCACGGGACTTCGGGGCTTTCGACCGGGGGCCCCCAGGCCTCTTAGCAAAACTCAAGCACTGGAATTGCGGGCCTACCATTTCCTCAGGTTACCTTCTGGTAGTTTCTCTAAGGGTATTCTAAAATGAACGAATCACATGACATCCTATTCGGAAAGTTTTCCAAAAGGGAAACGTCTGGGACCATTGTTAGGAATTCACTTCAACGACCTTCTTCATCTCATCCCGAAACAAATGATATGCAACACGACACTACATTCACTTTCCAAGAGAAGAAATGCCCGCGCTCTAAGCTCATCAATCACCACTAGAGCTATATCAGTTGGGAAATAGATGGCAATAACTTTTTCACCTGAGAAAAAGCAAATGATTCTCTAGGCACCATGATTAATGCGGGGGCATAGTAAGGATAATGGGGTTGGGTTGGCACCTGGCAAGAATTTTATATCCTTTGGTAAATTTTACTCCAAACTACCATGAAGAACCATGTTTAAATCTTTCAAACAAGGCAAAAAACCCGGGAAACTTACCACTTCGCCATTCCATCGCTTGACAGTAGGGGTTGCAAATCCGTACGAAGCACAAGTACCTCACACCTTGATATGCTCCACTTCTTGGGACGCCCTCCCCCCCCCTCTCATCCCTGCCGACAGAGAACAACAAGCAAACTTTTCTCTCCCCCCTGGACCTATCCCGGATAGTCTTTATTTCGCAGAGCCTTTAAACAGATGTGGGTGGGCCCTTTCTATATGTACAAGGCCAATACTGTCAAAATAACACACTTTATCTACTTTCGAGGGTGCTGAAGCAACTTTATAACCACAAGACGGCAGAAAGCACAACCACTCCCTTTTACCCTTCTCCAAACATCACCCATCTGAATCATATATACCCGGGGAAAAACCCAGTTGGAAAAACCCCTACAGCTAACGATACAACGAATAAAGCAGAAATGAAAAATGGGCCCCAGAAGGGCCCAACCATCCGTTCCCTACTCGTAGTCCAAACAAAAAAAATGCTTTCAAAAAGACTATGTAGGTAACAGCCTTTTGCTTGCCCCAAAAAAGTTTGGAATCCTTAACCTTAAAAAGCTTGTCAAATAAAACCCGGGGTCCTTAACCTTGCAAACCCTTTTAAAAGAGAGAGAGAAGGAGAAGAGAGAGAGGAGAGGAGAGAAGAGAGAGAGAGAAGAGGAAAAGGGGAAAGAGGGGGAGAGGAGGAAACTAGGTAAACGTCATATAGCTTAGGGGAGGTAACAGCTTTAGTATGAAATAAGGGAAAAAACTCCATCCTGACCGGGTTAAGCCTTAAAAAAAAAAGCAAAAATCACCCCACTTATTACAAACCCCACTTTTATACAAACACCCCACTTATAACAAACACCACCACTTTTATACAAACACCACCACTTTTAAAACAAAACCACCACTTATAACAAACACCCCACTTAAAAAAAACCCCCACTTTAACAAACACCTCCACTTATATACAAACACCACCCATATTAAAAAAACACCACCCTTAATACAAACACCTCCACTTATAACAAACACCACCACTTAATACAAAAACCACCACTTTTATCAAAAACCTCCACTTATTTACAAACACCTCCACATTAAAAAAACCACCCCTTTTTATACAAACACTTTCCCCTTATATACAAACACCACCCCCTTAAAATACAAACACCTCCACAAAATTTCAACACCTCCCTTATAAACCAACACCACCACTTATATCAAACACCACCCTTTTAAACAAAACACCCCCTTATATACAAACCCTCCACTTTATACAAACACCTCCACTTTTATACAAACACCTCCACTATATAAAACACCCCACTTAAAAAAACCCCACTTTTAAAACAAAAAACCACCCCATATAAAAAACACCTCCACTTATATACAAAAACACCTCCCCTTATAAACAAACACCTCCACTTAATACAAACACCTCCCTTAAACAAACACCCCACTTAATACAACACCTCCCCCCTTATAAAAAAAACAAACCTCCACTTACATACAAACACCACCACTTTAAACAACACCTTCACTTTCATACAAACAACCCCCACTTTATAAAAAAAACACCTCCACTTACAACAAAACCACCACTTATATACAAACACCCCCCCTTATATACAAAAACCCCCACTTATAAAAAAAACACCACCACTTATAACAAGCACCCCCCCACTTATAAAAACAAAAAGCCACCACTTTAACAAACACCACCACTTTTAAACAAACCCACCACTTTATGCAAACACCACCACTTTTAAAAACAAACAACCCCAAAAACCAACCCACCACTTCTACAAACAACCAACAACCAAAATTTAACAAACCAAAACCATAAAAAACCACCACTTTCATACAAACAAAAATCAAACCCTCCACTTTCATACAAACAAACGAACAAACACCACACTTACAAAAACACCACCACTTACAAACAAAAAAACCCCACTTACATACAAACACCCCACTTAAAAAAACAAACAACCCACCACTTTATAAAACACCACCATTTAAAAAAATATATTCAAAACCAAACAAAAAACACCCCCACTTATACAAACACCCCTTACATACAAACACCCCCTTTTATACAAAACCCCACTATTACAAACACCCCACTTTAAAAAAACCCCCACAATACAAACAAACCCCACTTATATACAAACACCCCACTTTAATACAACACCCCACTTAATACAAACACCCCCCCACTTATATACAAACACCCCCCTTATACAAAACCCCCACTATATACAAAAACCACCACTTTTATACAAACACCTCCACTTATATCAAACACCTCCCCATATAAACAAACACCATCCCCTTATATACAAACCCCCCTTATAACAAAAAACCACCACTTATATACAAACCAAGTAAAAAACCACCCCTTTTATACAAACCCACCCCCTTTAACAAACCACCCTTATAAACAAACCCACCACTTATATACAAAAACACCCCACTTAAACAAAAGCCCCACTTATATACAAAAACCCCCACTTTTAAAAAAAACCCCCCACTTATATAAAACCCCCACATAAAAACAAACCCCAAACCACTTTTAAACAAACCCCCACTTTATACAAAACCCCCCACTTAAAAAAAAAAACACCCCCACTAATACAAACCCCACTTTACAAACACCCCACTTAAACAAACCCCACTTAAATTTCAAAAACCACCACCCCCCTTATCAAACCCCACTTTTTAAAACAAAAACCCCACTTTTACAAACCCCCCCTATATAAAAAACCCCCCCTTTAAAAAAAACCCCCCCCTTTTATACAAAACCCCCACTTAATACAAACACCCCACTTATAAAACCCCCACTTATATACAAAAACCCCCATTTTTACAAACCCCCCCCACTTATATACAAACCCACCCCTTTTTATACAAAAACCCCCCAAAAAACAAACACCACCACTTTATACAAACCACCACTTATAACCCAAAAAACCCACCACTTTTTACAAACACCACCCGTAAAAAGAAAATTAATACAAACACCACCCCAAAAACAACACCACCACTTTTACAAAACCCCCCACTTTTAAAAACACCACCACTTTTACAAACCCCCATTGATACAAAAAACCACCCCTTTATACAAACACCACCACTTGTATACAAACCCACCCGAAAAACAACCAACCCTGTAAAACAAACTTGAACAAAAACCCCCCTTTTACAAAACCCCCCCACAAAAACCCCCCCCCCCCCACAAAAAACACCACCACCCCAAACAAACACCACCACACAACACCACCACAACAACACACCACCAAAAACAAAAACCCACTGCCCAAAAAATTAAAAAAAAAATTCCAATTAAAGATCAAATTTGGGAAAAAGAATCCCATCCAAACCCCCCCAAAAACAAAACCCCCACACAAAACACCAAACCCACCCCCCCACAAAAAACACAACCCCAAACCCACAAATCGAGCCCCAAAAAAGATAAGCCAAAAAATTTTTCCTTTTTTTAATTTTAAAAAAATTGTCAAAAGAAAAAAGAGCAATTTTTTTCAATAAACACACAAAAAACCCCCCAGAAAAACACTTTCCTCATTTTAAAAAGATAAAACACCAGTGATTCCCCCCATAAAAAACACATAATGCAAATTTTTTTTTTTTTTGGGGGAAAAGCGGGGCCCGCCTTTATCCCAAACAGAAAAAAATAAAACCCCCCGGGGGAAAGTTTTCTAAAAATTTTAAAATGAGCCCACTTTTTCAAAAAATGCATTTAAAATTTAATTTCAGTTAAACCAAAACCGAAAAAAAGAAACAACCCAAAAAACCCCGAAAAAAACCCCCCCCAAAAAAAACACCACAAAACACCAAACCCCCCCCAAAAAAACACCCCACAAAAAAAGAGGGGCCAAGGTTAAACCTCCGGGAATTTAATTTCATTTTTTTTTACACTAGGGGGGATAGGGCCCCAGGGTTAAAAAAACACGAAAACAACACAAAAAAATATTTATTAAAAAAAATTTTTATTTATATTTAAAAATTTAAAATTAATCCAAAAGGGTGGGGAGGGCCGAACGCCCAATATATTGAAGTGGTGTAAAAAAAAGGTGGTTTTTTAAAAAATGCGGGGTTTTTTCGTTTATAAAATGCGATTTCAGGTAACTCAACCACACACACACCAAACACAAACAAGCAAAAACACACCCCCCCACCAACCAAACCCACCCAAAAAACAACCCCAAAACCCCTTTTTAAAACAAAATGGGGGCAAGGGGCTAGTTAACCCCCTTTTCCGAAAATTAAAAAATTTGAGTTTTTTTTTTTCCACCCCCCCCCCCAGGGGAACGCGTACGTTTTAAAAAAATAAAAATTATTTTATATAATTTTATATATATAAATAATATATTTTTAAATAAAAAATAAAATTTAAAAAATAATATATATAAAAATATTAAAAAAAATTATTAATATATTAAAAATAAACCCCCAAAACAAACCTCTGAAAAAAAAGAAAAACCCCTTTTTATTTTACAAAATTGAAAATAGGATGCTTTGGTGTCTGGCGACCCCATAAATCCAAACGGTAAACCGGACCCCGACCAACTTTAGGGGCCCTTACAAATACCCCCCAAAATCTCACCCCCTGGGTTTTTTTCTTCCTTTATTTTCTTTCCTATTTTTTTTCTTGTTTTTCTCTTTCTCCATTTAAGTTTTGGGAAATCTTCCCTCTTGTTACAATTTCCCCCTTTTTAGAGGGAATTTAAATGCCCTTTTTTTTCCCTAAAAACCCCTTTTCCCCTTTAATTTTCCCCTTTTAAGGGCTTTTCTCAGTTTATCTTTGGGGCCAACCCTCATGGGTAAAATGACGTTTCTTTGAAAAAGATTTTTAAAATTTTTTTTTTATATATAATTAAAAAATTTTTTTTTTTTTTTTTTTTAATTTTTATTCTAAATTTTAAATTTTAAAAATTTAAATTTATAAGAACAATTTGAAAAAATTGAAATTCTTTTTTTTTTGCTTAAAATTTCAAAGAACATTTTTTGGGGGCATTTCCCCAAGGGCATAAGGCTGTTTTTTTGGGATTTTTATCAATTTTTCCAAAGGGTTAAAATGCGCCGAAAAAAAAAATTTTTTTAAAAAATAAAAAAATTTAATAAAAAATAATAATAATAATAATTTGCGGCGTCAGTCTCTTTATCTAACTGTAGTTTCAAGGATCCTCTCTTATTAATCCGCGATGAGATTTATTTTGACTGTATTCGTTGCACTTATTTTTTGACGATATTTATATTTTGGCAATACCTCCACACACACACACACACGCACACACACACACACACACACACACACACCACACACCACACCAACACACACACACACACACACAACCAACACACACCACACACACACACACACATACACTCAGGAGGTTCAGTGGGACAGAGAAATGGTAGGAAAATCAGTAAACGAGATGATGGAATATGTGGCAACAAAGTGCAAGGAGGCAGAGGAAAGTTTTGTTCCCAAGGGAAACAGAAATAATAGGAAGACCAAAACGAGTCCTTGTTTACCCGAAGGTGTAGGGAGGCAAAAACTAAGTGCAACAGAGAATGGAAAAGGTACAGGAGGCATAGGACCCAGGAAAACAAGGAGATTAGTAGAAGAGCCAGAAACGAGTATGCACAGATAAGGAGGGAGGCCCAGCGACAGTATGAAAACGACATAGCATCGAAAGTCAAATCTGACCCGAAACTGCTGTATAGCCACATTAGGAGGAAGACAACAGTCAAGGACCAGGTGATAAGGCTGAGGAAAGAAGGTGGAGAACTCACAAGAAACGATCAAGAGGTATGTGAGGAGCTCAACACGAGATTTATGAAGTATTTACAGTAGAGACAGGAAGGACTCGGGGGGACAGACCAGATGGGGACACCACAAGGAATACACCAACAAGTGTTGGACGACATACATACAGATGAGGAGGAGGTGAAGAAACTGCTAAGGGACATCGATACCTCAAAGGCAATGGGACCGGACAACATCTCTCCGTGGGTCCTTAGAGAGGGAGCAGATATGTTGTGCGTGCCACTTACCATAATCTTCAACACATCCCTGGAAACTGGGCAACTACCTGAGGTATGGAAGACGGCAAATGTAGTTCCCATTTTCAAAAAAGGAGACAGAAAAGGGCACTAAACTATAGACCTGTGTCATTGACGTGTATAGTATGCAAAATTATGGAGAAGATTATCAGGAGGAGAGTGGTGGAGCACCTGGAACGGAACAGGAGTATAAATGCCAACCAGCACGGATTCACGGAAGGCAAATCCTGTTCACAAACCTTCTGGAGTTTTATGATAAAATAACAGAAGTAAGACAAGAGAGAGAGGGTGGGTTGATTGCATCTTCTTAGACTGCAAGAAGGCCTTTGACACGTTTTCCCCACAAGAGATTATGCAGAAGCTAGAGCATCAGGCGCATATAACAGGAAGGGCACTGCAATGGATCAGAGAATACCTGACAGGGAGGCAACAACGAGTCATGGTACGTAATGATGTATCACAGTGGGCACCTGTGACGAGCGGGGTCCCACAGGGTCGGTCCTAGGACCAGTGCTATTTTTGGTATATGTGAACGACATGACGGAAGGGTTAGACTCAGAAGTGTCCCTGTTTGCAGATGATGTGAAGTTAATGAGGAGAATTAAATCTGATGAGGACCAGGCAGGACTTCAAAGAGACCTGGACAGACTGGACACCTGGTCCAGCAAATGGCTTCTCGAATTTAATCCTGCCAAATGCAAAGTCATGAAGATAGGGGAAGGGCACAGAAGACCACAGACAGAGTATAGGCTAGGTGGCCAAAGACTGCAAAACCTCACTCAAGGAGAAAGATCTTGGGGTGAGTATAACACCGAGCATGTCTCCGGAAGCACACATCAATCAGATAACTGCTGCAGCATATGGGCGCCTGGCAAACCTGAGAACAGCATTCCGATACCTTAGTAAGGAATCATTCAAGACACTGTACACCGTGTATGTCAGGCCCCATACTGGAGTATGCAGCACCTGTTTGGAAACCCGCACTTGATAAAGCACGTCAAGAAACTAGAGAAAGTACAAAGGTTTGCGACAAGGTTAGTTCCAGAGCTAAGGGAATGTCCTATGAAGAAAGATTAAGGGAAATCGGCCTGACGACACTGGAGGACAGGAGGTCAGGGGAGACATGATAACGACATATAAAATTACTGCGTGGAATAGACAAGGTGGACAAAGACAGGATGTTCCAGGGGGGGACACAGAAACAAGAGGCCACAATTGGAAGTTGAAGACACAAATGAGTCAGAGAGATAGTAGGAAGTATTTCTTCAGTCATAGAGTTGTAAGGCAGTGGAATAGCCTAGAAAATGACGTAGTGGAGGCAGGAACCATACACAGTTTTAAGACGAGGTTTGATAAAGCTCATGGAGCGGGGAGAGAGAGGGCCTAGTAGCAACCGGTGAAGAGGCGGGGCCAGGAGCTAGGACTCGACCCCTGCAACCACAAATAGGTGAGTACTCACACACACACACACACACACACACACACACACACACACACACACACACACACACACGTACCCCGAGATCTCCAGAACCTGGCGTTACAGCGGAGCACCCTACCATCCTCAATAACTTTGTGTAACTGTAAGATATTCTGCTTTGCCATACAACTGTGCGTTACTACCAGAAATCCGATAGTCCTCTATAATTTCGCGTTACTGTGACATTTACTCTGCAATCCGTTATAATATGGCGAGAGAGAGGGGGAGAAGGGGAGTCACTTATGATTGGCGATATTTTGGAGAGAATAAACGAGGGACGACTCATCAGAGTTACCTTAGCGCAGGTTGTATTTTCCCGACAACGGATGACAGGTCATAATTCAAGGTTGAGTGTCGCTTCATCAATCCACCACCAGAGGGGAAGAAAGAAGAGGAAGCAATGGGGGAAGGGGGGGAAGGAGAGGAAGTAGCGTTACAGGACTCTATCGTTTCAGAGTATCTGCCAAAACCAGGCGTGGCTGCAGGACTCACACCATGTGATACACTGGGACCAGCCTTATGTAAGGACGAAAGGGGACACAACACGACCCAGATTGCTGGCAGCTGCGCTAATCTGAATACAGAATAGAATCCAGCAGAAAGAAGGAGCTTTCGGTTTAGCCAGACCTGTAGCCCAGTTGATCTAACACGCACAGGTGATCAGGAGGAGCATTATCTGGAAACATAACAGATGTATCAAGAACAAAATGCCACAATACCATGACTGGAACAATACACAAGTAACCCGCACATAGTACAGAGGAGCTTACGACGACGTTTCGGTCCGTCTTGGACTACTTCTGATACTACTTCCACTACCATCCTTACCCCTACTACTACTACTTCCACTGCGTGCCTTTCCACTACCTCTACTTCTCTTACCACCTCTCTTGTCTCATCTCTTCCAGCTGACCTATGTATACTGGCTCCATCTTCCTCTTCTGTTTAGTGTGACATAGGTCCAAATCGGACTGAAACGTCGTCTTAAGCTCCTCTCTCTTACGTGCGGGCTATCTGTGTACAGCTGCATCAAGGTATGGTTACCAACTATGGTATAAACCATGGTAATTGATACAAACAAATTGGTTTAAAAAGACACATAAGCAAACACTGGGACTTATTTATTAGAAAATGTTTCGGTCCTGGGACCTGACCACTTCGAAAGACGTGATCAAGGTCCCAGGACCGAAACGTGTCTTTGTTACCAACTACATCAGGCTTCTGTAGGAGTGTCAGCAGCGTCTCCATAATACTGTGGTCGATGGTTAACTGACCAACTATAACGTGATGTCAGGATAATCTGTGGGTGAGTTCTTCGTTGTGGTTTTTTGGGCCACTGAAAACGGACGCCGTTTATAGTGCCGAAAACGGCCGGGGTGATCAGTGTGTGGGAGTGTTCCACTGTGGCCTTATATAAAACGCTGCTTTTGTAATTACAAGGGCGTTCCTCTAGATATTAATTTATATTCACGAACTCTGGTGATTAGCTGCCTCTTAGTCTTACCAATATTTGAAGCATTACAGCGCTCACACGTATGTCTGATGTCTGTCTTTTGTATTCATAACGTAAAACTCTTACTGGTAATGTATCACTTTTTAACTGCAGCAGAAGTCTGAGGTAATTGACTTTCTTTTATTGTACTATATGGTGGTTATTTTTAATCATTATATGATGGTGATGATGCATTTGAATCCATTGGGAAAAATGTCAGACAACTAAGTGAAGCAATACAACAAGTGTCCCTGCCTGTTGTTTTGCATCATTATACTACGACCACGTATCCATCACACACTCACAAACAAATCACACACACAATACACACACTCACACACACACACACACACACATACACACACACACACAACACATACACACACACACACACACATAAACCACACTCACACACACACTCAAAATTCACTTCTCAGTAGTTGTAACGTAGTAAACAGTTCCAGTAACCAGTGTCCGTTGACTCACGACCAATCCGTTCTTGAGTCTCGGTCTTCATATTGTGCTGAGTGACTCTATTCAAAACACCCACTACGGGGGAGGGTACTGGCCAGCGCCTAGCCTGTTTTTTAGAGAGTAGCCAAGGAGTTAGGTACAGCTGGCTGGGCTCTGTCCACAAAACTGTAATAATACGTAAACAGCCTATGTGAGTAATTTCTTACCTATCACGTATCGAACTCCCCAATGATAAATGGTTGTGCAGCGGTTTGTGGAGCGTGGATTTACGTTTTTTTTTAAGGGTAATTCAAGGCGTTTGAAACTGTTTGAGTAGCCGGCAGTGGTCAATGGTGAGTTCCAGCCACCAGCTCTACCCTCGATCACCACAGCCAGCAGGCAGTACTCCCTCAAACCTATTGCCTGCAAGCCTGTTGCAGCGTTTCAAGGCTTCTGGCTTAGTTCGTGTGATAATTGCTTCAATCTCCGAGGGGTTTGAACGGATTTTGCAATTAAGCCTGTCAGTAAGCCAGACTGTGGAAGTGAACGCCGGTCAGCCTATCATCCAGCATGTCGTCTGTCATCCAACTGCTCTCCGAGCTTTGTGCCATCGTTACACGTCTTCCAGTCATCCATTCTCGTTGGGTAAGCCAGCCAGCAAACCAGCTTATAACCCAGCCTGAGAGAGAGAAGTAAGCCACGGCAGTATAAGAAGTAAGCCAGCTCCTCTGAGTATTGGTTATATCGCTTTTGTGCTCCCTGTTGGATGCTTAGAGTGGTTTTTACCTTTCCTGTGCGCATAGAGTGGGTTAAGGCCATATTCGTGGGTGAGTGGGTGTGCGCGGCTGACCCCCAGCCGTCCCCCCCCACAACTTCTATACCACCACCCGGGGTGCGCGGCAGTACCCCAGCGAGAGTCACACCCACCATCCACCACCACCAGCCATCTCTCATCTAACCTGTGGTTGTTTGCACCCTTGTACCGGGTCTAGTACTGTTTTGGGCTCACATAAATTGGTAAGAGATTGTAGCTGGTGCCATCGAGATAAAGCACAGTTATGTGAGTTCGACTAAGAAAGCACATCTTCACGACAACAGTGCGAGTGAAGAGGATGCACCGCCCGCCCACAGGAAATATCTTCGCTCATCACCAGTAATCACCCGTCTCCTACTCACTTCAGTGATATTTTTCCTTGAGCTTTTTTCTTGCATTCAGGACATTTTGCGTGTGTGAGACATTTATAGTAAATTGTTTGTGTACTCTAAACCTTGTGTTTTTTCAGTGTTAAACGCAGTATTCTTTGACTCAGTATTTTTTTTTTTTTTTTTACAAATTTTTCAGTGTTTTCACTTTTATCTTATATTATTCTGCTGCGTTTTTCTTTATGTACTCCTGTCTATAGTAAGTATTGTTGTGTAGTGTACAGTCACACCCTGGGTGAAGTGATTCATTTTTTTTTTTGTATTCTTCCGCGTTTGAGTTCTCAGTATTTCATTGTAGTTCATGCAGTGATGATTCACCAGTATACCAAATTTTCCATTTTTTTCTATGTATGTCATTTTTTTCGTATGCCAACAGTGTCTCATTCCTATAATTTTTCGCAGGTCTGTGTACCATTATTTTGCCAGCAAATTTTTGCGTATCTGTACAGCTAAGATTTTTGTTGTATCAGTTCACAGAAGATTTTGTTGTATCAGTCACAGCTGGATTTTGTTGTTAGAATATTTTTTTTAATTGGAATGTGGTGCTCGGTTTTCACCTGTAAGTGTTTTATTCCATGTTTTGTTCCTGTGTTTTATTTTTTTTTCCATATTTTTATTTTCTTGAACAAATTAACTCTGGATGCAAGTATTCAATTACTTTTACGTAAAGTGTTTGCCTTACTTGAGTAAATTGTTTTGTCTAATTTACAATTATGAGTTAAAGTGTTCAATCAGTTTATTTTTTTTTTTGATCTTCATAATTCTAATTCTTTTATTTTTCCGAGATTTCCAGTGACACTTTATTATCTGCAGTGATTAATTCTATACTTTATTTTGTTGCATTGTTCTGGAAGGAGAATTATTTTGTTGAATTGTTCAGCGTGAAATTGTTTTCTTTATTGATATTTTTTTATAATTTATATTTTAATTTTGTCTATGCATTCTTAGAAATTATTTAAAATGTTCCCAGTTAACAATTTAAATAATTTTATTTTAAACTTTCACATTGTTTAAACAATTTAATTAAATAATTTCTTTTATAGAAAGAGTAAAGACAGCTCATTTTGATTTAATTCAGTCTCCAGTAAATTTTTTTACTTGTATATTTCATATGTAAATTTTTTTTCCTTGGTCAAATGTCCTTTAAATTGAGTTTTCTTTCCTCTTGCGTGTATTTATACATTATTCTGCAGAATTAGTTGAATTTCTTTTATTTCTTGCTAGAAGTTTTAATCATTTTTATTGTTAATTATTTTTGCTTATGTCTTGGAAGTTCCCTGCGATCATGTCCCAGTCACTTTTGATGTTCGCTTAGTTGTATCATGCCAGTCAAATCAATATGATTCAAGTCACACAGTAACCAACATTCACCTTACTGCTGTAAGATACAATACCTAGCCTTTTGAGCAATGTGTTTGTTCTCACAGCTTGTATCTGAGATTTGTTAAAGTGCTGCGAAATGTGAAGTTCAGATTAAGTTCCTAGAGATCGTGAATTACTTATTTAACGTAGCCGTGCGGTCAGGCACTAGTAATGCTGTCACTCCTCTGTCTGGACTCAGCCACAATATCGTGCACGCAGGATAGTGCTTACTATCCTTGGCGATGCGACTTGTTCAAGTAATTCGTTCCTTTCCCTGGGACGCTTTGAGATGAACTTTACTTGCAACGAGTGATGCCATCTCTTGATGTGCCACCTGCCATTGCTGAAAGAAGACGTTTCTGTGGCCTAGTGTGCCTCACTTTGTGTTGTTGTTGTCCATTGTGTTTCAGATTGTGTGATCCCATCCTAGTTGACAGTATCCTGGGGGGGGCCTTGTAAGAAGTTATTTCTCGGTAACTTCCACGTTGTTAATGTTTGCAGTGAAGTTTATTGCTGATAACTCATGTCACTCGTGTGCGACTCAGATTGAATTTCTGCATTGTTCACCATGTTCATTTCTTTTCTCCTGTCTTGCAGTTTTTTGAGGATAGTTGATTCGTTCTCCTAGCTCATATTGCGTGTTATAGCGTTAATTTTTTTCAACGGGGGGATGTCGTCCCACTACACGAGTTTGTTATTCCTCCAGTAAGTAGAACAGATCCCATTTGGTCTGGTTGTGATTGATTCGATTCCTGCTCCAGGAAGATCTTATTCTGAAATGTGAAACCCACAGCACCCGTCAGTGACGTTCTTCATGAACCATGAATTACTGTATCGACAGCCGGAGTGGGTACTCCTAGCGAGAGTTATACAAGTAAGTAATTCCACAGTCACTAGTTGAATGTTAGCACTACAGCTAGTTTCACGATGTACCAGGTGTTGCACACCCTGGTATGGATGTTCAGTAAAACAAGCCAGATGATCAATTACTTTTGGCCTCGTTTGGCAATGATTATTTCTGAGTATGTTAAGAAAATGTAGGTGTCTTGCATGCAACCTAAAGGCAATGCTAATGGTCCTAATCCAATCCAAGGGTGTATCCATCTAACTAGCGAGCTGGGAATGAGTTGCGCTAGATTTGTTTAATCTAATTTTCCAATGTTCCCTCCAAGGTAACAAAACTTCTGTAGTGTTATGGTTTAGACCATTTCACCAGATATGCGGAGTTAGTCCTATTCAGATTAGGACTGCCGAGAGACAGTAGCTAAAAGCGTTTAAAGAAGCATTATCTGCAGGCATACAACCCCTAAGTCCTAGTAACAGCATTTAACGGAGGTGAATTATGTAATGAAATTCTGAAAATTCTGTGTACCTTGTACAAGATCACTAAAATCCACCATGTTCTCATCATCTGCCAGCAATGGGTTAGCGGATCGAACCATTAAGAAAGTACTTGATGTCTGGAGAGCCACTATCAATCCCAACAGTGAAAACTTGGGATGAAAGTTGTACCTGATGTGCAGTGTGCTATAAATTCTGCTTACAATGTTTCTCCCCCCCCATAGTGACACTCCACTTTATGCATTGTAAGGTGTAGATAAACGTTTGCCTTATGAGTTGTTTTCTTCTAATCCGAAACCAATTTCAACCTGATGATTTCGTAGCATCTCGTACCAGCTTAGCTCAATGTGTTTTTGATGAATCCGTGAACAACACTTCATAAATCAACAGCAGAATGTACAAGAGTCGCAAACAACTCGATCAAAGAAATCCAAAATCAAAGTAGGTTCGAGAGTGTTGACGGTGATTATCTTTAACAAAAACGTCTGCAATGCCAAAGCTTGTTCAAAGGTTTGTTGAGTCCTTATGCGTAGTTGAACATATCATCTGGTATAATAAGTATAATGTTAAGAGAGATTAGTACTGGTCAGTATAAAGAATTCGCTTTTGGATCATAGTGCTAAGACGTTTGTATGTGTTGATAATGATGTTCCAACCAGTTAAGGGACCGGACTCTGGACAATCCTCATGATCCTGTATCTCTTCCTCTGGATAACTCAAGTCAGACGATAACACATGAATGTCGTTATTCACTACGTACACGACAGGTTTATTGAAATCCTCAGTATCATTTGTAATTCCAATTAGATTGCCTCAAATACAGCATGAGTTAGCCAATGCTACAGAATTTGATCCTCCCAGAGAGGACACCCATTCTGCATATGTCAATCAACACCCTAGCAGAGTTGGGGTTAAATGTAAATAACCTGTATAGATGAATAATTACAGTATCAACTTATCAGTATCAAGAATTTTTTTTTTTGTGTTCATGTTCTCTCCCCGCATTCTGAGAGTTAACAGTCTAGATTTGCGTGCACCGAATCTGCCTTTCTGTTAAACACTCTTTCTTTGTATATATTCCTTCCTCAGAATCCGTAGATCACACGAATACAGATCGATCGATCAAAATTTTTGTTTTTATCACTTGTAATCTCAATGTTGAGTTCGTTGTTCATTTGTTGAGTTTTAAGTTGTACTATAGTATATCTTGTATTGCATTACAGTTTCAGTTGCGTAAGCTTTCATTCCAATGTTCTACTTATGTATCTATAATGTTCATGTTGTGTACTTTGACATTGTATAGAATCAGCCCAAGCCGTATACCTGCCATCTCTAGTTTGTATTAGTTGTATGTCGGGACGACATACGTTAGCGTCGCCGAGCTCTCAGTAGTAGTAACGTAGTAACCAGTTACCAGTAACCAGTGTCCGTTGACTCACGACCAACCGTCTTGAGTCACGGTCTTCATATTGTGCTGAGCTGACACTATTTCAAAACACCCACTACGGGGTACTGGCCAGCCGCCTAGCCAGTATTACGAGAGTAGCCAAGGAGATAGGTACGGCTGGCGGGCTCTGTCCACATAACAGTAATAATACGTATAACAGCCTACGTGAGTATTTCTACCCTAATCCACGTATCGAACTCCCACATGATACACACACACACACACACACACACACACACACACACACACACACACACACACACACACACACACACACAATGTTATCTTCTCTTTATGGAAATTTCTTGAAAATTTTTGCCTAACTTTTCTAATATAATCTAATTAGATAATTTAATAGTGTTTCCACTGGCCTCTCTTCTCCCACACTACTACCCTCCCCCACACTACCCTCCCCACACTACCCTCCCCACACTACACCCCCACACTACCCTCCCCACACATACCCTCCCCACACTACAACTCCCCACACTACCCTCCCCACACTACCCTCTCGCCACACTACCCCTCGCCCACACTACACTCTCTCACACTACCCTCCCCACACTACACTCTCCCACACTACCGCCCCCCACACTAACCCTCCCCACACTACCCTCCCCACACTACCCTCCCCACACTACCCTCCCCCAACACTACCCTCGCCCACACTACACTCCCCCCACCTCCACACAACCCTCCCCACACTACCCTCCCCACACTAACACCTCGCCCACACTACCCTCCCCATCACTACCCTCCCCACACTTACCCTCCACACTACCCTCCCCACACTACACCTCCCCACACAACCACTCCACCATCCCACTAACCTCCCCACACTACCCTCCCCCACTACACCTCCCCACACTACACCTCCCCACACTACCCACCCCCCACTCCCTACACCCTCCCCACACTACACCCGCCCCACACTACCCCCCCAACACTACCCTCCCCACACTACACTCCACCACTACCTCCACACAACCCTCCCCACACTAACTCCCCACACTACCCTCCCCACACTACACTCCCCACACTACCCTCCCTCCACACTCACTCCCACCTACCCTCCCACACTACCCTCACCCACACTACCCCTCCCCACACTACCCTCATACCCCCACACTACCCTCCCCACACTACCCTCCCCACACTACCCTCCCACACTACACTCCCCACACTACCCTCCCCATCACTCCCACCACATACCCTCGCCCACCACCCTCCCACTACCCTCCCCCTACAAGCCCCACACACCCTCCCCACACTACCCTCCCCACACTACCCCACTCCCCACACTACCTCCCCACACTACCTCCCACACTACAACCCTCCCCACCATACCCTCCCCACACTACCCTCCCCACACTACCCTCCCCCCACACTACCCTCCCACACTACCCTCCCCCCACACTACACCTCCCACACACCCTCCCACACTACCCTCCCCACACTACCCTCCCCACACTACCCTCCCCACACTACCCACCCACACACCCCCTCACACTACCCTCCCCACACAAACCCTCCCCACACTACCCTCCCAACACTACCCTCCCCACCTACCCCCCCACACTACCCTCCCCACACTACCCTCCCCCACTACCCCTCCCACCCTACCCTCACTAACACTACCCTCCCCACACTCCCCTCCCACACTAACCCTCCCCACACTACCCCCCAACTACCCATCCCCACACTACCCTCCCCACACTCCCCCCCCACACTACCCTCCCCACACTAACCCTCCCCACACTACCCTCCCCACACACTCCCACCCCACACTACCCTCCCCACACTACCCTCCCCAAACTACCCTCCCCACACTACCCTCCCCCACACTACCCTCCCCACACTACCCTCCCCACACTACCCTCCCACACTCCCTCCCCACACTCTCCCCTCCCACACTACCCTCCCACACTACCCTCCCCACACTACCTCCCACACTACCCTCCTCACACTACCCTCCCCACACTACCCTCCCCTCCCCCCTACACTACCCTCCTCACACACACCCTCCCCACACTACCCTCCCCACACTACCCTCCCCACACTCCCTCCCCCATCCCCTCCCACACTCCCCTCCCACCCACACTCCCCACACTACCCTCCCCACACTACCCTCCCCACACTACCCTCCCACACTACCCTCCCCACACTACCTCCCCACACTACCCTCCCCACACCCCCTCCCCACACTACCCTCCCCACACTACCCTCCCACACTACCCTCCCCACACTACCCTCCCACACTACCCTCCCCACACTCCCCATCCCCACACTACCCTCCCCACACTAACCCACCCCACACTACCCTCCCCACCCACTCCCCTCCCCACATTTCCCCTCCCCACACTACCCTCCCCACACTACCCTCCCACACTACCCTCCCCACACTACCCCCCCACACTACCCTCCCCACACTACCCTCCCCACATCCCCTCCCCACACTACCCTCCCCACACTACCCTCCCCACACTACCTCCCCACACTAACCTCCCCACACTACCCTCCCCACACTACCCTCCCCACACTACCCTCCCCACACTCCCCTCCCCACACTACCCTCCCCACACTACCCTCCCCACACTACCCTCCCCACACTACCCTCCCACACTCCCCTCCCCACACTCCCCTCCCACACTCCCTCCCCCACACTCCCCTCCCCACACTACCCTCCCCACACTACCCTCCCCACACTCCCCTCCCCACACTCCCCTCCCCACACTCCCCTCCCCACACTCCCTCCCCACACTCCCCTCCCCACACTCCCCTCCCCACACTCCCCTCCCCACACTGTCCCTCCATTTCAATCTCATAATCGACGTGCCCAGGATTCGACCCCCTCACCTTAGCCAGGCAACGAAATTTGAATGACAGTGATTCAATACACACCACTACGGATTCCCGTATATGGACGCATATTATCCATAACATGCTACTCCAGCCCTGGCAACACTCGTGGAGTGTGGACTAATTTCCTGTAGTCTGACACTTTACACAGAGACAACAACAGCCTCACCAGAGGCTGTTGTTGTCTACTCCTAGGATGAAAACAGTAAAGCCGCCAGGAGAGACAACAACAGCCTCACCAGAGGCTGTTGTTGTCTACTCCTAGGATGAAAAACAGTAAAGCCGCCAGGAGAGACAACAACAGCCTCACCAGAGGCTGTTGTTGTCTACTCCTAGGATGAAAAACAGTAAAGCCGCCAGGAGAGACAACAACAGCCTCACCAGAAGCTGTTGTTGTCTACTCCTAGGATGAAAAACAGTAAAGCCGCCAGGATACTTTTGTAATTTACTACTGATATTTTGTTCCATACGTTTTTGAAACTCAATATCCAGTTTCCTACTTTTCCTGTTGGCTTTATTTATTTCTCAGCGTTGTTCCTGTATATCTTCGACTGGGTGTTCTTGGAACATTGTCATAATTGTTGAGTTGTGATAAGCATTATCTTCACGTTAAAAATCCATGCTGACTTGGGTTGTGCAGATAATGTTTATCTATAACGTTGGTAATTTGGCGTCTCACACCCTTTCCAAGACTTTTATGATGCGTGATGTTAGTGAGTTCTGCAGCCTCCTGTGTGCACAACATCTGAGTTTACACTTGTCAATGCCTCAGGGACTTCATCTAGATCTAAGCTCTTCCTCCGAAGGGTAACTGATTAAATAAATACGCTAGTAGGAGGGAATTCTTCTATCATGGCGCTGGATGACAAAGCTCAGTCTCGAGTGAAACCTAGCAATAGAAGGATCCCTTACTATCAACGTCTTTATTTCCACTTGTCGGCTTAAGGCATTGTCTTCCAGAGAACACTGTGTTCGTGCTATTGTTGAAAGTGTGGGAATGTTTTATATTTCCTTTTTAAATTCAGTCCCTCAGCCTGGAGACGAGGTAAGTTCGAGGTAGTCAGTCCCTCAAACTTACTTCTTCTCCAGGCTGAGGGACTGATATCCACATCTCTACTGTTTCTGTTGTCTCCTCTGTATTTCGACCGAAGGAGCGTGTTGAGCAAGAAAAACGTCATCTCAATAAAGACATCAAACTGTTGATCGAGTCTTTCTCGTCTATTTGTAAGAATTGTATACCATAAAAACAGTGATAATTGGCATTTGCACTTACGTCAGATACATGAGTTGTAGAGCCGGCAAAGATAATAAAAAAAAATCTTGATCTTTGACTCTCTTGTGGTTGAGTGGGTTGCTGGACGCTGAGTCCTTCTGATATGTCAGGGATTCTCTTATTTCTTTTTCATCATCGGTGTTTGAACCTTCTGTGAAGAGTGAGACAGTCCCAGAGGTGGGTTGTTGACTTGGATTTTGAGTATATGTGGTAATATTTAGCTTTTTTTCTTTCATGCTAGTTTTCGATCCTTCAGAATCAATTAAACTGTCATGTTCCATCAATGTATCATGTTGCATCAGGCTGTTATGATCAATCAATGTGACAGGAGGCAGCACCTGGCATCTAACTCACACACACTTTCACTTCCTGGGAGGGGGAACGGGGGAAGGGGTGAGGGGGTGGGAGTTGTTAAAAATAATCAGAGCAAAAATTTCTGTCTGGCAGTCGGTAACTGGACGACACAACGACCGACACAAGTTTTGTCAGATGAGGAAGTTCTGGTGGGGGAGTTCTCGTGTCCGGACGCTGGGGCATCAGGACGGGGCTGTTACCCATCGATGTGAGTGCGTTCTCGACTCGCGGTTTCGAGATTTTTACGACATCAACTGTGTTGGGAAAAAACTCGGGATTTTTTTTTTTTTTTTGGGGGGGGGGGGGGGAGAATATGTGGACATTTCAGTTAGAAAATTGGGAAAATATTTTGTAAATGCGTCGATTTTTTTCGATAGTAATAAATAGCGGTTTAAAAATAATTGAAAATCAAAAGCATATAACATAGATTTTAATACTTTTTGCTATATTATTATTATTATTATTATTATTATTATTATTATTATTATTATTATTATTATTATTATTATTTTTATATTATTATTATTATTATTATTATTATTATTATTATTATTATTATTATTATTATTATTATGATTATTATTATTATTATTATTGTATTATTATCATTATTATTATTATTATTACTGATAAACATTTGGGTGAACATTTGAACACATTTCCTAAGAGACTCTACAGCAGTTTAGCCCCGAGAGAGAGAGAGAGAGAGAGAGAGAGAGAGAGAGAGACTCGTAGGCAGACATTTTTGGAAACCTTGCTAAATATTTAAATATTCCAGAAGTATAATACAAGAAAAAACTGTGTCAGAAACATATATCCTTACAGAGAACTTTGCTGTATTCCTGGTGGTCTTCATCTGAATTAATTCAAAACTGTAAGCTTACATCTTACAGCTGACTCTTTTTTCCCCCTAGCTGTAGTTCACGTCTTTCTATTTTCTCTCTCTTTTTCTAATTCCTTCCTCCATGGGTTCATCCTTCTTCTTGTTTTTTCCTGTTCCAGCATCCTTTGTTTGCTCCTTCCTTTATGCTCTCATTTCGTTCTTGCCTCACTTCCACTGTCTCTATTTCTCCTTCCGATGTAGCAGCTAAATTCTGGCTTCTTTTTCTTCTTTTTACAACCCTCTTAATCTGCCTTGCTTGTGAGACTCACTACCAGCCAGGCTGTTGCTGCTAGTAAGGCCAACTTCACAGCCTGGCTATGAGAATCACTACAAGTCAGGCTGTTGCTGCTAGTAAGGCCAACTTCACAGCCTGGCTATGAGAATCACTACAAGTCAGGCTGTTGCTGCTAGTAAGGCCAACTTCACAGCCTGGCTATGAGAATCACTACAAGTCAGGCTGTTGCTGCTAGTAAGGCCAACTTCACAGCCTGGCTATGAGAATCACTACAAGTCAGGCTGTTGCTGCTAGTAAGGCCAACTTCACAGCCTGGCTATGAGAACACTACAAGTCAGGCTGTTGCTGCTAGTAAGGCCAACTTCACAGCCTGGCTATGAGAATCACTACAAGTCAGGCTGTTGCTGCTAGTAAGGCCAACTTCACAGCCTGGCTATGAGAATCACTACAAGTCAGGCTGTTGCTGCTAGTAAGGCTAACTTCACAGCCTGGCTATGAGAATCACTACAAGTCAGGCTGTTGCTGCTAGTAAGGCCAACTTCACAGCCTGGCTATGAGAATCACTACAAGTCAGGCTGTTGCTGCTAGTAAGGTCAACTTCACAGCCTGGCTATGAGAATCACTACAAGTCAGGCTGTTGCTGCTAGTAAGGCCAACTTCACAGCCTGGCTATGAGAATCACTACAAGTCAGGCTGTTGCTGCTAGTAAGGCCAACTTCACAGCCTGGCTATGAGAATCACTACAAGTCAAACTGTTGCTGATAGCAGCCCACAGACCAGCATGGCATCACAGCCTGGCTGTGAGTCTCAAATTCAGTCACACTGTTACTGCTAGCAACTCATACGTCAACACAGACATGCATTACAGACTGTTGCAACCCCTGAATGGGTTACAATGTATATTATGATTATGAATATAATGTATATTTTCATATAATTTTATATTGCTTATATTTGCGATAATAGCTAAATCGTAAATGTATTGCTTTATATTATTATTTGACTTAGTTATGTTGTTAGGTAGGATGTAACATATTATGTGCTCAGTTCAAGTCTTGATTGTCTAAATACTGTAATTATCGCTTGTGGCTCGTTAGACTGCCGGCTTCTGTTTCTGAGCTGCAGCTGTCCACGGAGCTATCACGTGATCGAGAGGGGGGGGTGTCGTCACCTCTCCTGAAGTATTCAGTCTGGTCTAGACTCTCTTGGTGGTTGGACAGATCGTCTGTCTCATTATTCTTGTTAGTTCTGGAGACTCTGTTCACAGAACATTGTATAGACTTAGTGATTTTCGACGTTGTACTGAGGTTGTGTGTCGCTAAGACACTCTGAGCAACTCAGGTCCTGAGCTGTAGCTTCTGACCTAATTTGTACTGGTATCTGTGTATTATCACAGTCGAGGATTTTCTTATGCTGAACTTAGATTCAGTAGTATGGGAGTTTTATGACTTTTGTGGAGGATCTGCAGATGGTCCCTACTTAGTGTCGTTATGTTATCTCCTTGTTTCTGATTCTGTGTCGCAGTTGCTTGTTATATTGCTATTGGGATTAGCATTCTTTTAATTGTTCAAGCAGACTGTTCTGATTGCCAGTTGGTCAAGAAGTTAGTTTATTTGAGGACTTTGTCAGTCACTTGTTTAAGTCTAGTCGAGTCGTGAGACATAGCGAACTACTTAGAGCACTTACACACATACACACAAACTTACTTGTACATATTTGTAATATCTTATTAAATGTTAATGTACCAGACGGTACTTAAGAATTATAAATGTGATATGTGCTTTCAGCACAATAATATTGAACTCGAGAGAGATGTGATATTATTTTGATTACTGTGATTAATTTAATTTAATTTGATAATATACCTCTAGACTTAATAAATTTATTAAATTTTAATTTCTCTAGTTAGTAGCCTACCAGTTGTAATCCTGAAGCACTATTGAATCATACTGAATTCTAATGGATAATTGGACAAGGATACTGACTACTTGTTACGAAAACCCAGTAACAGGCTGGATGCTAGAAGGGAATTCCTTTCTAGTATTCACTGGAGATCTCTAAGCTTTTAGAATCGCGTTTTTTGTAACACAGACTGGTTGATCTGGCTCGTGGACGAGGTAGACACTGGTTCAGTTTCCTCTTGA
>NC_069402.1:82134163-82164163 GCF_026875155.1 Cherax quadricarinatus
CTGAGGCAGGATAACATATCTTAGTAAGTTTTTTTCATATTTAACATTTACTGGCTGGGTGGGTGTGTATGTGTGTGTGTGTATGTGTATGTGTGTTGTGTGTGTGGGTGTGTGTGTGTGTGTGTTGGTGTGTGTGGGTGTGTGTATGTGTGGGTGTGTTGTGTGTGTGTGTGTGTGTGTGTTGGTGTGTGTAAGTGTGTGTATGCATGTGTGTTGATGTGTGTGTGTACTCACGTATTTGTGGTTGCATGGGTCGATTCACAGCTCTTGTGTGTGTGTGTGTGTGTGTGTTGTGTGTGTGTGTGTGTGTGTGTGTGTGTGTGTGTGTGTGTGTGTGTGTGTGTGTGTGTGTGTGTGTGTGTGTGTGTGTGTGTGTGCATGTGTGTGTGTGTGCATGTGTGTGTGTGTGTGTGTGTGTGTGTGTGTGTGTGTGTGTGTGTGTGTGTGTGTGTGTGTGTGTGTGTGTGTGTGTGTGTGTTGTGTGTTGTCACACACTTATCATCAGGTCTCATCACTTCCTGTTTATTCATGATCTATCACCTCCCCCGTCATTCCCTTCCCCTTGCCTCTCCTCTTAGTTTTCTTCCTATAACCACTAAACTTAACCAGTTTCCCTCATAATAACAGAAGGTCACAATACCGTGACTGGAACAACACACAGAAAATAATTCGCATCCAGGAAACTCAAACTTATGACAACGTTTCGCTCCTGCTTGGACCATTATTGAGTCACACAGTGTAGTTTGTTAATGGTTCAAGTAGGAGCAAAACGTCGTCATAGGTTCCACTCTGCTACGAGAGGTTCATTTGTGTATTTCCCCTTAACTCGCCTCGCCTTAACTTACCTCCCTTTAATTCATTGTAGTTTCCTCTTCCCCTTAATCAACGTCGCCGTAACTAAAATTTACCCCTTTGCTAGAAGCTATCTCTCTCTCCCCTCTTAACCCACCTACTCTTAATCCACTTCCCCTTAACCCACGTCACCTTAAACGCACTTTCTTTTAAACCCTCTCTCCCTTAACCAAGATTCTAGCTGAGAAAATACGTGTCATTTTTCACATTTCCCCCCCTTTCTGACACCCCCTCCCCTCTGGCACTCTCCCTCAATCCTCTGGCACTCTCCCCCTTCCCTCTGACACTCCCCCTCCCCTCTGGCACTCTCCCCCTCCCTCCCTAAGAACACCCCTCCTTCATCTACCGCAACCCTCCCCCCGTCCTCCCGACACCCTCGCCCTTCCCCTCTGGCACTCTGCTTGCCGCCTCGTCCTGGCACTCGCCACTACACACACTATCCAATATTTCTCACTACATAGAGAACATTTCTCACACAAATGTGTCTGGGATATTATTGAGTTTTATTCCTTGTTATTGTTGAGTCTGTGTTACACACACACACACACACACACACACACACACACACACACACACACACACACAACCTGTCCTCGTCAAGGTTCAATGTGGCTCCTGAACTAAGATCTAATATTCATAAGGTAAGTGTTCATTCCTAGCTTTACTTAGTGCTAGAGTCACTTGCCTTCACTTAAGGGGAGGGGATGTATTTCCTGTACCCCAGCTGCTATAATTTACAATATCATGATAATAACCATTACTAGTACCCTTGCTGGAACAATCAGCAGGATATTGTGTGTGGCTGGAACAATCAGCAGGATATTGTGCGTGGGTGGAACAATCAGCAGGGTATTGTGCGTGGCTGGAGCAATCAGCAGGATATTGTGTGTGGCTGGAACAATCAGTAGGATATTGTGCGTGGCTTGAACAATCAGCAGGATATTGTGCGTGGCTGGAGCAATCAGCAGGATATTGTGCGTGGCTGGAACAATCAGCAGGATATTGTGCGTGGCTGGAGCAATCAGCAGGGTATTGTGCGTGGCTGGAACAATCAGCAGGATATTGTGTGTGGCCGGAACAATCAGCAGGGTATTGTGCGTGGCTGGAACAATCAGAAGGGCATTGTGCGTGGCTGGAACAATCAGCAGGGTATTGTGTGTGGCCGGAACAATCAGCAGGGTATTGTGCGTGGCTGGAACAATCAGCAGGGTATTGTGCGTGGCTGGAGCAATCCGCAGGGTATTGTGCGTGGCTGGAACAATCAGCAGGGTATTGTGTGTGGCTGGAACAATCAGCAGGGTATTGTGTGTGGCTGGAGCAATCAGCAGGGTATTGTGTGTGGCTGGAGCAATCAGCAGGGTTTGTGCGTGGCTGGAACAATCAGCAGGGCATTGTGTGTGGCTGGAGCAATCAGCAGGGAATTGTGCGTGGCTGGAACAATCAGCAGGATATTGTGTGTGGCCGGAACAATCAGCAGGGTATTGTGCGTGGCTGGAACAATCAGCAGGGTATTGTGCGTGGCTGGAGCAATCCGCAGGGTATTGTGCGTGGCTGGAACAATCAGCAGGGTATTGTGCGTGGCTGGAACAATCAGCAGGGTATTGTGCGTTGCTGGAACCACACAATACCACAGTCCTAACAACTTACATCTAACCCATTAATTGGGAACAAAAACAGACGATTTTTTGTCCGTCCTGGACTATATTTTTTTGTTGTCGGCTTGATAATGGTTGAAGAGAGACCGAAACGTCCCTCGTGGGAGAACTGTGAATAATTTATGTCCCTTCAACAATTTGTATATCACTGGGACTACAATTTCCTCATCAAATTGATTACCGTTTATTTACAGCTTTTGCTATTCGCCACATCAATCGCCTCCCCACTAGGTAGTCACCAAACGAAGAAACCACATCACCATCATTCATTCAGCAGATGTCTTGTCAGAGCAGCGCAGACATAGCAAAATATAACAAGAACCTTCGCTTAAGAATAGTGCCACACAGCGGAGGCACTGTACTTCCCGCCTTTCACGAACACACGTACAGTATTGTCCATGGACCTTCGGTACCAGGTGGTGCTATGCGCCAGTGGTGCTATATAGCACGTGGTGCTATACACCAGTAGTGCTATACATCAGGAGGGGCTATACATCAGTGGTGTTATATACCATGTGGTGCTATACACCAGTGATGCTATATACCAGGTGGTGCTATATACAAGTGGTGCTATATACCAGGAGGTGCTATACACCAGGTGGTACTGTACACTAGGTGGTGCTATACATCAGGTGGTGCTATGCACCAGTAGTATTATACACCAGTCGTACTATACACCAGGTAGAACTATACAGAAGTGGTATACACCAGTGGTACTCAGTACTGACAGTGGTGTACCGGTGTGTTACACAGTGAAGAAACAATCAGTAACGTGGAATAATGTACACAATAATGAATATACAGAAAAGCAGCTGTGTTTTAACACAGTTGTATAACTAGACGTGCGTGCAACCCTGGGGGTGAAGGAAGCCTTGGCAGGTGCTGCATGCAACCCTGGGGGTGAAGGAAGCCTTGGCAGGTGCTACATGCAACCCTGGGGGTGAAGGAAGCCTTGGCAGGTGCTGCGTGCAACCCTGGGGGTGAAGGAAGCCTTGGCAGGTGCTACATGCAACCCTGGGGGTGAAGGAAGCCTTGGCAGGTGCTGCATGCAACCCTGGGGTGAAGGAAGCCTTGGCAGGTGCTGCGTGCAACCCTGGGGGTGAAGGAAGCCTTGGCAGGTGCTACATGCAACCCTGGGGGTGAAGGAAGCCTTGGTAGGTGCTGCATGCAACCCTGGGGGTGAAGGAAGCCTTGGCAGGTGCTGCATGCAACCCTGGGGGTGAAGGAAGCCTTGGCAGGTGCTGCATGCAACCCTGGGGGTGAAGGAAGCCTTGGGAGGTGCTGCATGCAACCCTGGGGGTGAAGGAAGCCTTGGCAGGTGCTGCATGCAACCCTGGGGGTGAAGGAAGCCTTGGCAGGTGCTGCATGCAACCCTGGGGTGAATTAAGCCTCAGCAGGTGGTGCATGCACCTCCTGGGAGTGAATGAAGCCTCAGCAGATGGTGAAAATACCTCCTAGGAATGAATGAAGCCTCAGCAGGTGGTGCATGCACCTCCTGGGAGTGAATGAAGCCTCAGCAGGTGGTGCATGCACCTCCTGGGAGTGAATGAAGCTTCAGCAGGTGGTGTATGCACCTCCTGGGAGTGAATGAAGCTTCAGCAGGTGGTGCATGCACCTCCTGGGAGTGAATGAAGCCTCAGCAGGTGGTGCATGCACCTCCTGGGAGTGAATGAAGCTTCAGCAGGTGGTGCATGCACCTCCTGGGAGTGAATGAAGCTTCAGCAGGTGGTGCATGCACCTCCTGGGAGTGAATGAAGCCTCAGCAGGTGGTGCATGCACCTCCTGGGATTGAATGAAGCTTCAGCAGGTGGTGCATGCACCTCCTGGGAGTGAATGAAGCTTCAGCAGGTGGTGCATGCACCTCCTGGGAGTGAATGAAGCTTCAGCAGGTGGTGCATGCACCTCCTGGGAGTGAATGAAGCTTCAGCAGGTGGTGCATGCACCTCCTGGGAGTGAATGAAGCCTCAGCAGGTGGTGCATGCACCTCCTGGGAACGAATGAAGCCTCAGCAGGTGGTGCATGCACCTCCTGGGAATGAATGAAGCCTCAGCAGGTGGTGCATGCACCTCCTGGGAGTGAATGAAGCCTCAGCAGGTGGTGCATGCACCTCCTGGGAACGAATGAAGCCTCAGCAGGTGGTGCATGCACCTCCTGGGAACGAATGAAGCCTCAGCAGGTGGTGCATGCACCTCCTGGGAACGAATGAAGCCTCAGCAGGTGGTGCATGCACCTCCTGGGAACGAATGAAGCCTCAGCAGGTGGTGCATGCACCTCCTGGGAGTGAATGAAGCCTCAGCAGGTGGTACATGCACCTCCTGGGAGTGAATGAAGCCTCAGCAGGTGGTGCATGCACCTCCTGGGAGTGAATGAAGCCTCAGCAGGTGGTGCATGCACCTCCTGGGAGTGAATGAAGCCTCAGCAGGTGGTACATGCACCTCCTGGGAGTGAATGAAGCCTCAGCAGGTGGTGCATGCACCTCCTGGGAGTGAATGAAGCCTCAGCAGGTGGTGCATGCACCTCCTGGGAGTGAATGAAGCCTCAGCAGGTGGTACATGCACCTCCTGGGAGTGAATGAAGCCTCAGCAGGTGGGGTATGCACCTCCCGGGAGTGAATGAAGCCTCAGCAGGTGGTGCATGCACCTCCTGGGAATGAATGAAGCCTCAGCAGGTGGTGCATGCACCTCCTGGGAGTGAATGAAGCCTCAGCAGGTGGTGCATGCACCTCCTGGGAACGAATGAAGCCTCAGCAGGTGGTGCATGCACCTCCTGGGAACGAATGAAGCCTCAGCAGGTGGTGCATGCACCTCCTGGGAACGAATGAAGCCTCAGCAGGTGGTGCATGCACCTCCTGGGAGTGAATGAAGCTTCAGCAGGTGGTGCATGCACCTCCTGGGAGTGAATGAAGCCTCAGCAGGTGGTGCATGCACCTCCTGGGAACGAATGAAGCCTCAGCAGGTGGTGCATGCACCTCCTGGGAATGAATGAAGCCTCAGCAGGTGGTGCATGCACCTCCTGGGAGTGAATGAAGCCTCAGCAGGTGGTGCATGCACCTCCTGGGAACGAATGAAGCCTCAGCAGGTGGTGCATGCACCTCCTGGGAACGAATGAAGCCTCAGCAGGTGGTGCATGCACCTCCTGGGAACGAATGAAGCCTCAGCAGGTGGTGCATGCACCTCCTGGGAGTGAATGAAGCCTCAGCAGGTGGTGCATGCACCTCCTGGGAGTGAATGAAGCCTCAGCAGGTGGTACATGCACCTCCTGGGAGTGAATGAAGCCTCAGCAGGTGGTGCATGCACCTCCTGGGAGTGAATGAAGCCTCAGCAGGTGGTGCATGCACCTCCTGGGAGTGAATGAAGCCTCAGCAGGTGGTACATGCACCTCCTGGGAGTGAATGAAGCCTCAGCAGGTGGTGCATGCACCTCCTGAGAGTGAATGAAGCCTCAGCAGGTGGTGCATGCACCTCCTGGGAGTGAATGAAGCCTCAGCAGGTGGTACATGCACCTCCTGGGAGTGAATGAAGCCTCAGCAGGTGGGGCATGCACCTCCCGGGAGTGAATGAAGCCTCAGCAGGTGGTGCATGCACCTCCCGGGAGTGAATGAAGCCTCAGCAGGTGGTACATGCACCTCCTGGGAGTGAATGAAGCCTCAGCAGGTGGTGCATGCACCTCCCGGGAGTGAATGAAGCCTCAGCAGGTGGTACATGCACCTCCTGGGAGTGAATGAAGCCTCAGCAGGTGGTGCATGCACCTCCCGGGAGTGAATGAAGCCTCAGCAGGTGGTACATGCACCTCCTGGGAGTGAATGAAGCCTCAGCAGGTGGTGCATGCACCTCCCGGGAGTGAATGAAGCCTCAGCAGGTGGTACATGCACCTCCTGGGAGTGAATGAAGCCTCAGCAGGTGGGACATGCACCTCCTGGGAGTGAATGAAGCCTCAGCAGGTGGTACATGCACCTCCTGGGAGTGAATGAAGCCTCAGCAGGTGGTGCATGCACCTCCTGGGAGTGAATGAAGCCTCAGCAGGTGGTGCACGAACGCTCCCTAGCTTACCGTAGTATTTTATACCATTTTTCAGTAAATCAACATTTCTTTAATTTCGCTTAAAAATTACAAGTTGAAGAATTTATGGAATATATTACGACTCAAGGACTCTAATGTCAACCCAGCGCGTGTTCAAGCCATGTCAGCGTCTGGTCGCTTAGAGACACGTGAGACACGTGAGTGAGACACGTGAGTGAGACACGTGAGTGAGACATGTGAGTGAGACACGTGAGTGAGACACATGAGTGAGACACATGAGTGAGACACATGAGTGAAACATGTGAGTGAGACACGTGAGTGAGACACATGAGTGAGACATGTGAGTGAGACACATGAGTGAAACATGTGAGTGAGACACGTGAGTGAGACACATGAGTGAGACATGTGAGTGAGACACGTGAGTGAGACATGTGAGTGAGACACGTGAGTGAGACACATGAGTGAGACATGTGAGTGAGACACATGAGACACATGAGTGAGACACGTGAGTGAGACATGTGAGTGAGACACATGAATGAGACATGTGAGTGAGACACATGAGACACATGAGTGAGACACATGAGTGAGACACATGAGTGAGACACATGAGTGAGACACATGAGTGAGACACATGAGTGAGACATGTGTGGACACATGAGACACAGTTGGGTGTCTTTATTGTTGATTTAGAAAACCGACAGGTTGATAAATGGGAAAACTCTGCAATATATGGGTATCTGTATCCTGGAAATGTTTCGCCAGCCGGTGGCTTCTTCAGTCCAATGCAGAGAAAGGTGGAAAATGAGGAGGTAGAGTTCAAGGTAATCAGTCTCTCTGTCTAACCTATAGGCAGGAACCTACTCCCACTAGTGGTTTTGTCCACTGGTGACTCCGCCTACCACTGCTCCACCTACACTTTTGTCAAGACAGAACACTTGTACTCCAGGCTGAGGGACTGATTACCTGTAATTCCTCGTTTTCTTCCACCTTTCTCTGCATTGCACTGGGGAAGCCACTGGCTGGCGAAACGTTTCCAGAATAAAGATACCCAAATGTTGTACAAACGTCTCATTTATCATCTTTATGTTGGAACATTTCGCCTACATAGTGCAATGTCTTCGATATCTTCCACCTCACGTTGGACAGTATTTAAGACTCCAGTCTCACGCTTCAGCTTCACATTGTTCCAGACCGTGAAGCTGAACACTTTTCCAGGCTGAGGAACTCACCACCTCAAATTCTATTTCTCCAAGGTTGATGGACTGATTACATCAATTTTACCTCCCTACTACACCTGCTGCCTCCATATCTGACCGAAGAAGCCTACTATGCAGGCGAAACGTTTCAGCAATAAAGGTACCCAAGTGTTGCACGTTTCTTAATCATCAACTTGTAGGTATGTTATTGTTTCTAGCTGAGACTAAGTAATTCATTTGTTTTATTAACTTGAGTTAAGTGGAGAATTTATTGTTGTGCACTTCTGACTCTATGCATTTTTGGCTCATTATTAGAGAACTTTATAAATAATGAAAGGTGAACTCAAAATTTTTTTTGTTAATGCAATCTCGATATTCTATCAAAAATTTTATGAGATGGGGTGTTTGGGTAGGGAGAAAATAAACGTTTCATAAACAAATAGAAGTTAGACAAGCCACGGTACGGGTGAATGAGTCGTAGAACTTCAGGCCATGGGTTCAAAACTCACCCGTTCCTTGGTTTGTTTACGATCGTGTTATTATGATTTTGTGAGTGAAATCGTTAGACAAAGCTGGTTTAACATATATTCCCACAAGTGATGTTTGGTCACATGCGACCCAACTGTGGCTAGACAGATGGCCGACAGACACTTGGCCGACAGACATTTGACCAAAGGACAAGTGGCCGAACGGACATTGCACCGACAGCCATCTGGCCGGACGGACAATAGACTGAACGGATAATTACGTTAGGTTAGGTGATGAATGCCAGTTAGGCCAGATGTCCATGAGGCGAAATGTCCGTTGGTGCAGTGGTGTCCATCTGTCCAATGTCCGTAGCCGACCCAGCATTATCAGAGACGGCTCTACGGATGTGCTAAGGGTACATTACCTCACAGTTGACAAGATTAATGGCACCACACACACTTTATGTGAGACAGTGCTACAAGTCAACGAAGATCAAGATGATAAATTAGGCACATATGCAACTCCTGGGTATCTTTATTGAGGAAACGTTTCGCCACACTGAGGTAAGTGAAGAATTCCCTATATTAAGATCCCAAGATGTTGCTGTGTCAGATACGAACGTAGACGAAGGGTTCAGAGAACCAAAAACTTGTCGGTTCTCTGAGCCATTCATCTACGAAGATCAAGAAATACTCGCAAGAGAACAATATCGGTGTTATCCAGTAACCGGGGAACGACACCTGACCCGCAACCCGTCGTAAATTACTGTATCGTCAGCGCCATGCTTCCTGACCCATGAGATAACAATACCTAGCTTCAAGAAATGGATTTAATTTCTGGTTATGCGCCTAACTGCATGAAATCAGTATTCAAATCACAATGAAAAGAGACTAAATATTGAAAAGATGGGGTAATTGTTTCTTTCCATACTCTTCATTCTGTTACGAGAAATTCCTTTGCAATCAAGGCGTTGGGTCTCAATATTCTTTATTCATCATTTGAGAGACCAACATCATTTAGAAAGACCAGTACATAAAACAAACCCCAGAGCTCAGGGGACACATTAACCCCAGAGTGAACAGAGTGAAACAGAACGAAAATAAAGAAGAAAAACACTGGCCACTACATCTTTCACACACCACAGTAATCCAAAGAAAACAAGCCACACCAAGTGTCTTCTTAGGTAACCCGTGGAAAGTCTTCGTAGCACTCAAATAAGTAGCATTTCTTGCCTAGTTCAAGTGTTATGTCCATCCACCAGACACCAGGATGCAACCTCCCACAAGATTTATTAATAACGGCGCTATAATTTATTTGGCCTTTCTGTGTGATATGTAGATGTGTGCAAGTGATGTGCAACTGTGTGTAAGTGATGTGTAACTGTGTGCAAGTGATGTGTAACTGTGTGTAAGTGATGTGTAACTGTGTGCAAGTGATGTGTAACTGTGTGTAAGTGATGTGTAACTGTGTGTAAGTGATGTGTAACTGTGTAAGTGATGTGTAACTGTGTGCAAGTGATGTGTAACTGTGTGTAAGTCATGTGTAACTGTGTGTAAATGATGTGTAACTGTGTGTAAGTGATGTGCAACTGTGTGTAAGTGATGTGTAACTGTGTGTAAGTGATGTGTAACTGTGTGTAAGTGATGTGCAACTGTGTGTAAGTGATGTGTAACTGTGTGCAAGTGATGTGTAACTGTGTGTAAGTGATGTGTAACTGTGTGTAAATGATGTGTAACTGTGTGTAAGTGATGTGCAACTGTGTGTAAAGTGATGTGTAACTGTGTGTGTAAACTGTTGTAGTGATGTGTAACTGTGTGTAAGTGATGTGTAACTGTGTGTATGTAACTGTGAAGTGTAATACTGTGTGTAAGTGATGTGTAAACTGTGTGCAAGTGATGTGTAACTGTGTGTAAGTGAAGATAACTGTGTGCAAGTGATGTGCAACTGTGTGTAAGTGATGTGTAACTGTGTGTAAGTGATGTGTAACTGTGTGTAAGTGAAGGTAACTGTGTGTAAGTGATGTGTAACTGTGTGTATGTGATGTGTAACTGTGTGTAAGTGAAGATAACTGTGTGCAAGTGATGTGCAACTGTGTGTAAGTGATGTGTAACTGTGTGTAAGTGATGTGTAACTGTGTGTAAGTGAAGGTAACTGTGTGTAAGTGATGTGTAACTGTGTGCAAGTGATGTGTAACTGTGTGTAAGTGATGTGTAACTGTGTGTAAGTGAAGATAACTGTGTGCAAGTGATGTGCAACTGTGTGTAAGTGATGTGTAACTGTGTGTAAGTGATGTGTAACTGTGTGTAAGTGATGTGCAACTGTGTGTAAGTGATGTGTAACTGTGTGCAAGTGATGTGCAACTGTGTGTAAGTGATGTGCAACTGTGTGTAAGTGATGTGTAACTGTGTGCAAGTGATGTGTAACTGTGTGTAAGTGATGTGTAACTGTGTGCAAGTGATGTGTAACTGTGTGTAAGTGATGTGTAACTGTGTGCAAGTGATGTGCAACTGTGTGTAAGTGATGTGTAACTGTGTGCAAGTGATGTGCAACTGTGTGTAAGTGATGTGTAACTGTGTGCAAGTGATGTGTAACTGTGTGTAAGTGAAGGTAACTGTGTGCAAGTGATGTGTAACTGTGTATAAGTGATGTGTAACTGTGTGTAAGTGAAGATAACTGTGTGTAAGTGATGTGTAACTGTGTGTAAGTGAAGATAACTGTGTGCAAGTGATGTGCAACTGTGTGTAAGTGATGTGTAACTGTGTGCAAGTGATGTGCAACTGTGTGTAAGTGATGTGTAACTGTGTGTAAGTGATGTGTAACTGTGTATAAGTGAAGGTAACTGTGTGCAAGTGATGTGTAACTGTGTGTAAATGATGTGTAACTGTGTGCAAGTGATGTGTAACTGTGTGCAAGTGATGTGTAACTGTGTGTAGGTGATGTGTAACTGTGTGTAAGTGATGTGTAACTGTGTAAGTGATGTGTAACTGTGTATCAGTGAAGGTAACTGTGTGCAAGTGATGTGTAACTGTGTGTAAGTGATGTGTAACTGTGTGCAAGTGATGTGTAACTGTGTGTAAGTGATGTGTAACTGTGTGCAAGTGATGTGTAACTGTGTGTAAGTGATGTGTAACTGTGTATCAGTGAAGGTAACTGTGTGCAAGTGATGTGTAACTGTGTAAGTGATGTGTAACTGTGTGAAAGTGATGTGTAACTGTGTAAGTGATGTGTAACTGTTTGCAAGTGATGTGTAACTGTGTGCAAGTGATGTGTAACTGTGTAAGTGATGTGTAACTGTGTGAAAGTGATGTGTAACTGTGTAAGTGATGTGTATCTATGTGACAGTATTGTGTAACTGTGTGTCAGTGTTGTGTACCTGTGTAAAAGATTTGTGTAACTGTGGGAAAGCGTTGTGTAACTCTGTGTCAGTGTTGTGTAACTGTGTGAAAGTGTTGTGTAACTGTGTGAAAGTGTTGTGTAACTGTGTGAAAGTATTGTGTAAATGTGGGAAAGTGTTGTGTAACTGTGTGAGTGTTGTGTAACTGTGTGAAAGTGTTGTGTAAACTGTGTGAAAGTGTTGTGTAACTGTGTGAAAGTGTTGTGTAACTGTGTGAAAGTGTTGTGTAACTGTGTGAAAGTGTTGAGTACCTGTGTGAAACTGTTGTGTAACTGTGTGAAAGTATTGTGTAACTGTGTGAAAGTGTTGTGTAACTGTGTGAAAGTGTTGTGTAACTGTGTGAAAGTGTTGAGTACCTGTGTGAAAGTGTTGTGTAACTGTGTGAAAGTATTGTGTAACTGTATGAAAGTGTTGTGTAACTGTGTGAAAGTGTTGTGTAACTGTGTGTCGAAGTTGTGTAACTGTGTGAAAGTGTTGTGTAACTGTGTGAAAGTGTTGTGTAACTGTGTGTCAGTGTTGTGTACCTGTGTAAAAGATTTGTGTAACTGTGGGAAACCGTTATGTAACTGTGGAAAAGTGTTGTGTAACTCTGTGTCAGTGTTGTGTAACTGTGTGAAAGTGTTGTGTAACTGTGTGAAAGTGTTGTGTAACTGTGTGGAAAGTGTTGTGTAACTGTGTGAAAAGTGTTGTGTAACTGTGTGAAAGTGTTGTGTAACTGTGTGAAAGTGTTGTGTAACTGTGTGAAAGTGTTGAGTACCTGTGTGAAAGTGTTGTGTAACTGTGTGAAAGTATTGTGTAACTGTGTGAAAGTGTTGTGTAACTGTGTGAAAGTGTTGTGTAACTGTGTGAAAGTGTTGAGTACCTGTGTGAAAGTGTTGTGTAACTGTGAAAAAGTATTGTGTAACTGTATGAAAGTGTTGTGTAACTGTGTGAAAGTGTTGTGTAACTGTGTGTCGAAGTTGTGTAACTGTGTAAAAGTGTTGTGTAACTGTGTGAAAGTGTGTTGTGTAACTGTGTGAAAGTGTTGTGTAACTGTGTGAAAGTGTTGTGTAACTGTGTGTCGATGTTGTGTAACTGTGTGAAAGTCTTGTGTACTGTGTGAAAGTGTTGTGTAACTGTGTGAAAGTGTTGTGTAACTGTGTGAAAAGTGTTGTGTAACTGTGTGAAAGTAGTGTGTAAATGTGGGAAAGTGTTGTGTAACTGTGTGAGTGTTGTGTAAACTGTGTGAAAGTGTTGTGTAACTGTGTGAAAGTGTTGTGTAAACTGTGTGAAAGTGTTGTGTAACTGTGTGAAAGTGTTGTGTAACTGTGTGAAAGTGTTGAGTACCTGTGTGAAAGTGTTGTGTAACTGTGTGAAAGTATTGTGTAACTGTGTGAAAGTGTTGTGTAACTGTGTGAAAGTGTTGTGTAACTGTGTGAAAGTGTTGAGTACCTGTGTGAAAGTGTTGTGTAACTGTGTAAAAGTATTGTGTAACTGTATGAAAGTGTTGTGTAACTGTGTGAAAGTGTTGTGTAACTGTGTGTCGAGTTGTGTAACTGTGTAAAGTGTTGTGTGTACTGTGTGAAAGTGTTGTGTAACTGTGTGAAAGTATTGTGTAACTGTGTGAAAGTGTTGTGTAACTGTGTGAAAGTGTTGTGTAACTGTGTGAAAGTGTTGAGTACCTGTGTGAAAGTGTTGTGTAACTGTGTAAAAGTATTGTGTAACTGTATGAAAGTGTTGTGTAACTGTGTGAAAGTGTTGTGTAAATGTGTGTCGAAGTTGTGTAACTGTGTAAAAGTGTTGTGTAACTGTGTGAAAGTGTTGTGTAACTCTGTGAAAGTGTTGTGTAACTGTGTGAAAGTGTTGTGTAACTGTGTGAAAGTGTTGTGTAACTGTGTGTGTCGATGTTGTGTAACTGTGTGAAAGTCTTGTGTAACTGTGTGAAAGTGTTGTGTAACTGTGTGAAAGTGTTGTGTAACTGTGTGAAAGTGTTGTGTAACTGTGTGTCGATGTTGTGTAACTGTGTGAAAGTCTTGTGTACTGTGTGAAAGTGTTGTGTAACTGTGTGAAAGTGTTGTGTAACAGTGTGAAAGTGTTGTGTAACTGTGTGAAAGTGTTGTGTAACTGTGTGAAAGTGTTGTGTAACTGTGTGAAAGTGTTGTGTAACTGTGTGAAAGTGTTGTATAACTGTGTGAAAGTGTTGTGTAACTGTGTGAAAGTGTTGTGTAACTGTGTGAAAGTGTTGTGTAACTGTGTGTCGATGCTGTGTAACTGTGTGAAAATCTTGTGTACTGTGTGAAAGTGTTGTGTAACTGTGTGAAATTGTGTTGTGTAACTGTGTGTCGAAGTTGTGTAACTGTGTAAAAGTGTTGTGTAACTGTGTGAAAGTGTTGTGTAACTGTGTGAAAGTGTTGTGTAACTGTGTGAAAGTGTTGTGTAACTGTGTGTCGATGTTGTGTAACTGTGTGAAAGTCTTGTGTACTGTGTGAAAGTGTTGTGTAACTGTGTGAAAGTGTTGTGTAACTGTGTGAAAGTGTTGTGTAACTGTGTGAAAGTATTGTGTAAATGTGGGAAAGTGTTGTGTAACTGTGTGAGTGTTGTGTAACTGTGTGAAAGTGTTGTGTAACTGTGTGAAAGTGTTGTGTAACTGTGTGAAAGTGTTGTGTAACTGTGTGAAAGTGTTGTGTAACTGTTGAAAGTGTTGAGTAACCTGTGTGAAAGTGTTGTGTAACTGTGTGAAAGTATTGGTACTGTGTGAAAGTGTTGTGTAACTGTGTGAAAGTGTTGTGTAACTGTGTGAAAGTGTTGAGTACCTGTGTGAAAGTGTTGTGTAACTGTGTAAAAGTATTGTGTAACTGTATGAAAGTGTTGTGTAACTGTGTGAAAGTGTTGTGTAACTGTGTGTCGAAGTTGTGTAACTGTGTAAAAGTGTTGTGTAACTGTGTGAAAGTGTTGTGTAACTGTGTGAAAGTGTTGTGTAACTGTGTGAAAGTGTTGTGTAACTGTGTGAAAGTGTTGTGTAACTGTGTGTCGATGTTGTGTAACTGTGTGAAAGTCTTGTGTACTGTGTGATGAAAGTGTTGTGTAACTGTGTGAAAGTGTTGTGTAACTGTGTGAAAGTGTTGTGTAACTGTGTGTCGTGTTGTGTAACTGTGTTGAAAGTCTTGTGTACTGTGTGAAAGTGTTGTGTAACTGTGTGAAAGTGTTGTGTAACTGTGTGAAAGTGTTGTGTAACTGTGTGAAAGTGTTGTGTAACTGTGTGAAAGTGTTGTGTAACTGTGTGAAAGTGTTGTGTAACTGTGTGAAAGTGTTGTTAACTGTGTGAAAGTGTTGTGTAAACTGTGTGAAAGTGTTGAGTAACTGTGTGAAAGTGTTGTGTAACTGTGTGTCGATGCTGTGTAACTGTGTGAAAATCTTGTGTACTGTGTGAAAGTGTTGTGTAACTGTGTGAAAGTGTTGTGTAACTGTGTGAAAGTGTTGTGTAACTGTGTGAAAGTGTTGTGTAACTGTGTGAAAGTGTTGTGTAACTGTGTGAAAGTGTTGTGTAACTGTGTGAAAGTGTTGTGTAACTGTGTGTCGATGTTGTGTAACTGTGTGAAAATCTTGTGTACTGTGTGAAAGTGTTGTGTAACTGTGTGAAAGTGTTGTGTAACTGTGTGAAAGTATTGTGTAACTGTGTGAAAGTATTGTGTAACTGTGTGAAAGTGTTGTGTAACTGTGTGAAAGTATTGTGTAACTGTGTGAAAGTATTGTGTAACTGTGAAAGTGTTGTGTAACTGTGTGAAAGTGTTGTGTAACTGTGTGAAAGTGTTGTGTAACTGTGTGAAAGTGTTGTGTAACTGTGTGAAAGTGTTGTGTAACTGTGTGAAAGTGTTGTGTAACTGTGTGAAAGTGGTCTCTCGATTTTATGTCAGTAAAATATTCAGAAGACTTGTACTTTCTCACTCTGCACTGCCTTTGTTAATTATTTATGCTAATTAGTCCTGTATATGCTAATGAGTGCCACAAGTGTCTTGCACTCATCATTGTCTTCCGCTTATCATTGTCTTCCATTCATCTTTGTCTTCCACTCATCATTGTCTTCCACTCATCATTGTCTTCCAGTCATCATTGTCTTCCACTTATCATTGTCTTCCACTTATCATTGTCTTCCACTTATCATTGTCTTCCACTTATCATTGTCTTCCACTTATCATTGTCTTCCATCCATCATTTCTTCCACTTATCATTGTCTTCCACTCATCATTGTCTTCCACTCATCATTGTCTTCACATCATCATTGTCTTCCACTCATCATTGTCTTCCACTCATCATTGTCTTCCACTCATCATTGTCTTCCACTTATCATTGTCTTCACTTATCATTGTCTTCCACTCATCATTGTCTTCCACTTATCATTGTCTTCCACTCATCATTGTCTTCCACTTATCATTGTCTTCCACTCATCATTGTCTTCCACTTATCATTGTCTTCCACTCATCATTGTCTTCCACTTATCATTGTCTTCCACTTATCATTGTCTTCCACTTATCATTGTCTTCCACTCATCATTGTCTTCCACTCATCATTGTCTTCCACTCATCATTGTCTTCCTCTCATCACTGTAATAGTCTCATCATTGTCTTCCACTCATCATTGTCTTCCACTCATCATTGTCTTCCACTCATCATTGTCTTCCTCTCATCACTGTAATAGTCTCATCATTGTCTTCTCATCATTGTCTTTGTTATGACCAAGGTCATAATGAGATTGAATTAAATAGAATGTATGCAAAACAACCACTGTGAAAGGATAGTGAAAAGCCAAGCGCTTTCGTGACTTCTCACATTATCAAGGAACTATATGATATAGTTCCTTGATAATGTGAGAAGTCACGAATGCGCTTGAAATTTCACTATCCTTTCACAGTGGTTGCTTTGCATATTCTGATATCACCTGTTTACTGTGATCTATTGATATATATATATATATATATATATATATATATATATATATTATATATATATATATATATATATATATATATATATATATATATATATATATATATATATATATATATATATATATATGCAGGTAGGTAGGTAGGTAGGTACCACCTGGCTAAGGTTTATAACGAGGTTTGTCCTTGGTGGGTTGTTCAGAACGCTCTATCCTCTCCCCTTTGACGAGTTGACGTCACGAACGGATTTACTTCGTAAGTTCAGTTCACACCCACTGCTGACTCGGTGGACAGTGTCTTAGCAACCTACTAGTACTCCGGTACTGTTCTCTCTTGGTGTCTTAGAGAGTCTGGTTTAGAAACTCCTGAACTGGCTTGAGTTGGGGATTCTGTTGTGAACTCAGTAGACAGTTATATCTACGGTATACGATGTGACTCCCTGTGTCGTGTGTAGAATTCCAAGTGAACTTACGCCAGTGTTACTCAGTGAAGGTGTTCCTTCTGGATGTATATACTCTCTTTCAAGTCATGTGTTACTATTGAGGAAACTGTCTTGTTCATCTGATTATTTTCCACCCATCATTGTCTTCCACTCATCATTGTCTTCCTCTCATCCTTGTCTTCCACTCGTCAATGTCTTCTGCTCATCATTGTCTTCCACTCATCATTGTTTCCTTCTCATCATTGTCTTCTTCTCATCACTGTCTTCCTCTCATTATTGTTGTTATTGTTCTTATGTTAACTTTCTTCTTCTTCTTATTATTATTATTATTATTATTATTATTATTATTATTATAACCCAGAATACAGTCTTCCAGTTAACATTAAACATCATTTCGATATTTTTAACTTTTATATTCACATGGACACACATGTTGAACAGGTTGATCACACTTCTCTCTGTCTCTCTGTCTCTCTCTCTCTCTTTGTCCGTCTCCCTCTGTCTCTTGTATTCCCCTCTGCTTTCCCCTATTATTTTATAATCCTCTTTCCTCTCCAGTATGAGTGTTGCGACCTCTACTCTACTCTACTTCCTCCCCCTACTGCACTGATCTCTCTCTCTCTCTCTCTCTCTCTCTCTCTCTCTCTCTTCTCTCTTCTCTCTCTCTCTCTCTCTCTCTCCTCTCTCTCTCTCTCTCTCTCTCTCTCTCTCTCTCTCTCTCTCTCTCTCTCTCTCTCTCTCTCTCTCTCTCTTCTCTTCTTTCTCTTTCTCTGGTATATCTGTAGGGTATACCAGTATCTCTCACGGCAGTGTTTACGTCAGGGTATGGAAGGGATACCTGTTCTTGGTGTATCTTTTACGAATGTGGATTATCAGGTATCCCTTCCTTCCCCCCGTGTTTTTATTTTTTTTTACACAGGGTTTGACAAGGTTAAGGATCCCTAGCTTTATTGACAAGCTATTTACAGGTTAAGGATTCCTAACTTTATTGACAAGCTAAGAGCTGTTACCTACATCAGCTCGTTTGAAAGTATTTTTATTGTTATGAGACATACAAGTACGGGACAGGATGAAGTTGGAGCCATCTGTGGGCCAGCATTTTCATTTGATCAACTGACTTTATCTCGTTGACATCACTATGCTGTACGAATGTGTTCCATACTCGAGTCATCCTGGGTATGTATGATCTCAGATGGAGTGATGTTCTGGAGAAGGGTACAGCCAGAGTGAAGTTGCTGCTTTCTGCCCGTCTTGTGGCATAAAAGCTTGTTTCACGCTGTCCTCGAAGTGGATCCAAGTGTGGTACTTTGACAATATTGACCTTGTACATAACAGTAAGGCCACCCACATCCCTCCTATGTTGAAGGCTCTGCTGAAATGACAGATCTATCCAGGATGGGTCCAGGCGAGAGATGAGACGTCTTGCTCTGTTCTCTACTCTGTCAAGCAGTCGCAGATGAGAGGGGGGGGGGCAGGCAAACCAAGAAAGTGGAGCATACTCAAGGTGTGAGCGTACTTGTGCCTCGTACAGAATCTTGCAACCCCTACTGTCAAGCAGATGCGAGATACGGCGAAGTGCTGTAAGCTTCCTGGCTGCCTTGTTTGCAAGATTTACAACATGGTTCTTCATGGTTAGCTATGAGTCAAATTTCACCCCAAGGATATCAGCTTCTTCCCCAGGTGCCAACGCCCTCCCATTCATCCTTACTACTGCACCAGCATTACCATCATGGTGCCTAGAGACGATCATCATTTGCGTTTTCTCAGGTGCAAATGTTACTTGCCATCTATTTCCCCAAGCTGATATAGCTCTCAGCTGGTGATTGATGTAGCTTAGAGCAGCTGGCATTTCTTCTCTTGGATAAGTGAATGTCAGTGTACAGTCGTCTGCATATGCATGTGATTCTGGGATGAGATGAAGAAGGTCGTTGAAGTAGACATTCCATAACAATGGTCCCAGTACGCTTCCTTGTGGAACACTTGCCCCAATAGGATGTCTTGCTGATTCCGTTCCATTGAGAAGTACACTTAGAGATCTACCCTGAAGGTAATCACTGAGGAGACATAGCGTAGAACCTGCAATTCCCAGTGCTTGAAGTTTTGCTAAGAGGCCCTGGTGCCACACCCGGTCGAAAGCGCCTGCAATGTCCAGTGCTACCACACAGCTGACTTTGGATTGTCTTCTGAGTGTCTCCCCCGTATCTTCTGAGTGTTTTCTCCGTGTCTTCTGAGTGTCTTCTGAGTGTCTCCCCAGTGTCTTCTGAGTGTCTCCCCCGTGTCTTCTGAGTGTCTCCCCCGTGTCTTCTGAGTGTCCCCCCGTGTCTTCTGAGTGTCTCCCCCGTGTCTTCTGAGTGTTTTCCCCCGTGTCTTCTGAGTGTCTCCCCCCGTGTCCTCTGAGTGTCTCCCCCGTGTCTTCTGAGTGTCTCCCCCAGTGTCTTCTGAGTGTCCCCCCCGTGTCTTCTGAGTGTCTCCCCCAGTGTCTTCTGAGTGTCCCCCCAGTGTCTTCTGAGTGTCCCCCCCGTGTCTTCTGAGTGTCTCCCCCGTGTCTTCTGAGTGTTTTCCCCCGTGTCTTCTGAGTGTCTCCCCCTTGTCTTCTGAGTGCCTCCCCGTATCTTCTGAGTGTCTCCCCCGTGTCTTCTGAGTTTCTCCCCCGTATCTTCTGAGTGTCTCCCCCGTGTTTTCTGAGTGTCTCCCACCGCGTCTTCTGAGTGTCTCCCCCGTGTCTTCTGAGTGCCTCCCCCGTGTCTTCTGAGTGCCTCCCCCGTGCCTTCTGAGTGTCTCCCCGTGTCTTCTGAGTGTCTCCCCCGTGTCTTCTGAGTGTCTCCCCGTGTCTTCTGAGTGTCTTCCCCGTGTCTTCTGAGTGTCTCCCCCCGTGTCTTCTGAGTGTCTCCCACCGCGTCTTCTGAGTGTCTCCCCGTGTCTTCTGAGTGCCTCCCCCGTGCCTTCTGAGTGTCTCCCCGTGTCTTCTGAGTGTCTCCCCCGTGTCTTCTGAGTGTCTCCCCGTGTCTTCTGAGTGTCTTCCCCGTGTCTTCTGAGTGTCTCCCCCCGTGTCTTCTGAGTGTCTCCCACCGCGTCTTCTGAGTGTCTCCCCCATGTCTTCTGAGTGTCTCCCCGTATCTTTCTGAGTGTCTCCCCACGTGTCTTCTAAGTGTCCCCCCGTGTCTTCTGAGTGTCTCCCCGTGTCTTCTGAGTGTCCCCCGTGTCTTCTCTGTGTCCCCCCTGTGTCTTCTGAGTGTCTCCCCCGTGTCTTCTGAGTGTCCTCCCCCGTGTCTTCTGAGTGTCTCCCCCGTGTCTTCTGAGTGTCTCCCCCGTTGTCTTCTGAGTGACCCCCCGTGTCTTTCTGAGTGCCTCCCCCGTGTCTTCTGAGTGTCTCCCCCCGTGTCTTCTTCTCAGTAGTAGTACCAGTTCCCAGTAACCAGTTACCAGTAACCAGTGTACCAGTAGATGACTGACTACCAACCGTCTGTGTGAATCACTGACTCTTATTCACGTTGCTGCTGACCATAGCATGTTTTCAAATGCCGTTCACCCGCTGGGCACTGGTGGGTCAGTCTGAGATAGGGAGCAGAGAGAGGCAGGTCGGCTGTTGGCGCTTCTCATACTTCCGTTATAATTATACGTACTAACCAGCCTACGTGAGTATTTTTACCCTATCCACGTTATCGATCCCACCGACGAACCCACATGACATTCTGAGTGTCTCCCCGTGTCTTCTGAGTGTCCCCCCCGTGTCTTCTGAGTGTCTCCCCGTGTCTTCTGAGTGTCTCCCCCCGTGTCTTCTGAGTGTCCCCCCCGTGTCTTCTGAGTGTCTCCCCGTGTCTTCTGAGTGTCTCCCCCCCGTGTCTTCTGAGTGTCTCCACGTGTCTTCTGAGTGTCTCCCCCCGTGTCTTCTGAGTGTCACCCCGTATCCTCTGAGTGTCTCCCCCCATGTCTTCCGAGTACCTCCCCCCGTGTCTTCTGAGTATTTCCCCGTATCTTCTGAGCGTCTCCCCCGTATCTTCTGAGTGTCTCCCCCGTATCTTCTGAGTGTCTCCCCCGTGTCTTCTGAGTGTCCCCCCATGTCTTCTGAGTGTCTCCCCGTGTCTTCTGTGTGTCTCCCCGCATCTTCTGAGTGTCTCCCACCGTGTCTTCTGAGTGTCTCCCCGTGTCTTCTGAGTGTCTCCCCGTGTCTTCTGATTGTCTCCCCACCGTGTCTTCTGAGTGTCTCCCCGTGTCTTCTGAGTGTCTCCCCCCCCGTGTCTTCTGAGTGTCTCCTCCTGTGTCTTCTCAGTGTCTCCCACAGTGTCCTCAGAGTGTCTCCCTCCGTGTCTTCTGAGTGTCCCCCCGTGTCTTCTGAGTGTCTCCGCCGTGTCTTCTGATTGTCTCCCCCCGTGCCCGCTGAGTGTTTCCCCGTGTCTTCTGAGTGTCTCATCGTGTCTTCTGAGTGTCTCCCGTGTCTTCTGAGTGCCCCCCGTGTCTTCTGAGTGTCTTCCCCCGTGTTTTCTGAGTGTCTCCCCCGTGTCTTCTGAGTGTCTCCCCCGTGTCTTCTGAGTGTCTCCCCCCGTGTCTTCTGAGTGTCTCCCCTCGTGTCTTCTGAGTGTCCCCCAGTGTCTTCTGAGTGTCTCCCCCGTGTCCTCTGAGTGTCTCCCCGTGTCTTCTGAGTGTCTCCCCGTGTCTTCTGATTGTCTCCCGTGTCTTCTGAGTGTCTCCCCGTGTCTTCTGAGTGTCTCCCCAGTGTCTCCCCCGTGTCCTCTGAGTATCTCCCCCGTGTCTTCTGAGTGTCTCCCTCCGTGTCTTCTCAATGTCCCCCCCCGTGTCTTCTGGGTGTCTCCCTGTGTCTTCTGAGTGTCTCCCCGTGTCTTCCGAGTGTCTCCCCAGTGTCTTCTGAGTGTCTCCCCCGTGTCTTCTGAGTGTCTCCCCGTGTCTTCTGAGTGTCTCCCCGTGTCTTCTGAGTGTCTCCCCTAGTGTCTTCTGAGTGTCTCCCCCCGTGTCTTCTGAGTGTCACCCCGTATCTTCTGAGTGTCTCCCCCTGTGTCTTCCGAATGTCTCCCCCCGTGTCTTCTGAGTGTCTCCCCGTATCTTCCGAGTGTCTCCCCCCGTGTCTAATGAGTGTCTCCCCCAGCGTCTTCTGAGTGTCTCCCCCCGTGTCTTCTGAGTGTCACCCGTATCTTCTGAGTGTCTCCCCCTGTGTCTTCCGAGTGTCTCCCCCGTGTCTTCTGAGTGTCTCCCCGTATCTTCTGAGTGTCTCCCACTGTGTTTTCTGAGTGTCTCCCCCGTGTCTTCTGAGTGTCTCCCCCGTGTCTTCTGAGTGTCTCCCCGTATCTTCTGAGTGCCTCCCCGTGTCTTCTGAGTGTCTCCTCCGTGTCTTCTGAGTTCTCCCCGTGTCTTCTGAGTGTCTCCCCAGCGTCTTCTGAGTGTCTCCCCCGTGTCTTCTGAATGTCTCCCCGTATCTTCTGAGTGTCTCCCCCCGTGTCTAATGAGTGTCTCCGACGTGTCTTCTGAGTGTCTCCCGACCATTCTTACCATTCTTAAGGTGTTGCAAGAATTTGTTATATTCTCTTAAGTTCGTTTACATTCCCCCTCTCTCTCATTCTCTCTTTCTTTAATTGCTCTTCCTCTGGCTCACACTCCCTTCGCGCCTCCTATTCCTTCATTATCACTTCCTCTTGGTGTGTTTCCTCTTCCATTTCCTCTCTCACTGTCGTTCCTTCACCCCCGCATTTCCTAACATATGTTATCTAATCCCTCTCTTCTCTTATTTTTCCCATTCTCTCATCTTTTTCCTCTCGTTCCTGTTCTCTTTCACTCCTCCCGCTTCCTCTTGTCTCTTACTCTTCCTATTCTTCTCTCCTTTCAGTTCTTTCACTCTTTTTCAACCTCTCTCACTTCTCCCCTTACCCTTCGTCAAGTTCCCCTACAAGTTTCCCCACACCCCTTCACCTAATCCTCTTTCCCCTCGTATTATTGTTCCCCTCTTTTATCTTCCCCTCTTCCCTCACCTCTCACCTCCCTGAAGTAAGTTCAACGATATATGAAGAAATACTCATAATCTTTCTCATCATCATCTTACATCTTCCATTTCTCCCACACACAAACACACACACACACACACACACACACACACACACACACACACACACACACACACACACACACACACACACACACACACACACACTTGGAGCCACATGGCGGCCAAGACACATGGAGGGCTAAGATGATGGAGGTGGTACTGGAAAACTTCATGTACCAACACGTAAGGGACACTACAAGAGAGAGAGGAGAGGATGAACCAGCAAGACTGGACCTAGTGTTCACCTTGAGTAGTGCAGATATTGAGGACATCACATATGAAAGACCCCTTGGGGCCAGTGACCATGTGGTTTTAAGCTTCGAATACACAGTAGAGCTACAAATGGAGGGGGAAACAGGAAGGCCAGAGCGAATGAAGCCAAACTACAAGAAAGGGGACTACACAGGAATGAGGAACTTCCTGAACGGGGTTCACTGGGACAGAGAACTGGCAGGGAAGCCAGTTAATGAGATGATGGAATATGTAACGACAATGTGCAAGGAGGCTGAGGAAAGGTTTGTACCCAAGGGTAACAGGAATAACGAAAAAGCCAGGATGAGCCCATGGTTCACCCAAAGGTACAGGGAAACAAAAGCCAAGTGTGTTAGGGAATGGAAGATATATAGAAGGCAAAGGATCCAGGAGAATAAGGAGAGCAGTCGTAGAGCCAGAAATGAATATGCACAGATAAGAAGGTAGGCCAAACGGCAATATGAAAACGACATAGCAGCGAAAGCCAAATCGGAATCGAAGCTGTTATACAGCCACATCAGGAGGAAAACAACAGCCAAGGACCAGGTAATCAGGCTAAAGAAGGAAGGAGGAGAGACAACAAGAAATGACCTTGAAGTATGTGAGGAACTCAACAAGAGATTCAAAGAAGTGTTCACAGAGGAGACAGAAGGGGCTCCAGAAAGACGGAGAGGTGGGGCACACCACCAAGTGCTGGACATAGTACACACAACCGAGGAAGAAGGGAAGAGGCTTCTGAGTGAGCTAGATACCTCAAAGGCAATGGGGCCAGATAACATCTCTCCATGGGTCCTGAGAGAGGGAGCAGAGGCGCTATGTGTACCCCTAACAACAATATTTAATACATCTATCGAAACAGGAAGATTGCCTGAGGCATGGAAGACTGCAAACGTAGTCCCAATCTTTAAAAAAGGAGACAGACATGAAGCACTAAACTACAGACCAGTGTCACTGACATGTATAGTATGCAAAGTCATGGAGAAGATTATCAGAAGAGTGGTGGAACATCTAGAAAGGAATGATCTCATCAACAGCAGCCAACATGGTTTCAGGGACGGGAAATCCTGTGTCACAAACCTACTGGAGTTCTATGACATGGTGACAGCAGTAAGACAAGAGAGAGAGGGGTGGGTGGATTGCATTTTCTTGGACTGCAAGAAGGCGTTTGACACAGTTCCACACAAGAGATGAGTGAAAAAACTGGAGGACCAAGCAGGGATAACAGGGAAGACACTACAATGGATCAGGGAATACTTGTCAGGAAGACAGCAGCGAGTCATGGTACGTGGCGAGGTGTCAGAGTGGGCACCTGTGATCAGCGGGGTCCCACAGGGGTCAGTCCTAGGACCAGTGCCGTTTCTGGAATTTGTGAACGACATGACGGAAGGAATAGACTCCGAAGTGTCCCTGTTTGCAGATGACGTGAAGTTGATGAGAAGAATTCATTCGATCGAAGACCAGGCAGAACTACAAAGGGATCTATCTGGACAGGCTGCAGACCTGGTCCAGCAATTGGCTCCTGGAGTTCAACCCCACCAAGTGCAAAGTCATGAAGATTGGGGAAGGGCAAAGAAGACCGCCGACGGAATACAGTATAGGGGGCCAAAGACTACAAACCTTACTCAAGGAAAAAGATCTTGGGGTGAGTATAACACCAGGCACATCTCCTGAAGCGCACATCAACCAAATAACTGCTGCAGCATATGGGCGCCAAGCAAACCTCAGAACAGCATTCCGACATCTTAATAAGGAATCGTTCAGGACCCTGTACACCGTGTACGTTAGGCCCATATTGGAGTATGCGGCACCAGTCTGGAACCCACACCTAGCCAAGCACGTAAAGAAACTAGAGAAAGTGCAAAGGTTTGCAACAAGACTAGTTCCAGAGCTAAGAGGTATGTCCTACGAGGAGAGGTTAAGGGAAATCAACCTGACGACACTGTAGGACAGGAGAGATGGGGGGACATGATAACGACATACGAAATACTGAGAGGAATTGACAAGGTGGACAAAGACAGGATGTTCCAGAGATGGGACACAACAACAAGGGGACACAGTTGGAAGTTGAAGACACAGATGAATCACAGGGATGTTAGGAAGTACTTCTGCAGCCACAGAGTAATCAGGAAGTGGAATAGTTTGGGAAGCGATGTAGTGGAGGCAGAATCCATACATAGCTTTAAGCAGAGGTATGATAAACCTCACGGTTCAGGGAGAGTGACCTAGTAGCGACCAGTGAAGAGGCGGGGCCAGGAGCTTGGACTCGACCCCTGCAACCCCAACTAGGTGAGTACACTGACGACACTGGAAGACATGAGAGATAGGGAGGATATGATAACGACATATAAAATACTGAGAGGAATCGACAAGGTGGACAGAGACAGGGTGTTCAGAGATGGGACACAGCAACAAGGGGTCACAGTAGGAAGTTGAAGACTCAGATGAATCATAGGGATGTTAGGAAGTATTTCTTCAGCCACAGAGTTGTCAGGAAGTGGAATAGTCTGGGAAGTGATATAGTGGAGGCAGGATCCATACATAGCTTTAAGAAGAGGTATGACAAAGCTCATAGAGCAAGAAGAGTGACCTAGTAGCGACCAGTGAAAAGGAGGGGCCAGGAGCTGTGAATCGACCCCTGCAACCACAACTAGGTGAGTACAACTAGGCGAGTACACACACACACACACACACACACACACTCATATACACACTCACACACACACTCATATACACACTCACACACACACACACACACACACACACACACACACACACACACACACACACACACACACACACACACACACACACACATTAGGTGAGTACAATTAGGTGAGTACACACACACACACACACACACACACACACACACACACACACACACACACACACACTCATACACACACACACACGCACACACACACACACACACACACACACACACACACACACACACACACTCATACCCCCACACACACCACACACACACACACACACACACACACACACACACACACACACACACACACACACACACACACACACACACACACACAGCACCGGAGGTAACACCAAATATCTCAGCTGGTAATATTTTAATATGTCCAGAGTCGCAGCTTCCTGGAGTGTCTGTATTAATATTGCCCGTGAGGAATATCGTACATTATTACCCGGTCACAGGTGCCTCCACACTCTCCTATATTATACCAGAGCCTACAAGAGCCTGAGTTAATGACCATAACTATTTTATACCATAATCCTGCCCAAGGCACTTTGAAGAGGCCGTGGCTCTTGTATTTAACGAGATACAGGAGTAAATACCATGACAGACGGAATTTTATGTAAAAATCCTGCCTTTGTCGCTGTTATACGACCATCAGTTACATTCTCTGTTTTAATAGGTCGATGAATTTTTTCCTTGAGGTTTAATGCCCTAAATTCTACTATATAAGAGATCCTATACTGATTATATGCCCATATGTATTTTTGCTGTATATTACGGAATATGGCAATACCAACTGGTCGTAAATCTTACCATATGGTCGTAAGTTTAACCATACGGTGGCCTGGTGGCTAAAGCTCCCGCTTCACACACGGAGGGCCCGGGTTCGATTCCCGGCGGGTGGAAATTCCGACACGTTTCCTTACACCTATTGTCCTGTTCACCTAGCAGCAAATAGGTACCTGGGTGTTAGTCGACTGGTGTGGGTCGCATCCTGGGGGACAAGATTAAGGACCCCAATGGAAATAAGTTAGACAGTCCTCGATGACGCACTGACTTTCTTGGGTTATCCTGGGTGGCTATCCCTCCGGGGTTAAAAATCCGAACAAAATCTTATCTTATCTTATCTTATCTTACGGTCGTAATTTTCACCATATGGTCATAAATCTTACTATATAGTCGTAAATCGTCCCATACGGTCGTAAATCTTACTACTTGGTAGTATATTTTGCTATATTTACTAAGATTCTGAAGTTCTTCGGCAGCCCAGGACATTCATGTAGGTGAGGGGCGCCTGAGAGCAACTAGCAGCAACAGGCTACTAGCGGCTCTGAGCCTAGCAGACGAGGCTAGAGCCGCAGACGAGGCTAGAGCCGCAGACGAGGCTAGAGCCGCAGACGAGGCTAGAGTCGCAGACGAGGCTAGAGCCGCAGACGAGGCTAGAGCCGCAGACGAGGGTAGAGTCGCAGACGAGGCTAGAGCCGCAGACGAGGCTAGAGCCGCAGACGAGGCTAGAGTCGCAGACGAGGCTAGAGCCGCAGACGAGGCTAGAGTCGCAGACGAGGCTAGAGTCGCAGACGAGGCTAGCGCCGCAGACGAGGCTAGAGTCGCAGACGAGGCTAGAGTCTCGTCTGCGAGGGGTACGTAAAACACTAGAAAGCTGTCATGGGTAAAACTCAGGTACATTCCCTGATCTTCACAAAGAACTGAGTCAATGTGGAAGAAGCAACATTAAGAGAAACGAAAAAAATATAGCAAAATAGAATAGAATAGAATGTAATACAACACAATAATACAATTTTTAATGGATAGATGACTGAAGCGGGTTACGTTGCCTAGCGGGAAATGTTGTCAATCATAAAACATTGCCACCACAAACAAACATTGATGTCACTCAAACATTATTGTCAATTAAACATTGTTGTCAGTCATAAAACATTACTGTCAACACAGCAAACATTGGTGTCAGTCGAACAAACATGGATGACAATCATAACACATTGCTGTCAAACACAAAACATTGATCAATACTAAAAAACGGTTGTTAAAGCAAGCGGGGGAAAATGTGACGAAGAAAAAGCACTCCCAGGTCAGCGGATACTGACAGCCTTCTCCTCCTGTTAGGTCAGCGGATACTGACAGCCTCCTCCTCCTGTTAGGTCAGCGGATACTGACAGCCTCCTCCTCCTGTTAGGTCAGCGGATACTGACAGCCTCCTCCTCCTTTAGGTCCGATACTGACAGCTCTTCCTGTTAGGTCAGCGGATACTGACAGCCTCCTCCTCCTCCTCCTCCTACTGTTAGGTCAGCGGATACTGACAGCCTCCTCCTCCTCCTCCTACTGTTAGGTCAGCGGATACTGACAGCCTCCTCCTCCTGTTAGGTCAGCGGATACTGACAGCCTCCTCCTCCTGTTGGTCAGCGGATACTGACAGCCTCCCTCCTACTCTCACTGTTAGTCAGCGGATACTGACAGCCTCCCATCTACTCTTTCCTACTGTAGTCGCGTACTGACAGCCCCCCTCCTCTCCTAGTGTATGGTCAGCGGATATGACAGCCTCCTCTCTCTCCTCCTAGTTAGTCGCGTCTGACGCCTCTTCTCCTCTTTAGGTTACGGATATTTGACAGCCTCCTGCCTACTCTCGTCAAGATACTGACAGCCTCCCTCTACTCTCCAGTTGTGGCAACATGGCAATCAGCCATGACCAATGGTAAGTTTTTAGCCAGAGCGTGTCCGCACCCATACCATCACTGTGGTGGTAGCACAAGAGCATGTGGAGACCTTTTATGCATCCATTGCTCTTGCGCTACTCTACAGGATGATATGGGTGCACATAAACTGGCACTTGTGATGGAAATTACAATAATCTCGTCCCATCATGCATGTGGTAACCATCCATGCTATGTAAATGCCACTAGATCATGCAGGAGAAGACATCTGTGCATGTGGAGCACGACTACCCATTTCTATAAAACGCACCGCAGGTAACCACACATTCGTCATTGTCAGCTTGAAGCACGGTAAGCTTGTTCTTGATGTGATGTCGCGGCTCCAATAGCTGTAGATAACCACCATTTTGTAAAATCACTAATCGGATAAAAATGGTTCCAAAGTAGCTTCACTTGTAACTAGACACAACCTTTAATCATTCCTCATTGCTCAGTGATTAACATATAGAGTTTTTCCTAGGAAGGATAGCTTGCTAGTGAGTACGTTTATTCTTTCTCTTATTAAACTTTCCAACCTTTAGGATTTTCCAAGCTTACTTAAATGTTTATGATACATTGACTGGGGGTAGAAATCAGGTACAAAAAAAGAATTCTGGTGTCGCCTTCGTCTTAAAATTCCATGATGCTTTACGATTGTTCCTGGCTGATGTTTTACTTGCGCAGTACAATAGCACATAACAGTAACCTGTGTTGTACAACATAAGTGCGATGGTTGTAGTAGAACGTTCAGTGTACGGCATAGGAATGTGAAGGCTCCTAGAATCATTAAAAGGTCACGATGCTGACCTGCATCAGTTCAAACCCCCGGTTCCACCCGCGGGTATAGTCAGTCACGATGTAGACATAACCCTGATAAGATAACGGCAGGTTAAAATCACGACCTTCTCTCTAATAAACCACTGCAGAGCCATTGTGTATTTCTCTCCAGCGCCTCCATAACGTTTCAAGAAGCCACCGTACGGCACACACACACACACACACACACACACACACACACACACACACACACACACACCACACACACACACACACACACACTATAAAACAAGATAATTAGTTACAAAGAAATGTGTCAATCAATCCGAGAAGAGCAGAGGTTGTAGCGAGAGGAGAGGCAGCAAGCATTGAGGTCAGCAGGTCGGAAAATATTGACCGGACGCCACAGCGTTAACACACGCACGGAAAGACGAACGGAAAGACCGGTGGAAAGGCGAACGGAATGACCGGTGGAAAGACGGACAGAAAGACGGACGGAAAGACTGATGGAAAGACAGACGAACAAGATAACAGAAAGAACAG
>NC_069402.1:82169163-82246663 GCF_026875155.1 Cherax quadricarinatus
TTCAGTGACGGGTGGGGCTCACGTCTTCAGTGACGGGTGGGGCTCACGTCTTCAGTGACGGGTGGGGCTCACGTCTTCAGTGACGAGTCGAGCGGAGTGTACCGGAGATGATAATGATGGTGATACACCCCCCCCCCACACACAGGATCCATACATAGCTTTAAGAAGACGTATAATAAAGCGCATGGAGCAGGAAGAGTGACCCAGTAGCGAGCAGTGAAGAGGCGAGGCCAGGAGCTATGAATCGACCCCTGCAACCACAACTAGGTGAGTACACAAGATAACATCCTAGCAACTTGACATTTCCAGATTTGAATCCTACTCGCTCTTACCACTATCACCTCAATATAAGTCACCACCGCTACTCTCACCACTATCACCACCTACTACCACCACCATATCTATCTCCACCACCGTCACCACCATCTATCACCATCACTCATCACCACACATCACAAACACGTCACCGCCATTTTTAAAACGATGCATCCCAGCAATCTCTCCCATAAACCAAAGAAAAAGCTAAGTTACGCCTGGAATCAAGAGCCTTCGCCCCCATCAACCACGGCATCCCCATTAAAGAAAGTTGCTTTTAGCGTTCCTGGATAAAACGCACGTTCTTGCGTAGCACGTTACATCCGTTATTTACGTCATTGTTTAATACATAAATAACCCGCAGTTACTACCACTACTACTTATACTATTACTACCACTACCAGCCTTACCCCTACCACCACTACCAGTACTACTCCAGTACTACTACCAGTACTACTACCAGTACTACTACCAGTACTACTCCAGTACTACTACCAGTACTACTCCCACATATCTGGTCCCGACCCTGCCAGCTGGCCTATATATACTGGTTCCATCTCTCTTTTCTGATAAATTAGACACATGTGCAACACTTGGGTATCTTTAACGAGGAAACGTTTCACCACACAGTGGCTTCATCAGTCCATACAAAGGAGAAATGGTGAAGAATAGGAGTGTGAGGTAATCAGTCCCTCAGCCTTGAGTCGATGTAATCTGCCCATCAGTTGTTCTTATGTTCTTATTACATCATCCTTATTTCATTAGTCCTGCTACCTTCCTGGTTGACTACTGTGCTAGGCAGGTGCAAAGAACCTACTGGCGTAAGGTAGTCAGGTCCAAGCCACATCCACTTAAGGAAGGAGCACGGCATCAGACCTACTAGCACATGCTAGTCAGGTCCAACTCATACTCACACATGTATTTGTCTAACCTAAATTAGACACATGTACAACTTCTGGGTATCGTAGTGTAGACGTTTCGCCCTCCAGTGACTTTATTAATACAAACTGAAGGAAATAAAGGGAAGACAGTAGAACGATGTTCAATTACGTCCTGAAATTTGTGTTCACAAAAACCACTGGATGGCGAAATGTCTACATATGTCTAATTTAGGTTAGACAAATACATGTGTTGGTATGAGTTGGACCTGACTAGCATGTGCTAGTAGGTCTGATGCCGTGCTCCTTTCTTCTTAAGTGGATGTGACTTGGACCTGACTTCCTTACGCCAGTAGGTGATTTGGACCTGCCTAGCATGGTCCAGTAGAAACCATACCACGAGCGGGGATAGAACCCGCGATTAGAGAGTCATAAAAGTCTGGAGTTTTATGACTCTGACCGTGGGTTCTATCCCCGCCCGTGGTATGGTTTGTTTGCAATCGTGTCATTACGATTTCGTGAGTCATGGTACAGTAGGCCTACTGCAGGAATTTGAGGTAATCACCACTGGTTGGCGAAACGTTTCTTCAATAAAGATGCCCAAGTGTCGCACATTTGTGTAATTTACAAGAACATAAGGAAGAAGGAACACAGCAGCAGGCTTACTGGTCCGTGCCAGGCAGATCTAAGTCGGTAGGTAAGACACATAGGCAACAGTTAGGCAACTTTATTCTGAAACGTTTCGCCTACACAGTAGGCTTCTTCAGTCGAATACAGAAAGTAGGCAGGAACAGTGGAGATGTGAAGACGATGTAATCAGTCCATCACCCTTGAAGTCGTAGAATTTGAGGTTGTCAGTCCCTCAGACTGGAGAAGTTCAGTTCCTGACTATGGAACTGAACTTCTCCAGGCCGAGGGACTGACAACCTCAAATTCTACGACTTCAAGGGTGATGGACTGATTACATCGTCTTCACATCTCCACTGTTCCTGCCTACTTTCTGTATTCGACTGAAGAAGCCTACTGTGTAGGCGAAACGTTTCAGAATAAAGTTGCCTATGTGTCTTACCTACCAACCTGTCGGTATTGTATACCATTTTGATGTTCAGATCTAAGTCACATGAGAGTGGAGGAACACTGCAGAAGACCTACTGGCCTAAGTCAAGTCCAACTCACACTCACCAACTTGTCGGTTCTCTGAACCATTTATCTACAGTTCTTACAACGTTGTTATCCTCACGCACCTTGTCGAGTTGCCAGACCAGTTGTTTTGTAAGAGCTTGTGAGCAGCGTTGCCAGGCCAGAGGTGGAAGCTGTAAGCAGCACTCTGATCTGGCAAGACTGTGGATAATGCAAGCCTGGCAGCGCTGCTCCAAGGTCGCCACCACTGTGCTTCTGGTAACACTAACATCATGACGTCATTCTCTTCCAATCCATTCACGAGATGACGTCAGTGGGAGTAAGGAGAAAGGGTGAGGGAGAAAGCGTAAGGGAGGAAGGGTGAAAGTTGAAGATTGAGACACTTATGCAGCATATGGGAATCTTTATTCAGGAAACGTTTCGCCACACAGTGGCTTCATCAGTCCAATACAACTTGTCGGTTTTACAAACCCTTCATCACAACTGTCAGACACTGCAGCATCATGGGATCTTGTTACAAAGAATTCTCCAACTTGTCCAACCTTTGGACGAAGACCTACTTCGACTAGTGGATGGTACCACTATGACCCCGCCTCCGCCTGCTTCACCTCACCTCACTACAGTATATAAGCCACGTCTACGGCCCTATGCTGTACATTCTACAAGAGTGATGGACTGAACACATCGACTCCAGGCTGAGGGACTGATTACCTCATACTCCTCCTCTCCTTACGCCTTCCTCTTTGTATTGGACTGATGAAGCCACTGTGTGGCGAAACGTTTCCTGAATAAAGATTCCCATATGCTGCATAAGTGTCTCAATCTTCAACTTGTCGGTTTTACAAACCATTCATCACAAGGGTGAAAGTAAATGGTACGAGCAAAAGGGAATACGTTGACGCAAGCCATTGAGGTGATATGAATATAGTGTGTATGGGTGTGTACTCACCTAATTGTGGTTGCAGGGGTCGATTCATAGCTCCTGGCCTCGCCTTTCCACTGGTCGCCACTAGGTCCACTCTCTTCCTGCTCCATAAGCTTTATCATACCTCTTCTTAATGCTATGTATGGAGCCTGCCTCCACTACATATGTGTGTGTGTGTGTGTGTGTGTGTGTGTGTGTGTGTGTGTGTGTGTGTGCACGTGTTGTTTTGTTTTGGTATTGTACATGTAGACGTACCGTATTACAACCCAGGAACAATAAGGCCTGTTATCCTGGGTGTAAAGGGGGACAAGGGGCAGAACAAAACACAGCTGAATGACTTTGAATTATATTTTACTTCACCAAGTGCAATTATAAGTATTTACAAGTATGTACACTATATACAGTTGGAAATATATGTGTACAACACGGTGAATCAATAGGCAAAGACACAGCCTGGAGACAGAATGGACAACGGTGTTCAACCAGCTCTAGAATATAAATGACAAGGGTGGAAAGGTGAGTGGTGACCACAACACCTCCACAATTGCCAGACCCACCTTCTCATTGGCTGAACCTAGGTACTGATCTGGCGATGGGGCCCCATCATTCGACCTTAGCACCCGGTTTGCTAGTTGGGGAGGTAGCCTTTTAATGATGGTGTGTACATGCGCCGAATAAAGGTTACGTACTCTTTGCATGCCACATACAGCAAGATATTTGTACGAGTAGCGTCGTGGAAACTAAAACCTTGTGTAGTTTTAAAAATAGGTTAGATAATAAATTTTTATGTTCTTATGAGTGGGTGTGAGTTGGATCTGACAATCTTAAAATAAATCGCCAGTTCCTTAAAATAAATCGCCGGGTCCTCAAAATAAATCGCCGGGTCCTGATGAGCTTTTTTCAAGGGTTCTTAAGGAATGCAAAATGGAACTTTGTGAACCATTAACTATTATTTTTAATTTATTTCTTCAAACAGGTGTAGTGTCTGATATGTGGAAGATGGCTAATGTAATTCCTATTTTTAAAGCAGGAGACAAGTCGTTACCGTCAAAAACCGCCCGATAAGACTGACCTCAATTGTAGGCAAATTACTAGAGTCAATTATAGCTGAGATTATAAGAAGCCATCTCGATAAGCATAATTTGATTAATGATACTCAGCATGGATTCACAAGAGCCCGGTCTTGTCTAACTAATTTATTAACTTTCTTCAGTAAAGCTTTTGAGGCTGTTGACCACGATAAAGAATTTGATATTGTTTATTTAGATTTTAGTAAGGCTTTTGATAGAGTTCCGCACCAGAGACTGTTAAAGAAAGTGGCAGCTCATGGGATTGGGGGAAAAGTACTGTCGTGGATCGAGTCATGGCTCACTAATAGGAAGCAGAGAGTATGCTTAAATGGGGTTAAATCCGAGTGGGGATCTGTAACAAGTGGTGTTCCAGCCTGTTGTTGTTTATAATATATATCAGTGACTTTGATGAGGGAATTACTAGTGATATGAGCGAATTCGCCGATAACACGAAGATAGGTAGGATAATTGATTCAAACTTAGATGCCATGGAACATTAGGGAGATTTAGACAAACTCTATTCGTGGTCAGAAAAGTGGCAGATGCAGTTCAATGTAGATAAATGCAAGGTTCTGAAGCTCGGGAGTGTCCATAACCCTAGCACTTATAAGTTAAATAACACAGAACTTAGTCATACAGATTGCGAAAAGGAGCAAGAACATAAGAATGGAGGAGTACTGCAGAAGGCCTGGAGTTACCTGGAGTTTACCTGGAGAGAGTTCCGGGGGTCAACGCCCCCGCGGCCCGGTCTGTGACCAGGCCTCCTGGTGGGTCAGAGCCTGATCAACCAGGCTGTTGCTGCTGGCTGCACGCAAACCAACGTACGAGCCACAGCCCGGCTGATCAGGAACTGACTTTAGGTGCTTGTCCAGTGCCAGCTTGAAGACTGCCAGGGGTCTGTTGGTAATACTGTTGGCCTACTGGCAATCAATTAACCATTCATCTTAAAACGAATGCAGCATATGCTGCATCTTTTCAAGGTGAATGCATCGATGAAGCCACTGTGTGGCGAAACGTTTCCTCATTAAAGATACCCAAGTGTTGCACATGTGTCTAATTTATCAACTTGTGGGTATTTCATACCATTTTGAGCATTACTATTATTTTGTATTAATTACACTGTAGTATTAATATTATTGTTTTTTTTTTTAACCTTCTCATACAGTAGACCCAATTTTTTTTAAGCAATGTGGACTAAAGTGGCTTCCGGGACCCCACCGGGATTAGGGGCCCTGAAACTTAAGCTTCAGTAGTTTCATGGTAGATCCGTCCCTGACCTGAGGTAGTGGACAAGGGGGGGAGGAGAGTTGTCCAGCATAACACTGCTGACTCACACAAATAAACTGAAGCAACAGTCTGTTACGAGCGAGAAATGTGACATTTGCCATCTCAAGGATTTCTGAAATCATCCGAGAGTTAATTTAGTCACTCTTAAGCTGAAGCAAGACTTCAATCACTCGTAAGCTGAAGCAAGACTTCAGTCACTCGTAAGCTGAAGCAAGACTTCAATCACTCGTGAGTTGACGCAAGAGTTCCTTCAGTCACTTATATTGAAAGTGCCAGTTTGATTACCTTAATAAATCACTAATAAATAACTTTCTTAAAGAATCATCCACAGGTTCAATAACAATCAATTAACCAACAATCATCCACAGGTTCAATAACAATCAATTAATCAACAATCATCCACAGGTTCAATAACAATCAGTTAACCAACAATCGTCCACAGGTTCAATAACAATCAATTAGCCAACAATCGTCCACAGGTTCATTAACAATCAATTAACAAACAATCGTCCACAGGTTCAATAACAATCAATTAACAAACAATCGTCCACAGGTTCAATAACAATCAATTAGCCAACAATCGTCCACAGGTTCATTAACAATCAATTAACAAACAATCGTCCACAGGTTCAATAACAATCAATTAACCAACAATCGTCCACAGGTTCAATAACAATCAATTAACAAACAATCGTCCACAGGTTCAATAACAATCAATTAACCAACAATCGTCCACAGGTTCAATAACAATCAATTAGCCAACAATCGTCCACAGGTTCATTAACAATCAATTAACAAACAATCGTCCACAGGTTCAATAACAATCAATTAACCAACAATCGTCCACAGGTTCAATAACAATCAATTAACAAACAATCGTCCACAGGTTCAATAACAATCAATTAACCAACAATCGTCCACAGGTTCATTAACAATCAATTAACAAACAATCGTCCACAGGTTCAATAACAATCAATTAACCAACAATCGTCCACAGGTTCAATAACAATCAATTAACAAACAATCGTCCACAGGTTCAATAACAATCAATTAACCAACAATCGTCCACAGGTTCAATAACAATCAATTAACCAACAATCGTCCACAGGTTCAATAACAATCAATTAACCAACAATCGTCCACAGGTTCATTAACAATCAATTAACAAACAATCGTCCACAGGTTCAATAACAATCAATTAACCAACAATCGTCCACAGGTTCAATAACAATCAATTAACAAACAATCGTCCACAGGTTCAATAACAATCAATTAACCAACAATCGTCCACAGGTTCAATAACAATCAATTAACCAACAATCGTCCACAGGTTCAATAACAATCAATAAACAACAACCATTCACACAGATGACGAATTTGCATTGTCTTCCATTTACTCAACACTTAATGTGTTAACCAGCACTTAACTCCTACTGTGCAAACACTCAGTGTATAATTATCCTCTCTCTCTCTCTCTCTCTTCATTCCAAAGAGAACAAGGCAGGCAAGTTATTTGAGACGTTCGTGGTAAAAGGAACGTTTTGCTCATTTAACGAAAACAGTACAGATTCTCCCCGACTTACGTCGGAGTTCCGTTCCGACCGACCGAGCGGTCGGAGCTCCAAATAGAGGGATGCGGGAATTAGGTTAGCACGGCGTGTAGACGTGTACCTGTTCACCATCCTCTTACCCTAATTATACTAATACATTTCTGTCATGATTATCTCGTGTTTTTATTTAATCAATTTACTTTATTACTTTGAGTTTCATTACTCACAAACTCGTGTTCCTTACTTGTAGGCATCAATCATAGGCCTCAAATAAAAATACTGTGTGGGAGGCAGCCTAGGCCAGGACCGTCAATTTTCACTATCGTACGCACGAAGCCGCGAGCGCTGGCGGACGTATGACAAATGTTAATTTCTATATTTACGTACATATATTTTTTTATTTTTCTAATTTATGGTGTATTTTTTTTCGGTCGTACGTGCAGATGGATGTACGTCGCATAGGTCGGAAGTCGGGGAGAATCTACATAGGTTATCCACTGCGCCAGTCACCCGCTTAGCGGACGGAGGATCAAGCCTTCACCTCGTCTTGAGCTGAATGACCCACATGGGTTTAACGCTTAACATGAATAATAATAATAAAATAATAATAATAATAATAATAATAATAATAATAATAATAATAATAATAATAATCTACACATTCCATTTCTAACATTATTAACAGAACTCCATCCTTGTTCAACTTGCCACTGTTCACCACCAGTTCACTCTCACGTTACAAAAATCATATTTTTTTCCCTATAGTCCGTATCCACGATGCGTTCCGTGTTTTCTGTAGTGTCAACAAACTTAGACAAAAGGGGAAATATCCCTACTGCTTATGCCGACAGGTATGTTCGGAAGGGAGGGTAGAGTGCAGCCTCTCTGTACGTTTTCCACTTCTTTCTTCACTTTGAGTTGAGGTTGAGTGAGAGTGAGAGAGAGAGAGAGAGAGTCATTAGTGGGACTGCAGATTCCTATCACGATATCCACCTCCTCTTTCCTTCCTTCCTTTCTCCTCTCTCTCTCTCTCTCTCTCTCTCTCTCTCTCTCTCTCTCTCTCTCTCTCTCTCTCTCTCTCTCTCTCTCTCTCTCTCTCTCTCTCTCTCTTCTCTTCGGTCGTGCTTTCTTCTTTCCCATTCCTCCCTCCCTCTCTTCTCTCCCTTCATCTCCCTCCCTCAATATCCAAGGTCACGTAGTAAGGGAGGTATTCACTGCAGCCAGAATATCTTGCTTTAAAGGAGGACACTTTCACCCTCACTTTCACCAACTTTCACAATTTTCACCCTCACTTTCACCAACTTTCATCTCTCACTTTCCCCTTCCCCATCGCCAGTACCTTCATCACTATCAACGCCTTTCCGACTACTAGTCTCTTTATCCCCTCAATCCCTCTCACAATTCCCCCAATCACCCCCACCATTTTAAAGCCACTCCACTACCGTAACTACTTTCACCATCAACCACTCACCATCAACCAGTCGCTCACCATCAACCAAGGTTTCCCGTAGCTCGATTGGTAACGCATTCAGTCGAGTGTGGGGGTTCGATTCCCGGTACGGGTGGACACATTAAGACTTGTTTCCTTACACCTGCTGTCCATGTTCACCTAGCAGTATAAAATAGGTACCTGGGTGTTAGTCGACTGGTGTGGGACGCATCCTGGGGGCAAAACTGACCTAATTTGCCCGAAATGCTCAGCATAACAAGCGGCTTTCTATATAGTAGTATGTCATTGACGTCAACTAGGACTGTATACCTTGTACATGTACTTGTAGAATTAAAGATTATTATTATTATTATTATTATTATTATTATTATTATTATTATTATTATTATTATTATTATTATTATTATTATTATTCACTCGAGTCATCTCTTACACTGTCTCCACCACATCAATCACCCACATCAATCACCCACATCAATCACCCACATCAATCACCCACATCAATTCTCTTAAAATCAACAACATTCCTTTCGTTGTCATTTGATGTCTCTTCCTGGTTTCTTGAGTTATAATAATAATAATAATAATAATAATAATAATAATAATAATAATAATAATAATAATAATAATATCTTTTTTGCTACCAGTACATGTACAAGGTAGACAGACCATAGCTGACATCAATGACATACTATTATATAGAAAGCCGCTTGTTATTCTGAGCATTTCCCTCAAATTAGGTCAATTTTGTCCCAGGATGCGACCCACACCAGTCGACTAACACTCAGGTACCCATTTTATACTGCTAGGTGAACATAGATTGCAGGTGTCTTAAGCAAACACATCCCAATGTTTTCCAGCCGTACCGGGGATTCGATCTCCAGACCTCAGTGTGAGAGTTGAGGACGCCTATGTTATTCGACTCTCTCGGGACTTCCTTCACTGCTTCAAGGATCACTCAAGACTACCTTCACTGCATCAAGGGTCACTCGAGACTACCTTCACTGCATCAAGGATCAGTCAAGACTACCTTCACTGCATCAAGGATCACTCGAGACTACCTTCACTGCATCAAGGATCACTCGAGACTACCTTCACTGCATCAAGGATCAGTCAAGACTACCTTCACTGCATCAAGGATCACTCGAGACTACCTTCACTGCATCAAGGATCACTCGAGACTACCTTCACTGCATCAAGGATCACTCGAGACTACCTTCACTGCATCAAGGATCACTCAAGACTACCTTCACTGCATCAAGGATCACTCAAGACTACCTTCACTGCATCAAGGATGTCATGACTACCTTCACTGCATCAAGGATCACTCGAGACTACCTTCACTGCATCAAGGATCACTCAAGACTACCTTCACTGCATCAAGGATCACTCAAGACTACCTTCACTGCATCAAGGATCACTCAAGACTACCTTCACTGCATCAAGGATCACTCAAGACTACCTTCACTGCATCAAGGATCACTCGAGACTACCTTCACTGCATCAAGGGTCACTCGAGACTACCTTCACTGCATCAAGGATCACTCGAGACTACCTTCACTGCATCAAGGATCACTCGAGACTACCTTCACTGCATCAAGGATCACTCAAGACTTCCTTCACTGCATCAAGGATCACTCAAGACTTCCTTCACTGCATCAAGGATCACTCGAGACTACCTTCACTGCATCAAGGATCACTCGAGACTTCCTTCACTGCATCAAGGATCACTCAAGACTTCCTTCACTGCATCAAGGATCACTCGAGACTACCTTCACTGCATCAAGGATCACTCGAGACTTCCTTCACTGCATCAAGGATCACTCATTACTACCTTCACTGCATCAAGGATCACTCAAGACTACCTTCACTGCATCAAGGATCACTCATGACTACCTTCACTGCATCAAGGATCATTCAAGACTACCTTCACTGCATCAAGGATCACTCGAGACTACCTTCACTGCATCAAGGATCACTCAAGACTACCTTCACTGCATCAAGGATCACTCAAGACTACCTTCACTGCATCAAGGATCACTCGAGACTACCTTCACTGCATCAGTGAATAATTTAATAATACATTGGACAAATAATAAATTTTAAAATTCTTAATTCTTGGGAAGAATAGTTTGTTGGTGGGTTGTGTGAAGGACCTGTCTAGTTGGGCCAGCGGGCCTGCTGCAGTGTTCCCTTTCTTATGAGTCGCGCGTCAGGTGTTGCTTTGTTGTAGGATGTGATAGTGAGGTGTGGTCTAGACCCTTTATATGCCTTCCTTTGATGCATTACTTTTATTGTTCCTTGATAATGTGAGTAGTCACGAAAGCGCTTGGAATTTCTCTATTCTTTCACAGTGGTTGTTTTGCTTATATATATATATATATATATATATATAATATATATATATATATATATATATATATATATTATATATATATATATATATATATAATGCAGTAGATTGGGTTTGAACTCACATTAACTAACAAACGTAATCTCAATGTGACCCCATATTTAATTAGCGGAAAGTCTCACTAAACACCAGTTATTGTTCCCTGGAGTTATCAGTGACTCTCACCTGAAGCATAATGTGGAACCTCCACTCACGCATATCTCCCATCCCCAGCGTCAACATGCAATGTAAACTCACCGCCTCGTTTGACGTTCCCTCCTCAGTTAGTTGTACCTCCTGAGCAGCTAGTTTGTTGTGCAACCCCCATGATCATCCTCTGAGCAGGAGAGCAACATAGTGGATTGCAGAGGTCACAATGGGTCACAATTAGCAGGCAAGAAATTCACAAGCAAAGACAAGAGATATTAGCTCAGCTAATTCCAAAGAATGGGCCAAGGAGATTAGCACAGCTAATTACAAAGAATGGGCCAAGGAGATTAGCTCAGCTAATTACAAAGAATGGGCCAGGGAGATTAACTCAGCTAATTACAAAGAATGGGCCAGGGAGATTAGCACAGCTAATTACAAAGAATGGGCCAGGGAGATTAGCACACTATCACAAAATGGGCCAGGGAGATTAACTCAGCTAATTACAAAGAATGGGCCAGGGAGATTAACTCAGCTAATTACAAAGAATGGGCTAGGGGGATTAACATAGCCAATCAGTATGCAACAAGTGCAAGTAAGATTACCATAATCAATCAGTTGGCCAGTAATCGCCAGAGGGATTACCACAATGAATCCTGAAGGTCACGAGGGATTACCACAATCACTCCTCAAGGTCACGAGGGATTACCACAATCAATCCTCAAGGTCACGAGGGATTACCACAATCAATTCTCAAGGTCACGAGGGATTACCACAATCAATTCTCAAGGTCACGAGGGATTACTACAATCACTCCTCAAGGTCACGAGGGATTACTACAGTCAATCCTCAAGGTCACGAGGGATTACCACAATCACTCCTCAAGGTCACGAGGGATTACCACAATCACCAGAGTACCATCCGAGTACATGGCCAGAGTACCATCATGGTTGGCACTCTCACCTGAGAGTACATCTCCAGAGTACCATAATGGTTGACACTCTCACCTAAGAGTACATCACCCGAGTACCATCATACTTGACTCACGCGAGAGTACTCATCAGTGCGAACCAACAATTGTAACCAACACCCGTAACCACCTGCAACCAGCATCTGCAACTAACACCTGTAACCAACATCTGTACCATCACCTGTAACCATCACCTGCAACCAACACCCGTAACCAACACCTACAACCATCACCTGCAATCAGCATCTGCAACGAACATCTGTAACCAACACCTGTAATAACACATGTAAACAGCACCTATAACCAGCGCCTGTAACCATCACCTGTAACCAACACCTGTAATCAACACCTATAACCAGCACCTGTAACCAACGCCTATAACCAACACATGTAACCATCCCCTGTAACCAACACATGTAACCATCCACTGTAACCAACATCTGCAACCAGCTCCTGTAACCAACACCTGTAACAATAATCTGTAACCAACATCTGTAATCATCCTCTGTAATCAACACCTGTAACCAGCACCTGTAACCAACACTTGTAAGAATCATCTGTAACCAACACCTGCAACCAACACCTGTAACCAACACCTGTAACCAACGCCTGTAACCACCAGCTGCAACCAACACCAGTAACCACCACCTGTAACCAACACCTACAACCAACACCTGTAACCACCACATGTAACTAACACCTGCGACCAACACCTGTAACCATCACCTGTAGCCAACAACTGTAACCAGCACCCGTAAAAAACACCTGTAACAATCATCTGTAAACTACACCTGTAACTAATACCTATAACTAATACTTGTAACCACCACCTGTAACCAACACCTACAACCAACACCTGTAACCACCACATGTAACTAACACCTGCAACCAACGCCTGCAACCAACACTTGTAACCAACACCTGTAACCAACTGGAACCAACGTCTGTAACCATCACATGTAATCAACACCTGCAACCAACACCTGTAACCAACACCTGTAACCATCACCTGTAACCAACACCTGTAGCCAACACCTGCAGCTAACACCTGCAACCATCACCTGTAACCAACACTTGCAACCAATACCCGCAATCAACACCTGTAACCAATACCTGCAACCAACACCTGCAACCAACACCTGTAACCAACACCTTAGTTGGCGAGTTGTGAGGCCCGACCTCTGATGAGAGACTAAGGGCTCTAAACATGGAAGACTATGCATGACAGAAGAAAAACAAAGGAGCCATGACAATGACTTACAAGATACGTAAGAGTGAAGGAAGATAGCAGGGAACCACAGGGGAACAATGTTAAACAAGTAAGGTCAGAATGGTGCCATGGAGAATTTAAGGAATATTTAACTCTTTTCAGAATGTTTTGGAGGCCGACACTCTTAGTGCTGGAGATTATCCCGCTGCTAGAATATTTCTGGGATGGAATGACGTTCCATGATGAAGGTGTGGAGACGTAAGAATGATGAGGAAGGTGTGGAGACGTAAGAATGATGAGGAAGGTGTGGAGACGTAAGAATGATGAGGAAGGTGTGGAGACGTAAGAATGATGAGGAAGGTGTGGAGACGTAAGAATGATGAGGAAGGTGTGGAGACGTAAGAATGATGATGAAGGTGTGGAGACGTAAGAATGATGAGGAAAGTGTGGAGACGTAAGAATGATGAGGAAAGTGTGGAGACGTAAGAATGATGAGGAAAGTGTGGAGACGTAAGAATGATGAGGAAAGTGTGGAGACGTAGGAATGATAATGAAAGGAATTGAGACCTACTCAAGTAGCCTTAAAATCAGTTATGACAGGTACTTAGGACCAGGAGCTGTGACTCGACCCCCCCCACCCACCACCACAAATAAGTAACCACACAAACGTCATACTCTCGTATTAATAACCACAAAGGCAGCCGGGCCAATTTTTGTGTATATGTATTAATTGTTTGTATGAATTAATTGGGACTGACAAACAACACAATCAGGTGTAATAACCTGTTGTTTGCAGAACAACAGTGGGAACATTAACACGCCTGTTTAACATTGTTGATTGACACTTACTGCCTGTTGAAATGCTATTAGGTTAATCTATAACAAAGAATTTTTTTGTTTTCATATTGGAATAAATATGTGATGGGAATGTCCAGGGTGAGTCTGTTTGATAAATGATAATGATCAGTACATTAATGTATTAAATGATTTTACTGACATATTGTTCAGTACTTTAATATATTACAAGTAATGTTATGGTTTTTTATCACGTTAATAAAGACTTAGATTAGCGTGTCAATAAAATGTTTGACACCTGTTTATCAGCTTGAGAATTAAATGGTCCCAAATAGGAAATGTTTATGTATGAGCATTTCAGAAATAGTTAAATATAAATCAATCTGAAACAATTCGAGACATTACTAAACACAATACTGATGCATCATCACCGTCCAGCAAGGATAATAAACACACACACACACACACACACACACCGTCACCCTTCCTCAGTCTGATTACCTGGTCCGTGGACTGTTGTTTTCCTCCTGATGTGGCTATACAACAGCTTCGGATCAAAATTGACTTTCGATGCTATGTCATTTTCATATTGAGGCTCAGCGACAAAATGAAAATGACATAGCATCGAAAGTCAAGTCTGACCCGAAGCTGTTGTACAGCCACATCAGGAGGAAAACAGTCAAGGACCAGGTAATCAGACTGAGGAAGGGTGACGGGGAGTTCACTAGAAACGACCGAGAGATATGTGAGGAACTCAACACGAGATTTAAAGAAGTATTTACAGTGGAAACCAGTAGGACTCCAGGAAATCAGAGCAAGAGGGTGCACCAGCAAGTGCTGGATGAGGTACACATAACCAAGGAGGAGGTGAAGAAGCTGCTATGTGAACTTGACACCTCAAAGGAGGTGGAACCAGACAACATCTCTCCGTGGGTCCTTAGAGAGGGAGCAGAGATGCTGTGTGTGCCATTAACAAAGATCTTCAATACATCCATTGAAACTGGGCAACTCACTGAGGTATGGAAGATGGCAAATGTAGTCCAAAATCTCTAAAAAGGGAGACAGACATGAGGCACTAAACTACAGACCTGTATCACTAACGTGTATAGTATGCAAAGTCATGGAGAAGATCATTAGGAGGAGAGTGGCGGAGCACCTGGAAAGAAACAAGTGTATAATTGACAACCAGCACGGTTTCAGGGAAGAAAAATCCTGTGTCACAAACCTACTGGAGTTTTATGACAAGGTGACAGAAGTAAGACGAGAGAGAGAGGGGTGGATCGACTGCATTTTTTTGGACTGCAAGAAGGCCTTCGACACAGTTCCTCACAAGAGGTTACTGCAAAAGCTAGAGGATCAGGTACACATAACAGGAAGGGCACTGCAATGGATCAGAGAATACCTGACAGGGAGGCAACAACGAGTTATGGTACGTGACGAGGTGTCAGAGTGGGCGCCTGTGACAAGCAGGGTTCCACAGGGGCCGGTCCTAGGACCTGTGCTGTTTCTGGTATATGTGAATGACATAACGGAAGGAGTAGACTCAGAAGTGTCCTTGTTTGCAGGTGATGTGAAGTTAATGAGAAGAATCAAATCGGATGAGGATCAGGCAGGACTACAAAGAGACCTGGACAGGCTACAAGCCTGGTCCAGCAACTGGCTCCTTGAGTTTAACCCTGCCAAATGCAAAGTCATGAAGATTGGGGAAGGGCAAAGAAGACCAAAGACACAATATAGTCTAGATGGACAAAGACTGTAAACCTCACTCAAGGAAAAAGATCTGGGGGAGGGTATAACACCGAGCATATATCCTGAGGCGCACATCAATCAGATAACTGCTGCAGCATACGGGCGCCTGGCAAACCTACGGATAGCGTTCCGATACCTCAGTAAGGAATCGTTCAAGACTCTGTATACCATTTACGTCAGGCCCATACCAGAGTATGCAGCACCAGTTTGGAATCCAGACCTGGTCAAGCACGTCAAGAAATTAGAGAAAGTGCAAAGGTTTGCAACAAGACTAGTCCCAGAGCTAAGGGGATTGTCCTACGAAGAAAGGTTGAGGGAAATCGGCCTGACGACACTGGAGGACAGGAGGGTCAGGAGAGACATGATAACGACATATAAAATACTGCGCGGAATAGACAGAAACAAGAGGTCACAATTGGAAGTTGAAGACTCAGATGAATCAAAGGGATGTTAGGAAGTATTTCTTCAGTCATAGAGTAGTCAGGCCGTGGAATAGCCTAGAAAGTGAAGTAGTGGAGGCGGGAACCATACATAGTTTTAAGGCGAGGTATGATAAAGCTCCTGGAACAGGGAGAGAGAGAACCTAGTAGCAATCAGTGAAGAGGCGGGGCCAGGAGCTATGAATCGACCCCTGCAACCACAAATAGGTGAGTACACACACACACACACACACACACATACACACACTCACACAAAGATAAAGACGATCTGGTTGAATCAAGAGAACTAGGATCAAGAAGACACAGGTGGTGGCTGGGAACACAGGTGGTGGCTGGGAACACAGGTGGTGGCTGGGAACACAGGTGGTGGCTGGGAACACATGTAGTGGCTGGAAACACAGGTAGTGGCTGGGAACACAGGTAGTGGCTGGAAACACAGGTAGTGGCTGGAAACACAGGTAGTGGCTGGAAACACAGGTAGTGGCTGGAAACACAGGTAGTGGCTGGAAACACAGGTAGTGGCTGGAAACACAGGTAGTGGCTGGAAACACAGGTGGTGGCTGGGAACACAGGTAGTGGCTGGGAACACAGGTAGTGGCTGGGAACACAGGTAGTTGGCTGGAAACACAGGTAGTGGCTGGAAACACAGGTAGTGGCTGGAAACACAGGTAGTGGCTGGAAACACAGGTGGTGGCTGGAAACACAGGTAGTGGCTGGAAACACAGGTAGTGGCTGGAAACACAGGTAGTGGCTGGAAACACAGGTAGTGGCTGGAAACACAGGTAGTGGCTGGAAACACAGGTAGTGGCTGGAAACACAGGTAGTGGCTGGAAACACAGGTGGTGGCTGGGAACACAGGTAGTGGCTGGGAACACAGGTAGTGGCTGGGAACACAGGTAGTGGCTGGAAACACAGGTAGTGGCTGGAAACACAGGTAGTGGCTGGAAACACAGGTGGTGGCTGGAAACACAGGTAGTGGCTGGAAACACAGGTAGTGGCTGGAAACACAGGTAGTGGCTGGAAACACAGGTAGTGGCTGGAAACACAGGTAGTGGCTGGAAACACAGGTAGTGGCTGGAAACACAGGTAGTGGCTGGAAACACAGGTAGTGGCTGGATACACAGGTAGTGGCTGGAAACACAGGTGGTGGCTGGAAACACAGGTAGTGGCTGGAAACACAGGTAGTGGCTGGAAACACAGGTAGTGGCTGGAAACACAGGTAGTGGCTGGAAACACAGGTAGTGGCTGGAAACACAGGTAGTGGCTGGAAACACAGGTGGTGGTTGGAAACACAGGTGGTGGCTGGAAACACAGGTGGTGGTTGGAAACACAGGTAGTGGCTATAAACACAAATAAACTAAGGGGATATGTGGCTGAAACAAGTGACAAATAATGGTTGTGAGTTAGACCTGCCTAGCTTGAGCCAGTGGGCCTGCTTCAGGGTTCTTGCTTTCTCTCGTATCCCGGGAAGATACTGAAGACTGTAGACAGCATCCTCGGCGGATGATGGGAACACTACTGTTACCGGTGAGAGAGGGGATTCATCATGTCACCCAATCCCTGCAAATAACACTTCCCCTCTATCTGTTTTCTAGCCTCAAATTCCCTTTTACCCCTCCGCACACCTGCCATCTATCCCACCCTATCCCGTACTGTTCTCTTCCTGGAAGTATGTGGTTCCCACATCCCTCCCTCTGTTCTCTCTTACTCCTCTTCCAAGAACACGTCAGGCACTCACCACCCCTCACCCCAGCTTCCTCTTCACTCCGACACACTACACATCTGACACATCCGTAGCATCACAAATCTGATTTTTGCTCTTTTTTTTACAGGACTTAAGCCGAGTCAGGATGAGAGTTCTTTCCTTTATTTACATACTAAAAGCTGTTACCTACCTCAGCTCATATGACAGCTTTACCTAGCTTTACCTAGCTTTACCTCCTCTCCCCCTCTTCTCTCTCTCTCTCTCTCTCTCTCTCTCTCTCTCTCTCTCTCTCTCTCTCTCTCTCTCTCTCTCTCTCTCTCTCTCTCTCTCTCTCTCTATCCCCCAGGGCAGTAAAACAATAACTCAGGTACCGTGGGAAAAAAATACTTGGCCAATTTATTTTGAGGACAGGACGAACTACGACTCAGAGCAAGAACACGGGAATACGTGAGTACATGTGGTACACAAGAGCACATTAGAGTACATGGGGTACATGAGAGTGCATGGGGCACATGAGAGTACATGAGAGTACATAAGAGTACATGAGAGTACATGGGGTACATGGGAATACATGTGGTATATGGAAGTTCATGAATGCTCACAGGAGTACATTTGGGAGTACACTATAGCGCACGAACGTTTATGTGAGTATGTTATAGGTCATAGTGGTTAGTAGATGACAATGGTTACGAGTACATGACACTACAAAAAGAGTACATATGACAGTTTACGTGAGTATATAGATACATAAGAGTACATATGAGAATATGCGAATACAATAGAGTACACGGGAGAATATGTGAGTACATGGTAGTACATGAGAGTACATTAGAGTACATGCAACGAAGGGGTAACGCAATATTTTATGAGTACTGTCAAATTCTTGTGCAGAGAAAAACTGATGCGCTGTCTAGCAGTCTAGTTGGTACTCTAGTTGGTACTCCAGCTGGCACTCCAGCTGGCACTCTAGCTGGCACTCTAGTTGGTACGTACTCTAGCTGGCACTCTAGCTGGCACTCTAGCTGGCACTCTAGTTGGTACTCTAGTTGGCACTCTAGCTGGCACTCTAGTTGGCACTCTAGTTGGCACTCTAGTTGCTACTCTAGTTGGCACTTTAGCTGGCACTCTTGTTGCTACTCTAGTTGGCACTCTAGTTGGCACTAGTTGTGAGAATGTCGAGTCTTGACACACAAGATCACAAGGGTAGAAAAAGAGAAGAGAGAACTTGGAGGAAAACGAAAGAGATGGAGGAGGAGGAAGAGAAGGAGGAAGAGGAGGAGGAAGAGGAGGAGGAAGAGGAGGAGGAGGAGGAGGAAAGAAATATAATACAGAGGTGGAAGAAAAAGAGGGAATAACCAGAGGAAGAGGAATAGAGGAGTTATTCTCCTCTGTTTCTCTATTTCCCCTACGTGGAAGCAGAGCATCCCCCCTCCCTCAACCCCTACCTCATGGGAGGGGAGTTAGGGGAGCGGGGGAAGCAGCCAGCCAGAGAAATCAATAGCTACCGTCTCTCTCTCTCTCTCTCTCTCTCTCTCTCTCTCTCTCTCTCTCTCTCTCTCTCTCTCTCTTCGAAATACATCGTTTGTGTTTATGTATCGTTGGTCTTAAACACGGAAACTGTTCTCAAAACTTCCTGATACCGCCCCTTTCACCCTGCCCACCCACTCACACCCTCTCTATCCCTCTCCCACCTTCTCACACCCTCCTTCATCTACCCTCTCCTCTTACAGTGTGACAATACCGTTAGTACGACTCTAGACTGACTGGATCCCTAGACTTACACCTCACACACTGCTGGTTGATTCTAGACTGACTGGGTCCCTAGACTTACACCTCACACACTGCTGGTTGATTCTAGATTGACTGGATCCCTAGACTTACACCTCACACACTGCTGGTTGATTCTAGACTGACTGGATCCCTAGACTTATACCTTACACGCTGCTGGTTGATTCTAGACTGACTGGATCCCTAGACTTACACCTCCCACACTGCTGGTTGATTCTAGACTGACTGGATCCCTAGACTTACACCTCACACACTGCTGGTTGATTCTAGACTGACTGGATCCCTAGACTTACACGTCACACACTGCTGGTTGATTCTAGACTGACTGGATCCCTAGACTTACACCTCCCACACTGCTGGTTGATTCTAGACTGACTGGATCCCTAGACTTACACCTCACACACTGCTGGTTGATTCTGGATCCCTAGACTTACACCTCACACACTGCTGGTTGATTCTAGACTGACTGGATCCCTAGACTTACACCTCACACACTGCTGGTTGATTCTAGACTGACTGGATCCCTAGACTTACACCTCACACACTGCTGGTTGATTCTAGACTGACTGGATCCCTAGACTTACAACACATTGCTGGTTGATTCTAGGCTGACTGAATCCTTAGACTTGCACCACACACTGCTGGTTGATTCTAGAGTCTCTAGACCAGTGGTTCCCAAACTGGGGGTAAATTACCCCCTGGGGGTAATTTAACCATTTTTGGGGGGTAATGGAGGGGTGACAGAAAAAAAGTTATGAATTCTGAAAATCAAGAAAACAATGCGGTACCCGGTATGAGGATTATTGTTAACTTTGTCTTAGTATATAAAGTTGTACAGTAAACCTATTATAAGTAAGTAATAAAGTTAAACCAAATAACAATAAACATCAAAAACTAATATACAGTATCAGAAAAGAAGAAATATATAGCTAAGTGTGTGGAAACCCAAAAGTATTTTGATAAGTATGCTTCAGGACAAAAGTCATTCAGTAGCCCAGATCGACCTGTCCAGTACGCGTCACTCACTTCCTGAGGCTGCCTCTATTTCACACTGTCAGTTTATCTGTGAGCATCAGCTGAGGTAGACATAAGCTGGTATGTATGTGTACTGCCCTGTGCAGTATATAGTTAGTATTTACCCACTGTTACTGTGAATTTGTAGCTATTATTAATTTTATATATAATGTATGTGTGGTTCTTACGTTTTCAATGGTTTTGCTAGGATTAGCAGAGTATGCGAGGCTGTATACGTTCACGTTTAGCCATATATATCAATAATAACAACATTTTGTGAAAGGGGTAACATGCTTTATGTGGCATGTTAAATTGGGTAATAAGCTGAAAAAGTTTGGGAACCACTGCTCTAGACTGACTGGATCCCTAGGCTTACACCACACACTGCTGGTTGATTCTAGACTGACTGGATCCCAAGACTTATACCACACACTGCTGGTTGATTCTAGGCTGACTTACACCACACACTGTTGGTTGATTCTAGACTGACCGGATCCCTAGACTTATACCACACACTGCTGGTTGATTCTAAGCTGATTGAATCCCTAGACTTACACCACACACTGCTGGTTGATTCTAGGCTGACTGAAACTCTAGACTTACACCACACACTGCTGGTTGATTCTAGGCTGACTGAATCCCTAGACTTACACCACACACTGCTGGTTGATTCTAGGCTGACTGAATCCCTAGACTTACACCACACACTGCTGGTTGATTCTAGGCTGACTGAATCCCTAGACTTATACTGTCAGCATAGTTGCTGATCCCCTGTGTATGTTGTGTAGCATAGCCGAGTATTATAGTTAGTAGCATCCATATGTATTATATAGACGACCCCTTGCTAGATTTAGCGGCTAGCATGTGACGTCACGCAGTGCTGCCTGTGGGTAGGAGTCACCCTGTCCCTTTCTCAGCTCACAGATAGACCTACAGGCGACAGGCTAAGCTGGGCCTTTCTCTCACAACTCTGCTAATATAAGAGTATACAACCCAACAAGTGTGTTTATCTCCAACCATCATATCTTCACAGAACCCTCCCAGTAAATGGTGGCAGCAGTGGTCACGTAAATCTGATATTTACGCAGATGTACGGAGATTAACTTCTACCAGCCGACGGACATCGTGCGTTGGCCGTATGGCGGCCTAGCAAGCCGGATACCCCGACCAAGCACCACCAGCCTCTCTGCACGACTTCCTCCTCAGTCTTTGTATTTTAGTGTTTCATCTGCTTATTTGCATTTCCGAGGGGTTGACCCGGGTTTGCAAATTTAGCCACACCAGTCTGTGGGGGGAGACAAGTTCTAAGCCACCCAGCCTGCTCCAGTCCTAGCCCTGCCTGCTAAGCCAGCTTCCCATCCTGCTGTGCTCATCGTTACAAGTTCTCAAATCAGCCTTGTGAAGGGTTTAAGCCAAGCGGGACTGTGTGACGTCACATGTTAGCTGCTAAGTCTAGCAAGGGGTCGTCTATAGAATGCATATGGATGCTACTATGATACTCACCTATGCTACACAGCGGATGCAACTATGCTGACAATACCACACACTGCTGGTTGATTCTAGGCTGACTGAATCCCTAGACTTACACCACACATAAATAATAGAGCCTACTAGACTGGAGAATACACTAGACCTCATCTTCACTAACAATGATGATCTGATAAGAAATGTCACCATATCAAAAACAATATACTCAGATCACAACATAATTGAGGTTCAGTCATGTATGCGCGGAGCCCCAGACCGACATAATGAGATTAGTCACGAGGGAGCATTCACCAAATTCAACTTCAATAACAAAAACATAAAGTGGGACCAAGTAAACCAAGTCCTAACCGATATAAGCTGGGAAGATATACTAAGCAACACAGACCCCAACTTATGCCTAGAACAGATTAACTCGGTGGCACTCGATGTATGCACAAGGCTTATTCCTCTAAGAAAAAGGAGGAGTAGATGTAAAATAGAAAGAGACAGGCGCTCCCTTTACAGGCGACGGAAAAGAATAACAGAGCGGCTAAAAGAGGTCAATATATCTGAAATGCGTAGGGAGACACTGGTCAGAGAAATAGTAAGCATCGAACTTAAGCTAAAATAATCCTTTAGGAGTCAGGAATCGCGGGAAGAACTAAAAGCCATAAATGAAATCGAAAGAAACCCAAAGTATTTCTTCTCCTATGCCAAATCAAAATCGAGAACAACGTCCAGTATTGGGCCCCTACTTAAACAAGATGGGTCCTACACAGATGACAGCAAGGAAATGAGTGAGCTACTCAAGTCCCAATATGACTCAGTTTTTAGCAAGCCGCTAACCAGACTGAGAGTCGAAGATCAAAATGAATTTTTTATGAGAGAGCCACAAAATTTGATTAACACAAGCCTATCCGATGTTATCCTGACGCCAAATGACTTCGAACAGGCGATAAATGACATGCCCATGCACTCTGCCCCAGGGCCAGACTCATGGAACTCTGTGTTCATCAAGAACTGCAAGAAGCCCCTATCACCAGCCTTTTCCATCCTATGGAGAGGGAGCATGGACACGGGGGTCGTCCCACAGTTACTAAAAACAACAGACATAGCCCCACTCCACAAAGGGTCAGTAAAGCAACATCAAAGAACTACAGACCAATAGCACTAACATCCCATATCATAAAAATCTTTGAAAGGGTCCTAAGAAGCAAGATCACCACCCATCTAGAAACCCATCAGTTACACAACCCAGGGCAACATGGGTTTAGAACAGGTCGCTCCTGTCTGTCTCAACTATTGGATCACTACGACAAGGTCCTAAATGCACTAGAAGACAAAAAGAATGCAGATGTAATATATACAGACTTTGCAAAAGCCTTCGACAAGTGTGACCATGGCGTAATAGCGCACAAAATGCGTGCTAAAGGAATAACAGGAAAAGTCGGTCGATGGATCTATAATTTCCTCACTAACAGAACACAGAGAGTAGTCGTCAACAGAGTAAAGTCCGAGGCAGCTACGGTGAAAAGCTCTGTTCCACAAGGCACAGTACTCGCTCCCATCTTGTTCCTCATCCTCATATCCGACATAGACAAGGATGTCAGCCACAGCACCGTGTCTTCCTTTGCAGATGACACCCGAATCTGCATGACAGTGTCTTCCATTGCAGACACTGCAAAGCTCCAGGCAGACATCAACCAAATCTTTCAGTGGGCTGCAGAAAACAATATGAAGTTCAACGATGAGAAATTTCAATTACTCAGATATGGTAAACATGAGGAAATTAAATCTTCATCAGAGTACAAAACAAATTCTGGCCACAAAATAGAGCGAAACACCAACGTCAAAGACCTGGGGGTGATCATGTCGGAGGATCTCACCTTCAAGGACCATAACATTGTATCAATCGCATCTGCTAGAAAAATGACAGGATGGATAATGAGAACCTTCAAAACTAGGGAGGCCAAGCCCATGATGACACTCTTCAGGTCACTTGTTCATCTAGGCTGGAATATTGCTGCACACTAACAGCACCTTTCAAGGCAGGTGAAATTGCCGACCTAGAAAATGTACAGAGAACTTTCACGGCGCGCATAACGGAGATAAAACACCTCAATTATTGGGAGCGCTTGAGGTTCCTAAACCTGTATTCCCTGGAACGCAGGAGGGAGAGATACATGATTATATACACCTGGAAAATCCTAGAGGGACTAGTACCGAACTTGCACACGAAAATCACTCACTACGAAAGCAAAAGACTTGGCAGACGATGCAACATCCCCCCAATGAAAAGCAGGGGTGTCACTAGCACGTTAACAGACCATCCAATAAGTGTCAGGGCCCGAGACTGTTCAACTGCCTCCCAGCACACATAAGGGGGATTACCAACAGACCCCTGGCAGTCTTCAAGCTGGCACTGGACAAGCACCTAAAGTCAGTTCCTGATCAGCCGGGCTGTGGCTCGTACGTTGGTTTGCGTGCAGCCAGCAGCAACAGCCTGGTTGATCAGGCTCTGATCCACCAGGAGGCCTGGTCACAGACCGGGCCGCGGGGGCGTTGACCCCCGGAACTCTCTCCAGGTAAACTCCAGGTAAACACACTGCTGGTTGATTCTAGGCTGACTGAATCCCTAGACTTACACCACACACTGCTGGTTGATTCTAGGCTGACTGAATCCCTAGACTTACACCACACACTGCTGGTTGATTCTAAGCTGACTGAATCCCTAGACTTACACCACACTGCTGGTTGATTCTAGGTTGACTGAATCCCTAGACTTACACCACACACTGCTGGTTGATTCTAGGCTGACTGAATCCCTAGACTTACACCACACACTGCTGGTTGATTCTAGGCTGACTGAATCCCTAGACTTGCACCACACACTGCTGGTTGATTCTAGACTGACTGAATCCCTAGACTTGCACCACACACTGCTGGTTGATTCTAGACTGACTGAATCCCTAGACTTGCACCACACACTGCTGGTTGATTCTAGACTGACTGAATCCCTAGACTTGCACCACACACTGCTGGTTGATTCTAGACTGACTGAATCCCTAGACTTGCACCACACACTGCTGGTTGATTCTAGGCTGACTGAATCCCTAGACTTGCACCACACACTGCTGGTTGATTCTAGGCTGACTGAATCCCTAGACTTGTACCACACACTGCTGGTTGATTCTAGGCTGACTGAATCCCTAGACTTGCACCACACACTGCTGGTTGATTCTAGGCTGACTGAATCCCTAGACTTGCACCACACGCAAATAAATAATACTTAAAATATACCGGGTGGGGGGGGGGGTCAGCAAAAGAAAAAAATAATATTTGCTCAAAATATATTGGAAATTTCAACATCATAATATATTGGAGATTTTAACAACAGTCGCATCTTCGCCCAGTCCAAGGATTAAAAATAGACTTGACCCAAAACGCCCGATATTAAGATAAAATGGCGACTTCGAGTCAGGGTTGGACCGACGAAAGAACGCCCAGGGGCCGGAGGACATTGCTCTTTTATGTTCAAGACGCTGACAGTCACCGCCCACGGCGGAGTCGAACCGGAGGTGCAAGGAAGTTAAGAGTGATGACAGTATCACAAGTCAAGTGTGTGTGTGTGTGTGTGTGTGTGTACTCACCTAACTGTAGTTGCATGGGTCAGCTCCATGCCCCGCCTCTTCACTGAATGCTACTAGGTCCTCTCTCTCCCTGCTCCATGAGCTTTATCATGCCTCGTCTTAAAGCTATGTATGGTTCCTGCCTATACTACATCGCTCGCCAGACTGTTCCACTTCCTGACCCCTCTATGACTGAAGAACCGCTTCCTAACATCCCTGTGGCTCATCTGAGTTTTCAACTTGCAAGAGTGACCCCTTGTTTCTATGTCCCCTCTCTGGAACATCTTGCTTTTGTTTTCCTTGTCTATTCCACGCAGAATTTTGTATGTCGTTATCATGTCTCCCCTATCCCTCCTGCCCTCCAATGTCGTCAGGCCGATTTCCCTCAACCTTTCTTCGTAGGACATTCCCTTGAGCTCCGGAACTAACCTTGTCGCAGACCTTTGCACTTTCTCTAATTTCTTAACGTGCTTGACCCGGTACGGGTTCCAAACTGGTGCTGCATACTCCAGTATGGGCCTGACGTACACGGTGTACAGTGTCTTGAACGATTCCTTACTTAGGTATTGAAATGCTATTCTCAGGTTTGCCAGACGCCCATTTGCTGCACCAATTAACTGGTTGATGTGTGCTTCCAGACACATGCTCGGTATTATACTCACCCCAAGATCTTTCTCCTTGAGTGAGGTTTACAGTCTTGGCCACCTAGCCTATACTCTGTCTGCGGTCTTCTTTGCCCTTCCCCGATCTTCATGACTTTGCATTTGGCGCGGTTAAATTCGAGAAGCCAGTTGCTGGACCACGTATCCAGCCTGTCCAGGTCTCTTTGAAGGCCTGTGTGTGTGTGTGTGTGTGTGTGTGTGTGTGTGTGTGTGTGTGTGTGTGTGTGTGTGTGTGTGTGTGTGTGTGTGTGTGTTGTGTGGTGTGTGTGTGTGTGTGTGTGTGTGGTGTGTGGGGTGTGTGTGTGTGTGTGTGGTATGTGTGTGTGTGTGTGTGCGCGCGCGCGCGCGCGCGCGTGTGTGTGTGTGTGTGTGCGTGTGGTGTGTGTGTGTGTGCGTGTTTGAAAACACATTGTTGGTGGTGTTGCATTTCTTGGAGGCAGCCAAGAGACTGCGAGACAAACTCGAGAAACTCGCTCACAACCTCATAAACCAACAACCTCACTATCACACAGCCTCACAGCCTCACAAACTCACAAAACAACAACCTCATTACCACAGCCTCACAACCCTACAAACTCAAAACCTCACCACCACTCAATCCAACAGCCTTACAAACTCATAAACTTATAACCTCACAAACTCACAACCTCATCACCACACAACACAGCCTCACAAACTCACAACTTCATCTCCACACACTCACAGCCTCACAAACTCATCTCCACACAAACCCACAGCCTCACAAACTCACAACCTCACCACCACACAACCCCACAGCCTCACAAACTCACAACCTCATCTCCACACAACCCCACAGCCTCACAAACTCACAACCTCACCACCACACAACCCCACAGCCTCACAAACTCACAACCTCACCAACTCACAACCTCACCACCACGCAACCCCACAGCCTCACAAACTCACAACCTCATCACCACACAACCCCACAGCCTCACAAACTCACAACCTCACCACCACACAACCCCACAGCCTCACCAACTCACAACCTCACCACCACGCAACCCCACAGCCTCACAAACTACAACCTCACCACCACACAACCCCACAGCCTCACAAACTACAACCTCACCACCACACAACCCCACAGCCTCACAAACTACAACCTCACCACCACACAACCCCACAGCCTCACAAACTACAACCTCACCACCACACAACCCCACAGCCTCACAAACTCACAACCTCACCACCACACAACCCCACAGCCTCACAAACTCACAACCTCATCACCACACAACCCCACAGCCTCACAAACTACAACCTCACCACCACACAACCCCACAGCCTCACAAACTCACAACCTCGACTCTAACCAGTAAATGTTGGTAAATCTTTGACCTACGACAGTCTTGTTAGCTTTGTTAATGTTAGTTAACCAGTAACATTGTAAATATTAGTTAACCAGTTAATGAGGACATTGTTAATATTTATTAACTAGTTATTGATAGGATTTTTAATTTTAGTTGAGCAGTTACTGAGATCATTGTTAATGTTAGTTAACCCGGCTACTGATAACACTGTTAATGTTAGTTAACCCGGCTACTGATAACACTGTAAATGTTAGTTAACCCGGCTACTGATAACACTGTAAATGTTAGTTAACCCGGCTACTGATAACACTGTAAATGTTAGTTAACTGGTTACTGATAACACTGTTAATGTTAGTTAACTGGTTACTGATAACACGATAACACTGTTAATGTTAGTTAACTGGCTTCTGATAACACTGTAAATGTTAGTTAACGCGGCTACTGATAACACTGTTAATGTTAGTTAACGCGGCTACTGATAACACTGTTAATGTTAGTTAACGCGGCTACTGATAACACTGTTAATGTTAGTTAACGCGGCTACTGATAACACTGTTAATGTTAGTTAACCCGGCTACTGATAACACTGTAAATGTTAGTTAACCCGGCTACTGATAACACTGCTAATGTTAGTTAACCCGGTTACTGATAACACTGTTAATGTTAGTTAACCCGGCTACTGATAACACTGTCAATGTTTGTTAACCAGTTACTGATAACATTGTTGATGTTAATTAACCAGTTACTGTGAACATTGTTAATGTTAGTTAACCCGGTTACAGTTAATAAATATAATAAGAGCTGACCATTATTACACACACAGAGGTTAAGGCAGATGAACCAGCAACAGAAAGAAACTCTTGAAGGCTAATCACCTCCCTATAATTAACACTGTTAATGGAAATTAACCCAATTACGGATATGACTAATGGAGGCCTGTTAGGTGTAAATTGTTGATTTTTTTCTTCTATTCACTTTCTCTCTCGCTTGTTTCTTTCCCGAGTGTCCTTCTCTGTTACGCTGTGCGAGAGTTAGTCGTTAAACAGAGGCTGTTTGGGTGGTAGTTCCTGTTGTTGTTACTGTTGTTGTTGGTGGTGGTGGTGGTGTTATTATTGCCATTAGCGTTATTGTTGCTGTTGTTGGTGATGTTGTCTCTGTTGTTTTTGGTGTTGCTGTTGTTGGTGATGTTGCCTCTGTTGTTTTTGGTGTTGCTGTTGTTGGTGATGTTGCCTCTGTTGTTTTTGGTGTTGCTGTTGTTGGTGATGTTGCCTCTGTTGTTTTTTTGGTGTTGCTCTGTTGTTTTTGGTGTTGCTGTTGTTGGTGATGTTGCAACTGTTAGCGATGCTGTTGTTGCGGTTGCTATTGTATGTTGCTGTTGTTAGTACTAATGCCGAGATTATAGATGCTTTTGTTGTTGTTGTTGCTGATAGCGGTGTTGCTGTTGTTGATAGTGGTATTGCTGTTGCTGCTGTTGATTTCTCTTGCCGTTGTTATTATTATCACTTACAGTATTGATGCCCTTTTGTTTCTGGTTGCTGTTTTGTATTACCAAAAACATGACTTTTGTTTAATTTAAGAGTTGTCAAGACTTTCTCACTATTTTTCTTTTGTCAGTCAAGAATTATACTTAAATCCAAGATGACTCACTCTCCAAAAAAATCCCCTTCAACTAAGGTAAAAACTCTTTTATTTATTCTAACAAAAGCCAAAAAAAAAAAAGAAAAATGGAAGAAAACTGGCTTCGTTCTCTACAGCAATGTGAAAAAAATTGGGAACTGTCTTTAGCAAGGCAAATCCTTTTTCTTAAGCAGATCAAGAAAGGATCTCTCATTTTGGCGTGTCTTTAGACGTGACATTGATCTCTGTGTTTTTGGCGTTGCGTTGTTGGTGATGTTGATCTCGTAGTTTTTGGTGTTGCTGTGTGGTTGGTTTTTTTTTTTTAAAAAAATTTTTGGGGGGGGGTTTTGGGGGGTTTTTGGTTTTTTTTTTTTTTTTTTTTTTTTTCCGGGTGTTTTTTTAAATTTTTGGGGTTTTTTAAAAAGGGGGCCGGGTTTTTTTGGGTTTTTTTTTTTTGTTTTTTTTTTTTGGGTGTTTTTTGGGGTTTTGGTTTTTTTTTTGGGGGTTTTTTTTTTTTTTTTTTGGGGGTTTTTTTGGGGTTTTTTTTCCCTTTTTTTTTGGGTTTTTTTTGGTGATTTTTTCCCTTTTTTTTGGTTTTTTTGGGTTTTTTTTTTTTTTTTTTTTGGGTTTTTTTTTTTTTTTGGGGGGGGGTTTTTTTTGGGGTTGTTGGGGGGGTTTTTTTTTTTTTGTTTTGGGGGGTTGTTTTTTTTTTTGGTTTTTTTTTTTTTTTGTTTTTTTTTTTTTTTTTTTTTTGGTTTTTTTTTTTTTTTTTTTTCGTTTTTTTTTTTTTGGGATGCCCCCTTTTTTCCCCCCCTTTTTAAGGTTTTTTTTTTTTTTTTTAAAAAAAAAAAAAAAAGGGGGGTTTTTTTTTAAATTTGTTTTTTTTTTTTGGGGGAAATTTTTTTTTTTTTGGGGGGGTTTTTTTGGGCCCCCTTTTTTTTTTTTTTTTGGGGGGTTTGGGGGGGGGGGGGGGCGGGGGGGGGGGGGGGGGGGGGGGGGGGGGGCCGGGGGGGGGGGGGGGGTTTTTGGGGGTTTTGGGGGGGGGAAAAAAAAAAGGGGGGGGGGGGGGGTTTTTTTGGGGGGGTTTTTTTGGGGGCCTTTTTGGGGAAAAAACCGGGGGTTTTGGGGGGGGGGGGGGGAAAAAGGGAAGGGGGGGGGGGGGGGAAAAGGGGGGAACCCCCCCCCCCCGGGGGGGGGTTTTTGGTTTAAAAACGGGGGGGAAAGGAGGGTTGGGGGGGGGGGGGGGGGGTTTTGGGGGGGGGGGGTTTTTGAAACCCCAAAAAAAAGGGGAGGGGGGGGGTTTTTGGGGGGGGGGGAAAAAACCGGGGGGAAAAAGGGGGAAGCCCCAAAAAAAGGGGGGGTTAAAAAAAAGGGGGGGAAAAAAATTTTTTAAAAAAAAAAATTTTTTTTAAAAAAAAAAAAAAAAAAGGGGGGGGGGGGAAAAAAGGGGGGGGGGGAAAGGGGGGGGAAAAAAAAAAAAGGGGGAAAGGGGAAAAAAAAAAAAGGGGGGGGGGAAAAAGGGGCGGGGGGGGGGGTTTTTGGGGGGGGGAAAAAAAAAAAAACCCGAAAAAAAGGAGAGGGGGGAGGGGGGGAGGGGGGGGGGGGGGGGAAGGGGGGGGGGGGGAAAAAGGGGGGGGGGGGGGGGGGGTGAGGGGGGGGAGGGGAAAAAAGGGGAAAAAAAAAAGGGAGGGGGGGGAGAGAGAAAAAAAAGGGGGGGGGAGAGAGAAAAAAAAAAAAATTTTTTTCCCCCCTTTTGGGGGGTTTTTTCTAAAAATTTTAATTTTTTAAAAAAAACCCCCCCCCCCCCCCCAAAAAGGGAAATTAAAAAAGCCCAACCCCTCTCTCTCTCTTTTTTTTTTTTTTTTTGGGGGTTTTAAAAAAAAAAAAAAATTTTTTCCCCCCCCTCCCCCCCCTTCCCTTTCCCTCTCCCTCCCCCCTTTTTTCCCTCTCTCTCTTTTTCTTTTTTTTTTTTAAAAGTTTTTTCCCAAAACCCAAAAATTTACAAAAAATCGCTTTGCCAAAAACAAAAAGAAACACACTTGAAGCTAAAACTTCCTTTCCCAGCCTGAAACCCTTTAAACGAAACCTCGAGGCAAGAGCCCGCAAAAACAAACCTGGGGAAAAAAGATTTCAAAGCTTTGTAAAGATAAAATACCGGGTTGACCCCTGAAATTTTAAGTCAACGATAAAATATGGCCACCACCAACCATCTCACCACCCCTACCACCCTTTCCACCTCACCCCACTTTCCCCCACTACCTTTAACACCCCACTAAACCCCCACCCCTACCACCACACCAACCCCTCACCAAAACCCCCACCCCACCACCCTCATTTACCCCAAATTTTCCCCCACAACCCACACCAACCCCCCCCACCCTCATCCCACCACTTTCCAACCCCTACCCCACCCAAACCCCTATCACCAACCACCAAAACTACCAAAAACCCCCCAACCCCCACCCCCCCACCAACCAATTTATCTCCCCACAAAACCCCCCCCTAACCCCCAATACCCACCACCACCACACTAACCCCCACTCCCACCACCACCACCACCCCCAACCCCCACCACCATTACCACCACCCCCCACCACCACCACCAATCACCCCACTACCACCACCAACACCAAACCCCACCACCCCCACCCCTCCCCCCACCACCACCACCACCACCCAAAACCCCAAATTACCATATCACCCCCTCCACCAAATACCACCAAAACCACCACCTTTACCACCCAACCCACCATACCCCCAACCCCCATCAACCAACCCCTACCCCCCACTACCACCACCACCACCCCTACCACCCTACCACCACCCACCCACTACCCCCACCACCACCCTACCCCACTACCACCATACCCACTCCACAAATCCCCCCACTTTATCCCCAAACCCCCACCACTACCCCCAAAAACCCCCACTAACCCCTCCCCACCAAAATCCCCAACACCATAAACCCCTACCCCCAATTTCCCCATACCAACAAACCAATTCCAATACCCCCTTCCCCCTAACCCTTCCAAAACCCTTTAATTCCCCCAATACCACCCCCAAAATAAATTTTTCCAAACTCCCCCATAACCACCCTTTCCCTTTTTCCTTAGTTGTTTTCTCCCCTTCTTTGCAGGGGGTTTAATTAAAAACCGCCAAAATAACCTGGGAACAAAAAAAAGCGGAAAAAAATTAAAAAAAAACCCAAAAAAAACCAGGGAAAATTTTTTGGAAAATGTTTCTTTTTATTTGTGGCTTTTTTTCTAATTTTTCCCGGTTGTTTGGGGATGGATTGGGGGGGTTTTAAGAGAAAAATTACTTTTTATCTTTTTTTTATTTTTTCCTCTTTTTCTTACTCTTTTATTTCCCCCCCTTTTTCCCTTTTGTTTTCTAAATTTTAAAAAATTTTTAAAAAACCCAACTCATTTTTTCCCTTTGTTTTTAAAATTTTTTTTAAAAAAACCCCAAAAAAAAACCAAAAAATTTAATTTTTTCCATTTTTTTAAAAACTTTTTGTTCTTTTAAAACTTTAAAATTTTTTAATCCATTTTCCTTTTGTTCTTTTTCCCAAAATTTTTTTTTATTTATTTTCTAAAATTTTTTTTTCTCATCTTTTGTTCTTATTCTCATCTTTATGTTCTTTTTTCTCCTTTTTATGTTCTTATTCTCAAACTTTCTTTGTTTTTATTTTTCATCTTTTTGTTCTTATTTCACTTTATGTTTTTTATTCTCATTTTTATGTTTTTTATTTCATCTTTTTGTTCTTTTTCCCCTTTCTCATTTTTTTCTTTTTGTTCTTTTTCTCTTTTTTTAGTTTTATTTCAAAACCTTTTTCTTATTTTCTTTTTTCTCATTCCTTTTTTTGTTCTTTTTTCTATCTTTCTTTTTTTCTTATTTTCTCTTTATGTTCTTAAATTTTATCTTTTTTTTTTATTTTTTCTTATTCTCATCTTTATGGTTTTTTATTCTCATCTTTCTTATGTTCTTATTTCTCTTTAATTCCTTTTTTCTATCTTTCTTATTTTTTTATTCCATCTTTATTTTTCTTATTCTATCTTTTTATTTTTTTATTCTCATCTTTATGTTTTTTTTTCTTTCTTTTTTCTTATTTTCTTTTTTTCTTATCTCCCCTTTTTTTGTTTTTATTCTCCCCTTTTTTTTCTTATTCTCATCTTTCTTATTTTTATTCTATCTTTATGTTCTTATTTTCATCTTTTTTTTTTCTTTTTCTCATCTTTTTGTTCTTATTCTTTATCTTTTTTATTTTCTTATTTAAACTTTTTTGTTTTTTTCTCACCCTTTTTTTTTTATTCTCATCTTTTTTATTTTTTTTATTTCATCTTTTTTGTTCTTATTTTCACCCCCCCCCAAAGTTCTTATTCTCATCTTTTTTGGGTTTTTATTCTCATCTTTTTATGTTCTTATTTCATCTTTTTTTGTTTTATTTCATCTTTATGTTTTTTATTCTCATTTTTTTTTTTTATGTTTTTTATTCTTTACTTTTGTTTTTATTTTCCCTCTTTATGTTCTTATTCTCATCCTTATTTTTCTTTTTTCCCTTTTTTCTTTTTCTTATTCTCATCTTTAAAGTTTTATTCTCACCCTTTTTGTTTTTCTCATCTTTTTTTGTTCTTATTTTCCCTCTTTTGTTTTTTTCATCTTTTTTTGGGTTTTTATTCTATCTTTTTGTTCTTATTCTCATCTTTATGTTTTTATTCTCATCTTTTTTTTTCTTATTTTTCCCTCTTTTATGTTCTTTTTTTCAACCTTTATGTTCTTATTTTTAATTTTTTTATTTGCTTATTTCATCTTTATGTTCTTTTTCTAAACTTTTTATTTTTTTATTCTCACCTTTTTGTTCTTATTCTCATCTTTTTTTTTTTATTTTTTTCTTATTCTCATCTTTTTGGGTTTTTATTTTCACCTTTATGTTCTTATTCTCATCTTTATGTTCTTATTCTCATCTTTATGTTCTTATTCTCATCTTTATGTTCTTATTCTCATCTTTATGTTCTTATTCTCATCTTTATGTTCTTATTCTCATCTTTATGTTCTTATTCTCATCTTTATGTTCTTATTCTCATCTTTCTTTGTTCTTTTTTCTATCTTTTTTTGTTCTTATTCTCATTTTTTAAGTTCTTATTCTCATCTTTATGTTCTTTTCTTTTTCTTTATGTTTTTATTCTTTATCTTTATTTTCTTATTCCCCCATTTTTGTTCTTTTTCTCATCTTTTTTGTTTTAAATTTTATTTTATGTTCTTATTCTATTTTTATTTTTCTTATTTTTCATCTTTTTTGTTCTTATTTCACCTTTTTTTGTTCTTATTTCACCCTTTTTGTTTTATTCTACCTTTTTTTTTTCTTTTCTCACCCTTTTTGTTCTTATTTTTCATTTTTTTTATTTCTTTTCTCATCTTTTTTCTTTTTTCTTCTTTTTTATGTTCTTATTCTCATTTTTTGTTTCTTATTTCATTTTTTTCTTATTTTCTTATTCTCATTTTTTTATGTTCTTTTCTCATTTTTATTTCTTATTCTCATCTTTATGTTCTTATTCCACCCTTTTTGTTTTTATTCTCATCTTTCTTATGTTCTTTTTCTCTCTTTATGTTTTATTTCTCCATTTTTTTTTCTTTTTTTTTTATTCTCATCTTTATGTTCTTATTCTCATCTTTTTTTGTTCTTTTTCTCACCCTTTTTTGTTTTTTATTCTCATTTTTTTTTATTCTTCTTTTTCATTTTTTTATGTTTTTTTATTTTTCATCTTTTTTATGTTTTTTATTTCATCTTTATGTTCCTTATTCTCATTTTTTATTTTCTTAAATTTTCATCTTTTGTTTTTTATTCTCATTTTTTTTTCTTATTTTCTTTATTTTTATTTTTTATGTTTTATTTTTCTCCTTTTTGTTTTATTTTCTTTATGTTTTTTTTTTTATGTTCTTATTCTCAATTTTTTTGTTTTTTATTCTCATCTTTTTTATGTTCTTATTTTCATCTTTATGTTTTTTATTCTCATTTTATGTTCTTATTTAAACTTTTTGTTCTTATTCTCACCTTTTATGTTCTTATTTCCCTCTTCATGTTTTTATTTTTCATCTTTATGTTCTTTTTTCACCTTTATGTTCCCTTTTTTCTCATTTTTTTATTTTCTTATTCTCATTTTTGTTCTTATTTTTCATCTTATGTTTTTTATTCTCACCCTTTTTGGGTTTTTTAAATTTTCATCTTTTTTTTTTTCTTTCTCTCTTTATGTTTTTTTCTCCCCCTTTAAAGTTTTATTCTCACCCTTTTGTTCTTTTCTCATTTTTTTTCTTTTTCCTTTTTTCTTTTCTTTATGTTCTTATTCTAAACTTTATGTTCTTATTCTCATCTTTATGTTCTTATTCTCATCTTTTTTTCTTTTTTCTCATCTTTTTTTATGTTTTTTTTTCCATCTTTTTGTTCTTATTCTTTACCTTTTTATGTTTTTTTTCTCATCTTTTTTTTTTTTATTTCATTTTTTATGTTTTTTATTTCATCTTTATGTTTTTATTTTCCCCCATTTTTATTTCTTATTTTCATTTTCTTTTTTTTCTTATTTCATCTTTATGTTTTTTATTCTCATCTTTTTATTCTTATTCTCACCTTTTTGGGTTTTTATTCTCCCCCTTTTTGGTTTTTATTTTCCCCCTTTTGTTTTTATTCTCACCTTTTTTTGTTCTTTTCTCATCTTTATGTTCTTTTTTCTCATTTTTTCTTTTTCTTATTTTTTTTCATCTTTTTTGTTCTTATTCTCATCTTTTTTTTTCTTATTCTATTTTATGTTCTTTTCTCCCTTTATGTTCTTATTCTCTTTTATGTTTTTATTTTTCATCTTTTTGTTTCTTTTTTCAAACTTTTTGGGTTTTTATTCTCTTTTTATGTTCTTTTTTCTCATCTTTTTTTTTTCTTATCTTTTTATGTTTTTATTCCATCTTTCCATGTTTTTTTTCTTTATCTTTATGTTCTTATTTTCACTTTCTTATTTTCTTATTCTCATCTTTATGTTCTTATTTTTCATCTTTTTATGTTCTTATTCTATCTTTATGTTTTTTATTTTCATCTTTATTTTTCTTATTTCATCTTTATGTTCTTATTCTCACCTTTTTTTTTTCTTTTTCTATCTTTTTTGTTCTTTTCTCCCCCCTTTATGTTCTTATTTCATCTTTTATGTTTTTTATTCTCATCTTTATGTTTTATTCTCATCTTTATGTTCTTATTCTCATTTCTTTCTTATGTTCTTTTTTTCTCTCTTTTTGTTCTTTTTCTCACCTTTTTTTGTTCCCTTTTTTCTCTTTTTTCATGTTTTTATTCTCTTTTTTATGTTCTTATTCTCACCTTTTTTTGTTCTTATTCTCATCTTTAAAGTTCTTATTCTCACCCTTTATGTTCTTTTTCCCCATCTTTTTTATGTTTTATTTCATTTTTATGTTTTTATTCTCCTTTTTTATGTTTTTTTTTCATCTTTATGTTTTATTTTCATCTTATGTTCTTATTCTACCTTTTTGTTCTTATTCTCCTCTTTTTATGTTTTTTATTTCATTTTTTGTTCCCTTTTTCTCATCTTTTAGTTCTTTTCTTTTCTTTATGTTCTTTTCTCATCTTTATGTTCTTTTCTATTTTTTATGTTCTTATTTTCATCTTTATGTTTTATTCCCCAACCTTTTTGTTCTTATTCTCATCTTTTATTTTTTTTTATTCTCATTTTATGTTCTTATTCTCTTTTTTATGTTTTATTCTCACCCTTTTTGTTCTTATTCTCATCTTTTTTATTTCTTTTCTCCCTCATATGTTCTTTTCTAAACTTTATGTTCTTAATTTTCTTTTTTTGTTCTTATTTTCACCCTTTATGTTCTTTTTTCTTTTTTTTGTTCCCCTTTTTTCAACTTTTATGTTCCCTTTTTTCTCCCTCTTTAAAGTTCTTTTTTTTCATCTTTTTTATGTTTTTATTCTCATCTTTATGTTCCCTTTTTCTCATTTTATGTTTTTTATTCTCATCTTTTTGTTCTTTTATCTCACCCTTTTTGTTTTTATTCCCCCCATCTTTATGTTCTTATTTCTTTTTTATGTTCTTATTCTCATCCCTTTTTGTTCTTATTCTCATCTTTGTTTTTTCTCATCTTTTGTTCTTATTCTTTTCTTTTATGTTCTTATTTTCATCCCTTTATGTTCTTATTCTCATTTTATGATCTTATTTTATCTTTTATGTTTTAAATTTTCATCTTTATGTTCTTATTCTCATCTTTTTTTTGTTTTTTCTCAAAACTTTATGTTCTTTTTTCTCATCTTTATGTTCTTATTCTATCTTTATGTTTTTTATTTCAACTTTATGTTCTTATTCTCATCTTTATGTTCTTATTCTCATCTTTCTTATGTTCTTATTCTCATCTTTATGTTCTTATTCTCATCTTTATGTTCTTATTCTCATCTTTATGTTCTTATTCTCATCTTTCTTATGTTCTTTTTTCTCTTTTTTATGTTTCTTATTCTCATCCTTTTTTTGTTCTTATTTTTTCTTCATGTTTTTAAATTTCATCTTTTTGTTTTTATTCTCAATCTTTTTTTTTCCTTTTTCTATTTTTTATGTTCTTATTTCATTTTAGTTCTTTTTCTATTTTTTTATTTTCTTATTCTCATCTTTATGTTCTTTTTTCTCATCTTCATGTTTTTAAATTTTCACTTTATTTCTTATTCTCCTTTTATGTTCTTATTTCCCAATTTTTTGTTCTTTTTCTCAAACTTTATGTTTTATTCTCATCTTTATGATTTTTTTTATTTTTTATTTTTTCATCTTTATGTTTTTTTTTTCTCATTTTTAAAGTTCTTAAATTTCCTTTTTTTTTTCCCCTTTTTTGTTCTTTTTTTCTTTTTTCAAAGTTCTTATTCTCATCTTTATTTTCTTATTCTCATCTTTATGTTCTTATTTCATTTTATGTTCTTATTCCTTTTTTTATGTTTTATTCTATTCTTTATGTTTTTTATTCTCATCTTTATGTTCTTATTTTTCATCTTCATGTTCTTATTTCATTTTTTTTATTTTATTCTATCTTTATGTTCTTATTCTATTTTTCATGGTTTTTATTTCATCTTCTTTTTCTTTTTCTCGTTTTTCCTCAAAATTTCCTTTTTATTTATTTCTTTCCAAATTTTTCCCTTTTTAAAAAAAATTTTAGCACTTTTTAGCTTTTTAACTTTTTTTTTAAATTTCAGCATTTTCCTTTAAAGTTTTAACACTTTTTTCACCTTTCAAAGCTTAATTTTAACCTTTTTTTTAATTTTAGCACTTTTAGATTTTCTTTAGGATTTTTTAAAGCCCTTTTTTCCCCCCCTTTTTGACACTTTTTAATTCTTCAAAAGCTTTTTTAAACCTTTAAAACACCCTTTTAAGTTTTTTTTTTTTTAGTTCTTTTTTAAACTTTAGGGTTTTTCATTCCCTTTACTTTTTGGACTTATTTTTCAAAAAAACCCAGAACTTATTTTGGGGATCAAGTTTTTTTTTTTTTTTTTTTTATTTTTTTTCAAGGGTTTTTTTTTTTAAGGATTTTCCCTCTTTATTTTCATTTTTTTTCAGGGTTTTAAAATTTTCCCCCTTTATGGCAACTAAGAGTTTTAACCCCATCAGCTCATTTGAAAGCATTTTTATTGTTATGAGACATACAAGTAGGGAACAGGATGAAGTTGGAGGCATCTGTGGGCCAGCATTTTCATTCGATCAACTGACTTTATCTCGTTGACATCATTATGTTGTACGAATGTGTTCCATACTCGAGTCATCCTGGGTATATATGATCTCAGATGGAGTGATGTTCTGGAGAAGGGTACAGCCAGAGTGAAGTTGCTGCTTTCTGCCCGTCTTGTGGCATAAAAGCTTGTTTCACGCTGTCCTCGAAGTGGATCCAAGTGTGGTATTTTGACAATATTGGCCTTGTACATAACAGTAAGGCTTACGTCATCCAGTTGATTATTAGCTTATGCTCACATGTCTGTCTGTGTGTCTGTATGACTCTCTGTCTCTGTCTGTCTGTCTGTCTGTTTCTCTCTCTCTCTGTCTGTCTGTCTGTCTCTCTCTCTGTCTGTCTCTCTCTTAACACACTCTAATAGTCGGGCAGCAGCTTGGGTGCCGACAATGAGTCAGCAGGATGTTGCTTATTAGCGTACAACTGTGAACAGCGGGGCTGTTCACGACCACGTGATCACCACCAAACATGACGACCCCCTCCCCACACCCCTCCTTCTACTTCTCCCTTACCACCACAACCATCACCTACTCCTCCCCCACCACCACATCCTCTGAGGCGCACATCAACCATTTTTTCCTTGCAGTAGCCACAGCAACATTGTTGTGACCGCTTAATGTCAGATCTTCTGATATTATCACTTGATATATACTCGTATATCCGCTTGAAGATTCGCTTTGTCTTCTGCTAAAGGAGTAAAAATTTCCATTCTCAACTGACTACCTTCAAGAGGGAGCTGGATGGCTACCTCAAGTCAAACCATACCACGGACGGGGATACAACCCGCTATCACATAGTCTCAAAACTTCAGACCGCGTGTTAGCCACTGGACCAGCTGGTTCAGTGGCTAACGCGATGGTCTGGAGTTCTGAGACTCTCTGATCGCGGGTTCTAGCCCCGCCCGTGGTATGATTTGCTTGCAATCGTGTCATTAGGATTTCGTGAGTCATGTTGACCTGAAGACAGTTGATGATTAAGACAGTTGATGATTAAGACAGTTGATGATTAAGACAGTTGATGATTAAGACAGTTGATGTAACAGCGCTGTATCTTTATTCTTGAAACGTTTCGCCTACACAGTAGACTTCTTCAGTCAAATACAGCGGCTGTAGCAGGTGTAGTAGTGAACCGATGATGTAATCAGTCCACTAACCTTAGAGAAATAGTATTTGAAGTGGTCAGTCCCTGGAGAAGAGTTCCGCTCCTGGTGTGTCTTACACCTGGTCACTCATGGTGACACCTGGTGTGACTCCCACTTGGTCATCCTTGACGTCAGCACCAACACGTGTTTGACGCATTTTAAGACCTCTCTTTATCTTATCACGTGACAACCACGTGCTCACTACCACGTGACCACCGCCACGTGACCACCATCACTGGGCTTCACCCCAAGTGACTTGACAACGTGACCTCCGCCTGTGACCCCATCACATGACTTCACCAAGTGACCTTCACAACGTGACCTCCGCCACGTGACCACCATCACATGACTATCACCAGTGACCTTCACAACGTGAACTCCGCACGTGACCACCATCACATTGGGCTATCACAGTGACCTTCCTAAGTGACTCCGCCGGCCTCCGCACGTTTTTCCCCCGCCATGTGACCATCACTCTAAAAAATAATAAATAATAATTATTATCTGTCTATTCTATTAATAATAAATTCCCTAAGGGGTAAACCCCGTTGTGTGTGTGCGTGTGTGTGAGTGTGTTGTGTGTGTGTGTGTGTGTGGTGTTGTGTGTGTGTTGTGTGTGTGGTGTGGTGTGTTGTGTGTGTGTATTGTGTATGTGTGTGTGTGTGGTGGTGTGTGTGTGTGTGTGTGTGTGTGTGTGTGTGTGTTGTGTGTGTGGTGTGTGTGTGTGTGTGTGTGTGTGTGTGTGTGTGCGTGTGGTGTGTGGTGTGTGTGTGTGTATGTGTGTGTGTTGTATGTGTGATGTGTGTATGTTGTGTGTTGTGTGCGTGTTGTTGTGTGTGTGTGTGTGTGTGTGTTGTGTGTGTGTGTGGTGTGTGTGTATATGTTGTGTGGTTGTGTGTGTGTGTGTGTGTATTTGTTTGTGTTTGGGGTGTGTGTGGTGTGTGTGTGTGTGTGTGGTTGTGTGTGTTTGTGTTGTGTGTTGTGTGGTGTGTGTGTGTGTTTTGTGTGTTTTGTGTAGTGTTTGTGTGTGTGTGTGTGTGTGTGTGGTGTGGTGTGTGTGTGTGTGTTGTGGTGTTTTGTGTGTGGTGTGTGTGTGTTGTGTGTTTGTGTGTTGTGTGTGTGTGTGTGTTGTGTGTGTTGTGTGGTGTGTGTGTGTGGTTGTGTTGGGGTGTGTGGTGTTGTGTGTTTTGTGTGTGTGTGGTGTATTTGTTTGGTTTGTGTGTGGTGTGTGTGTTGTTGTGTGTGTGTGTGTGTGTTGTGTTTTGTTTGTGGTTTGTGTTGTGTGTGTTGTGTGTTGTGTGTGTGGTGTGTGTGGTGTTGGTGTGTGTGTGTGTGTGGTGGTGTGTTTTGTGTGTGTGTATGTGTTTGTGTTTTTTGTGTGTGTGTGTGTGTGTGTGTGTGGGTTTTGTTTTGTGTGTGTGTGTGGTGTGTGTGTGTGTGTTTGTGTGTGTGTGTGTGTATGTGTTTGTGTTTGTGTGTGGGGTTTTGTTGTGTGTGTGTGGTGTGTGTGGTGGTGTGTGTGTGTGTGTGGTGTGTGTGTGTGTGTGTGTGTGTGTGTGTGGTTTTTCATTGCACAACTTTAGCCAAACATTTTAATTTGAATGGTGCACCCCCACACCACCAAAAACAAAACACACACACACACACACTGGGGGGGGGGGGGGGGGGGGAGGGTGGGTGGGGGTTGGGGGTGGGGGGGTTTTGGGGGTTGGGGGGGGTGGGGGGGGGGGGGGGGGGAAAACCAAATTTTACCAAAAACATTTTAACAAGGTCACCAAACCACAAAAACAAAACACCCAAAACACACAAAAACCACAACACAACACAAAAAACACACGAAGGGAAGATAAAGAAAAAATTTTAGAAAGGAAAACAAAAGGGAAAACCCTCAAAACACCAAATTTTCAACCACTTTTAAAAAACTTTTAAAACCGATAAAAATGGACCTAAAAAAACACAAAACCAAAAACTTACTGACTTAAACAAAAGGGGAAAAAACCCAAAACAACAAAAATACAAAAAACACATAAAAAAAGAACCAAATCATTTAAAACCAACACTCCAAAAACCACCCGTACAAATAAAATTAGGGGCGGTTTAACCCTTTACAAGCAGAAACCCCCTTAAAAAAACCCACCCAACACCTTTTGGAAAAAAGGGAACCCAGGGGGGAAAAAAAAAGGGGGCCCAAAAACCCCCATTAAAAAAAGGACGGGGTTTTCCCCATTTGAAACAAAATTTTCCCCAAATTTTTTCGGGGCAAACAAAACCCCCAACCCCTTGGGAGAAATTTTCCAAACCCCCTCCCCCAACCCCCTCCCCCCCCCCCCTCCCCCCCCACCCCTTCCCCCCTTTCTTTCCCCCCACCCCCCCCTTTCCTACCCCCAATTTCCCTTTCCCCCCCCCCTTTTTTTTTTTTCCTTCCCTTTCCCCCTCCTCTTTCCCCAACCCCACGTTTTTCTTTACTTTTGCCCTTTCTATCTCTCTTCCCCCCCTCACCCCCCCCTCCCCTCCCTCTCCCTTTTCTTCTTCTGATGTCAGGTCAGCTAAAATTTACCTTCACAAATCCCTTTCTGTCAGAACCATTCACCTGAATTTTAAATTTGGTAAGAGTGTTTTTTCCAGGTGGAGGGAGGGCGCGGCAGCAGCAGCCCCAAAGCAGCGAAGTAGCAGCGCAAAGCAGCAAAAAGCTGCTTTAGTAGTAGCAGCAGCGAGCAGCAGCAGCAGCACCCACAGCAGCGCGGCGCGGGCGCAGCAGCAGCAGATTAAAAATGGAGGGTGGTCGGGGGTCAACGCCCCCGGGGCCCGGTGCGTGACCATCCCTTGCAAAATCGGTCATACCCCCAGATGGTCCAATACCAGTATTAAAAACCCCTTGTTTAACAAAACACCACCATGGTCCCTCAGGTCAAAAAAGTTCCTTTAACAAGACACGTCAAAATACACCACCAAGTATTATTAAAATTCCTGTCCTGGGATCTTCATCAGTCTAACTGCGAAAGGTTAAAAAAAAGAACAGTGTGGGGACTGATGAAAATGAAAGTGATTTTTTTTAAAAGGCGTCAAAAAGCTTAGAGTCACGTTTCGTGTGTTGTAGGTTTAAAACCCTCGTCTGGTTGAGTTCTGTTTGTCAGTTCGGGAAATTTTGAAGCTCATTTCGCCGTCCCCGCCCCCGTGGAACACAATACGGAAGCTTAAAAATTTTTAAAACCCCACACACCACTGCCCCCCCTTGGAGTGTGATCTGTGGTTCTGGTTTGACTACATAGTTGAGCTAAAGTGGAAGAGAGTAGCAGAATGGATGGGAAATTTAAACGAAATAAAAAGGGGGGAAATACGCAGAATGAGGAATTCCTGCAAAAGTTCGTGGGAGGAGAACGGGCGGGAAAAAACCAGTAAAAGACTTAGGGGCTATGTGACAAAAAAAATGCAAGGAGACAGATGAGGGGTTTTGTTCCAAGGGGGAAACAAAAATACAAATGGGAAGACCAGAAGGTTTTTTTGGTTCCCCCCAAAGGTATAGGGAGGCAAAAAAAAGTGCCCCAGAGAATATACAGAAGACAAAGGCCCAAGAAAAAAAGAGTTTGGCCAAAGGCCAGAAAGAATATGACGATAAGAAGGGGGCTAAACGAAAATACGAAAAGACATAGCACAAAAGTAAAGTCTGACCCGCGCTGTTGTATACCCACAAAGGGGAAAACACGTCAAGGACTGTTGTCCTTGACTGTTGGAAGGAAGGTGGAGAGTTCACAAGAAACGCCCAAGGGTGGTGTGGGGCTCAACATGAGATTTAAGAAGTATTTGCAGTGGAGATGGAAAAGGGCTCTAGGAATTCAGAAAAAGAGAGGTACACCAAAAGTGCTGGATGAAATAACACAACTGATAGGGGGGTGAAGAAGCGTATGTGAACTTGTACCTAAAGGCGGGGGGACCCGCAATTCTCCATGGGTCCTTATGAGGGAGCAGAGTGCTTTGTGGCCCCTAACAAAAAACTTAAAAACATCCCTTTAACGGGCAACTACCTGAGGTATGGAAGTGGCAAATGTGTCCCCAATTTTTAGAAAGGAGAAGGACAAGAGGATTAAATCGACCGTGCACTGACGTGTATGTATGCAAATCATGGAGAAAAATCGAAGGAGAGTGGGTGGAACACCCGAAAGAACAAGTTAAACGGAACCAGCCCGGGGTCAGAGAAGGAAAACCTGTCACAAACCTATTTGGTTTTATGAAAGGTAACGAAAAAAAGGAAAAGGGATGAACAGATGTATTTTCTTGGTGCAAAAAAGGCTTTGAACAGTTTTTTCACAAGAGGTTTCTGCAAAAGCTAGAGGTCAGGCACACATAACGGAAAGGCACTGCAATGGTCAGGAAAATCTGCAGGGGGCAAAAGTCTGGTACGTGACGAGGTGTCCCAGTGGGCCCCCCTGTGAAAGAGGGGGTTCCACCGGGGTCAGTCCTAGGACCTATATTGTTTTTGGTATATGTGAATGACATAACGGACTTAAAAGTGTCCCTATTTGCAGATAAGGGGGTGGTTAATGGGGAAGCATGACAGGCGAGGATTAGGACAGGCTACAAACCAGTCCGGGCAACTGGCTCTGAATTTAACCCGCCAAAATGCAAACTGGGGAAGGGCAAAGAAGACCGCAGACACAGTATAGTCTAGGTGGCCAAAGACTGCAAACCTCACTCAAGGAAAAAGATCTTGGGGTGAGTATGATACCAAGCACGTCTCCTGAGGCGCACATCAATCAGCTAACTGCTGCAGCATACGGGCGTCTGGGAAACCTACGGATAGCGTTCCGCTACCTCGGAAGGAATCGTTCAAGACTCTGTACACCATATACGTCAGGCCCATATTGGAGTATGCAGCACCACTTTGGAATCCACACCTGGTCAAGCACGTCAAGAAATTAGAGAAAGTGCAAAGGTTTGCAACAAGACTATTTCCAGAGCTATGGGGATTGGCCTAAGAAGAAAGGTTAAGGGAAATCGGCCTGACGACACTGGAGGACATGAGGGTCAGGGGAGACATGGTAACGACATATTAAATACTGCGAGGAACTGACAAGGTGGACAAAGACAGGATGTTCCAGAGATAGGACACAGAAACAAGGGGTCACAATTGGAAGCTGAAGACTCCTATGAGTCAAAGGGATGTTAGGAAATATTTCTTCAGTCACAGAGTTGTCAGGAAGTTGTCAGCGACGTAGTGGAGGCAGGAACCATACATAGTTTTAAGACGAGGTTTGATAAAGCTCATGGAGCAGGGAGAGAGAGAACCTAATAGCAAACAGTGAAGAGGCGGGGGGCCAGGAGCTATGACACGACCCCTGCAGCCACAAATAGGTGAGTACAAATAGGTGAGTACACTGGCACACGTGTACTCAACCAAACTAAGACCTCAAAACACAGGAATAACGCAGGAATCACGTGACCTCATGCACTTCCTGACGTCATCTTTAAAAACCTCATTTGCGTCAGGTCACTACATGTCACTTACACCTTATATATATATATATATATATATATATATATATATATATATATATATTTATATATATATATATATATATATATATATATATATATATATTATATATATATATTATTATATATATATATGTTGATAAATTCGACACATGTGCAACTCTTGGGTATCTTCATTGAGGAAACGTTTCGCCACACAGTGGCTTCATCAGTCCATACGTAGGAGAAACTTGAAGAACAGGAGGAGAATGAGGTAATCAGTCCCTCAACCTTGAGTCGATGTGTTCAGTCCATCAATCTTGAATAGAATACGGCATATCAGCGGAGAAGCAGCTTATAAACCGTATGGCAGGAGAGGTGTAGTAGTCATAGGTGGTGTCACATTTGTTCAATGTGGAAGTAGGTCGTGCCCAAGAATTAGGCAAGCGAAGAATTCCTAAGTATTAAGATCCCAAGAAGTTGCAGTGTCTGACAGGTTTGTAGATGAATGGTTCAGAGAACCATATATATATAATGTTATATATATATATATATTATATTATATATATATATATATATATATATATATATATATATATACATATATATATATATATATATATATATATATATATATATATATATATATATATATATACAGTGGTCCCTCGTTTTTCGTAATTAATCCGTTCCTGGAGCCGTTACTATAAACGAAATTTACGATTTACGAATCAATTTTCCCCATAAGAAATAATGTAAATACAATTAATCCGTTCCTGACACCCAGAAGTATTAAAACAAAAAATTTTTTAACATGAAATATACATGTAGTAGTACATAAACAATACAATGGGAAATGATGAATGAAACATTAACAGCATAACACTTACCTTTATTGGAGATTCTTCTTAGTGTATGGGAGACTGGAGGAGGAGAGAGACTGGATTGTTTACAGTTTGGAAGGGGAATCCCCTTCCAGCAACACCTCAGGTACCAATTGCTTCTCTGGGGTTGCTTCTCTTCTCTGTTTCTTAATGCCACTAGGACCACCTTGAGAGTCACTCTAGTCCTGTCTCGCAAAGTAACTGTGGAGAGAGCTCTGTTTCTGGCGTCTCTTTAACACTTCCCGAAAATGGCCCAAGACTTTGTCACTGTACATATTTCTCACCTTCTTTACCACAGGCTTGGCACTAGGAGATTTCTTTGGAGCCATGGTAGCTTATTTAGTAATTGGAAGCACTAAAATGAGTGAAATATTATGAAATATTTCGTAGGAGCACTTGAGGGGACCTTCACTCACTGGTAAACAATGCCAGACTGGCTGGGTAGGGAGGCCGCCCCGGCTCACACCGTGTGTACGTGTCCCGGACGAACTACTATACTACTATTCGCGAGTCAACCTATGAAAATCGAGTCTATGTTTATATGAAAATACCCCTATGATTGGCGAAATTTACGATTGCCGAGAAATACGAAAAGCGAGGGACCACTGTATATATATATATATATATATATATATATATATATATATATATATATATATATATATATATATATATATATATATATACATATATATATATATATATATATATATATATATATATATATATATATATATATATATATATATATATATATATATATATATATATATGTGTGTGTGTGTGTGTGTGTGTGTGACAGACTTGACAGCGAAGTCAAGTTTGCGTACGTTAAATAGATAACTATTATTTAACGCAAAAGACCGTCCATGCATAAAAAAATGTTGCAATTTATATAATGCAAATTTTTGCAAATTATATAATGCAGAAAGCAGAGTTTCATTTACGTTATACAGTATTTAAGTCAAATTATTTGAATGAGGCTGATTTAATACGTGCGATGTGACGCAGACACGTGTTGATGCATGCAATGTGACGCAGACACGTGTTGAGACATGCAATGTGACGCAGACACGTGTTGATACATGCAATGTGACGCAGACATGTGTGGAGACATGCAGTGACACAGACACGTGTTGATACATGCAATGTGACGCAGACACGTGTTGATACATGCAATGTGACGCAGACACGTGTTGATACATGCTGTGACACAGACACGTGTTGATACATGCAATGTGACGCAGACACGTGTTGATACATGCAATGTGACGCAGACACGTGTTGATACATGCAATGTGACGCAGACACGTGTTGAGACATCAGTGACCGACACGGTTGATACCAAGTGAGAGAACTTTTGTAATGCAATTGACCAGACACGTGTTTAACATGCTGTACGCAGACACGTGTTGATAATGCTGTGCGCAGACAGTTTTAAACTGCAGGGACAAGACATGTTTTGATACATGAATGTGACGCAGAAGTTTTTGTACATGCTGTGACGCGGGGCCGTGTTAGACATCGGACACAGACACGTGTTGAACATGCAATGTGACGAGACACGTTTCATAAGTACGTGTCCGACACTGTTGATAAGTGCAGTTTTGGGGGGCAGACACGTGTTGATAAGTGCAGTGTGACGTAACACGTTTTTGTACATGCAATGTGACGCAGAAACGGTTGATCATGCAAGTGACACAGCACGTGTTGATACATGCAAGGGGCGCAGACAATGTTGAGACTGCAGTGACACAGACACGTGTTGAACGTGCAATGTGACGCAGAAATGTTCATAAGTACAGTGTGACGCAGACAGTGTTGGTACGGCATGTGAAAAACCGTGTTGATACATGCAGTGCACGACCGTGTTGATACACCCGTGTGAGCGGGACCTTTTTGAAAAGTGCAGTGTGCGCAGACCGTGTCGATACCATGCAGTATGATCAGACATGTTGATACAGCAGTAGGCGGGACACGTGTTGATACATGCAGTGACACGACACGTTTTGATACGTGCAGGTGACGAAACAAGTTTTTGATAGGGCGGGACGCAGACACGTGTTGATAAATGAGTGTGGACGCAGACACGTGCTGTACATGCAGTTAAAAAAAAGGTATGGGGGGGAGTGTGAGAGGGAGAGATAGCAAGGGGGGCGATGGGATGGAGGGGCAGGAAAAGGGGGAAAATTTTTGGTGATAGAGGGGGGACGTAATAAAAAGGGGGGTGAGGAAGGAGAGAAGAGTGGAGATGATAAAGGAGGGGGTGTAAGAGGGGGATGGGTGGGGGGTTTTGAGGAGCCGTGACGGATAGAGGGGTGGTGTGAGGAACGCATGGGGGTGAAGGATGATGAGAATGAACGACCCTAAAAATGATGGAATATAAAGGGAGGGAGAGAGAAAAATAGTGTGTGATGGTGGTGGTAACGATCGTGGTGTGATGGGGGTATGATGATGTGGTGGTGAGGGAGGGAGGGAAAAAAGACAGTAGTGATGGTGGTGGTGGGGATGGGGTGTGGGTGGGGGTGATGGTATGGTGGTGGTGATGGGGGGGGTGGGGTAGTGGTGTTTTTAATGGTGGTGGTGGATGTCAGTAGTAGTAGTAGTGGGAGTGTATAGTAGAGTAGTTTGTAGTAGTGAAAATAGTAGTAGTGTGTAGTATAGTGGTGGGGGGGTGGTGGTGGTGGTGGTGGTGGGGGTGGTGATTTTTCATACTGTTGACACTCAAGATGAACACAGTCTCCCTCATTTTTGGTTTCACCCGGCACTTGCATCTAGGGGCCCCTCCCACACACTCCACCGCCCTAACCTGATTACACTTCTATTTTTTCCTTCCTATAAATATCTTAACTCTTATCTAAAGGGTATAACTTTTTGTCTTCTGTATCAAATATGAATGGAGGGAGGGGAGAGGCCTATCTATATAATACCCCCCTCTTCATAACCCTGGCCCATACTGGTTTCAGTTCACGTTTCAAAAAAAGACATTTAAAATAACTTTAGGACGCTGAATTCAAAACCTAAAACCCGGTTTTTTTTTGAAAAAGAAACCCCCACACTGAAACCATTTTAAAAACGACAGCCTCACGGAGAAGAGATGTCAGGGGAACTGTGCATCACTTCACTGGTTACCATGCTGGGGCAGTGGGGACACCATTAGTCAAATGTTTGTATAAATGAAGGGAATTTTTGCCATATTTGTTCAGTATGTAATTTTAATGAATTTACGTGGATGAATTTACTGCAAAAAAACCTATCATTCTTAGGTAACATAAAAAATTTGGTTGAAACCCCCAAAATTTTTGGGAAAATTTTCTTTTTAAAAAAAAATTAGCTTAGGTAAATAAGATAAAACTAATCAAATTCGTGATCGGGCCCCATCAGAGTTAATTTAAAAGCTTTTAAATTTGGTTCCTGAAGTGGAAAAATTTTAAAAATTAAAATTCTGTTTTGGTAAAATAAGGTTGTTATTTTTAGTAAAGCCCCCAAATTTTTAGATAATTTAACTTGGCCCAAAAGGCCCCAAATTTTTGGGGGATAATAGATAGCCTTTTTTTTCCAGACCTTTTCCCATCACCCTTTCCAAAAATTCCCCTTCGGGGGTTCGGCCGGGGCCATTTTTTAAACGCTTTTTTACTATCTGTGGGGTTTTAACGGGGGTTGAGTTTGGTGGGAAGTCCCTGAAGGGGCCTTTTTCCCCCTTTGGGGGGCGGGGGAAGGGGGCCCCCCCAAAGGGGGAAGGGGGGGACCGTAAGCCTTGGGGAAAGGGGGAAAAAAAATCTGGTTCATTTGGGGCCCGGGGCAGGGGAAATTTAAGGGGGGACAAATTTGGAAGAAGGGAGAGGGGAAAATTTTCAAAGGGGGGGGAGGGAGGGGAAAAGGAGGAAAAAGTGTGATTGAGGGCGGAGTAAAAAAACAATGAGAAAAGGCCAGGGGAAAGGTGAGGGGGGAGGGGGGGGGAAAAGGGAGAAAAAGCGGGGAGGAGAGAAAAGGAGAAAAAGAGGAAGGAAAAGGAGAGAGAAAGGGAAATGAGGGGCGGAGAGGGAGAGGAGAGAGAGAGAGAGGGGGGGGGGAAAACGGAGAGAGGGGGGATGAAGAAAAAGGGCGAGAGAGAGGGGGGGAAAAGGGGGGGAGGGAAAGGAGGGGTTGGAGGAGGGGAAAGGGGAAAAAAAAAAAAGGTGAAAGACGGGGAGAGATGGGAGAGAGAAAGAAAAAAGGGGGAGGAGGGAGGGATGAGGAGGGGGAGAGGAGGGAGAGGGGAAAGGGGGAGAATTTGGGGGGAGAGAGATTTTGAGAGCAGGGGGGAGAAGAGAGAGGGAGGAGGGGGACGAGGAGAGAGAGGGGGAAAAGGAGAGGAGAGAGGGGAGAAGAGGAAAAGGGGGAAAGGGGGAGAGGAGAAGTCGGAGTGAGATGAGAGAAAAGAGAGAGAAGGAGGATGGGGGAGGAAGAGGGAGGAGGAGAGGAGGGGGGAAAGAGAGGGAAAATAAAGGGGGGAGGGAGAGGAGGGGGAAAAGAGAGAGGGAAAAGGAAAGAGAGAGAAGAGAGGAGAGGGGAGGGGGGAAAAGGGAGAGGGGAGGGGAAAGGAGAGGGAGAGAAGAGAGAGGGAAAAGAGGGGGAGAGGGGGGAGAAAAGAAAAAGGGGGGAGGGGGGGAAGAGGGAGGGAGGGAGGGGGAGAGGGGGGGAAAGAGAGAGAGCGAGGGGGGGGAAGAGGAGGGAGGGGGGAGATGGGAGGAGAGAGAGAGAAGAGAGGGGAGAGAGGAGGAGGGGGATGGGGAGGAGGAGGAGGAGGAGAGGAGAGGTGGAAAAGGCCGGAAAAGGGGGGAGAGGGGGGAGGAGAGGAGAGAAGGGGGGAAGGGGAATAACGAGAGAGGGGAGGATAAATGGAGAGGGGAGGGGGGAAGGGGGAAGGGGAGGGAGAGGAGGGGAGGAAAAGGAGGAGGGGAAAGGGTTGAGAGGGGGGAGGAGAAAGGGGAAAGAAGAGGAGAGGGGAGAGGGGAAAAGAGGAAAAGGGGGGAGAGGGGGGAAACGGGGAAGGAGAGAGAGAGAGGAGAAGAGAGGGGGAAGGGAGGAAAAGGGAAAGGAGAGAGGGGGAAAAAGAGGGGGGGGGTGAGAGAGGGGAAGAGGGGGAAGAGAAGAAAAGAAGAGGGGGGGAAAAGGGGGAGGAAAAGGGGTAAAAAGGAGGGGTGGAGAAAAAGAGGGAGAGCGAGAGAAAAGGAGGGGGGGTTTAGGAGAGAGAGGGGGAGAGCAGAAGAAAAGATTTGGGGAGGGCCCAAAGGAGAGGAGATGAGGGGAAAAAGGAAAAGGAGGGGTGGGAGGGGGGTTTGAAGGAAAGGGAGGGGGGGGGAGAAGAGGGGGAGGAGAAGAGGAGGGAGAGAATTTTAGAAGAAAGAGTGAGGGGTGAAAAGGGGGATGGAGGAAAAAAAAGATGGGGGGCCTGGAGGGGGGTGAAAAGAGAGGAAGGAGAGAGAAAAGAGAGCCGGGGAGAGGGGGAAAAGGGGAAAGGAGAAAAGGAGGGGGGAAAAGGGGGGACGGGAGTGAGGAGAGAGGAAGGATTTGAAGGAGGGAGGGGAAGGAAAGGGGGAGGGGAGGGGTGGAGGGGAAGGAGAGAGGACGAAAAAGAGGGAGAGGGGGGAGGGGGTAAAGCAAAAAATGAGGAGGGAAGGGGAAAAAAAGGAAGGAAGGAAAAAAAAGGGGGGGGGGAGAAAAGGGGAAGGGGGAAAGGGAAAGAAAAAGAGGGGACAGGGGAAGAGGAGGGGAAAAAGAGAGGCAAGAAATGAGGGGAAAAAGGGGAAAAAGGGGGGGAGGAGGGGGGGGGAAAGAGGGGAGGAGGGGCGAGAGGGGGGAGAGAAAGGGGGGAAAGGGAGGAGAGGGGAGAGGGAGAGAAGAGAGCCGAGAGAGGAGAGAGGAGAGAGGATGAGAGAGAGGGAAAGAGAAGAAAAGAGAGAGAGGAGAGAGGGGAGAGGGGGGAGAGAGAGAAAAGCTCTGTTTTTTTCATAAACAATAAAAAGGGTTTCAAATGAGGGACTGTAGGTAAAGGTTTAGTTGTAGAAAAAGTTAGGAATCTAAACTAACCTTGTAGAATCCAGGCAAAATAATTGGGTTGACAATAGATTTGGGGTTTGAAATTTTTTAAACAGACTACTTAATGTTATACTTTTTACATCTGTTTACATCTCTCTTCTTCTCTCTCTCTCTCTCCCCCTCTCTCTCTTTTCTCTCTCTCTCTCTCCTCTTTATTACAGGCTAAGAGCTGTTACCTCGTCGGTTCAGTTAAAAAACATTCTCTCTTTTCCCCCCCAAAATTTTTTCTCTCGCTCTCCCCTTTCCCCCTTCAGTCGAATATAAAAAACCTGTCTGTTGTTTTTTTAGCACAGTACACCAGCAGCAGCGGCATTCCACACCCCCCCGCCAGACCTAAAACTCTAGACTGCGTTTCTTATGGTATCACTTTAAACCCTGGCGTAGGTTCGCCAGACTAGTACGCCGTTGGTGGTCCCTTCTTGCTGCGTTGGGGGGAAAGGAAAGGGCTACCGCCCGTGGATTTCCCTAATGGTTTTGGGAAAATGTGAATTTGTGGATGGGTTTTATGGCGGTGATGGTGCCATTGCCAGAAGCGGCACGAGGATGGTCCCCGGGGGGGCCCCCCTGGGTGGACCCGGGGCAAAAATTAATTTTTTTTGGGGGCCCCCCCTTCCCCTTTTGCCTTCCTTCGGGTGGGTTTTTCCCCCCCCTTTTTTTTTTTTTTTTTCCTCCTCCCCTTTTTCCCCTTTTTTCCCCTTTCTCTTTCCTTTTCTCCCCTCCCCCTCTCTTCAACCCAAAATTTGGAAAGGGGGGGGAGGGGGGTTGGAGGGAAAAAAGGAAAAAATTTAAAAAATTTTTAGGGGGGGGGGGGGGGGGGGGTTTTTTGGTTTGGGGGGGGGAAAGGGGGGGGGGAGGGGGGGGGGGGGGGGGGGCCTTTTGGGGGAAAATTTGTTGGGGGGGGGGGGGGGGGGGGGGGGGGGGGTTGGGGGGGGGGGGGGGGTTTTAGGGGGGGTTTTGGGGTTTTGAAAAAAAAAGGGGGGGGGGGGGTGGGGGGGTTTTTTTTCTCCCCTTCTCTCCTTGTCACTTTTCTCTTTCCTCCTCCACCTTCTCTTCCATAACCTCCTTCAGCTTCCTGGAAACCTTGTGGAAAGGGGTTCGTGGAGAGGTGATGGTTGGAGTTAAACACAGTCGATGGATGTTAACACATATATTAGCAGAGTGTGAAGGGGGGAGCCCAAACTGCCTGTTCTATTTCTAGGCCTATGCGTGGAGAACTGAGGACGAGGACGAGCGCGTAGCGCTCACAACAGCATCACGTGACGTCACACATGCTCGTCACTGAGCCTACTGAAAGGGAGCCTAAATATATGCATGTATGATACGATGTACAATATACTACACAAGTATAAGTATGGGAAATTCAGAAGCTATACTGACATTCTGCAACGCGGAGTTGCAGCTCTAGGGATGTTCATCACCCTAAGGCGCCCTTCTCGATGTTAAGATAGTCTTTCTCCCAGCAGATGCAGTCTTCCTAGTAACCAAAAGAAGACAAGACAGAAGTGACAACACTGGGAGTCTGCTCATACTGCCATCACTACAACCACCCTCACCACCACCCACAGCCATCACCACCACCACCACCATCCACAACCAACGTCACCTCCACCTTCACCACCACCACCACCACCCACACCACTACCACTACCCACAACCACCACCCACGACAAACTACCATACCACTACCACCCACCACTACCAACACCACCACCAACCACTAACCTCTACCACTACCACCACACCACACCCCCACACTACGCCACCACCATTACTACCACTACCACACCAACCACAACCACCACCACCACCACTACCACAAACCACCACCACACCACTACCACAACCACCACCACACCACTACACACAACCACACCACTACCACTACCACTACCATACCACCAACCACAACCACCACCACTACCACTACGACAACCACAACCACCACCACTACCACCACCATCAACACTGATACAACGTACAGCTACAATGTGAAGCCCTCAAGTCCATGTACTGGCAAATCTCATTTTAAACCTTAGGTTTCCACTTGGCTGAACCCATCACTGCAGGTGACATCACGAGGCTTCCAGACCAAGAGATTAAGGTTTTTTTATTCTGGAGATCAAAGCTTTTTAATCCAGGGGATTAAGGCTTTCTGCTCTAGAGATCGAAGCTTTCATCCCAAGAGAGACCTGGGTTTAAAGCTTGCCGAGACAATTTTGTTAAAGCTTGCCCGAGATTACCTGTAAAGCTTGCCCGAGATGACCTGTAAAGCTTGCCCGAGATGACCTGTAAAGCTTGCCCGAGATGACCTGTAAAGCTTGCCCGAGATTACATGTAAAGCTTGCCCGAGATGACCTGTAAAGCTTGCCCGAGATGACCTGTAAAGCTTGCCCGCGAGTATGGCCCTGTAAGCTTGCCCCGAGATTACCTGTAAAGCTTGCCCAAGATGACCTGTACAGCTTGCCCGGGGAAAGAGGCAGCAATGTTGCAAGTTTTCTGGCAAGACAATAGATAGAAAGAAGCCTTACTGAGACTATTAAGGCTAAAATAATGTGTTGTGTCTTCTGGGTAAGCTTGAGGAGGAGGTGGAGGAGGAGGAGGAGGAGGAGGAGGTGGAGGAGGAGAAGGTGGAGGGGAGGAGGAGGAGGAGGTGGAGGAGAGGAAGGTGGAGGGAGGTGGAGGAGGAGGAGGAGGAGGAGGGAGGTGGAGGAGGAGGAGGAGGAGGAGGAGTGAGGAGGAGGTGGAAGGAGGAGGAAGGTGGAGGAGGAGGAGGAGGAGGAGGAGGAGGAGGAGGAGGAGGAGGAGGTGTGGAGGAGGAGGAGAGGAGGATGGGGAGGAGGTGGAGGAGGAAGAAGGTGGAGGAGGAGGAGGAGGAGGAGGAGGAGGAAGGAGGAGGAGATGGTGGAGGAGGAGGAGGAGGAGGAGGAGAGGAAGGTGGAGGAAGGAGAAGGTGGAGGACGGAGGAGGGGAGGAGGAGGAGGAGGAGGAGGAGGAGGTGGAGGAGGAGAAGATGGAGGAGGAGGAGGAGGAGGAGGAGGGGAGGAGGAGAAGGTGGAGGGTGGAGGAGGAGGAGGAGGAGGAGGAGGAGGGAGGTGGAGGAGGAGGAGAGGAGGAGGAGGTGGAGTGGAGGGGAGAGGGGGAGGAGTGAGGAGGAGGAGGATGGGGCAGGAGGAGAGGAGGAGAAGGTGGAGGAGGAGGAGGAGGAGGAGGAGGAGGGAGGAGGTGGAGAGGAGAAGGTGGAGGAGGAGGAGGGAGGAGGAGGAGGAGGAGGAGGAGGAGTGTGGAGTAGGAGAAGGATGGAGGAGGAGGTGTGGAGGAGGAGGAGGAGCGAGGTGGAGGAGAGAAGGTCTATGTAGGAGGAGGATCAGGAAGGAGGAGGAGGAGGAAGTAGGAGGAGGTGGAGGCGGAGGAGGAGGAGGAGGAGGAGGAGGAGGAGGAGGGAGGAGGAGGAGGAGGAGGAGGAGGTGAGGTGGAGGAGGAGGAGGTGGAGGAGGAGGAGGAAGGAGGAGGAGGAAAGGTGGAGGAGGAGGAGGAGGAGGAGGAGGAGGAGGAGGAGGAGGAGTAGGAGGAGGAGGAGGTGGAAGGAGGAGGAGGTGGGAGGATGAGGAGGAGGGAGGAAGGAGGTGGAGGAGGTGGTGTGGAGGAGGAGAAGGTGGAGGAAGGAGGAGGAGGAGGAGGAGGAGGTGGAGGAGGAAGAAGGTGGAGGAGGGGGAGGAGGAGAGGAGGAGGGAGGAGGAGGTGTGAGGAGGAGAAGGTGGAGAGGAGGCAGGAGGAGGAGGATGAGGAGGAGGAGGAGTGAGGAGGAGGAGGTGGAGGAAGGTGAGGTGGAGGAGGAGGGAGGAGGAGGAGGAGGTGGAGGAGGTGGAGGTGGAGGAGGAGAAGGTGGAGGAGGAGGAGGAGGAGAAGGTGGGGAGGACGGAGAGGTGGAGGAGGTGGGAGGTGGAGGAGGAGGAGGTGAAGGAGGTGGAGGGGAGGAAGGAGGAGGTGGGGAGGAGGAGGGGTGTGGAGGAGGAGGTGGCGAGGAGGAGGGTGGAGGAGTAGGAGGGAGAGGTGAAGGGGAGGAGGTGGAGGAGGAGGAGGTGGAGGAGGAGGAGGTGGAGGAGGAGAGGTGGAGGAGGAGGAGGAGGAGGAGGAGGTGGAGGAGGTGGAGGTGGAGGAGGGAAGGTGCGAGGAGAGGAGGAGGAGGAGAAGGTGTGAGGGAGGAGGAGGAGGTGGAGGAGGTGGCAGGAGGAGGAGGTGGAGGAGGAGGAGGTGAAGGAGGAGGAGGTGGAGGAGGAGGAAGGTGGAGGAGGAGGAGGTGGAGGCCAGGCGGAGGTGGAGGATGGTGGAGGAGGAGGAGGAGGTGGAGGAGGTGGACGGTGGAGGAGGAGGAGGTGGAGGAGGAGTGAGGAGGAAGAAGGTGGAGGAAGGATGAGGAGGTTGGAGGAGGTGGAAGGAGGAAGGAGGGTGGAGGAGGAGGAGGTGGAGGAGGAGGGGAGGAGGAGGAGGAGGTTGGAGGAGGAGGAAGTGGAGGAGGTGGAGGAGGAGAGGAGGAGGTGGAGGAGAGGAGGTGGAGGAGGAGGAGGGGGGGGAGGAGGAGGAGGGGAGGAGGTGGGAGGAGGTGGAGTGGGGAGGAAACGGTGGAGGAGGAGGAGGAGGAAGAATGTGGAGGATGAGGGGAGGTCGGAGGAGGAGGAGGTGGGAGGGGTGGAGGTGGAGGAGGAGGCGGAGGAGGAGGAGGAGGTGGAGGAGGAGGAAGTGAGGAGGGAGGAGGTGGGAGGAGGGGAGGAGGTGATGGGGGAGGAGGAGATAGATGGAGGAGGCGGAGGTGGAAGAAGGAGTAGGTGGAGGAGGATGGAGGTGGGGAGGAGGAGGAGGAGGAGGTGGAGGATGAGGAGGGGAGGAGGAGAGGCAGGAGGTGGAGGAGGAGGAGGTGAGGAGTGAGTTGAGAGGTAGAGGTGGTGGAGGAGGAAGGAGGTGGAGGAGGAGAGGTGGAGGAGGAGGGAGAGGAGAGGTGGAGGAGGGGAGGAGGTGGAGGAGGTGGAGGAGGAGGGAGGTGGAGGAGGAGTTGGCGGTAGGAGGAGGAGTGATGGAGAAGGTGGAGGAGGAGGAGGAGGCTGGAAGGAGGTGGAGGCGGAGGAGGTGGAGGAGGAGAAGGTGGAGAGGAGGAGGCGGAGAAGGAGGAGGAGGTAGGAGGAGGTGAGAGGAGGTGGAGAGGAGGAAGGTGGAGGAGGAGAAGGTGGAGGAGGAGGTGGAGGTGGAGGGTGGATGGAGGAGGAAGTGGAGGAGGAGGAGGAGGAAGAGGTGGAGGAGGAGGAGGAGGAGGAGGTGGAGGAGGAGGAAGGTGGAGGAGGAAGGTGGAGGTAGAGGAGGGGTGGAGGAGGAGGAGGTGAGGAGGAGAAGGTGGAGGAGGAGAGGAGGAGAACGGTGAGAGGAGGAGGAGGAGGTGGAGGAGGTGGAGGAGGAGGAGGTGGAGGAGGAGAATGGTGGAGGGAGGAGGAGGAGGATAAGGTGGAGGAGGAGGAGGAGGGTGGGGAGGTGGAGGAGGAGGAGGTTGGAGGAGGAGGAGGTGGAGGAGGGGAGGAGGGGCGGAGGAGGTGGAGGAGGAGGAAGGGAAGGGAGGAGAGGAGGAGGAGGAGGAGGAGGAGGAGGAGGTGGAGGAGGGGAGATGGAGGAGGAGGACGGTGGAGGAAGGAGGAGGTGGAAGAGGAGGAGGTGGAAGAGGAGGAGGAGGAGGGGAAGGAGGAGGTGGAGGTAGAGGAGGTGGAAGGAGGAGGGAGGGTGGAGAGGAGGTTGGAGGTAGAGGAGTGGAGTGGAGGAGGAGGTGGAGGTAGAGGAGGAGGTGGAGCGAGGAGGGTAGAGGAGGAGGTGGAGGAGGAGGAGGTGGAGGAGGAGGAGGAGGTGAGAGGAGGAGGAGGAGGAGGAGTGGAGGAGGAGGAAGTGGAGGAGGAGGAGGAGGAGGAGGAGGAGGAGAAGGTGGAGGAGGAGCGAGATGGAGGAGGAGGAGGTGGAGAAGGAGGAGGTGGAGGAGGAGGAGGTGGAGGAGGAGGAGGAGGAGGAGGTGAGAGGGGAGGAGGTGGAGGAGGAGGTGGTGGAGGAGGAGGTGGAGGTAGAGGAGGAGGTGGGAGGAGGCAGGTGGGGTAGAGGAGGAGGTGGAGGAGGGAGGAGGTGGAGGGGAGGACTGGAGGTGGAGCGGAGGAGGAGGTGCGAGGAGGAGGATGGAGGAGGGGGAGGTGGAGGAGGAGGAGGAGGAGGAGGAGGTGGAGGAGGAGAAAGTTGAGGAGGAGGGTGGAGGAGGAGGAGGTGGAGGGAGGAGGAGATGGAGGAGGAGGAGGTGGTGGGAGGAAAAGGAGGAGGTGGTGGAGGAGGAGGAGGTGGAGGAGAGGAGGAGGAGGAGGTGGAGGGAGGAGGAGGAGGTGGAAGAGGAGGATGAGGAGGAGGAGGTGGAGGAGGAGGAAGAGGAGGAGGGGAGGGGAGGGAGGAAGGAGAGGAGGAGGTGGAGGAGGAGGAGTGATGGAAGGAAGGAGGAGGTGGAGTGAAGGAGGAGGTGGAGGAGGAGGAGGTGAGGTGGAGGAGTAGGAGGAGGATGAGGAGGAGGAGGTGGAGGAGGGGAGGTGGAGGAGGAGGTGGAGGTAGAGGAGGAGGTGGAGGAGGAGGTGGAGGTAGGGAGCGAGGTGGAGGAGGAGGTAGAGGAGGGGTGGAGGAGGATTAGGTGGGAGGAGGAGGAGGAGGTGGAGAGGAGGAGGTGGAGGAGGAGGTGGAGGAAGGGGATGGTGGTGGAGGAGTAGGAGGAGGAGGAGGAGGAGGAGGAGGTGGTGGAGGAGGAGGAGGGGTAGAGGAGGAGGTGGAGGAGGGAGGTGGAGGTAGAGGAGGAGGTGGAGGAGGAGGTTAGAGGAGGAGGTGGAAGGAGGTGGAGGAGGAAGGTGGAGGAGGAGGAGGAGGAGAAAGGAGGAGGTTGGAGGAGGAGGTGGAGGAGAGGAGGAGGGGAGAAGGAGGTTAAAGGAGGAGGTGGTGGAGGAGGAGGTGGTGGAGAAGGAGGAAAAGACGGGGGTGGGAGGAGGTGGAGGAGGAGGTTAGGAGGAGGAGGAGGTGGAGGAGGAGGAGGTGTAAGGAGGAGGAGGTGGAGGAGGAGGAGGCGGAGGTGGAGGAGGAGGTTGGAGGAGGAGGAGTGGAATGAGGAGGAGGTGAAGGAGGAGGAGGTGGAGGAGGAGGAGGAGGAGGAGGTGGAGGAGGGGAGGTGGAGAAGGAGGAGGTGGAGGAGGAGGTGGAGAAGGGGTGAGAGGTAGAGGGGAGGTGGAGGAGAAGGGTGGAAGGAGGAGGCGGAGGAGGAGGTGGAGGAGGAGGACGAAGGACAGAGAGGAAAAAATGGAAGAGAAGAGAAAGAAGAAATGAGGAAGATGAAGAGAAGGAAAGAGGAATAATTAAGACTCTTGTTTATCTTAAAGAATACACACACACACACCCAACACCCACCACACACAACACACACACCACACACACACACACACCACACACCCACACCACACACACACACGCCACACACACACACACCACACAACACACACACAACACACACACGCACACGCACACACACACACACCCACCACACACACGCACATACACACACACACACACACACCCACACAACACACACACTAACACACACACCCTCCACCACTTGACACAAACACTGACCACAAACACGTACCACCCTTCCCTAACCCACCTAACTTAGCACCTACCCCTCCCCCAAACCCACCTAACCCCTCCCCAAACCGTCTAACCCCCGACCCAACAACCTCCCTCCCTCCAATTAACCATACTCCCCCTCCCCCATAACCATCCTTCCCCTCTCTCCCCAAACCATCTAACTCCCTCCCTCAACTATCTCTACCCCCTCAATAAAACCTTCCCTCCCCTCCCCCACAACCATCATCCCTCTCCTAGTAACCATCTATTCCCCTCCCCTAACCAGGATGAGGGACAAGGGGTTCCAGGACGAATCTGAGAGGGAGGAATGGGATAATAGAGCTCAAAACAAAAGGGAGGAAGACTGGGGAAGGCGACTAGATGAGCTGGAAGGAACGATGGGAAAAGAGGAGGTTAGCAGCAGAATGAGAAGGTGGAAGCAACAGGGCCACAGAAAGCAGAAAATCAAAGATAGAGAGATTAGAAGCGGAGCTGAGACATCTGAAACAGCACAGAGGACAAAGATATTACAGAAGTAGCATCGGCAAATGAGCTACTCGAACAAAGACAACAGGTCCGAAGGAAGCTGGAAAATAAACTGTATGCAGAGGTCCTGTCAAACCAACATGGGGCCAAAAACAAAGACAGGGAGCACTCTAGGACAGAAAAGAGAGGTTGGAAGACATCGAAGGAACTAGGACATGTGCCAAGGACTTACCAGATACCTGTGGGGGCCAAGGAGAGGTGAGCAGGAAGGGATAAACAATGGAAGCATAGGGGCCATAACGAGGGAAGGGACTGAAGGAAGAACACTCCACGGGGAAGGAATAAAAACACTTCTGAGGATGCAATGTGAGTCACAGTGGGAGGTGGAAACGGAGAGATCCGTGGTTTGTCTATGGGCTAGACGAAGCTAAAGGGGAGGAAAACTTATGATGAAAGAAAGCAGGAGGAGAAAAAAGCGATTGAAGACATTCATGAAGGGATAGGCGAGGGGGGACATTGACCCAGGTCGGCAAATTTTGGCGATTGGGTGGTTCACAAAGAAAGGAATCGGCCTCTCAAATAATTTTCAAGGCAGAATCAACCCGAACTATGATCCTGCACGAGGAAAGCACGGACTGAGAGGCAAGCAGGAGTTCCGGAGTGTGTACTTCGACCGAGACGAAACACAGGACGAAAGGAAGGACCAATGAAAAGAGAGAGTTCAAACACGAAAGGAGAAATGGGAGAAATGAAAAAGAGAGAAGAACTATAACCCAGGATCAAAGGAATGGACAAGCGCACCCAGATACACCCTGCAGAAGGACTCCTAGCCACGACACCCCAAGCAACTGAACAATACAAACCAAACCATCACAAACGATCCCTCAGTTTCCACCCCGCACCACCAGTTACAGTATTAGAAACAGAAGTTGAAGTTTGGTACACAAATGCAGATGGATTAACGGATTAAACATGGGAATGGCAAGAAAGAATCAATGAGAAGTCCCAGACTCATAGCAGTTACAGAACTAAACTCATGGAGACAATAACAGATGCGATCTTCCACCTGGATACCCAGATCATGAGGAAAGATAGAAGGGCAGGGGGGGAGGTGAGGGTTGCTCTGCTCGTATAAAAAACAGATGGAAATTCGAGAAAATGGAAGGAATAGATGAGAAGGGAGGAAAGAGACTAATAGAAGGTAACACCTTCAGTCGGGCGGAAACACAAAGTGGTCATGCACAGTGATGTATAAATCCACCACAGATGAACTGCAGGAGGCAAAGAGAGGAATGTGAGAGCAACAGAGCATGGTGGAACATTGCTGAAGTTGGCAAGAAGGGCTCATCCACTAGATCAGAAGTTGCTGGTTATGGGGGATTTCAACCACCAGGGAAGATTGACTGGGAAACTGGACCACTGGGGGTCCCGAAACATGGAGAGCCAGGATGTTGGACGTGGTGCTGTGGAAACCTCATGCACCAACTATGTTAGGACACTACCAGCGTGAGGAGGGGAGGATTGAAACAGCAAGATTGCGGACCTTGTGTTCACCCTGGGAAGCTCAGACATTGGGACATCAAGTATGAGAGTCCCCTAGGGAGCTAGGAACCCCCCCCCCCCCACGTGGTTTTCTGTGCTTTGATACATAGTAGAGCTGCAAGTGGAGAGAATAACAGGATTAGAATGGCGAAAAACATGACTATAAAAAGAGGGGGACTACATAGGGTGAAGAACTTCCTGGGGAGGTTCCGTGGGACAGGAACTGGCAGGCACAGCCAGTTAAATAAACGAAAAGATGGAAGATGTAGCAACAAAATTCAAGGAGGCCAGGTGGAAAAGGTTCATTCCCAAGGGAACACTAACAAACGGGAAGACCAGAACAAGCCCCTGGTTTCACCCGACGGTGTAAGGAGGCAAAAAACAAAGTGCAATAGAGAATGGAAAAAGATACAGAAGGCAGAGAACACATGAAAAATAGGGCGATCAGTCCGCAGAGCCAGGATGAGTACGCACAGGTTAAGGAGGGAAGGCCCAGCGACAGTATGAAATGACATAGCATGAGAATCAAGGACTGACCCCCGAAACTTTTGTATAGCCACATCAGGGGAAGACAACAGTCAAAGACCATTGTGATCGATTACGGACAGAAGGTGGAGATCACAAGAAATGATCAGGAGGTATGGTGAGGAGCTGAACAGGAGGATTTAAGGAAGTTTTTACAGTAGAGACAGGAAGGGCTGTGGGAAGACATGAACAGAAGGGAAATCAAGAGGGTAATATCCTCCAACAAGTGTTGGATGAATACGAAACAAACTGAGGGGAGGTGAAGAAGAAGCTCTTAAGTGACCTTGATACCTTCAAAGGCGAGGGACCGGACAACATTCCCATGGGTCCTTAGATAGGAGCAGAGATGCTGTGGTGCCTCTAACCACATTCTTCAACACTTCCTTGAAAACTGGGCAAACTACCTTGAAATGGAAGACAGCTAATGTAGTCCCCATATTTAAGAAAGGAAACAGAAAAACGAGGCACTAAACTACAGGACCCTGTGTCTCTGACATGTATCGTGTGTTGCAAAGTCATGGAGAAGATTATCAGAGGAAGAGTGTCGAAACACCTGGTAAGGACAAGATTATAAATGAAAACAGCATGGGTTCATGAAGGCTAAATCTTGTATCACAAACCTTCCTGGAGTTTTTATGACAAGGTAACAGAAGTAAGACACGAGAGAGAGGGTTGGGTAGATTGCGTTTTTCTAGACTGCAGGAAGGCTTTGACACAGTCCCCACAAGAGATTAGTTGCAGAAGTGGAGGATCGGCACACGTAAAAGGAGGGCACTGCAATGGATAAGGAATACCTGACAGGGGAGGCAGCAAACGGGTCATGGTACGTGTGACGAGGGTATCACAGTGGGCGCCTGTTACGAGCGGGGTTCCCAAGGGGTCCAGTACTAGGACCAGAGCTATTTTGATATATGTGAAACGACATGGATGGAAGGAATAGAATCTGAAGTGTCCCTCGTTCGCAGATGACGTGAAGTTGATGAGAAGAATTAAGTCGGACGAGGGATGAGGCATGGACTGCAACACAAGAGACCTGGAGAAGGCTGGACATGTGGTCACAGGTAACTGGCTTTCGAATTCAATCTGCCAGATGCAAAGTCATGAAGATTGGGAGGGGCAAAGAAGACCGCAGACAGAGTATAGGCTAGGTGGACAAAGACTACAGACCTCACTCAGGGAGAAAGACCTTGGGGTGACATAACACCGAGCACATCACCGGAGGCACACATCAACCAAATAACCGCTGCAGCATACGGGCGCCTGGCAAACCTGAGAATAGCGTTCCGATCCCTTTAAATAAGGAATCGTTCAAGACACTGTACACTGGGTATGTTAGGCCCATACTGGAGTATGCAGCACCAGTCTGGAACCCACACCTGGTCAAGCACGTCAAGAAGTTAGAGAAAGTACAAAGGTTTGCAACAAGGCTAGTCCAGAGCTCAAGGGAATGTCGTACGAGGAAAGGTTAAGGGAAATCGGATGACGACATGGAGGACAGAAGGGTCAGGGGAGACATGATAACGACATACAAGATACTGCGGGGAATAGACAACGTGGACAGAGATAGGATGTTCCAGAGAGGAGACACAGGGACAAGGGGTCACAACTGGAAGCTGAAGACTCAGACGAGTCACAGGGACGTTAGGAAGTATTTCTTCAGTCATAGAGTTGTCAGCAAGTGGAATAGCCTAGCAAGTGAAGTAGTGGAGGCAGGAACCATACATAGTTTTAAGAAGAGGTATGACAAAGCTCAGGAAGCAGAGAGAGAGAGGATCCAGTAGCGATCAGTGAAGAAGCGGGGCCAGGAGCTGAGTCTCGACCCCTGCAACCACAATTAGGTGAGTACAATTAGGTGAGTACACACTCACACACACACACACACACTCACACACAGGGGTCAGTCCTAGGACCTGTGCTGTTCTTGGTATATGTGAACGACATAACGGAAGGGATAGACTCAGAAGTGTCCTTGTTTGCAGATGATGTGAAGTTAATGAGAAGAATCAAATCGGACGAGGATCAGGCAGGACTACAAAGAGACCTGGACAGGCTACAAGCCTGGTCCAGCAACTGGCTCCTTGAGTTTAACCCTGCCAAATGCAAAGTCATGAAGATTGGGGAAGGGCAAAGAAGACCGCAGACACAATATAGTTTAGATGGCCAAAGACTGCAAACCTCACTCAAGGAAAAAGATCTGGGGGTGAGTATAACACCGAGCATATCTCCTGAGGCGCACATAAATCAGATAACTGCTGCAGCATACGGGCGCCTGGCAAACCTACGGATAGCGTTCCGATACCTCAGTAAGGAGTCGTTCAAGACACTGTATACCATTTACGTGAGGCCCATACTGGAGTATGCAGCACCAGTTTGGAATCCACACCTAGTCAAGCACGTCAAGAAATTAGAGAAAGTGCAAAGGTTTGCAACTAGACTAGTCCAGAGCTACGGGGATTGTCCTACGAAGAAAGGTTGAGGGAAATCGGCCTGACGACACTGGAGGCCAGGAGGGTCAGGGGAGACATGATAACGACATATAAAATACTGCGCGGAATAGACAAGGTGGACAAAGACGGGATGTTCCAGAGAAGGGACACAGACACAAGAGGTCACAATTGGAAGTTGAAGACTCAGATGAATCGAAGGGATGTTAGGAAGTATTTCTTCAGTCATAGAGTAGTCAGGCCGTGGAATAGCCTAGAAAGTGACGTAGTGGAGGCGGGAACCATACATAGTTTTAAGGCGAGGTATGATAAAGCTCATGGAGCAGGGAGAGAGAGGACCCAGTAGCAATCAGTGAAGAGGCGGGGCCAGGAGCTATGACTCGACCCCTGCAACCACAAATAGGTGAGTACAAATAGGTGAGTACACACACACACACACACACACACACACACACACACACACACACACACGGTCGGAAGAGCCAGATAATGGTTGCAGTTGAAAAGATTAGAGCAAGGAAACTGTTTTATGTGCAAGTAAACTTAACTCATAAATATATGCCACTCTCTGTCTCTCTCCCTCTCTCTTTCTCTCTGTCTCTCTCCCTCTCTCTTTCTCTCTGTCTCTCTCCCTCTCTCTTTCTCTCTGTTTCTCTTTCTCTCTCTCCTTCTGTCTTTCTCTCACACTCTCTCTTTTTCTAGGATCACGTGAGACAACTTTCTCAATATATTCTCTTCAAATCAGCTGCCTTAATGCTGGTTAAGAATCCTTGATTAATGCTGGTTAAGAATCCTTGATTAATGCTGGTTAAGAATCCTTGATTAATGCTGGTTAAGAATCCTTGATTAATGCTGGTTAAGAATCCTTGATTAATGCTGGTTAAGAATCCTTGATTAATGCTGGTTAAGAATCCTTGATTAATGCTGGTTAAGAATCCTTGATTAATGCTGGTTAAGAATCCTTGATTAATGCTGGTTAAGAATCCTTGATTAATGCTGGTTAAGAATCCTTGATTAATGCTGGTTAAGAATCCTTGATTAATGCTGGTTAAGAATCCTTGATTAATGCTGGTTAAGAATCCTTGATTAATGCTGGTTAAGAATCCTTGATTAATGCTGGTTAAGAATCCTTGATTAATGCTGGTTAAGAACCCTTGATTAATGCTGGTTAAGAATCCTTGATTAATGCTGGTTAAGAATCCTTGATTAATGCTGGTTAAGAATCCTTGATTAATGCTGGTTAAGAATCCTTGATTAATGCTGGTTAAGAATCCTTGATTAATGCTGGTTAAGAATCCTTGATTAATGCTGGTTAAGAATCCTTGATTAATGCTGGTTAAGAATCCTTGATTAATGCTGGTTAAGAATCCTTGATTAATGCTGGTTAAGAATCCTTGATTAATGCTGGTTAAGAATCTTGATTAATGCTGGTTAAGAATCCTTGATTAATGCTGGTTAAGAATCCTTGATTAATGTGGTTAAGAATCCTTGATTAATGCTGGTTAAGAATCCTTGATTAATGCTGGTTAAGAATCCTTGATTAATGCTGGTTAAGAATCCTTGATTAATGCTGGTTAAGAATCCTTGATTAATGCTGGTTAAGAATCCTTGACACAAGGAATAATAACTATCTTCACCTTCCCTTACTCACACCTTATTAGTTTTTATTCCTCAGTCGCTGTGTATCCCTCACGGGGGGATACTTCCCAGAAAATAATAATTATAATAATAATAATAATAATAATAATAATAATAATAATAATATATATAATAATAATAATAATAATAATAATAATAATAATAATAATAAATAATAATAATAATAATAATAAATAATAAAAATAATAATAAATAATATTATTATTATTAATAATAATAATTAATAATAATAATAATAATAATAATAATAATAATAATAATAATAATAATAATAATAATAATAATAATCACAATAATAATAAATTATAATTATAATAATCACAATAAATAATAATAATAATAATAATAATAATAATATAATAATAATAATAATAATAATAATAATAATAATAATAATAATAATAATAATAATAATAATAATAATATTATTATTAATAATAATAATAATAATAATAATAATAATAATAATAATAATAATAATAATAATAATAATAATATAATAATAATAATAATAATAATAAAAATAATAATAATAATAATAATAATAATAATAATAATAATAATAATAATAATAATAATAATAATAATAATAATTAACATATAAATTAACAAGTGAAGCTGTAAGAGGAAAGACAATATATTTTCATATACATGTATACATACTATGTATCCAGAATATTCATTTATTTTATGTATACAAAGCATCCTGTGCTGGCGAAGGTACATCTTGTGTATACAGGACAACAAGTCACCCAGATGATACAGGCTGTATGTGTTCAAGCAGAGAGTCAGGGGGACAGGGAGTATATGCAAGGGTAGGGAGTGAGGGAGCAGGGATAGTGAAGGGAAGGCAGGGTCAGGGAGTAGGAAGCAGGGAAAGGCAGGAAGGGGTGAGGCATAGGGAGGGTGGGAGACAGGGGAAAAGGGAGCAAAGGAAGGGAGATGTGGGATATTTGGAGAATACACTAACTTCTTGGAGTTAACAGTATACAATATATCTTGTATGTTTGTCTTCTTATTGATTTAGTTATTGTTTAATGAGTCAAGTGCGTGTTTATGTTGTTACTGTTTGTTACACTGCCAGTGTTGTTAGTGCTTGTAACATCCTTCAACTTTCATACTAACTAACGTAAATAAACCCAACACGCTGCATCAACCTCGCGACAATGTGATGCACTTATCCAATCATTCGTGGTTTAGGTTAAAGTAATACTGTATTTATGTACGCCTACACAACACTCTGTGTGTAACTTACAGGAAGAGGAGGTTGTTGCGCCCAACATCAGCCGATATGTCCATGAGAGACGAGGTGAACCTCAGAAGACACGAGGGGAAAAAGATAGGTGGTGTGATGAGGCATCATCGGAGAGAAAGAAGTTTATCTACCTGGAGTCTACCTACCTGGAGGGTATTCCGGGGATCAACACCCCCGCGTCCCTGTCCACGACCAGGCCTCCCTGTGGATCAGGGCCTGATCAATTAGGCTGTTACTGCTGGCCGCACGCAGTCCAACGTACGAACCACAGCCCGGCTGATCTGGCACTGACTTTAGGTATCTGTCCAGCTCCCTCTTGAGGATAACATAGGATCTATTGGTGTGGCATGCAAAGAGTACGTAACCTTTATTCGGCGCATTTACACACACTCATTGAAAGGCTATCTCCCCCAACCAGCGAACCAGGTGCTAAGGTTGATGATGGGGCCCCGTCGTTCAATCAGTACCCAGGTTCCAGCCAATGAGAAGATGGTTTTGGCAATCGCAGAGGTGATGTGGGTACCACTCTCCTGTCTGCCCTTGTCATTCCCATTCTAGAGCTGGTTGAAGCACGGTCTGCTCTCTTGTGGCTTCTATTCTGCCTTGCTTACCGTGGAGTGCACTAATACCTACTGCTGTACATAGTGTATATAGTGTGCATACTTCTGTTCTAAATTGGTGAAGGATAATACAAGTTAAAAGTTTTTCTGCTGTGTTTATTTTGCTCCCTTTATGCCCAGGATAACAGGCCTTTGGGACTCCTGGGTTATAATAATTGGTAATTCCCCTTATAGCTGGTGGGAGGCTGTTAAACAGTCTTGGGCCCCGGACACTTATTGTGTTTTCTCTTAGTGTACCAGTGGCGCCCCTACTTTTCACTGGGAGTATGTTGCATCTCCTGCTAAGTCTTTTGCTTTCGTAGGGAGTGATTTCTGTATGCATATTAGGGACTAGTCCCTGCAGAATCTTCCAGATGTAGATTATGATATATCTCTCTCGCCTGCGCTCAAGTGAGTACAAGTCAAGTGCTTCCAGGCGTTCCCAGTAGTTAAGGTGTTTGATGGAACTTATATGTGCAGTAAAGGTTCTCTGTACATTCTCTAGATCTGCAATTTCACCTGCCTTGAATGGGGATGTTAATGTATACCAGTATTCCAGCCTAGAGAGAACAAGTGATTTAAAAAGGATCATCAATGGCTTGGCGTCTCTTGTCTTGAATATTCTCATTATCCATCCTATCAGTTTCCTAGCAGATGTGATAGTGGCATTGTTGTGGTCCTTGAAGATGAGGTTTTCGGACATTACCACACCCAGGTCCTTCACATTACTTTTCCGCTCTATTGTGTGATTAGAGTTTGTAGTATACTCAGTTCTAGTTATTATTTCCTCTAGTTTTCCATAACGGAGTAGTTGGAATTTGTCTTCATCGAACATCAAATTGTTCTCTGTTGCCCATTGGAAAACTTGGTTTATATCTTCTTGGAGATTTGCCGTGTCCTCAATGGATGACACTCTCATGCAGATCCTAGTTTCGTCTGCAAAAGATACTACAGTGCTGTGGTTTACATCTCTTTCTATGTTTGATATGTGAATGAGGAACAGGATAGGGGCGAGTACTGTGCCTTGTGGGACAGAGCTCTTCACTATGGCAGCATCTGATTTAACTCTGTTTACCACTACTCTGTGTTCGATTCTTTAGAAAGTTGAACATCCATCTGCCCACTTTGCCAGTTATCCCTTTAGAACGCATTTTGTGTGCTATTACACCAGGAACGTACTTGTTAAAGGCTTTTGCAGAATCAGTGTATACTACATCTGCATTCTGTTTGTTTTCCAGTGCATCTAAGACCATATCTTAGTGGTACAATAGTTGCGAGAGGCAGGAGTGAGGTGCTCTGAAACCATGTTGCCCTGGATTGTGCAATTTCCGCGAGCCCAAGTGGTTTGGAAGCCTGCTTCTTAAAACTCTTTCCAAGATTTTTATGATGCGGGATGTTAAAGCTTTGCTTTGCTGCCACCTTTGTGGAGTGGGGGTATATCCGTTGGTTTTAGTGACTGTGGAATTTCCACGAGTCTGGGCCTGGGGCTGAGTGCATGGGCATGATGTCGATGGCTTTCTCAAAGTCTAGTGGAGTTAGGGTTATATCAGAAATTTGGCATACACTGGCAGAGTTTTGAGGCTCATTCATGACAAAATTGTTTGGATTGTCTATTTTTAGACTGATTAGTGGCTCACTTAGCACAGAGTCATATTGAGATTTCAGTATCTCACTCATTTCTTTGTTGTCGTCAGTGTAGGATCCGTCTTGTCTGAGCCGGAGCCCCATACTAGATGTGGTTTTTGCTTTGTTTCTGACATATGAAAAGAAATATTTCAAATTTCTTCCAATTTCACTAATCACTTTAGCTCCTCTTGTCTCTCCTGGATCCTGAATGAGTCCTTTAACTTTAGCTCAATATTTTCCACTTCCCTGCTTAGCGCTTCCTTCCGTGTTTCAGACAATCTGGCTTTCTTGAGGAGCTCAGTGATTTTTCGCCTTCTCCTGTAGAGGGAGCGTCTCTCTCTATCCAGTTTATTTCTTCTCTTTCTTTTTCTTATAGGAATATGCCTTGAACATACTTCAGCTGCCAGGAAGTTGATCTTTTCAAGGCACTGGTTAGGGTCAATGTAATTTAAGATATCTTCCCAACATGTTTCATTTAAGACATAGTTTACGTGGTCCCAGTTGATGTTCTTGTTGTTGAAGTTGAATTTGGTGAAGGCACCGTCACAGCTGTATGCATTTTGTTGGTCAGGACTCCTGTGTATGTAAGTCTGGACTTCGATTAGAATGTGATCAGAATTATTTGTTTTTGATATTGTTATGTGTTTTACCAGGTCCTCATTATATGCGAAAATAAGATCAAGTATGTTCTCCAGTCTTGTTGGCTCCACTATCTGCTGACTTAGGGCGTGTTTATTGCAGAAATTCAGCAGCTCCTGAGTGTGTGAGTTTTCATCTGAGCTGCCTCCAGGGATTATTTTTTCTACAACATTATTTGCTATAGTCTTTTATTTTGTGTGTCTTAGAATGAAGTCAGCAAGCAGCAAGAAGTTTGGGAATGGAGCTGCGAGGTTTTCCAGACAGGTGTCAGTTTTATAGCTGTTCCTTGAACTGTTGGGAAGTTGCATCCGGTGACTTATATACAAGTACAATGACTCAGTTTTGGTTCTCGATTTTTATTGTCAGAACTTCAACTACATCATTTGTGGTGTTCAGTATCTCTGAAAATGAGCGACTCTTTGACATACAGGCCAACCCCCCCTTGTTGCCTGTTCTTTCTGTCGCATCTGAAAAGGTTGTATCCAGGTATCCATATTTCACTGTCAAAGTAATCTTTTGCGTGGGTCTTTGTGAAGACTCCAAACACTGCATTTGACTCCCCTAGAAGTCCACTAATGAATGGTATTTTGTTGTTTGTGGATGGCTTAAGGCCCTGTATATTAGCAAATATAAATGAGATTGTGTTGCATGTTTGTTGTGGGATTTTGTTGTTGGCATCAGTAGCTGTGAGTCCGGAGGGACCACTGGTTGTGTCTCCAGTCCAACAAGGCTCCAAGGTGGTGGTCTATTATGGTTATCTCTTTCCATTTTCTTTCTTCGTTTCCTACCACTAGAAAATCACTGGCCCATACTAGGCAGGTCCTTCTCAAACTCAAACCCACTAACAAAAAAGACGGTCAACTAGTCACCCAAGGTTGGCAGGCTGTCTCCCTCTGTGTTTGACCCTCTTTGGTCCAGCTTCTCAGGTAGGTTACCAACAGATCAGTAAAAATGTTTAATTATTTAATATTGGTTAACGTGGACATATATCAACATTCAGAAAGTTTATTTTCTGGATATATGTAAATCAACTTTTTTTTTTTAAAAAATTTTAGTTAGTGAATGTCGCTACCATGTTGATGTTTTCTTTTATATGACTCTAATTAGCTTAATAGATCTTAAGTACTACGGGTAGAAGCAGGGGCAGGGAGTGGGGCAGGGGCAGGGAGTTGGGCAGGGGCAGGGAGTGAGGCAGGGGCTGGGGCAGGGAGAGTGGTTAGAGTGGTAAGGACAGGGAGCGGGGCAGGGGTAGGTAGTGGGGCAGAGTCTGGGGCAGGGAGAGTGGCAGGGGCAATGACAGTGGCAGATAAGGGCAGGACGTCAGTTGTCATAATAATCAAGTATGATTTACAACGTAGCGGTGTTTGTTTTATGTGACCGTCCTTATTATGTGTGTGTGTGTGTGTGTGCATGTACTCACCTATGTGTGGGTCGAGTCACAGCTCCCACCTCTGAAGTCGTCACCTATCACATTCTCTCCAAGTCTCTTGGGTTCTATCGTACCTATTCTAAACACACGTGTACAGTTCTCGGACAGACTGATCATTTTAATTTCTAAGTGAGAAGCGCTAAACTCGTGTTGGTTATTCGGCGCAAGGAGCGGTGGAAGACTGATTATCAGTCTTAGTCTCAGGGCGTGAGTGGTCAATGTCAGAATGAGAGAGAGAGAGAGAGAGAGAGATGAGAGAGAGAGAGAGAGAGGGAGAGAGAGGAGAGAGAGAGAGGAGAGAGAGAGAGAGAGAGACGAGAGAAGAGAGAGAGAGAGAGAGAGAGAGAGATGAGAGAGAGAGAGAAGAGGAGAGAGAGAGAGAGGAGAGTGAGAGAGAGAGAGAGAGAGAGAGAGAGAGAGAGAGAGAGAGAGAGAGAGAGAGAGAGAGAGAGAGGTTTCTACTGCTAAGTACAAGGCTTGGTGAAGATATACGAAACATCTCACTACCTATAACAGGAGCCTGCATAGGCAGTTTGTAGGCAAATGGGGAAAGTCCAAAAATGGGCCATCTCTAAATAGGAGGCTGGCACAAAAAAAAAGCTGGCATCAGCTAGAGTAGGCTTCAAAACCTGGTAGTTCTTGGTCAAGGACAGACAGAGTTATTCACCTAATGAAATTATTCCACCTCTAAATCGACAGGATGAGACCATCTCTACTAGCAGTCAGGAGAAAGCTGACCTCTTTGCCGAACTCTGCTGCCAAGATGCAAGCTCCTGATCCAGCAAGGGACCCTCCTTGGCTAGCAGCAAGAATTGTGTCAAAGTTGTCAGCACTGACAATAAGGCAGGATGAGGTGTATCTTCTCTCTAAATAGCTGGACCAAGAAAAGGCTGAAGGCCCAGATAAACTGAGCCCAAGATTGCGGAGTAGATTTGCAGACCAGCTAGCAGCACCTCTAATTCACATCTATCAGCACTGTCTAGCACAGTGTAAATACCTTCCCTGTAGAAAGAGGCAAATGTAGTCCCTGTTCACAAAAAGAAGAGCAGAGCAGAAAAATCAGCAACTGCAGACCAGTGTCACTCCTGTCAATCACTGGCAAGATTCTTGAGACAATAATCTCACGGCAGATGTCAGTTTTTAGACTACACTCACTTATTTGTGATCGTCAGTTTGGCTTCAGAAAAGGTTACTCTGCTGATGATCTGTTTTAAAACCTCTCCACTAAGTGGTACCAGACAATGGATGAATCTAAGGTCAGCTGTGAAGTAGCACAGGACGTTCCTGGTGCTGGTCCCTGGTACCAGGGACTCATTGCAAAACTGCAAGCACTGGGAACTGCAGCCTCTGCACTTTGTCTCCTCAGTGCTTACCTTCAAGGTAGATCTCTAAGTGTAGTTCTCAACAGGACAGTCAGCAAGACATCCTATTGGTGCAAGTGTTCCACAGGGAAATGTGCTTGGACCATTGTTATGGAATGTCTACTTCAATGACCTTCTTCCTCTCGTCCCAGAATTCCATGCATATGCAGACGGTTGAACCCTGACATTTTCTTATCTAAGAGAGGAAATGCCAGCTGCTGTAAATTGCATCAATCATCAGCTCACAGCTATATCAGCCTGGGGTAAGCGATGGCAGATAACATTTGCTCCTGAGAATACATATAATGATGGTTTCTAGGCACCATAATGGTAATGCCTGAGCAGTGGTAAGAATGAATGGAAGAGTGTTGGTACCCGGGGACAAAGTTGATATCCTTGGAGTAAAATGTGACTCAAACTGGTCATGAAGAACCATGTTGTAAATCTTGCAAACAAGGCGGCCAGGAAGCTAACAGTACTTCGACATAGTATCTCGCATCTGTTCGACAGTACAGGTTGCAAGATTCTGTACGAGGTACATTTACGCTCACACCTTGAGTATGCTCCACTTTCTTCGACTGCCTTTCCTCTGTCTCATCTACGACTTCTTGACAGAACAGAGAACAGAGCAAGACAACTCGTCTCTCTCCTTGACCCAGCCTGGATGGATCTGTCATTTCAGCAGAGCCTTCAACACCGGAGGGATGTGGGTGGCCTTACTGTTCTGTACCAGGCCAACATTGTCAAAGTACCACACTTGGCTCCACTCAGAGGACAGCGAGAAGTGAGCTTCTACACAACAAGACGGGCAGCAAACAGCAACTTCACTCTGTATCCTTCTCCAGAACATCAGTTAATCCGGAATCATTTATTCCTAGGATGACTCGTGTCTGGAGCATGTTAATGCAACATAATAATATCAGTGAATCAAATGAAATTACTTGCCCACAGATGGCTCCAACTTCATCCTGTCTCATGTTTCATAGTAAAAAGACTTTCAAATGAAGTGGTTTAGGTAACAGCTCTTAGCTTGTAAATAAAGTTAGGAACCTTAACCTAACTTTGTAAAACCCCTTGTAAGAGAGAGAGAGAGAGAGAGAGAGAGAGAGAGAGAGAGAGAGAGAGAGAGAGAGAGAGAGAGAGAGAGAGGAAGAGAGAGAGAGAGAGAGGAGAGAGAGAGAGAGAGAGGAGAGAGAGAAGAGAGAGAGGAGATGAGGAGAGAGAGAGAGAGACAGACAGACAGACAGACAGACAGACAGACAGACAGAGACAAAGAGAGACAGAGACAGAGACAGAAACAGAGACAGAGACAAAGACAGAGACAGAGAGAGACAGAGAGACAGAAAGACAGACAGAGACAGAGATCTCAGAAATTAACTGAGAGTAACTGATCTCCGTGTTCCAGTGTTCCAGTGGATAGTAGTCTGGTTAGCGAAAATCCCGGAGTTGTAGAAACTGTGGCTGATGTAGCAGTCACTGCTGACTCCAGACACTAACTGAAGCAACAGTCACTGCTGACTCCAGACAATAACTGAAGCAACAGTCACTGCTGACTCCAGACAATAACTGAAGCAACAGTCACTGCTGACTCCAGACACAGTTGTTTTTGTTGGTGTTACTTCATCACACCAGGTGTTACTTTACCACACCAAGTGTTACTTCACCACACCAGGTGTTACTTCATCACACCAGGCATTACTTCATCACACCAGGTGTTACTTTACCACACCAGGTGTTACTTCACCACACAGGTGTTACTTCATCATACCAGGTGTTACTTTACCACACCAGGTGTTACTTCACCACACCAGGTGTTACTTCATCATATCAGATGTTACTCACGGTGTCCCTCCTACTTACACACTTGTACGCTGCTCCAAGATCCTGTCCATCCCTCCCACGTATGTTGTATCACAGCCCCCACACGGGATAGTGTCAACATTTCACACAAAAAAAACCCAGCTAGTTTTTTGCTTCAGCTATGTACTATCACATAGAATACGGCAGCAGCAGCACTCTATTTCTTGTCCTGGTCGTTCTCGTCCTAATCGAGTCTTTGATGATGAACGACGAGCTAATGAATACACACACACACACACACACTTTACGACTAATGAGAATTAACAGGCAGGATGCCGTATTTAACTGGCGACCTTTCATGAGCGACTATATTGATGTGGTAGGCGCGTCTCCTGCGGTCCCAGATAAAACAGGGAGCTACAGGCGTGTGATCACTTGGGAAATATGATCGCATTCCTCCTGGAGGAACTGTGGCTTGGAAGCTGTGATCTCAGTGTGATGATGTGTTTATATATGTGCTGGGTCGTCCTTCTTAATGGATTTTCTGTATACTTGAAAGGCGTTTCCATCTCTGTACGAAAGGGCAATTATGAGTGGGATGAACATTCAAGAGTGGGATGAACATTCAAGAGTGGGATGAACATTCGAGAGTCGGATTAACATTCAAGAGTGAGATGAACATTCAAGAGTGGGATGAACATTCAAGAGTGGGATGAACGTTCAAGAGTGGGATGAACATTCAAGAGTGGGATGAACATTCGAGAGTCGGATTAACATTCAAGAGTGAGATGAACATTCAAGAGTGGGATGAACATTCAAGAGTGGGATGAACGTTCAAGAGTGGGATGAACATTCAAGAGTGGGATGAACATTCAAGAGTGGGATGAACGTTCAAGAGTGGGATGAACATTCAAGAGTGGGATGAACATTCAAGAGTGGGATGAACATTCAAGAGTGGGATGAACATTCAAGAGTGGGATGAACATTCGAGAGTCGGATTAACATTCAAGAGTGAGATGAACATTCAAGAGTGGGATGAACATTCAAGAGTGGGATGAACGTTCAAGAGTGGGATGAACATTCAAGAGTGGGATGAACATTCGAGAGTCGGATTAACATTCAAGAGTGAGATGAACATTCAAGAGTGGGATGAACATTCAAGAGTGGGATGAACGTTCAAGAGTGGGATGAACATTCAAGAGTGGGATGAACATTCAAGAGTGGGATGAACGTTCAAGAGTGGGATGAACATTCAAGAGTGGGATGAACATTCAAGAGTGGGATGAACATTCAAGAGTGGGATGAACATTCAAGAGTGGGATGAACATTCGAGAGTCGGATTAACATTCAAGAGTGAGATGAACATTCAAGAGTGGGATGAACATTCAAGAGTGGGATGAAAGTTCAAGAGTGGGATGAACATTCAAGAGTGGGATGAACATTCAAGAGTGGGATGAACATTCAAGAGTGGGACGAACATTCAAGAGTGGGATGAACATTCAAGAGTGGGATGAACATTCAAGAGTGGGATGAACATTCAAGAGTGAGATGAACATTCAAGAGTAGGATTAACATTCAAGAGTGAGATGAACATTCGAGAGAGGG
>NC_069402.1:82249163-82291663 GCF_026875155.1 Cherax quadricarinatus
CACATCCCTCCTATGTTGAAGGCTCTGCTGAAATGACAGATCTATCCAGGATGGGTCCAGGCGAGAGATGAGACGTCTTGCTCTGTTCTCTACTCTGTCAAGCAGTCGCAGATGAGAGGGGGGCAGGCAAACCAAGAAAGTGGAGCATACTCAAGGTGTGAGCGTACTTGTGCCTCGTACAGGATCTTGCAACCCCTACTGTCAAGCAGATGTGAGATACGGCGAAGTGCTGTAAGCTTCCTGGCTGCCTTGTTTGCAAGATTTACAACATGGTTCTTCATGGTTAGTTTGAAGTCAATTTCACACAAGGATATCAACTTCTCCAGGTGCCAACACCCTCCCATTCATCCTTATTACTGCACCAGCATTACCATCATGGTGCCTAGAGACGATCATCATTTGCGTTTTCTCAGGTGCAAATGTTACTTGCCATCTATTTCCCAAGCTGATATAGCTCTCAGCTGGTGATTTATGTAGCTTAGAGCAGCTGGCATTTCTTCTCTTGGATAAGTGAATGTCAGTGTACAGTCGTCTGCATATGCATGTGATTCTGGGATGAGATGAAGAAGGTCGTTGAAGTAGACATTCCATAACAATGGACCCAGCACGCTTCCTTGTGGAACACTTGCCCCAATAGGATGTCTTGCTGATTCCGTTCCATTGAGAACTACACTTAGAGATCTACCATGAAGGTAATCACTGAGGAGACATAGCGTAGAGCCTGCAATTCTCAGTGCTTGAAGTTTTGCTAAGAGGCCCTGGTGCCACACCCGGTCGAAAGCGCCAGCAATGTCCAGTGCTACCACACAGCTGACTTTGGATTCATCCAGTGACTGGTGCCACTTATTGGAGAGGTTTAACAACAGATCAGCAGCAGAGTAACCTTTCCTGAAGCCAAATTGACGATCACAAAGTAGTGAGTGGTAGTCAAAAAACTCTGTCATTTGTCTTCAGATTATTGTCTCAAGGATCTTACCAGTGATTGACAGGAGTGACACTGGTCTGTAGTTGCTGATTTCTGCTCTGCTCTTCTTTTTGTGAACAGGGACTACATTTGCCTCTTTCCATAGAGAGGGCCATTTACACTGTACTAGGCAGTGCTGAAAGATGCGAGTTAGAGGTGCTGCTAGCTGGTCTGCACATCTCAACAATCTTGGGCTCAACTTGTCTGGGCCCACAGCCTTTTCTTGGTCAAGCGATTTAAGAAGGAAATGCACCTCCTCCTGCCTTATTGTCACCACTGACAGTTTTGACATAGTTCTTGCAGCTAGCCAAGGAGGGTCCCTTGCTGGATCAGGAACTTGCATTTTGGTAGCAAAGTGTTCAGCAAAGAGGTCCGCCTTCTCTTGACTACTAGTAGAGGTGGTCCCATCCTGTCGATTTAGAGGTGGAATGAGTTAATCAGGCAAATAACCTTGTCTGTCCTTGACCAGGGACCACCAGGTTTTGGAGCCTACCCTACCTGATGCTAGCTTTCTTTTAGTGTCCACCTCCCATTTAGCAATGGCCCACTTTTGAACGTCACCCATATGCCTACAGGCTTGCCTGTGCAAGTTCCTGTTATAGGTGATAGGATGTCTCTTATACCTTCGCCATGCTTTGTACTTAGCAGTAGCAGCCTCTCTGCAACGAAAGCCAAACCAAGGCTGATCTGTAGGCTTCGTCACATATTGCCGGTGAGGAATGTGTTCTTGTTGTAGATTAAGGATGTGTCCAGCGAAGGCTTTCACTTGGTTGTCATCATCCCCTTGGAGAAGAGCATTCCAATCGGTGGTGGCGAGCTCAGAGCAAAGCGCTGGCCAATTACCTCTTTCCCATAGCCAGGTTGTGCGTGTGGGCTCCTCACCTCGTTCTGTTGGGATCTTAAGTGTCGTAAAAACAGCCTTGTGGTCAGACGATCCAACATAGCCGAGGGGTTGACAAGTGACTATACCTTCTGCCAGATCACTCACTACTGGATCAAGGGAGGAGCCAGAGATGCGAGTAGGGAAATCAACAAGTTTCTCATGTCAAACACTGCAAGAAGGTCATCAAAGTCCCTCTGTATAGGTGCTGGTTGAGGTCACCAACAATTAATAATATGTTGACAGTTGTGTTGTAGCAGAAGGGAGTCAATATTTTCCATTAGGAAGTTGATGGGGTCTGCATGTTGCCACTGAGGTCTGTACATTGCACATGCTAGTACAGAGGTACTAGTGTTTTACAGAGCTTGTAGACATCATTTCAAGATGTGTAGGGGTGGCAATCATCAATGTGCTGGGCATGAACACTTTCAGAAGCACACAGCAACACCTCCTCCTTGCCCTTGCCTGTCTCTTCTCATCCATGAGGTGTAGCCAGCAATTCTTGCAAAATTTTCTGGAGTCCTGTCATCCAAAAATGTTTCAACAACAGCTATCATGTCGGGACGTCGAGTGTTCACAAAACTATGTGTGAGCTCTCCAACATTAGTAATGAAACCTCTAATATTGGCCGACAGGATGCTGATAGACTGGCTCCTCATGATGTGGTCAACTTGAGGTGGTGGGTGTGTGCGGCATGTAAGGTGCCTGCCCTTGAGAGAGGTAGGGTACTGAGGCAGCTGCAGGGATGTAGGTCTGTGGTCTTGTATAAGGCACAATACCACCTGCTGGGCTGGGATAGGAGTAGATAAGTGGGTGACGTGTGAGAGTGTTCACCAATTCAGAGATCCTGCTGGTTTGTTCTGAGAACAGGTCTCTAAACAGGTGGTCCTGTCTGTCAAGTTCCTTTTTCTTCCGACACTGGTCCTCCTGATGTCCTTTCTTGTAGCAGTAATTACACCTGGTATCTCGCAGGCAGTTGTTGGCAGTGTGCCCCTTCCGGTGACAGCGAGAGCACAGCCTAGGTGCCTGGGAGGGTGGACTACGATTTGTTGCACCGCCTGTGTTTTGCAGATTTGTCCTCAGGTTCTGCCGCTGGAACTGTGTTAGTGGAGGGCGAGACGGCTGTAGATGTCTTCCTCCTCCACGTCCTCTGCCCCGTCCTCTACCAGTTCTGGCAGATGTGTCCCTGCTGTCCGTACTTTGGCGCAGTAGGTGATCAGGTGCAGTGATAGTTCCCTCATCATTAACTGCACCAATCTCTGGTGGAGAAACTCCTGGCTCAGAACTTGCTGATGAAGCACTGCTACCAGATTCTGGAATAGTGTCGGCAGGTGTGCTGACAGGTGTAGGATCAGAGATGGTATGTGCACTGTCAAGTGGACTGGCAGTGGCTGAAGCAGAGATGTCAGGAGAATTAACAGATCCAAGGCTTCCCTCGTTGCTGGGAAAAGGATTTGTTCCCTCTGTGGTGGTCAGAGGAATTGTGTTAGAATTCCCAAAGGTAGTGTTTTGAACTTTGTCAGTCTGTGGGGCCTTAGCGATGACAGAATTCCACCAGTTATTTACCCCTGAGTTAAGCTCAGTGTGGGACTTCCAGTCTTTGTCAATAGTGTCAACATCAGCTGAGCAGCTTACGTCACTTGATGTAGGCTTGCACTGACCTTCTACAATAGCTTGTAGTCATCCCATACACAGGTTAGCTAAGACAGTGTTGATGGCAGAGCTCATGGCTATCCCTTTAACAATGTCTGTAGTTACTTTCTCTGACGCTAAAGTAGTTGCATACTGACTCCAGTATTAAATCGCTTTTGTATTCTACACAGTGTATAAGTAATCTGCATTTAAAAGACTGAAACTTTTGGACACGTTTAGGGTCGACTTGGACCATCAACATTTTCGTACAGGCGAAACGTTTCTGTAAAACAAATTACCTGAATATTGCAAATGTGTCCCATACACCCATGGTTACTACTACTAATACTGCTACTATTACTATTACTACTGCTAATGCTACTACTGCCACTACTACTACTACTACTACTACTACTACTACTACACTACTACTACTGCGTAAACATGAGCAGTAGGTGACACCCGTTCCAGGTGATTTGTTCCCCAGACAGACTAACAATAACACTCAGCTATGTATCGTTTCCAGCTACATTACTAAATATGCATACATCAAAACCCTACCTTCGTAGCAAGACTGAAAACACTAAAAAAAAAACACTAACAGAAGAAACTGGTGCTATATTATCATGAGAATAAACTGTGGAAAGGTGATAGAAGGTACTCACCTAGGCGACGAAGATAGTCATTGTGGCTGTAGAAGATGTGTAGTAGAGGGAGGGATGGTAGATGATTGTGGTGGTGGTGAAGAGAGGTCCTTCCTGCCCTGGGCTACACTTCCATCAGTAAGACATTTCTAAGTCACTTCCATCAGTCTCAGCTTCAGGGTACGTAGCACTCTTCCACACGTCACAATATATCCATAAATTACTGTTCCAACCTTCTTTCTCGATAATCAAGTTCCGCCGATTACTTTTTTCCCCGCGGATTACCTTTTAATCAATAATTATCCAAAGAAAGTCTGTTTACGTCCTAAGATGGTAGCTTCACATAATCACATTCTCTTCTCTGTGAGTTTTAACAAAAGATAATTAAGAGGGTCACAAAAGAGAAACATGTTAAATATATATAGTATAAAACACCGCTTAACTTGGGTCACACTTCTCAGGAAACAGGACAAATACTTCCCGAGACAGGAACTTGTCCACCACGTAACTCATCATTGTAAACATTGCACCAGCTCACACGATACTTCATGAATAATAATTATTTATTTATTTATTCATTTATTTTATTTATACGACGACGAGATACGGTGCTGGCTATCACTGGCCCTATAAAACCACAACAACGACAAACAGAACGGCTTTTAAGAGATCGTATATAACTGGATCATTTAATATATACCTCAATAATCAGTGGATAATGATATATATATATATATATATATATATATATATATATATATATATATATATATATATATATATATATATATATATATATATATATATATATATATATATATATATATACTGAGGATGGAATACTGCAGCATAAGACAGAACAGTCGCTTCATGACACCGATTCGTTTCACTCACAGAACCGATGTTTCACTCACAAGTTTGATGTGATAAGATAAGATTTCGTTCGGATTTTTAACCCCGGGGGGTTAGCCACCCAGGATAACCCAAGAAAGTCGAGGACTGTCTAACTTATTTCCATTGGGGTCCTTAATCTTGTCCCCCAGGATGCGACCCTCACCAGTCGACTAACACCCAGGTACCTATTTGCTGCTAGGTGAACAGGACAACAGGTGTAAGGAAACGTGTCGAAATGTTTCCACCCGCCGGGAATCGAACCCGGGCCCTCCGTGTGTGAAGCGGGAGCTTTAGCCACCAGGCCACCGGGCCACCACACTTATAAGGTCGAATTAGATAGGAGAATGACGAAGAAAACTGTGTGTGTGTGTGAGAGAGAGACAGAGAGAGGGAGAGAGACAGAGAAGGAGAGAGAGACAGAGAGAGAGAGAGAATAGCGGAATATATTTAGAATATGTCTTGCCAACTAGGTGACTGGTGTATTGGGCATTCCATACCCAACAAGTAGAAGGCAGAGCAAGAGAATATCCAACCAGTGGGCAGAGCAAGAGAATATCCAACCAATGGGCAGAGCAAGAGAATATCCAACCAGTGGGCAGAGCAAGAGAATATCCAACCAGTGGGCAGAGCAAGAGAATATCCAACCAGTGGGCAGAGCAAGAGAATATCCAACCAGTGGGCAGAGCAAGAGAATATCCAACCAGTGGGCAGAGCAAGAGAATATCCAACCAGTGGGCAGAGCAAGAGAATATCCAACCAGTGGGCATAGCAAGAGAATATCCAACCAGTGGGCAGAGCAAGAGAATATCCAACCAGTGGGCAGAGCAAGAGAATATCCAACCAGTGGGCAGAGCAAGAGAATATCCAACCAGTGGGCCATAGCAAGAGAATATCCAACCAGTGGGCAGAGCAAGAGAATATCCAACCAGTGGGCAGAGCAAGAGAATATCCAACCAGTGGGCAGAGCAAGAGAATATCCAACCAGTGGGCAGAGCAAGAGAATATCCAACCAAAGGAAGGCAGCACAAGAGAATATAGATACACAAAAGAGTCAGTAACCAGGAGCTAGAAGAAATAAGAAGACGGGAGGAACACAGGATTAGATGCTGTATACTGTACACCATCATCTTCATCTTCTACTCTTCCTGCGCCTTCTCCACCTTCTGCCTCTAACATTTGCCTTCTCTCTCTTCCCCTCCCTCCTTTCTCCTCATTCTCCTCCTTCTCCTTCTGTTGACCATCCTCCTCTTGTATCTCTGTTCTTCCCCGTCTCTCTCCTTCCCTTCCTCCTCCTCTGAGTCAATCTCTGTGTCTCCCTCCTCCTCCCCTCCCACTGTTTTCTACCCACCTCCACTATAACGTCAATTCGCTCTCCTCCATGCCCTCTCCCTCCCCCACTTCTCTCCGTCTCCTTCCCCCGTACCCGCCCCTCCACCTAACCAACCCCCTCCACTTCATACTAATAAAGCCATTACTTATTGTTGATGATTGTCTCTCTGTTACTGCTCTCCGTCTCTGTCTGTCTGTCTGTCTCTCTCTCCCTGTGTCTATCTGTCTCTGTTTCTCTGTCTGTCTGGTCTGTCTCTATCTTTGTCTGTCTATCTCTCATACACTTTTTAGTGTGTGTGTGTGTGTTTGTGTGTGTACTCACCTACTTGTGGTTGCAGGGGTCGATATGTAGCTCCTGGCTCCGCCAGCACATCCAAAGATTAGCCAACCTATTTTTCGAAAAAGCTGAGTTACTGTTGGAGTGAGAATCAGCTTAACGCCTCCATTAAGTTGTATTAAACAAATCATTGATCACATCACTATTCCGTTCTGCTATTACACACGTGTGTGAATTATTTCTGAACTAAACCCTCGTCTTAGGCTGTTTCTTTGGTGCTTCTCTTAACCAGACACTTAACATGAAGCAGGATGTCGGGCCAGTTCAGCCTTGTTAGGTACAAGGACCCAAGCCGAAGCAGCTAATGCCACATTTTATTGTAGCAACATTTCGCTCTCCAGGAGCATTGTCAAGCCCTGAAGAGCGAAACGCTGCCAGAATAAAATGTCGCATTAGTTGCACCTAACATACTCTAGGTAATTCGACCAGCATTCTTACAAGCTCAGTGTTGCAAGGGCGTCCTTGGAAGAAAGGTTTGTCACGCCTTGTGCACACTCAATAACTTTAAGTGTCATGTGGGTTTAGAGTCGTGTGGGTTCAGTGTCATGTATGTTTAGTGTCATGTGAGTTTAGTGTCGTGTGAGTTTATAGTCATGTCACTGATGTGAGTTTAGTGTTAAGTGAGTTTAGAGTCATGTGAGTCTGGCTACGTCATCACTCAGGCTTACTCTCACTTCTCCTTCACTTACCTCACCATGTTTACCGATGGTGGTATCTCATGCAAGACTTCCACAACACAAGAATTCCTCACTCGCCCCCCCCCCCTCCCCCCTTCCTCCCCCCCTCCTCCCCCCCCCCAAAAAAAAAAAAAATTTTTTGTTCGAGGTTGCCTACAACCAGTGCAAGAAGTAATATTGAGGCTACATTCAGAATTCAATGAACACTTCCACTGGACTCAACTCAGGCTGCTACTACATAATAGGATCCACACCTCACTGAAGTCACATTAAGAGACATCCTGTAGGAGAGGTAATAATATGACATATCACAAAGGATGGTGAAGACGAGGTCTTACTCATGAACACAAATTACAGAGAAGAGAGAAAAACAAGAAAAAATACATGTCTTTACATACATACACACACATACACACACATACATACATACACAAAACACACAAACACACACACACACAGCAAGCATAATTATATAATTCATTGCATAGTTGCACCTCTGAAACAGTGCCAATAAAATAAAGTAGACACAGGTACTACAGGTACACACAGGTACTACAGGTACACACAGGTACTACAGGTACACACAGGTACTACAGGTACACACAGGTACTACAGGTACACACAGGTACTACAGGTACACACAGGTACTACAGGTACACACAGGTACTACAGGTCACAAGGTACTACAGGTACACACAGGGATACAGTACACACAGGTACTACAGGTACACACAGGTACTACAGGTACACACTTACGTACAACGTACAAAAGGTACTACAGGGACACACAGGGACAAAATACACACAGTACTACAGTACACAGACACAGGGGCTACAGGGACACACAGGGACTAAGGTAAAAACGGTACTACAATACACACAGGTACTACAGGACACACAGTACTACAGGTCACACAGGTACTAAGGTAACCAGGAATCTTCACACAGCATGATACACAGGTAACAGGACACACAGGACTACGATACACACAGGACTACAGGTACAACAGTACTCAGGTACACACAGGTCCAAGGTACAAAAACGGTACTACGGGTACAAACGGGTACTACGGGTACAAAGGACTACAGGTACACACAGGATTCAGGTACAAAAGGGTACTACGGTACAAACGGGTAAAAGGTACAAACAGGACTACGGTACACAAGTACTACAGGTCACACAGGTACTAAGGTACACACGGACACAGGTACCCAGTACTACAGGTACTACAGGTAAAAACAGGTATTAAGGTCCCACAGGTACTAAGGTACACACAGGTACTAAGGTAAAAAACAGTTTTATACGGGTACACCAGGACTATTTAAACCACGGGAAAATTACAGGTAACACAGGTACTACAGGTCACACAGGTACTACAGGTACACCAGGTACAAGGTACACACAGGTACTACGGGTAAAAAACAGGTACTACAGGTACAAACAGGTACTACAGTAACACATTTTACTAAGGTATACCGGACTACAGGTACAAACAGGTACTAAGGTACACACGGGTTTAAATACAGGTAACACAGGATACAGGTACACACGGGTATCAGACAAACAGGTACTACAGGTACACACAGGTCTACATTTTAACAGGTACACAGGTACACACAGGTACTACAGGTACCACAGGTACTCGGGTACAAAAAGGGTACTACGGGTACAACAGGTACTACAGGTAACATAGGTACTACAGGAACACAAGGTATACAGGTACACAAGGTACTACAGGTACACACGGTACTACAGGTACACAAGGACTACAGGTCCCAACGGGGTACTACAAGGTACACACAGGTACTACGGTCACACAGGTACTACAGGTACACACAGGTACTCGGACAACAGGTACTAAAAAGTACAAAAGGGTACTACAGGTACACACAGGACTACAGATACACCGGTACTAAGGTACCCGGGGACTACAGGTAACACAGGTACTAAGGTAACACAGGTACTACAGGTACAAACAGGTACTACGGTACACATTGTTCAAAATACAAAAGGTCTCCCCAAAAAACAAGTCAAATTAGAAAAAAAAAAGATAGTTTACAGCAATTAAAGTTACTTAACAACAACAGGTTGTAATATCATTGTGAACTTCCCTTGTACTTCAAGTAAAAAAGAAAAAAAGTTATTTACATGAAAGGGCCTGGAGAATGAGCACTCCACTTGCTTAAACAAAAAACAGGGAACTCTCTAATTAGGGATTGATTTATAGCACAAAGAAGGTACCAAAACACTTATTTCATCAATATGAGAGAAAAACAACTTTTCAGGAATTAAGCTCAATAATCAACGAAATGGCATGGGTGATCTGCTGTAATATGTTTAACGCTTCTCCGCTGGGGACTACCTCCTCATATTCCAAGTAAATGGACTTTTTACATCATCTTCCTTCTCCCCGTCTTTTTTTGATGAAAAGCCCACTGTGAGGCGAAACCCCTTTTATCAATAAAGATCCAACTGATGCACATTGTCTTTTCTCTTAACTACTGCAGTAAAACCAAAATGTAGAAACGAAAGACTGTTTTTTTTTTGCTACAACACTCGAAGCTTATTTTAAAAAATGGTAAAAAAAAACACTCCTAGTAGGTGTGTTTCCATGACAAGTGCTAGAGGGAGTCAAAGGCCAAAAATACTATCATCGGAAAGCATTAGAGGAAGAATGAACAAAATTATTATAATTATTATTATTTTATTATTTTATATTATTATTATTTTATTGTTGTTGTTATTATTATTATTATTATTATTATTATTATTATTCTTTTTATTATTATTTTTATTATTATTATGTTTTTTTTATGATTATTATTATTATTACTTATTTATTATTATTATTATTATTTATTATTATCTCTATTATTATTATTATTATTATTATTAATTATTATTATTATTATTATTATTAGTTATTATATTATTATTTTATTTTTATTATTATCTATATTTTTATTATTATTACTATTATTTTATTGTTCATTATTATTATTATTGTTAATTTTATTATTATTATTATTATTATTATTATTATTATGTATTATTATTATTATTCTTATTTTTTATTTTTATTATTATTATTATTATTTATGGATGAAGGTAAACCCGGAGGGATTATGCAGTCCCTGTGGGGAAGGAAGGGGAAGGGGATGACAGGTAGTCAGGATTAGTTTAGGAACTGGGGAACACAGTCCACATGTAAGAGTAAAAAAGAATAAGACCTATACATAGCGTTCACTGAGCGTAATAATGTCCAGTAAACACCGCTGAGACGAGAGACTTCTTAACCGGATATTACATAAGGGTTCTTAGACGATCAGTGCACATTTGTTTTCCTCTAAGACGAAGCATGTAGAGCCATCTGTTGTCGCCTTCCCCCACCCCCCCAGAGCTTAGACCCTTATAAGGTGGACGTGAAATCTAGAAGCTTGTGTCTTCACATATTTTATCGTGTCACTAGAGCACAGATCTGCATTCGCATGGAATTATATATGTATTAAAATCGTGGCCAGGAGGCGCGTGAGGAGAGAGGCAGACACGACAAATAAATTGTGTTGAGTTGCTGAGAAGCTGCAAGTTTAAGGGTGTGCGGGGGGGTCCGGTTGAGGCTGCAGGGAAGAGATGAGGTGGGTGTTAAGTTTTATCTAGGTTACAGGAACACATAAAGTACAATTGTCATACAAACTTTAATATGTCTGTATATTACCTAGGATAAACAGTCGTGCTTCTGTGTGACTAGTTTGCATTTCGATATACTGACCTGAGTACGCTGTATTGTATTTACTGAGACGAGGCGTACCAAGTAAAAGTTCTAGAGGTCGGTATCTCTCCTATATATATATATATATACTATATATATTATTATATATACTATATATTATATATATATATATATATATATTTATATATATATATTATATATGACAGACATACATACATATACGTATATGCATATTTTCTCCCAGCTTCATCACCAGACCTCTCATAATCTTCTACATCTCCCACCCTCGCTCTGCACAGACCTCCCCTCTTACATTTACTCATCCTCCCCACCACATCCTGCACTCCTTCCTTCACAACTGGGGGACCCGTGTGCAGATCCCAGAGCTCAGAGGAAGAGTTGTGCTTGTCGTCCTTATAACCTGTTGTTGCCACTTGTTCACCTAGCAGTAAGTTATGTACCTGGGTGTTAATTAATCTGGTGAGTGGCAACCGGAGGGAGGGAAGGATACCTTTACATAGTATGAGCAGGATAACAGTCTTATGGCTGTAAAACGAGTGACGGAAAGGATATCAAACACACTGAAGAGTGTACAGTGCTAGTAGACAGAATAATAGCAGCGCGAATCACAAAACCAAAAACTGGCTTACTAACCATTAGACTAATGACAAAGTACCAGACACAGCGCGAACTACCACGCTGAATCGCTAGCATGATGGAGGATTCGCGATTCATAAAAAGGATCGCAAACTACGAGTCTGGGTTCATAGAATGGAAGTAGATGAGACTGTGAGCTGTCAGCGTGAACCGTTATGTACAAGAGTGACTCGAGAGCCAGCTAAACTGGACCGCCTGCGCCTGGAGTCTACTCTAGAAGGCGATGTTAGGGACGCAAGCGAGTTAAACCCTGGGTTATTGATTCACCGTAGTGCCTCGATGTTTTAGCGTCAAACAGGTGTAAAATTCACACTACAGGTTGTCTAACACCAAGAATGGCGTCACACAGTGTGTCAGTACCACATGAGGCGTCACACGGGTGTTAACACCAGAGCAGGTGTCACACGGGTGCAAATACCACAGAAGGCGTCACACAGGTGTCAGTACCAGAGCAGGTGTCACACAGGTGTCAACACCACAGCAGGTGTCACACAGGTATCAACACCACAGCAGGTGTCCCACAGGTGTCAACGTCATAGGAGGCATCACACAGGTGTCATCACAGCGGAAGAATACATACTCACCGACACCTAATTCTCACAATCTTTCTGGTTCATACTTTCCATCAGTCTTGCTGGTTCATATATTCCATTACAGTTTTACTGGTTAATGCTTCCTCAGATATCCTTGTACCGTTTTCTGAAGTTGTTAGCTCATGAACGTTCCACTAACTGCTGTCATAAGTTAACCGTTCATAATTTTCTTGGTTCTTGCCGATTTCCCCCCCCCCCAGGTGGTCAATTCATTCCTACTTGGTAGATGGAGCTTTTCGCCTTGAGCTTTGTGTGTCGAGTGATCGTGTCATGTACTCTGTTCTCTGTGTTGCTGACATCCTAGGATGCGTGATGAATGTGTGTCTTGTTCTTCCTATACTGCTGATTAGGTTGCTTTGTGTTCTGTGGTAGAGTGCAAACTTTCGCTGTCATTGCACGCCTTTCTCCTCTTTGTCATTGTGACTGTTGCACATTCTCGGAGAATCTCCGCTGCAGGAGGCAATGATTTGAGCTCTTGTCTCCTTACTATGTGTGTCCTCTATAGGAAATGTATCGCTTAATATTATTTTTTCTAATACTGGAACTGGTGCCAAGGGTTGATGGGGTGAGAATGGGGATTTCAGGTACGATGAATTGGGAGGTATAGGAATAAGTAAGAGTGGAAACCGGAGCAAGGGCGTCAGAAAGACACAATGCGGATGGACACTTTACTGAGGACGTGCGGTTCATAGGAACGGGTTTCTTAGCTTCTTATATTTAATAATGAATATCAGACACCAGTGCAACATCTGGGTATCTTTACTGTAGAGTTTCTCATCTAGTGGCTTTATTAATACTGAAGAATAGGAGCTTCCACAGGTGAATGTCTCAGTAATGTCCTCTCTGGAAAAGGGAGGATAGTGCATTCTGCGTCTGTCATGACTCTGGCTTCTCTTGTGACATTGTTCCACTTTGTGTCCACTCTGGTTCTTGGACATTTCTGGAGGTCATTGTTCTCTGTGGGCTGCATTGCTTGGCCATTCTGATTGTCATATCACGCTCTCTTCTGCCTATGACTAGCCTCTATGGCGTCCGTCATGCCGTACCTGGAGGGTGTTCTGAGAGGGTGTTCTGGAGGGTGTTCCTGGTGGTGCTCCTGGAGGGGGTCTGGTGGGCTGTTCCGCTAGCGTATCCTTGGAGGGTGCTCCGGGAGGGAGTTCAGGAGGGTGTTCCCTGGAGAGTGTTTCTTGGAAGGGTTCCGGAGGTGTTCATGGAGCGTGATTCCTAGAGGGTGTTTCTGGAGGGTGTTCTTGGAAGGGTAGCGGGAGAGTGTTTCCTGGGAGGGTGCTGGGAGGGTGTCGATGGCAGGGATGAGGTTGGGAGGGTGGTGCTTGGAAGCGTGTTCCGGGAGAGTGTTCCGGTCTGGTGTTCCTGGTGGGTGATTTCTGGAGGGTCGTTCTGGAGGGTGTTCTCGGAGGGCATTCGGGTGGGGTGTCCCCTGAAGGGTGTTACTTGTAGGGTGTTCCGCAGGGATTTATTTCGGAGGGTGGTGCCTGGAGGGTGTTCCTGGGAGGGTGTTCTTGGAGGGATGTTCTGGAGGGTGTTCCTTGGTGGTGTTCTGTAGGGTGTTCCTGAGGATAATCCTGGGGGTGTTCATGACGGGTGATTCATGGAGGGTGTTTCATGGGTGTTCTGGATGGGTGTTTCTGGAGTGTATTTTAGGGTAGGGTGTTTGGTGGGTGTTCTGGAGGGTGTTCCTGGAGGTTATTTTTGGAGGTGTCCCTGGAGGGTGTTTCTGTAGGTACGCTTCCTGGAGGATAATCCTAGAGGTGATCCTGGAGGGTGTTCTGGAGGGTGTTCCTGGCGGGTGTTCGTGAAGGGTTCTGTAGGGTGTTCTGTAGGGTGTCCTGTAGGTGTTCCTGGAGGGTGTTCCTGTAGGGTGTTCCTAGGAGGGTGATATTGGTCAGGTGTTCCTGGAGGTGTCCTGTAGGGGTTACTGGATGTGTGTCACTGATAGGGTGTTCCTGGAGCGTATTCCTGTAGGGTATTCCTGTAGGGTGTTCTGGAGGATTAACCTCCGGGAGGGCTGTTCCTGGAGGGTGTTCCGGGAGGGTGTTCTTGGAGAGTGTTTTGGTGGGTGTTCCTGGGTGTGTTCCTGGAGGGCGTTCGGGAGGGTGTTTGGAGGGGTGTTCTGAGGGTGTTCTGGAGGGTGTTCTGGAGGTGTTTCTAGAGGGTGGTCTGGAGGAGGTTCTGGAGGGTGTCTGAATGGGGTTCTACGAGGTCAACGCCTCCTCGCTCTCGCAACGCGTCAGTGAAACCAGGTCTTCGCTAAAACAATGAATATGTGCATATCAACAAGTGATGACGCGAGGCACATCCACTTGTTTGCGTATGCACAGTAGGTATCTATTACTGTTGATTCGACGTTCATTCATCCACGTTCGATGAAGAACGGGTGATGTTCGGGAGGTGTGAAGTACTGCTCAGTACTTCACACCTCGAGAACCACAACATACACACTCATTCGACAGGAGTGCAGGCATAGTACTCACCACCACAAGAACCACTACATCCCCACCTCCAGCATCACCAGTACAGGCACAGTACTTTCTGAACCTCTAGGAGCACAACATTCCCCACCCATCTTCAGAGCAACAGGCACTGTACTTTCGCTGCTCAAGAAACACAGCATCCACCCATCCCTTCAGAGCAAAAGGCATGTACTTCGCTCAATCGCAAGAAGACAGAGCACTCCCACCCTTCATTCAGAGTGAGTCTCTGGACGTTTTTGTTGATTATCTGTTTTATAATCTTCCAGTATCTTTAACTGTAGCAGTTCGTTAATATTTTCGGTGTCACAAACACACATTAGATGACACAAAGCAATATTTATCATGCTGTCTGCTATAAGACTGAGAACGACTAAAGGCTTGTGGAACAGAGCTATTATCGGTACTCTGACTGGATATTACTTCACATACTAACGTCAACTGGGAACTGTTATAGATGGCATTATCCTCGTCCCTGAACTGGCCAATCATATCCTTCGACCTGCGTTATGACCTATCATTCAGTGTTCACATACGCAAAATGCTCTCGAAAAATTCGTATGTTATTCGAGTATCAGTATATATATATATATTTAGATATAGTTTTTTATATATATTATATATTTATATCTTTATATTATATGAATATTATATATATATTTAGGATACTCAGTTATATACTACTTTATATATATATATTATATAATCTAAGTCCATCTGTTTTCATTATTATTATTATTATTTTTACACCTACTACTACTACTATTTAATTATTATACACTGGCCGATTCCACAAGGCAGGGCGTGGCCCGAAAAAGAAAAAACTTTCACCTTCATTCTCTACATCTTCTGTCTTGCTGAGGGTGCTTTACACATTCAGTTTGTAAAACTGCAACTATTTAACACCCCTCCTTCAGAGTGCAGCACTGTACTTCCCATCTCCAGTGACTCAAGTCGGCCTGCCGGTTCCCCTGAATCCCTTCTATAAATGTTATCTTGTCTTGCACATCAAACAGCACGTCAAGTGATTAAAACCATTTGTCTCCCTTTCACTCTTACAAACACGCTCACGCATGCCCGGCTAGAAGTCAAGCGCCCTCGCGCATCACAAAAAACCGCCTTTACCCCTCCTTCCAACCTTCCTAGGCCGACCCCTACCCGCCTTCCTTCCACTACAGACTGAGACACTCTTGAAGTCTTCTGTTTCGCTCCTTTCTCTATACATGTACGAACCACCTCAACAACCCTTTCTCAGCCCTCTGGACGCAAAGTTTTGGTAATCCCGCACCTCCTCCTAACTTCAATCTACGAATTCTTGCATTATATTCACACACACAGTTGCCTCAGCATGACATCTCCACTGCTCCAGCCTTCTCATCGATGTCATACATTCATCTACCCGACGCTTGTCACACCCTTATAAGAGCGTCTGGTAAAACTATACTCTCATACTGATTCCCTCTTTCGCGATCCATGGACAAAGTCTCTTTGTCTCACCGACTCTAAGTGCACCTCTCAACTCTTTTTCCCTCATCAATTCTTTGATTCACATCTCTTTCATAGGACCCATCCGCTGGACACGTCCACTTCCCAAATATCTGAATACGTCACTCTCCATACTCTCTCATCTCCAATATGATTTTCATTCTTTCATATACTAATGCTTGTTGTTATCCTCATAAACCTTACTCTTTCCTTGTATTCACTTTAATTTATTCTTTTGCACTCTCCTAACAAATTCATCCACACTAATCTCTGCAACTTACTCTCATGCTTATCTACCTAGAGCACCAGTGTCATCAGCAAAGAGCAGCTTGTGACAACTCCACTAGTGTGTGCATTCATTTATCTTTTAACTCCAACGCCTCCTTGCCAGGACCTCGCATTTACTTCTGTCTTACAACCTCACCTCTATAAATATATGGAAACAACCACGGTGTACACTCTAACACATCCTTGTCTAAGGCTACTGTCTACGTGGGATATAAAATTGCCCTCTTTCCGTAACTTACTCTAACTTGAGCCTCAAACTATCCTCGTAAAAACTCTTCATGACTTTCAGTTACTACTAGCTATTAAAATTTCAAGAGGAAAAAACAGTAAAGGCTCCTACGGGTCATACAATCCTGGAATAGGATGAGCAGGTTAAATTCACAGCTTTACACACAGTCCACTGCATGTGTTTTATGGTAGCCATGATGTGTGAAGAGAGAGAGAGAGGAGAGAGAGAGGCAGAGAGAGAGAGAGTAGGAGAGAGGGAAGAGAGAGTGTGGAGAGAGTGGTGAGAGAGCAGAGATGGTAGAGAGAGCAGAAGAGAGACGAGAGAGAGAGAGTGAGACGAGAGAGAGAGAGAGAGAGAGAGAGGGAGAGAGTGAGAGGGGTGAGAGAGGAGAGAAGAGCAAGACGTCTCATCTCTCGCCTGGACCCATCCTGGATAGATCTGTCATTTAGCCAGAGCGTCATAAAAGGAGGGATGGGAGGTGGCATTACTGTTATGGTACAAGGCCAATATTGTAAAAATACCACACTTGGATACACTTCGAGGGACAGCGTGAAACAAGCTTTTATGCCTCAAGAAGGGCTAGAAAGCAGAATACTTAACTCTGGCTTGATACCCTTCTGCAGAACATCACTCAGTCTGAGGATCATACATAACACTTGGTGGATTCGAGTAGGGAACACTATTCGGTGCAGCATAATGATGTCAACGAGCTATCTCAAGTCAGTGATCAAATGAAAAATGCAGTGCCTCACAGATGCGCTCCAACTGCTCCCTGTTCCCTACTTGTATGTCTCATACAATAAAATGCTTTCAAATGAGCGATGTAGGTAACACTCTTAGCTTGCCAATAAGTTAGATCCTTAACCTGTAATAGATTGTCAAATTAAGCTATTGGGATCATGAACCTTGTCTAACCCTGTGATAAAAACGAGGAGAGAGAGAGACGAGAGAGAGAGAGAGTGAGAGAGAGAGAGAGATGTTTCTGGTGTCAAGCTGTGTTGAGAAGCTCGTCACTTCCCATAAATCTGTAAAGTAACTTTCACTAACAGCCTCTCACATATTTTATGATGTGAGACGTTAGTGTCACTGCTTGATATTATTTACTCTGCAATTGCCACATTTTCTGAAGCGCTTGTGGGAGTGGGGACTGTCTGGCCGGTTTTAGGAACTCTGGGAACTGGGCAGGGTTCTAAACTATTTTTCGCGAGCGCCACTGACGTTTTTCCTCCACATTAACAAAGAGGCATGGTATGAAGAAAAATCATCCCACTTTATACTTCGTACGTCCAGTGTCAAGACGTAATCAAAGCACTTTTGTCATTTCCTGAACGACTGGGTATTTCAAGCTGAAAGTCCTTCTAGGGACTTTCCTACACACCAACGCAGTCGGAAAGGGTCTCGCACCCCTTGGCAACCTTACCCCTGACCCACCGAATACTACCCCTTCACGCACTACGAACCAGCCACCACCGACTACATATGAAAATGCCAGACAAGATAAACATCAGTGTCTGCTCAGAAATGCAATGGATGCTGTGGATGTATGACAGTTTTTGTTGTCATACAACATAAGTTCTTTTAATGTGTAATATGTCTCCATACTATATTACGTCCCACACTACCCATGTATTGACCTATAACACCCACACCTGTAGTGGCAGAGCTGAAACGGTAAAGTGCCAAGATCAGGTTCTTGTGAGTACTCAGTTGCAATGTAGGATAAATGCAGGATGGCTGTAACAGTTTACTGTGGGACATGTGAAAAGGCTCTTTGGGAAAAAAATCTAGAATCACATGCAACTTTGTTTTTCAATAACAACATTGTGCGTGAGGCAAGAATAAAACACTGCAACACAAAAATGACATCTTTCTAGAAGGTGTTTCTGATCTGAAACAGGGATGTGGGACTATGGACAGATATCAGAAAGCACTCAGGAGGTTAATAAACAATAACACATGTAAAAAGGTGGAACGTACTGATGTTGTCACCTGGAATAATATAGAGCATGGAGAGATAGGAAGAGGAGTCAAGGCTTACTCCACAGAATGCCATGTCTACCAACAACGGACCCAAAAATAAGTAAGATATACACGGAATAATAAACAGAAAACTAAAAACTAAAGCTAATTTAGTCCCTGCATTAGGCTGACACAGAAACAGCCTCCAAGCCCATTGTGAAATCGGATTCTGTTAATGATTCCTTCACAGTCACCAGCGCATAGATCCTAGTACAGATGTAGTAGAGGAACCCTTCTATGGTTGTATCTGACTGCCACAATGCCATCAAAGTCATAGTTCTCTAAGCACAGATCGTAGTAGGGGGAGTCCCTACCAGGAAATGTTGGTGCCATGACAACAGTGGTAGTGTCTCTGGATTGGCTATGGAGGACTGTAGTGATGCCTCTAGGACCAGCACACGATGAAGAATACATCCAGCACGAATTCTACCTGCGAAACATACAAATGTGCAAATAATATGTTTTGGGGCATCTGTAATCTCGGTATATCAGGGAAAAAAAATGGGTCATGCAACTTTGAGCATCCCAAAAATGTCGTGACCTCCTGTCTAGGGAGTGTGTTCGTTTCTAACTCTTGCCAATTATCCACACTGTGATGTGCTACAGTCTTAAGTCTTTGAAAAAGCACAAATTACAATTCCTATTGGAACTGCATGTCATCTAAGGGACCAGGCGGTACAAACCCCATACAACTCATAATTGTAATTATGGTAGCTATGCAAACACCCCAAGTGTGCGCTTTTTTAGTCGGTAGGAAACGAAGAAGAGGGCAAAAGGGAAAAGAAATAACCATAATAGTAACAACCTTGGAGACCTTGTTGACTGGATAGGCACAGTCCAGTGGCGCTCTCCTGGGCTCACAGTGGCACTCCCGGGTTTCACAGCTAACTGGCCAACAACAAAATCCCCCCAACAGACATGGCAACAAAACCTCACTGTATATTTGCTCAATATACAGGGCCTTAAGCCATCCACAAACAACAAAATACCTTTCATTAGTGGACTTCTAGGGGAGTCAATGCAGTGTTGCAGTCTTCACAGAGACCCACGTAAAGATTACTTTGACCAGTGACAATATGTTACCTGGATACCAACTTTTCAGATGCGGACAGAAAGCAACAGGCAACAGGGGAGGTTGGCCTGTACGCGTCAAAGAGTCGCTCATTTTCACCGAGTATAACTGGAGACTCACACCACAAATGGATGTAGTTGACAGGCTTGTCTGACAATAAAATTCGAGACACAAAACTGAGACATTGTAATTGTATATAAAGCCACCGATATGCAACTTTTCTGCCCCCCCACCCACCCCAACCAGTTCAAGGAACAGCTATAAACACGCCGTACACTGTTGGAAAACCTCCCAGCTCCATTCCCAAACATCTTGCTGCTTGGTGATTCATTCTAAGACATAAAATAAAAGAATATAAGCAAATAATGTTGAAGCAAAATAATCCCCTGGAGGCAGCTCGATGAAAACCTCACACACACATGAGCCTGCTGAATTTCTTGCACATAAACACGCCCTAAGTTTTCAAGGGCCAAGGAAAATAAGTGAGCCAACAAGACTCGTAGAACATAACTACGGTTCTTATTTTTCATCTTATATTGAGGACCTGGGTAAAACACAGAACAAGTATCTGAAAAGAAATAATTCTGATCACATTTAATCGAAGTCTCAAGACTTACTAATTCCAGGAGTCCTGACCATCAAAATACTATACAGCTGTGTCCGGTGCCTTCACCAAATTCACTTCAACAAGTACAAGAACACATCAACTAGGGACCTCTTGTTATAATAGTGTCGTAAAAGAAACATGTTGGGACAGATATCTTAAATTAGCATTTACCCTAACCAGTGCTTGAAAAGATCAACTTTCCTGCGCAGCTGAAGTATGTTATGTCGCATGTAGTTTCCTATAGAAAAAGAAGAGAAGATCTATAAACTAGCGATAGAGAGAGACGCTCCCTCTAAGGTGAAAGGCGCCGAAAAATCACTTGAGCTCCTCAGAGAAAAGCAGATTGTCTGAACACGGAAGGAAGCGCTAAGCAGGGAGTGGAAAATATGAGCCTAAAGTTGAAAGGACTCATTCAGAGTCCAGGGAGACAAGAGGAGCTAAAGTGCTTAGTGAAATTGGGGAATTTGAAAATATTTCTTTTCATATGTCAGAAACAAAGCCATAGAAAACCACATCTAGTATGGGGCTCCGGCTCAGACAAGACGGATCCTACACTGACGACAACAAAGAAATGAGTGAGATACTGAAATCTCAATATGACTCTGTGCTAAGTGAGCCACTAATCAGTCTAAAAATAGACAATCCAAACAACTTTTTCATGAATGAGCCTCAAAACTCTGCCAGTGTATGCCAAATTTCTGATATAACCCTAACTCCACTAGAGTTTGAGAAAGCCATCGACATCATGCCCATGCACTCAGCCCCAGGCCCAGACTCGTGGAAATTCCACAGTCACTAAAACCAACGGATATACCCCCACTCCACAAAGGTGGCAGCAAAGCAAAGCTTTAACATCCCGCATCATAAAAATCTTGGAAAGAGTTCTAAGAAGCAGACCTGCAAACCACTTGCGCTCGCGGAAATTGCACAATCCAGGGCAACATGGTTTCAGAGCAAGTCACTCCTGCCTCTCGCAACTATTGTACCACTAAGATATGGTCTTAGATGCACTGGAAAACAAACAGAATGCAGATGTAGTATACACTGATTCTGCAAAAGCCTTTAACAAGTACGTTCATGGTGTAATAGCACACAAAATGCGTGCTAAAGGGATAACTGGCAAAGTGGGCAGATGGATGTTCAACTTTCTAAAGAATCGAACACAGAGTAGTGGTAAACAGAGTTAAATCAGATGCTGCCATAGTGAAGAGCTCTGTCCCACAAGGCACAGTACTCGCACCTATCCTGTTCCTTATTCTCATATCAGACATAGACAGAGATGTAAACCACAGCACTGTATCATCCTTTGCAGACGATACTAGGATCTGCATGAGTGTCATCCACTGAGGACAAGGCAAAGCTCGAAGAAGATATAAACCAAGTTTTCCAATGGGCAACAGAGAACAATATGATATTCAATGAAGACAAATTCCAACTACTCCGTTATGGAAAACTGGAGGAAATAATAACTAGGACTGAGTACACTACAAACTCCAATCATACAATAGAGCGGAAAAGTAATGTGAAGGACCTGGGTGTGGTAATGTCCGAAAACCTCACCTTCAAGGACCACAACAATGCCACTATCACATCTGCGAGGAAACTGATAGGATGGATGATGAGAACATTCAAGACAAGAGATGCTAAGCCAGTGATGATCCTTCTTAAATCACTTGTTCTTTCTAGGTTGGAATACTGCTGTACATTAACATCCCCATTCAAGGCAGGTGAAATTGCAGACTTAGAGAAAGTACAGAGAACCTTTACTGCACGTGTAAGTTCCATCAAACACCTTAACTACTGGGAGTGCCTGGAAGCACTTGACCTGTACTCACTGGAGCACAGGCGAGAGAGATATATCATAATATACACCTGGAAGATTCTGGAGGGACTGGTCTCCAACATGCACACAGCAATCACTCCATACGAAAGCAAAAGACTTGGCAGGTGATGCAACATACCCCCAGTGAAAAGTAGGGGCGCCACTGGTACACTAAGAGAAAACGCAATAAGTGTCCGGGACCCAAGACTGTTCAACAGCCTCCCACCAGCAATAAGGGGTATTACGGGAAGACCCCTGGTTGTCTTGAAGAGGGAGCTGGACAGATACCTAAAGACGGTGCCGGATCAGCCGGGCTGTGGTTCGTACGTCGGATTGCGTGCGGCCAGCAGTAACAGCCTCGTTGATCAGGCCCTGATCCACCGCGAGGCCTGGTCGTGGATCGGGCCGCGGGGGGCGTTGATCCCCGGAATGCCCTCCAGGTAGGATTCATTTTATCTTGTAATAAAGCATTGCAGTGACTGCTTCCCGGTACGAGTGTAGTCATACTCTTATTTTTAACGTACGTATTATTTTTATGCTATATGATGTAGCAATCGTAAGGAAGGATGGCGTTCATGAACACAACAAGATGTGTGGGTGACCTAAACTCTAAGTTGTTGATCTTGTCACTGAGGATGGCGTCCATGAACACAACAAGATGTGTGGGTGACCTAAACTCTAAGTTGTTAACCGTGTACTGAGGGCGTATAATCACCAACGTTTCGGGACCTTTTAAACTTAGTGTGTTTAACTACGGTTGGTTTGCAGAAACAACACTTTCTGTTACGGGAAACTTTAATTATTAATCTTGTCATTGAGACTGGCGACCTAACACAACAACAGTCGTGCGTACCTAACTTCAAGTTGTATGACTTGTCTATAGGTTGGTGGCCATTACTGACAAGATTTATGGTGAACTTCAATACTCAATTGTGAATTGATTCCACATGAGATGGGTTTTGAACAAAAAGTTTGTTCTTAAAGGGTTGATTCTAAAATCAAGTTATACCTCAGTGAGGAATTATATCATTGTCCTCGTCATAACCCTTTATAGACATTTGTGAACTACATTTTTTTATGGAGAAGACATATATACCTATCTTGCTTAGGATAAAATATTGATTAATAACATTGAATATTAAATTACTGAACTAAGATCACAAAACATTCTTGCGTGTTTGTGTGTGTGTTGTGTTCTATAGGTCTGGTGGATTCGAGTAACTTTGCACTGAATTTCCAAATCCCCCGCCCGAAAAATTCTTTAGAACTTTTTTTTTTTGTTTCAAAATAGTTTCCTTAATTTTTTTTTTCTAAAGAAGTTAATACCTCATGAAGGTTGTATTACCTAGTTAATAGTTGAAAGCCAAATAACCCCCTACCTCAGAAATTGGCCTACATTTTTTCTAAATGTATAGAATATTATATATATATATATATATATATATATATATATATTATATATATATATATATATAATATATATATATGCATGTGTATGTGTGTGTGTGTGTGTGGGTGTGTGTGTGTGTGTGTGTGTGTTATGGACCGGGAACTGGAGTCCAGCTCAGCTTGCACTGCAGCAAAATACCCCTCCCCACTCCCCATAAATTCTTTAACCCCCTCCCCTCTGAAAAAAATACCCCTCCCCTTCTTCTAAAAACTTTAACCCCCTCCCCTCTCTAAAAAGTTATCCCTCCCCTCCCCCTGAAAAACTTCAACCCCTACCCCTCTCTAAATTTTTTTTACCCTCTCTAAAAAATATATGAATGGAATTGTTGATTCATTTTTTGTTTCATATTAATTCTCAGATTGGTGCAATGGGAGGATTTTGGTGGCACAGAGCAAGAGCCAATCAGGAGGCGCTTTACTGGCACTGTGTCACGCCCTGAGCGCTGCCACGTCTATATCAACTTGGCAGCCTAGCCGGCCTGGCACCGCCCACCTGATTGGCTGAGAGTAAGTGGTGGGCGGGGCTTAAAGCAGCCGTGGAATGATGGCATTATCTCCTGTTGTGGCACCTGTGCCTCCTGCTGTGGCACCTGTGTCTCCTGTTGTGGTACCTGTGCATCCTGTTGTGGTACCTCGGCCTCTTGTTGTGGCACCTGTGCCTCTTGCTATGGCACTTGTGTCTAATATTTTGCAACTTGTGCTTCCTGTTTTGGTACCTGTTTCTAATATTTTGGAACCTGTGCCTCCAGTTGTGGCACCTGTGCTTCCTGTTGCGCCACCTCTGTATAATATTGTGGCACCTGTGCCTCCTGTTGTGGCACCTGTGCCTCCTGTTGTGGCATCTGTGCCTCCTGTTGTGGCATCTGTGCCTCCTGTTGTGGCATCTGTGCCTCCTGTTGTGGCATCTGTGCCTCCTGTTGTGGCATCTGTGCCTCCTGTTGTGGCATCTGTGCCTCCTGTTGTGGCATCTGTGCCTCCTGTTGTGGCATCTGTGCTCCTGTTGTGGCATCTGTGCCTCCTGTTGTGGCATCCTGTGCCTCCTGTTGTGGCATCTGTGCCTCCTGTTGTGGCATCTGTGCCTCCTGTTGTGGCATCTGTGCCTCCTGTTGCGGCGCCTGTGTCTCCTGTTGCGGCGCCTGTGTCTCCTGTTGCGGCGCCTGTGTCTCCTGTTGCGGCGCCTGTGCCTCTTCCACAACAATACTACTACTACTACTACTACTAATAATAATAATAATAATAATAATAATAATAATAACAGTAAAATAACAACAACAATAACAGCATCAACAACAACAGCTGCAACAACAATAACAGCATCAACAACAACAGCTGCAACAACAATAACAGCATCAACAACAACAGCTGCAACAACAATAACAGCATCAACAACAACAGCTGCAACAACAATAACAGCATCAACAACAACAGCTGCAACAACACTAATAATATCAATAATTATAATAATAACAACAATAAGAATGATAATTTGTCTCGTGCTGACACGATTCATTTTCGTTCTGCCTCGCGTGATTGCTCAATATATTTTCTAACTTATGTTTTACTGCGATTACTCTATTTCCGTCTCAGTCTTTCTGACGTGAGAGACAGCAATGACAGGTTGACAGACAAGTACTGACAGATCGACTCACCACGAATAATAAACAGAGAAGAAACTCTTATACATATATATACATACATTAATATATAATATATATATATATATATATAATATATATATATATATATATATATATATATATATTTATATATATATATATCTGTATATATTAGGTATGTGTAAATTATCGGTATCGGTTGGTATTAGACATTTTTCTGGTATCGTTATCGGTTAAAAACAGCCGATACTAGCTGGTCCTTTTTAAAATATTAATATCATATGTGTGCTTAAAAACATTAATGTTAACACTCTACGTTACGATTGTGAGAGTTGCTCATACACTAATAATAATAATAATAATAATAATAATAATAATAATAATAATAATAATAATAATAATAATAATAATAATAATAATAATAATTAATAATAATAATAATAATAATAATAATAATAATAATAATTAATAATAATAATAATAATAATATAATAATAAAAATAATATAATAATAATAATAATAATAATAATAATAATAATAATAATAATAATAATAATAATTAATAATAATAATAATAATAATAAATAATAATAATAATAATAATAATAATAATAATAATAATAATAATTGCGGGTTTTCTTTCGACGGAGTATGGCACCAGGGACTCTAGGCAAAACTGGAGGCACCAAGAGTCTCTGGCTCTGCACTATGCCTCCTTGGTGATTACCTTCAGGGTGGTTCTCAATGGCACAGAGCCAACCAGACACTCCGTTAGTGTCAGTTTTTTTTTTATCCGGACTGGCGGGCCAGTGACCTTGGCTGCTCTATTGGGGGTATCTCTTCAGAACCTTAGTCTCCATGGGGTACAAGAACCCTTCTTACAGATATGTAGGGCCCGAGCCACTTAACAAGGCGAGGGAAATGCTAGGCTCTCAGGTCATGCAATCACCCACCTTACAGGGGTTTATCAGTCGTGGAGAAATGATGAACTCAACTCTTAGTGTAGTTTCAGGAAACAGAAACACAAAATCGATTTTTTAAGATGATGGTCTCTTAGCAAGGAAATGATGTTTATTTATCAGCTGGAGAATGATGGAGGCAGGTGGAAACACGGGGGAAAATGAGAACTGGAGAGTGGTACAATGAAGAAATGTTAGAACTCGGGGATGAGGTGGATATCCTAAGGATGAAATTTCACTACAAAATGTCTGTGAAGAATCACGTGGAAAATCTTGCAAGCATGGCGGCCAAGGAGATGACAGCTCCACAATAGAGGCTGCAGAACTCAGTACGAGACACAGATGTATTCATAACTTGAGTATGCTCCACTGTCTTAGATTCCCTGCCAGACCCCCCCCCCCTCCCCCCACTCTCATCTACGACTTCTCAACAGAATAGACAACCGATCAAGACGATTTATATCTCGCGTGGACCCAGTCTGGATAGTTCTGTCATTTCAGAGGAGCCTTCAGCATAAGGCAGATGTGGGTGGCCTTACTGGTATGTACAAGGCCAATGTTGCCAAGGTGCCACACTTGGCTACACTTCGTGGACAGTGAGAAGACAGCTTGTGTGTCACAAGACGGACATCAAACAGCAATTACACTCTGACTGTACCATTCTCAATAAAATTCCTTCATCCGAAATCATTCATTCCTAAAATGGCTCGAGGCTGCAACCTGTTTAAACACAATAACATAATTGATATAAAGTCAGTTTTTTTTGTTAACAAACCAGCCGTATCCCACCGAGCCCGGGTGACCTAAAACTTAAAACGAAAGTTTTTCTTTTTTTAATTTAGTAATTTATACAGAAGGGGTAATTAGCCCCTTGCTCCCGGTATTTTATAACAATAAAATGACTTTCAAATGAGTTGCGATAGGCAAGACTCTTAGCTTGTTAATGAGTTAGGAAGTGTTAATTTAACCTTGTAAAACCCAGTATTAACATTAAACAATGATAAGAGTGAAGAAGACGAGAATGAAGAACACAAGAGTGAAGAACACAAGAGTGTAGAACACAAGAGTGAAGATCACAAGAGTGAAGAACACAAGAGTGATGAACACAAGAGTGAAGAACACAAGAGTGAAGAACACAAGAGTGAAGAACACAAGAGTATAGAACACAAGTGTAGAACACAGGAGTAAAAACACAAGAGTGAAGAACACTAGTGTAAAGAACATAAGAGTGAAGAACACAAGAGTGAAGAACGCAAGAGTGAAGAACACAAGAGTGAAGAACACAAGAGTGAAGAACACAAGAGCATAGAACACAAGTGTAGAACACAGGAGTAAACACACAAGAGTGAAGAACACTAGTGTAAAGAACATAAGAGTGAAGAACACAAGAGTGAAGAACACAAGAGTGAAGAACGCAAGAGTGAAGAACACAAGAGTGAAGAACACAAGAGTGAAGAACAAAAGAGTGAAGAACACAAGAGCGAAGAACACAAGAGTGAAGAACACAAGAGTGAAGAACGCAAGAGTGAAGAACACAAGAGTGAAGAACACAAGAGTGAAGAACGCAAGAGTGAAGAACACAAGAGTGAAGAACACAGGAGTAAAGAACACAACAGTGAAGAACACTAGTGTAAAGAACACAAGAGTGAAGAACACTAGTGTAAAGAACACAAGAGTGAAGAACACTAGTGTAAAGAACACAAGAGTGAAGAACACAGGAGTAAAGAACACAACAGTGAAGAACACATGTGTAAAGAACACAAGAGTGAAGAACACAAGAGTAAAGAACACAAAGGTGAAGAACACTAGTGTAAAGAACACAAAGGTGAAGAACACTAGTGTAAAGAACACAAGAGTGAAGAACACAGTGTAAAGAACACAAGAGTGAAGAACACAAGAGTAAAGAACACAAAGGTGAAGAACACTAGTGTAAAGAACACAAGAGTGAAGAACACAAGAGTAAAGAACACAAGAGTGAAGAACACTAGTGTAAAGAACACAAAGGTGAAGAACACTAGTGTAAAGAACACAAGAGTGAAGAACACAGTGTAAAGAACACAAGAGTGAAGAACACAGTGTAAAGAACACAAGAGTGAAGAACACTAGTGTAAAGAACACAAGAGTGAAGAACACAAGAGTAAAGAACACAAGAGTGAAGAACACTAGTGTAAAGAACACAAGAGTGAAGAACACTAGTGTAAAGAACACAAGAGTGAAGAACACAGTGTAAAGAACACAAGAGTGAAGAACACAAGAGTGAAGAACACTAGTGTAAAGAACACAAGAGTGAAGAACACAAGAGTAAAGAACACAAGAGTGAAGAACACAGGAGTAAAGAACACAAAGGTGAAGAACACTAGTTTAAAGAACACAAGAGTGAAGAACACAAGAGTAAAGAACACAAGAGTGAAGAACACTAGTGTAAAGAACACAAAGGTGAAGAACACTAGTTTAAAGAACACAAGAGTGAAGAACACAAGAGTAAAGAACACAAGAGTGAAGAAACACTAGTGAAAAAGAACACAAAGGTGAAGAACACTAGTATAAAGAACACAAGAGTGAAGAACACAGGAGTAAAGAACACAAGAGTGAAGAACACTGGTGTAAAGAACACAAGAGTGAAGAACACAGGAGTAAAGAACACAAGAGTGAAGAACACAGGAGCAAAGAACATAAGAGTGAAGAACACTAGTGTAAAGAACACAAGAGTGAAGAACACTAGTGTAAAGAACACAAGAGTGAAGAACACAAGAGTGAAGAACACAAGAGTGAAGAACACTAGTGTAAAGAACACAAGAGTGAAGAACACAAGAGTGAAGAACACAAGAGTGAAGAACACTAGTGAAAAGAACACAAGAGTGAAGAACACAAGAGTGAAGAACACTAGTGTAAAGAACACAAGAGTGAAGAACACAGGAGCAAAGAACACAAGAGTGAAGAACACTAGTGTAAAGAACACAAGAGTGAATAACACTAGTGTAAAGAACACAAGAGTGAAGAACACAAGAGTGAAGAACACAAGAGTGAAGAACACTAGTGTAAAGAACACAAGAGTGAAGAACACAAGAGTGAAGAACAAAAGAGTGAAGAACACTAGTGTAAAGAACACAAGAGTGAAGAACACAAGAGTGAAGAACACTAGTGTAAAGAACACAAGAGTGAAGAACACAGTGTAAAGAACACAAGAGTGAAGAACACTAGTATAAAGAACGCAAGAGTGAAGAACACAGTGTAAAGAACACAAGAGTGAAGAACACAAGAGTGAAGAACACTAGTGTAGAGAACACAAGTGAAAAACACTAGTGTAAAGAACACAAGAGTGAAGAACACTAGTGTAAAGAACACAAGAGTGAAGAACACAAGAGTGAAGAACACTAGTGTAAAGAACACAAGAGTGAAGAACACTAGTGTAAAGAACACAAGAGTAAAGAACACTAGTGTAAAGAACACAAGAGTGAAGAACACAAGAGTGAAGAACACTAGTGTAAAGAACACAAGAGTGAAGAACACTAGTGTAAAGAACACAAGAGTGAAGAACACTAGTGTAAAGAACACAAGAGTGAAGAACACTAGTGTAAAGAACACAAGAGTGAAGAACACTAGAGTAAAGAACACAAGAGTGAAGAACACAAGAGTGAAGAACACTAGTGTAAGAACACAAGAGTGAAGAACACTAGTGTAAAGAACACAAGAGTGAAGAACACTAGTGTAAAGAACACAAGAGTGAAGAACACTAGTGTAAAGAACACAAGAGTGAAGAACACTAGTGTAAAGAACACAAGAGTGAAGAACACTAGTGTAAAGAACACAAGAGTGAAGAACACTAGTGTAAAGAACACAAGAGTGAAGAACACAAGAGTGAAGAACACTAGTGTAAAGAACACAAGAGTGAAGAACACTAGTGTAAAGAACACAAGAGTGAAGAACACTAGTGTAAAGAACAAAAGAGTGAAGAACACTAGTGTAAAGAACACAAGAGTGAAGAACACTAGTGTAAAGAACACAAGAGTGAAGAACACTAGTGTAAAGAACACAAGAGTAAAGAATACAAGAGTAAAGAACACAAGAGTAAAGAACACAAGAGTAAAGAACACAAGAGTAAAGAACACAAGAGTAAAGAACACAAGAGTGAAGAACACTAGTGTAAAGAACACAAGAGTAAAGAACACAAGAGTGAAGAACACAAGAGTAAAGAACACAAGAGTGAAGAACACTAGTGTAAAGAACACAAGAGTGAAGAACACTAGTGTAAAGAACACAAGAGTGAAGAACACTAGTGTAAAGAACACAAGAGTGAAGAACACTAGTGTAAAGAACACAAGAGTGAAGAACACTAGTGTAAAGAACACAAGAGTAAAGAACACAAGAGTAAAGAACACAGGAGTAAAGAACACAAGAGTAAAGAACACAAGAGTAAAGAACACAAAAAGATGAAGAACACAAGTGTAAAGAACACAAGAGTAAAGAACACAAGAGTGAAGAACACTAGTGTAAAGAACACAAGAGTAAAGAACACAAGAGTAAAGAACACAAGAGTAAAGAACACAGGAGTAAAGCACACAGGAGTAAAGAACACAGGAGTAAAGAACACAAGAGTAAAGAACACAAGAGTAAAGAACACAAGAGTGAAGAACACAAGAGTAAAGAACACAAGAGTAAAGAACACAAGAGTAAAGAACACAAGAGTAAAGAACACAAGAGTAAAGAACACAAGAGTGAAGAACTCAAGAGTAAAGAACACAAGAGTGAAGAACACTAGTGTAAAGAACACAAGAGTAAAGAACACAAGAGTGAAGAACACTAGTGTAAAGAACACAAGAGTAAAGAACACAAGAGTAAAGAACACAAGAGTGAAGAACACAAGAGTAAAGAACACAAGAGTGAAGAACACTAGTGTAAAGAACACAAGAGTAAAGAACACAAGAGTGAAAAAACACAAGAGTGAAGAACACAAGAGTGAAGAACACAAGAGTGAAGAACACAAGAGTAAAGAACACAAGAGTGAAGAACACAAGAGTGAAGAACACAAGAGTGAAGAACACAAGAGTAAAGAACCAAGAGTAAAGAACACAAGAGTAAAGAACACAAGAGTAAAGAACACAAGAGTGAAGAACACAAGAGTAAAGAACACAAGAGTAAAGAACACAAGAGTAAAGAACACAAGAGTAAAGAACACAAGAGTAAAGAACACAAGAGTAAAGAACACAAGAGTAAAGAACAGAAGAGTGAAGAACACAAGAGTAAAGAACACAAGAGTAAAGAACACAAGAGTAAAGAACACAAGAGTGAAGAACACAAGAGTAAAGAACACAAGAGTAAAGAACACAAGAGTAAAAAAACACAAGAGTAAAGAAGACAAGAGTGAAGAACACAAGAGTAAAGAACACAAGAGTAAAGAACACAAGAGTAAAGAACAAAGAGTGAAGAACACAAGAGTAAAGAACACAAGAGTAAGAACACAAGAGTAAAGAACACAAGAGTAAAGAACACAAGAGTAAAGAACACAAGAGTAAAGAACACAAGAGTAAAGAACACAAGAGTGAGAACACAAGAGTAAAGAACACAAGAGTAAAGAACACAAGAGTAAAGAACACAAGAGTGAAGAACACAAGAGTAAAGAACACAAGAGTAAAGAACACAAGAGTAAAGAACACAAGAGTAAAGAACACAAGAATAAAGAACACAAGAGTAAAGAACACAAGAGTAAAGACACAAGAGTAAAGAACACAAGAGTGAAGAACACAAGAGTAAAGAACACAAGAGAAAAGAACACAAGAGTAAAGAACACAAGAGTGAAGAACACAAGAGTAAAGAACACAAGAGTAAAGAACACAAGAGTAAAGAACACAAGAGTAAAGAACACAAGAGTGAAGAACACAAGAGTAAAGAACACAAGAGTAAAGAACACAAGAGTAAAGAACACAAGAGTGAAGAACACAAGAGTAAAGAACACAAGAGTAAAGAACACAAGAGTAAAGAACACAAGAGTAAAGAACACAAGAGTAAAGAACACAAGAGTAAAGAACACAAGAGTAAAGAACACAAGAGTAAAGAACACAAGAGTGAAGAACACAAGAGTATAGAACACAAGAGTAAAGAACACAAGAGTAAAGAACACAAGAGTAAAGAACACAAGAGTAAAGAACACAAGAGTAAAGAACACAAGAGTAAAGAACACAAGAGTGAAAAACACAAGAGTAAAGAACACAAGAGTAAAGAACACAAGAGTAAAGAACACAAGAGTGAAGAACACAAGAGTAAAGAACACAAGAGTAAAGAACACAAGAGTAAAGAACACAAGAGTAAAGAACACAAGAGTGAAGAACACAAGAGTGAAGAACACAAGAGTAAAGAACACAGAGTGAAGAACACAAGAGTGAAGAACACAAGAGTGAAGAACACAAGAGTGAAGAACACAAGAGTGAAGAACACAAGAGTGAAGAACACAAGAGTGAAGAACACAAGAGTAAAGAACACAAGAGTGAAGAACACAAGAGTGAAGAACACAAGAGTGAAGAAACAAGAGTAAAGAACACAAGAGTAAAGAACACAAGAGTAAAGAACACAAGAGTAAAGAAACAGGAGTAAAGCACACAAGAGTAAAGAACACAAAAGTAAAGAACACAAGAGTAAAGAACACAAGAGTAAAGAACACAAGAGTAAAGAACACAAGAGTGAAGAACACAAGAGTAAAGAACACAAGAGTGAAGAACACAAGAGTGAAGAACACAAGAGTAAAGAACACAAGAGTGAAGAACACAAGAGTGAAGAACACAAGAGTAAAGAACACAAGAGTAAAGAACACAAGAGTAAAGAACACAAGAGTAAAGAACACAAGAGTAAAGAACACAAGAGTGAAGAACACAAGAGTAAAGAACACAAGAGTAAAGAACACAAGAGTAAAGAACACAAGAGTAAAGAACACAAGAGTAAAGAACACAAGAGTAAAGAACACAAGAGTAAAGAACACAAGAGTAAAGAACACAAGAGTAAAGAACACAAGAGTAAAGAACACAAGAGTAAAGAACACAAGAGTGAAGAACACAAGAGTAAAGAAACACAAGAGTAAAGAACACAAAAGTAAAGAACACAAGAGTGAAGAACACAAGAGTGAAGAACACAAGAGTAAAGAACACAAGAGTGAAGAACACAAGAGTGAAGAACACAAGAGTGAAGAACACAAGAGTGAAGAACACAAGAGTGAAGAACACAAGAGGGAAGAACACAAGAGTGAAGAACACAAGAGTAAAGAACACAAGAGTGAAGAACACAAGAGTAAAGAACACAAGAGTGAAGAACACAAGAGTGAAGAACACAAGAGTGAAGAACACAAGAGTAAAGAACACAAGAGTAAAGAACACAAGAGTGAAAGAACACAAGAGTGAAGAACACAAGAGTGAAGAACACAAGAGTGAAGAACACAAGAGTTAAAGAACACAAGAGTAAAGAACACAAGAGTGAAGAACACAAGAGTGAAGAACACAAGAGTGAAGAACACAAGAGTAAAGAACACAAGAGTAAAGAACACAAGAGTGAAGAACACAAGAGTGAAGAACACAAGAGTGAAGAACTCAAGAGTAAGAACACAAGAGTAAGAACACAAGATTGAAGAACACAAGAGTGAAGAACACAAGAGTGAAGAACACAAGAGTGAAGAACACAAGAGTGAAGAACACAAGAGTAAAGAACACAAGAGTGAAGAACACAAGAGTGAAGAACACAAGAGTGAAGAACACAAGAGTAAAGAACACAAGAGTAAAGAACAGAAGAGTGAAGAACACAAGAGTGAAGAACACAAGAGTGAAGAACACAAGAGTAAAGAACACAAGAGTGAAGAACACAAGAGTGAAGAACACAAGAGTGAAGAACACAAGAGTAAAGAACACTCGTATCTTTTTTTTTAATTCCACACTATTTCTCTTCTCTCCTTCCCTCTCTTATTACTCTTCTCTCCTAGTTCTTTCCTCTATCTCCTCTTTCTCTTCCCTCCCTTTCCTATTCCAATTATCTCCTTCTCTACCATTTCTTCCTCCTAATCATTTCCTTCTTCCCTTTCACTCTTCTCCCCTCTTTCTAATTTACCCTTACTTCTTCTCTTCTGACCTTCAACTTCCTTCTACCTTTCCCCTCTTATCGCTCTCTGTTTCCATTCTTTCCTTCATTACCCGTCTCCACTCTCCTGCTCTTTGTTCAGTCTCCTTCATTCATTCTTTATCACCCTTTCACCCCCCCCTCTGCTCCACTGCTTTCATTACCCTTGCCTCCTCTCCTCCTCCCTTCCCCCTTCCCCTCCCCTTCCCCTCCCGTTTCCCCTCCCCTCCCCTCTACCCATTTGTTAAGTCACCTTCCTTCATTCTTCCTTCCTGGTCTTTCCTCTTGTCCCCCCCCTCCGGGCTTTTACCTCATTTCCTCTCTTCTCTTCTTCCTCACCTCTTGGCCATTCTCTCTATCTCACTACACACACACACACACACACACACACACACACATACACACACACACACACACACACCACACACACCACACACACACACACACACAAACACACACACACACACACACACACACACACACACACACACACACACACACACACACACACACACTGTATCTCCCACTATATATACACCGAGTGGTTTAAAATATATTTTTGCCAATATATATATATATATATTATATATATATATATATATATATATATATTATATATTATATATATATATATATATATATATATATATAAATATATATTTTATATTATTATATATATATATATATATATATATATATATATATATATATATATATATATATATTATATATATATATATATATATATATATATATATATATATATATATATATATATATATATATATATATGTAATTCAAGTCCTGAATTATTAATTCCGGCTAAATATTTGCTAATCATAAACTAACATTACTAATTATGGTTGGGAAAGAGGAGAAACAAGAGTGAAGTGATGTAAAGAACATACAAAATAAATTTAACAAGCAAATAAACAAAGAAAACACTGACATGTTTAAGCAAACTGTTCGTACTCTTGAAGTTTGCTGGATGAGCACAGACAAGAACTGACTCAAGGACAGGCGAGGCTAATCACCCCATAACCTTTATTTACCCTCCCTTTAACCATTAAATTACTAGTTCTATTATTATTATTATTATTATTTTTATTATTATTATTATTATTATTATTATTATTATTATTATTATTATTATTATTAATATTATTTATTATTATTATTATTATTATTATTATTATTATTATTTATATTATTATTATTATTATTATTATATTATTATATTTATTATTATTATTATTTATATATTATTATTATTATTATTATTATTATTATTATTATTATTATTATTATTATATATTATTATATATTATTATTATTATTATATTATTATTATTATATATTATTATTATTATTTTTATTATAATTATTTATATTGTATTATTGTTGTAATAATGATAATAATAATAATAATAATAATAATAATAATAATAATAATTATTATTATTTATTATTATTATTGTGATGTTGACGTTATAATAACACTTAATTATTATTAATATTATCATTATTACGTATCCCTTATTAGTGCAAATGTTCACCCTCTCTCTCTCTCTCTCTCTCTCTCTCTCTCTCTCTCTCTCTCTCTCTCTCTCTCTCTCTCCCTCCCTCTCTCTCTCTCTCTCTCTCTCTCTCTCTCTCTCTCTCTCTCTCTCTCTCTCTCTCTCTCTCTCTCTCTCTCTCTAGGTAATGCAAATATATTTAAATAAAGTGCAAATGAGCTTTACTGTTTCTACAACAACAATAAAGTCTTTAAAAACTTTATTATTAAGGTCAGGTCACACAGCCATGAAGGTCAGGTCACACAGCCATGAAGGTCAGGTCACACAGCCATGAAGGTCAGGACACACAGCCATGAAGGTCAGGTCACACAGCCATGAAGGTCAGGTCACACAGCCATGAAGGTCAGGTCACACAGCCATGAAGGTCAGGTCACACAGCCCTGAAGGTCAGGACACACAGCCATGAAGGTCAGGTCACACAGCCATGAAGGTCAGGTCACACAGCCATGAAGGTCAGGTCACACAGCCATGAAGGTCAGGTCACACAGTCATGAAAGTCAGGTCACACAGCCATGAAGGTCAGGTCACACAGCCATGAAGGTCAGGTCACACAGCATGAAGGTCAGGTCACACAGCCATGAAGGTCAGGTCACACAGCCATGAAGGTCAGGTCACACAGCCATGAAGGTCAGGACACACAGCCATGAAGGTCAGGTCACACAGCCATGAAGGTCAGGTCACACAGCCATGAAGGTCAGGACACACAGCAATGAAGGTCAGGACACACAACCATGAAGGTCAGGTCACACAGCCATGAAGGTCAGGTCACACAGTCATGAAAGTCAGGTCACACAGCCATGAAGGTCAGGTCACACAGCCATGAAGGTCAGGTCACACAGCCATGAAGGTCAGGACACACAGCCATGAAGGTCAGGACACACAGCCATGAAGGTCAGGTCACACAGCCATGAAGGTCAGGTCACACAGCCATGAAGGTCAGGTCACACAGCCATGAAGGTCAGGACACACAGCCATGAAGGTCAGGTCCACAAGCCATGAAGGTCAGGTCACACAGCCATGAAGGTCAGGACACACAGCAATGAAGGTCAGGACACACAACCATGAAGGTCAGGTCACACAGCCATGAAGGTCAGGTCACACAGCCATGAAGGTCAGGACACACAGCCATGAAGGTCAGGTCACACAGCCATGAAGGTCAGGTCACACAGTCATGAAAGTCAGGTCACACAGCCATGAAGGTCAGATCACACAGCCAAGTAGGTCAGGTCACACAGCCATGAAGGTCAGGTCACACAGCCAAGTAGGTCAGGTCACACAGTCATAAAGGTCAGGCTATGAAAGTCAGGTTTTGTGGTAAAGGGAAAGTACAGCACACACAAGGAGTGTTCCGTGTTCCTGGGTCTCCTGAAGAGGGTCGCTGACTGAGGACGAAATATACTGTCTTTCCTGTCATGTGTAGTATTTTCCCCTCCACTTTGGGATTCATCTGTGCACATGTTGGATTTATCTGTGCACGAAGGATTTATATTTGCAAATGTTGGATTTACCTGCTCACATGTGGGATTTACTTATGCACATGTGGGATTTTAATATGCACACAGGATTTATCTGTGCACGTGTGAGATTTCCTGTGCATGTGAGATTTATGTGCATATGTGGGATTTATGTGCACGTGGGATTTAATTGTGCACGAGGGATTTACTAGTGTACACGCGAGATTTTTCTGTGCCCATGGAATTTATTTATGCACATGGGATTTACTTATGCACATGTAGGATTTTCCTATGCACATGGGATTTATATGTGCACATATGAGATTTCCCTGTGCACTTGAGATTTATGTGCACATGAGGGGGTTTGCTTGTGCACGAGGGATTTACTAGTGCACACCTGAGATTTTCCTGTGTACATGAGATTTATCTGTGCACATGGGATTTATCTGTGCACATGGGATTTATCTGTGCACATGGGATTTATCCATGCATATGTGGGATTTATCTATGCACTTGGGATTTATCTGAGCACATGGGATTTATCCATGCATATGTGGGATTTATCTGTACGCATGGGATTAACTCTGCACATGTGAGATTCATCCGTGCAGATGGGATTCATCTGTGCACATGGGATTTATCTGTGCACGTGAGATTTATCTGTGCACATGTGGGATTTATTTGTGTACATGTAGAATTTATTTGTGCACATTGGGGTTTACCTGCGCACATGTGGGATTTATTTGTGCACATGTGATTTATCTGTGCACATGTGATTTATCTGTGCACATGTGATTTATCTGTCCACATGTGATTTAGGTGCACATGTGATTTATGTGCACATGTGATTTATCTGTCCACATGTGATTTATGTGCACACGTAATTTGTGTTCACATGTGATTTATGTGCACATGTGATTTATGTGTCCACATGTGATTTATGTGCGCATGTGATTTATATGAACATGTGATTTATCTGTCCACATGTGATTTATGTGCACATGTGATTTATGTGTCCACATGTGATTTATGTGCGCATGTGATTTATATGAACATGTGATTCATCTGTCCACATGTGATTTATGTGCACATGTGATTTATGTGCACATGTGATTTATCTGTCCACATGTGATTTATGTGCACATGTGATTTATGTGAACATGTGATTTATCTGTCCACATGTGATTTATTTGCAAATGTGATTTATATGTCCACATGTGATTTATGTGCACATGTGATTTATCTGTTCACATGTGATTTATGTGTCCGCCTGTGATTTATGTGCACATGTGATTTATGTGTCTACATGTGACTTATGTGTCCGCATGTGATTTATGTGTCCACATGTGATTTATGTGTCCACATGTGATTTATGTGTCCACATGTGATTTATGTGTCCACATGTGATTTATGTGTCCACATGTGATTTATGTGCACGTGATTTATGTGCACATATGATTTATGTGTCCACATGTGATTTATTTCTCCACATGACTTATGTGTCCACACGTGATTTATGTGTCCACATGTGATTTATGTGCACATGTGATTTATGCCCATATGTGATTTATGTGTCCACACGTGATATATGTGTCCACATGTGATTTATGTGTCCACATGTGATTTATGTGTCCACATGTGATTTATGTGTCCACATGTGATTTATTTCTCCACATGACTTATGTGTCCACACGTGATTTATGTGTCCACATGTGATTTATGTGCACATGTGATTTATGCCCATATGTGATTTATGTGTCCACACGTGATATATGTGTCCACATGTGATTTATGTGTCCACATGTGATTTATGTGTCCACATGTGATTTATGTGTCCACATGTGATTTATGTGTCCACATGTGATTTTGTTCCACATGTGATTTATGTGTCCACATGTGATTTATGTGTCCACATGTGATTTATGTGTCCACATGTGATTTATGTGTCCATCTGGAGGTGATAAAGACACTCTAGACTGGTTCAAGAAAAAATGGTAGATTTTTTATGTAAACTGAGGAATATCTAATGGAGTGGGAATATCTGATGGAGTGGGAATATCTGATGGAGTGGGAATATCTGATGGAGTGGGAATATCTAATGGAGTGGGAATATCTGATGGAGTGGGAATATTTACTGGTGTGGGAATACCAGCTGGTGTGGGAATACCAGCTGGTGTGGGAAATACCAGCTGGTGTGGGAATACCAGCTGGTGTGGGAGTATATATATCAAAGAAAAAATACATACATTGGATTAGAAATATTATTTATGCGCCAGAGTACATATTACAAGGCTACTGAATATTAACCAGAAGTTAGAAATACATAACATCGTGGGAATATCCAACACATCATGGGGATATCTAACACAGCGTGGGAATATCCAACACAGCGTGGGAATATCCAACACAGCGTGGGAATATCCAACACAGCGTGGGAATACCCAACACAGCGTTGGAATATCAAAACACAGCGTGGGAATATCCAACACAGCGTGGGAATATCTAACACAGCGTGGGGAATATCCAACACAGCGTGGGAATATCCAACACAGGTGGGAATATCCAACACATCATGGGAATATCCAACACAGCGTGGGAATATCCAACACAGCGTGGGAATACCCAACACAGCGTTGGAATATCTAACACAGCGTGGGAATATCCAACACAGCGTGGGAATATCTAACACAGCGTGGGAATATCCAACACAGCGTGGGAATATCCAACACATCATGGGAATATCCAACACAGCGTGGGAATATCCAACAAAGCGTGGGAATATCCAACACACCGTGGGAATATCCAACGCAGCTTGGTAATATCCAGCACAGCGTGAGAATATCCGACACAGTGTGGGAATATGTAATAAAAGGTGGGAATATCTAACAAAACGTAGGAATATCTAACAAAACGTGGGAATATTTACCAGACCGTGGGAATATCTAACACAACGTGGGAATATTACCAGACCGTGGAAATATCTAACACAACGTGGGAATATTTACCAGACCGTGGGAATATTACCAGACCGTGGAAATATCTAACACAACGTGGGAATACTTACCAGACCATGGGAATATCTAACGCAACGTGGGAATATTTACCAGACGGTGGTAATGTCTAACACAACGTGGGAATATTTACCAGACCGTGGGAATATTTACCAGACCGTGGGAATATTAACCAGGCCGTGGGAATATTTACCAGGCCGTGGGAATATCTAACACAACGTGGGAATATTTACCAGACCGTGGGAATATCTAACACAACGTGGGAATATTTACCAGACCGTGGGAATATCTAACACAACGTGGGAATATTTACCAGACCGTGGGAATATTTACCAGGCCGTGGGAATATTTACCAGGCCGTGGGAATATCTAATACAACGTGGGAATATTTACCAGGCCGTGGGAATATCTAATACAACGTGGGAATATTTACCAGACGGTGGAAATGTCTCTTCCACTAGGGAACCTCAGCTCAGATCGTGAACTCAGGAGCGTGTGCAAGAAAATGACCAAAATTATGAGAATATTGCACGCGTCTTGCAGCGTCAGCGCAGCGGTATGTTCTCTCAGGGAACGTACGAGCATGACACGCTTAGGAACGTAATAACGTAGTTAACGTACGCGTCAAGGGAACGGGGAAGCGTAACATTGTACAGAGGAGCAAATATCCTGGAATGGGACCCCTGACAAAATGTAAATTATGGGAATGGGAATGATAACGGGAATTGGAATGATAAAGGGAATGGGAATGATAACAGGAATGGGAATGATAATGGTAATGAATGGAGAGACAAGGGTTATATACTGGTGGGAATGGTGCCAGGTTAATACAGTTGTATGGTGGGAATGGGATCAATGGAAGTGTTGGAATTGGGAATGGGAATGCAGTAGCATAAATAATAGAAGGCTCACTGAGGCAGGTTATCCGCTGGACTATTGCCAAAGTTTGAATACAAAACTATTATTAATAAAATACGAGAGAGAGAGAGAGAGAGAGAGAGAGAGAGAGAGAGCACTGGACTCACAGAGTTGTGTTTGCCGGTGGGTGAGACTTAGCTCCTGGTCCCGCCTCCTAGATCACTTTAGTCAGCATCACTAATTTCTGGGCTCTTGGGCCTCCGTCATTGTCTCGTCTAAGTCTTTCCACTTTCAACCATCCTAAGATTTAAGAAGTACTTCTATACGTCCCTATGACTCATCTGTGTCTTCAGCTTCCACTTGTGTCCCCTTGATCCTGGCCCTCTTAATTCAAACAATCCGTCCCTATCTATTCCTCTTAGGATTTTGTATGTCGTAATTATGTCTTCCCTTGCCCTTCTCTTTGCCAGGGTCCTCAGGTTTAGCTTCTTTAACCTTTCCTCATAATGCGTCTCAGCTCTGGTACGAACCTGCTTCCAAATCTTTGGGCGCTTTTGAGTTTATTTACACACACTCTAGCAAATTTGTGTGTGTGTGTGTGTGTGTGTGTGTGTGTGTGTGTGTGTGTGTGTGTGTGTGTGTGTGTGTGTGTGTGTGTGTGTGTGTGTGTGTGTGTGTGTGTGTGTGTGTGAGGAAAGATTAGAACTAATAAACATTAAACATCCACGAACGCAGACAAGTCATTTTCAGTGTCCAAATTTTTATTCACGACTCTCCACACACTGTTGCAAACATCACTGACTCTTTAATTTACCCCCCCCACACACACACTCACACACACACAAACAAACACATCAACAAACAAACGCAAACACACACAACGAAGATATTTGCAAGAACATAAAATAGACAACAGCTAATTTACCGTAAAGAACATCAAATGAACTTTATTAACTCAAAACTTCGTTTAATGAAAATTCAGACCACATTTCGGTCCGCTCTGAACCATTTTCAGGTCACGAAAGTCAAGAATAACGAGTTATCTCTGGAGAGCACTTAGACAGAGACCCTCTTTCAAATTCCATCTCAAAAGAGAAGAATCAGTCAGCTCGGAACAATTTACAGACAAATAAAA